>BSBM01000478.1:7035000-8235000 GCA_027924585.1 Larix kaempferi
TCCATATCTTGTTGCATTGCATAGCTAGTTGTGGGAATTTCTATTAAAATGCATATTTACAATTTCCATGGCTTACTAGCACATGGGTAGCATAATATCAAATACTTGCCTCTTCAACGTCGAGCATTCACTAGCAGGGCCTTGGCCTTGACCTCCATGCGAGGAATCATACATAATATGCATACAATATTTACATTATAGCCCAAAATATCCTAAATGTCAAAATGGAGTATTACAAAGATGATGAAGATGATGATGATTATAATATAAGGAGCTTCTCTCATTTTGTTGAATCATTACTAGTGTAAGATGATGATGATGATGATGATGATGATGAAGAAATGATGAGGAAGAAGATGATGATGAGGAAGAGGGTGATGAGGAAGATTATGATGATGATGAAAATGATGATGAGGAAGAGGGTGATGACGATGATGATGATGAAGATGATGGATGATGATAAGATGGTGATGATGACGATGATGATTATGATGACGATGATGATTATGATGACGATGAAGATGACGAAGATGATGATGATGATGATGATGATGATGATGACAAATATGATGATGATGGTCATCATCATCATCATCATCTCCATCCTCATCATCTAAATTGTCTTTGTCATCATAAGGAGCTTCTCTAATTTTGGATATAAGGAGGATATAAGATGATGATGATGATGACGACGATGACGATGACGATGATGATATTCGTCATCATCCTCATCATCTCATCATCATCATCATCATCATCATATTCGTCATCTTCATCATCATCATCACCATCATCATCATCATCGTCGTCGTCATCACCATCTTCATCACCATCATCATCATCATCTTCATCACAATCATCATCATCACCATCATCAGCATCTTCATTGTGATCTTCATCATCAACATTAGCATCATCATCATCATCATCACCATCTTCCTCATCATCATCATCATCTTCATCATCATCGTCATCATCATCGTCATCACCCTCTTCCTCATCATGATCTTCATCATCATCATCATCGTCATCACCATCATCTTCATCATATTCATCATCATCATCATCTTCATTATCATCATCATCATCATCAACATCATCATCATCATCGCCTTCATCTTTGTCATCATCATCATCTTCATCTTCATCATCTTCATCACCATCATCTTCATCTTCATCTTCATCATCATCATCTTCATCTTCATCATCTTCATCACCATCATCTTTGTCTTCATCTTCATCTTCATCATCATCATCATCTTCATCATGATGAAGATGATGATGAAGATGTCGATGAGGAAGAGGGAGATGACAATAATGATGAATATGAGGACGATGAAAATGATGATGAAGATGAGGACGATGATGAAGATAAGGACGATGATGATGATGAGGATGATGATGATGAAGACAATGAAAATGTTGGTGATGACGAACATGAAGATGATGATGATGATGATGAACAACATGAAGATGATGGTGATGATGACAACAACGATGATGGTGAAGATAACGAAGATGATGACAATGATAAGGGTGGATAGAGTGGAAGAGAGTGGGGGGGATTGGGTGGATATGAAGAGAGGGGGGTGAGGTTATAGAGAGGCGGGGGGTCCCAACTTTAGAGCCAATCTCATCTTATTCAACAAAAAAAGTGAATGAAAATAGTTTGGAACTTTTATGTCTAGGAATGGAAATTAGATTTTATAGAGAAAGAAGCAACGTGTGCGTGCTTCTAGTTATGTGTGTGCAGTTCTAGAAACACGTGTGCGCATATCCACATGTGCGCTTCTAGTGATGTGTGCATGTCTATCCGTGTGTGCGCCTATCTGTGTGCACGTGTCTGGATTCAAATTGTTTTTGGCGCCCTTGCAGGCTTGGAATTAGCTTCGGATTGCCAAACCTTGAGGGTCAGTCTAATCTATGGAAGAACACATCAAATGCTGTAACTTCATGTTTTTCACACCTAGTTCCGCATATGCTCCACTAGTGCACTATAGATGAAATTGCACACACTTGTCGAGCTCTATGTGCAGATTCTAACTATATATTTTTGGAATAGATTTGTTGTTGTTTTCTATTTTTAATTCATTTTTAACTGCACTCATGTCAAATTTGTAAAAAAACATAGGTCGTTTATTTGGCTTATAAATTTTGATTGGCTTACCTATTTCAAGAATTAAAAAGAACTTGCACAAGAGTACAAGAATACCTACAATCTAAAAAAAAAAGAATTGATTATTTTCAGACCATGATATGGTGGACCAACACTTGACCATGTCATTTTAAGGCTTCACTAACTTTCGTAATTTAAAAAAAATATAAAATTAACTTTTAAAATTTTGGAAAAATAGCCCTGCACAATATTTGTCTGTTGCATATGCCTCTACATATTAAATTAATTTCGTAATTTAAAAAAATATAAAATTAACTTTTAAAATTTTGGAAAAATAGCCCTGCACAATATTTGTCTATTGCATATGCCTCTACATATTTTTTTCCTCATAAATTGACAATTTACATAACAAACAGGTGGCTCAACTAAAACATGTGCATTATGTTTTAGAGAAAAAATAACATACCAATCTTAAAATAATGACATTTTGGGGTGGTTATACCACGTTTCCATAAATAAAAGTTATATATTCCGGAAGGTCATCTGTTTTTCTACGTTTCATCTTTTTACACCTAATCCGAAAAAAATTGTAGCTACCTCTAATAATTCATTTTAATGATAATATTTCTATTTTTCCAGCATGTCATTGCAACTAACATGTCATAATTGGGTATCATTACCTTGCACCAGCCTGTCCCTCATAGGGATTCAACATGTGTCCCTGAAACCATGCAGGAGGTGAGTTTCAAATTGCCATAAAATTATTCTCGTGGCTTGAATTGACAAACCATCAAATCCTTTGGAATCAAGACACTGTATTAATATTAGGGGTCCCCCTCTCCTTTGAGTCCATGGCCTATAGAGCATATTTTAGTACTGTTTTGGAAACTAGGGTTTCACTCAATAAGAGACAATGCAATTCTTGCACATAGTGGTCAACTTTGGGAATTCCTTAATAGAGAACTTGTGGATAGCATTACCACATGGAACCCACCCAATCACACTTGCAGGATCTCACTAAAATCAATTATGCACCACGGTTGGAACTCTATGCCCCTGGAAGGGATTCAACATGTGTCCCTAAAATCCACTAGGAGGTGAGTTTCAACTGGCCATAGAATGATTCCCATGGTTCATATCGATGAACCATTGAATCCGTTCGAATAAAGACACCAAAATAATTCTAGGGGTTCCCCTCTCCTCTGGGTCCATGTCCCTTAGAGAATCTTTTAATACATTTTTGGAAACTAAGGTTTCACTTAGTAAAAGATAATGCAATTCTTGCACATAGGGGTAAACTTTGGGAATTCCTCAACCAAGAACTTGTGGCTAGTATTCACACGTGGAACCCACCCAAAAAAACTTGCAAGATGTCACGGAACTCAGTTCTGCAACACATATGAAATTCTATGCCCCCAACAGGGATTCAACATGTCTCCCTAAAAGCCTTTAGAAGGAGAGTTTCAACTGACCATAAACGAGTGAACGTGGCTCGGATCAACTAAACATCTACTCCATTGGAATCATGACATCATATTAATGCTAGGAGTGCCCCTTTCCTCTATGTCCATGGATCAAAGAGCATCTTTTAGTAAGGTTTTGGAAACTAGGGTTTTGCTCAATAAGAGATAGTGCAATTCTTGCACATATGGTTCAACATTCAAAATTCCTTGTCTGGGAACTTGTGGCTAGCATTCCCATGTGGAACCCAGCCAAACACACTTGCAGGATCTCACAGGATCTCACAGAACTCACACTTGTTAAGTTCTTAACCGGGCTACGAGTTTATGTACATCACTTAATTGTATTAGTTTCTTATTTTGTAGGTTAAGTGTGTTAGCAGCCTGTGTGGATTAGGTGCATCACTCACATAATTTCATTGTGGTAAAGAACATCAATTAAATGTGCATTGTTGTCAATACAATTTAACATTGTATATGCAATTGGATTGTGGTCAAGAACATTGTAAATGTGCATTGGTGTCATTGCGCATTGTTGTAATTATGTATTGTTCTCGACATTATGACTGATATATATCCATGTAATCATCCAAGATATCAAAAAATGGTACAACATTACACATCGACACATTATTGGCCACACATGTATGATCACACTTAAAAGACTATTGTGAATATGTCAAGAGACAATATGAAATATACTATATCATGGAAGTTTTAATACAAAAATAGATTTCCCATAAATGGCATGTTAATGTACATGTATCAAAAAGGTCAATGATGTACATGTAAATGAAAGTACATCTACCCTATACTACACATCAAAAATCTAACTTCCTCTTGTATTTCCTTGACTCTGATGCACCTTGCCTCTATCTAGGACTATTGTGCATCCTAGGAGACTGCAAGTCAAAGATCAAATTTCTTGATTAGCTAACCGAACTAATACTCAAGCACTAACAAACTTTAAAAAAAAAATTATGACTCAATTACTTGTAACAAACACTCATTGAATCCATCCTAGGTATATATTCCTGTGGTGTCCTCCTCCTTGCTGAAATCCTCTCTACAAAGGTGCTCTATGAATAAAATATCCTATGTGAATTATCTCAACAATTATCAACATATATGCATGAGAAAGTACTAACTTGAATTTTGTAATTAATGAATATCTCACCAAAAAAATATTCTATGGGATAGGAGACTAGATTTCTTATGTAGCGAGCAGAGCCATAGGTTGAACATCACCCTCAGTTGCATGCACTATTAGACTAAAGGAGTGAGGTTGCATTCACCATATGTTAAAATAGTTATACATCATGCATGTGAATACACAATACAAATGGAATATGTACAAATATTGAAGTACATGTACCTCAGTGTTACTTAATCCCATCATATATGCAACATTAACTGTTACATCAATGACCCCGCTGAGGTATGGCATGGAGGAATCTCTAGCCTGGTGTTGTAAACATGTGAAAAAAACATATTAAGAATAACAAGTCATGGATTTAAAATTGAAAGAGATAACTAATAACTATCATCAAAGGCTATACATTACCGTGGAATCAGTAAGTCCATGATCATGGACACCCACTCTTTTTACACAAGAGGGACGTATGATGTAAACAAAACCCTTGTCTACATTTGGACTATCGGGAGAGGCAAACCAAAGAGGTGGTGCAAGGACTTGGGTTGATCCCTACACTCACAGTGTCAATTCGTAGTTAGACATGCACATGAATGAATGGAATAAGAGGTATTGAAAAATAACATGTTGTAATACTGACCTCTGTTTGGATCGCTCTACCCCATGGGAGGGATCACTACTAGCAACTCCTTTCCCCTCTACATTCTCAATGAATGCATGTAAGTTTATAATTTATTTAAATATTAGCAATCTATAAAGTAGTACAATAAGAAAAAAATATTTTGAACAGGATTAAGTCATTAACCATGTACTTACCCACCTAAAAAACTCAAAGATGCCATCCTCAGGGATCTCAATAAGATTAATGTATCCCGCATCCTACTAAGAATCCTATGCCTGCAACTTCAAAAATTGTAAATATTAGACCATCTAACATTAATGAAATAACATGTATTAATGAAATGACATGTATTAACAAAATTGCATGTTGAAATATGACCTTAGTGTTAGTTGTTTCTACCTCAGATACAGCAACACCTGGCACACTAACACCCACTGTAGAGGCATTAGGATCTTGTGATATTAAAAATTGTATACATTAACAATATTAATATGTGTACAATATGGAAAAAAATAATTTCAACGACATTAGTGTTTTAACCATATACTTAGCTGACCGGATCTCATCGAATAGGTACCATGTGTTGGTCCATGACCACACGCCGTGCACATGTGTGGCTCAATGTGGGGCTCATGGGATTTCGGTCTATCCCCACCACTACATGGTCATATGCCACTGAAATTTGATGGTTGTGCCCCACTAGAGGAAGAGGGCCCTTCCTAGTCAATAGTTGTGCTATGGAAGACAATCACCTGAGCTAGATTCATAAATTCATCCTATGTTTGGGGAATCATATGATGTTATGGAAGGACATATGTCCTAGGTAATTGGATACGAGCATGAGGTATGGGCCGATTGGAATCTTGATGCCTAGCATTGGGTCAGTTTTGGGGCATCCCCATACCAGCGCCCTAAAACCCAAAACATATCAAAATAATTTACATGTTTACCCAACACAAACTCAACATACAACTTCTGTAGGAATTATAGTGGTAGTTCCCTATTGTTGTGTGGTAGAATATCAAAAACCATATACCATCTATCCATCCAATGATCTCATAATGGTTGATATGTGCACCACTCAATCGAAACATGTGCTTTGCTGGTGTTTTGAATTTGACCTGTTCCATACACTATGAAATGTTCATATTTTTTCTCTTTTGTGATTTTTAGCTTCTCTCTCAATATATCTACATTAGGATCCATAATAGCCAATGCAATCATAAATACAAAAAAATATCATTAGAAAAATACACATGGTATAATGACATCTCTACGAAATTAAAAATGTAAAAACAATGTACAACAAATAACGATGTGAACTATTTATAATTCAATATTTAAACTTGAACAATTGCACAAACAATTAACATTTAACATTTTTCCATCCTAAATTTATGTCGTATATATGTCCTATGTGTATATCTCATGGAAAACTTCTCTACCTTATTTTAAGGCTTGGATTATGAAGTTTCATCAAAACTGTAGGGTGTTTACTAATTCCCTTGGAGGAAAAACTTCAAGATTCTGGGTATAGGCAAGGGCTAGAACCTAGAGGAGGGGGCACATGGTTCTATTGATGAATAAAATCCCAATGTGAATTCCACTTGATATTATTTTTAGTTGTATTTTGGGGTAGATATGAATTCTACTTGATATTTTTTTAGTTGTATGCAACCTTGCTATATACATGAGAAACTTTTCATATTTGTGAAAAGTGGTTTGGATTCATAAGGATTGTTAGCACTCCATAAATTTTGTGCTTAAATTTCTTTTGACAACATTGATGATGCAAAATAGAATATTTTTCATGGTGGAGGTTTTGAAACTTAGCTGAAGAAGAGGTATCTCTCCTCGGGTGTAGACACCAAAGTTGCAAAAGGAAGAAGAGGTTCTATATGCTCAAGAACTCAGTCTTTGAATTTTTATGAAAGACCTAGAGGATTTTTAAACCTAAACTAAGTATGGATAAAGGTTTTTCATAATTTTGCTATAATTGGAGGTTTTATAAAGAAGAAAGGCTTTGATATTTTATTTGCCAAAGTCAAAACTTTATGAAGGTTTTGATTTTTTCAACTTTTAGCCCAAATATCGACTTTATGAAAAAGGGGACTAAGGTTTTTATAAAAATAGTATGGCTAAAACTTTAATTAAGTTTTATAGCCTAAGCTTCGTTTGGTTTGGGCCAAAGGGTTTAATAAAGTTGGAGCAAAAGGTTTATATCCCAACACCGGGAGCTTCACCATGGGACCAAGCACCAAACTAAGAGGTCCCCACAAATCCTTCATCGTCCAAAGGCCAAAGGCCTCTCTTCTATGTTACTTGATATAGAAGAGGAGTAATGGGATATATAAAAAGTAAAGTGATCCCTTTCTCTTTGCATGTGGAACAAATCCCATAGAAGCAAAATAAAAGAAGAAGTGGCATGATTGGGTCATTGAAACGTACATCAGGACTATGATGAGATCAACGGTGCAGCATTGAGAAGCCAGATGGACGGCTCATGAGGTATTCCACATCGTCCACATGTTCGAGAGATAAAGACAGTTGGTGGGTGCGGTATGAAAACCACCCTCATACGTGTCGCCCTCCAAGCTCACCGCATACGTATGAATGGTATTATAAACCAACAAAAGAGCCATGTGCTACCACCTTTGGCCACACGAAACAACTCGTGGAAGTATAAAGGAGAAAGTAGTATCCTTTAGCATCTTATTGTTTAAAAACAGAGTGCCAAAACCCTGACACTAGTTTATCACAAGTCCGTCGACTCTGTCCCAATGCTGCCCCTAGCACGATGGTATATCGCTTCTTTCACATTCAGATGCAGTGGCACAAAGACTTGTGAGATTTCATTCGGCGAAAGAAGAAAATTAGGGTTTCGACCATAGTGGGTATTTAAAAATGACAACATACAATGGCTCTTGCATCTGCGTGCAGAAGACTTAACTGGTGACCAAATGTTTTGAGCTAACATGGATACGGGCAGATCGTTTTTATGCTACTCATGAATGAGTCAAGCCAGCAATCAGCCACCGACGAGGACTATTCTGCTGTTGAGTTACGTGTGAAATACGAATGGTTTGTTTACAATCCAAAGGTCAAACTTCAATGGAACTCCCAAAATATCGCTCAGATCAAGACCCATCTTCCACATCTTGTAACTCATTTCAAAACTTCTACGACCATCTGCAATCAATGTGCAACAATCTCAAAGTCTCTGTGCAGCTTGATAAGATACAGAAAGCTTTCAAAAGGTCCCGGAGGTCGTCGAGTTTGGTAATTTTGGCCAGTCGCAGCCAGGTTACAAGATTCGACATGGGATGTGTATCTTTTCTGCATTTCATTAGTTGTTTCTAGTGGTTTTAGTGGCGTATCAACTCCAAGTTTTGGGCAAAGCACCTTTGGGAAACACACTTAGCAGAATATAATGGTTACAACACCTCAACCTGTAACAAATCCATTTGGAACTCTTCCGGCAATGCCTCAAATGTCTATTGGCCACAGAGCTGGGGAAGCTGCTATAGTATATGAGCATGGTGTAGATGTTGAAACCCTTATGCCTAAACTTTGGCATTCAGATTACTACACATAACCGAAGATACAGGAATTGGCCGCCAAAGAACATGCAGAGCTAGGTTATTGCCTCCGGGTTAAAGATTTTGTGGTTGGTAGGAGAGGTTATGGTTCTGTGAAGGTTTTTGAGGAAACTGATGTGAAGCGTCCAGATTTAGAGAGTGTTATTTAGTTTAACAAATGCGAGGTTCTAGTGTACATGGATGAACACAAAAAGCCACCTGCAGGTCAAGTATGAGGTGGAAAAACACCTAGCAATCAAAAGATAGATAGAATTGAAGAATTTTCGAAGCTTTTTCAACAGCTGGAGATTCTTTGCAGGCATTTCCGATTTTCATGACAAGAGTCTTCCTTGTCTATTATTATTGTAAAAATTTGTTTAAAGATTAGTTTCAGGTTTTAAAGGATTTATTTAAAAGAAAGTTATCTTTAAAACAATACAATTAGGGTTTGCTCGGGGAGCATTTTTGTATAAATTATGCATTTTTGCAATGTAAAAGGGGGAATTTTCAGGAATGAGGAGTCCCGTTATGGGCATTTGAAGTTTATTCCAGAAATGAATAAAGATTTTAGAGTTTGAGCAGTTTTGAATCAAAGATTCATGCGTTGTTGGTATTTACAGTATGTATCTTTTCTCTTCTCACTTGTGCATGTTTACTTTCCTAGTTATGCTATCCATTTTGCCTTTTCTTCTATACTTAGACGAACGTCTAAAATAAATTGGGATTCATATTGTTATGCCTCATTTTATCGCGTTTAAGTATCCATTTGCTTCTCTAAAATTGATAATGGATTCATCCTAGTCTGATTCCCATTGATTGGTGGATTGTCTTTAATTCTTTCTTTTTGCCTGCAAAAAAGGTTTGACCGTAACCTAACAATTACCTTGCCTTTGTTACAAAAATTCTATTTTTGCTACTGATATATTATTTTTCTGTTTCTCGACTCCATTGCCCAATGATATCCTATTTCCTGTTTTTCTAACCATATGACTAAAAAATCCATAAGTTTTTACCATTAGTTTATAATTTGGCCATTGATTTTATAGCCAAACTACTGTCGTGGTGACATTGGATGGCAGATTTGCTGAGAGAGCCCTCTCTGGTTGAAGGAGGTCAACTTTCAATCTAAAGATTGGTTTGAAATAGGTTACCTCGGAGTTTCCTTGATACAGCCCAAGGAAAATCCGAGTGATAACATTTTGGCACCGTTGTTGGGGAGCGAAGGTCTCATTTTCCCTGGGTATGAACGACAAAGTTTCCAGCTCTGATGGTTGATGGTGAACAACGGTCAGATATCAAGCACGATATGCATCTTTCACTTGGCGACTCCATCTTCAAAGAATTTAGTTTTTAGAAATTTCATGGTGAATCCACATTAAAGAAATCCAGCTTTGCATTGGTTCATAGACTGGTCTCCTCAATTTTTCAAATCAGAATCTGCAACTCCATTATTTCGAGATGGCCTCGTTATTAAGAAGGTATGCTCCTATGAGCAGGTCTCATATTCCCGGTTTTCCAAATCAAATTCCTAAAATAGATTGGCAGTCTTATTTGCTTAAATTCAGAGATGAAAACAATGATAATGTTGCTTTACATTTAATCAAATTTTATATACATGTGCACAAGCTGAAGATTAGGTTTCATGAGGATTGCCTTATGAAGATGTTCATGGCTTCTTTAGAAGGCAAAGCAAGGGAATGGTATGAAGGTTTGAAACCTGATAGCTTGTTTTCTTTAAAGGATTTTCACATAACATTTTATGAACATTATAAAGTGTATGTCCCATCTTTGTCTTTAATGGAAGATTGCTGTGATCAGTTTGAGGGTTTCATACAGTACATTGAAAGTATTGATGAAGATCTAGAAAGTATGAATGATGAAGACCTATTTGAAGCACTCTATCATTTTTCTGTGCGAGTCCATGGTCATGATGATCGAGAGGAGTTTGTTGTAGATGACATCAATGAAGAAATGATAGTAGTTTCCTGTGATCCCTCTTTGAAAACAAAGGTTGAATCATCCGCTCCTTTGTATACAAATGAAGAATGCATTCAACATCATGATCAATCTGCAGAAGAGAAGGAAAACGATAGTTGTTTGATTCAGAAAATGCACAAACCACCTCCTCTTTTAACTAAAGAAGAAATAGATCAGCTCTTGCAGAGTCATGTTACAACCCCTACTTATACAGATTTGCAGTGTTCACATAGTCCGGGATATGTAAGTGAAACTTCTTCTATTTTTGGACATGTAAATCTGAATTTAAATGATGACAGTCATGATGATCTTTTGAAGGAACCCATTTGTGATAATAATTCTCCACAATAAAATCAGTTATTAGGCACCAGTTTCTTTCATCAAGAACATAGAACTGTCATGTCTAATGATCTTGAAGTCTTAGAGGGTCAATTTCAATCCCAGGATGTTCATTATCAAAATTTATCTTTTGAGGATCATTCTCGACGTCCTTTAGTTGTCAAAGAAGAGGAATGTTTTAATATTGAATATGAGGTTAATCGTTCATTGCTGGAAGAGTATGTTGAAGAAGACAAAACATTTCGATTCTCCCATAAGATTGCAAGAAATTTCAAAGGACATCAAACACAATTTATCTTTTTTGATCTTGTAGTTGAGTATATGGAAGATTTTCTCAGTTTAAATTTGAGCAAAATTTTTTACTATAAGAATAAAGAAGATTGTTGGTTCCCGGTGTTGACATATTTTCTAGCAGTGACTTATTTCAAACACAGTGAAGAGGTCAGATTCTTTGAGCATTTAATGGATTGGCTTTATTGGTGTTTCCAATTACTTGATTGAGAAAAATCTTTGATGTTCTAGAGTAGGCAGGCAAATTGAATAAGCTTGCTGAGCAAGCATCCTTTCAGTATGTACAGTGTTATTTACAATTTGGTTTCGGCATGTATGTTTTCAATCATCAGCAGTTAGTGGTTTTCAGATTCAGTTTTCATATGAAGGATCAGGTACAGGTTACAGGTTGCAGTTGTCAAAGTTAGAAGCCACCCAATGGTCAGGCACATGGTCTACGGTGTTCTTTGTTGCCTCGCTGGGAGGACAACATCCCCAGTAGGAGCCAGTTGTTAGCACTCCATAAATTTTGTGCTTAAATTTCTTCTGACAACATTGATGATGCAAAATAGAAGATTTTTCATGGTGGAGGTTTCGAAACTTAGCTGAAGAAGAGGTATCTCTCCTCGGGTGTAGACACCAAAGTTGCAAAAGGAAGAAGAGGTTCCTATATGATCAAGAACTCGGTCTTTGAATTTTTATGAAAGACCTAGAGAATTTTTAAACCTAAACTAAGTATGGATAAAGGTTTTTCATAATTTTGCTATAATTGGAGGTTTTATAAAGAAGAAAGGCTTTGATATTTTATTTGCCAAAGTCAAAACTTTATGAAGGTTTTGATTTTTTTCAACTTTTAGCCCAAATATCGACTTTATGAAAAAAGGGACTAAGGGTTTTATAAAAATAGTATGGCTAAAACTTTAATTAAGTTTTATAGCCTAAGGTTCGTTTGGTTTGGGCCAAAGGGTTTAATAAAGTTGGAGCAAAAGGTTTATATCCCAACATCGGCAGCTTCACCATGGGACCAAGCGCCAAACTAAGAGGTCCCCACAAATCCTTCATCGTCCAAAGGCCAAAGGCCTCTCTTCTTTGTTACTTGATATAGAAGAGGAGTAATGGGACATATAAAAAGTAAAGTGATTCCTTTCTCTTTGCATGTGGGACAAATCCCCTAGAAGCAAAATAAAAGAAGAAGTGGCACGATTGGGTCATTGAAACGTACAGCAGGACTATGATGAGATCGACTGTGCAGCATTGAGAAGCCAGATGGACGGCTCATGAGGTATTTCGCATCGTCCACATGTTCGGGAGATAAAGACGGTTGGTGGGTGCGGTATGAAAACCACCCTCATACGTGTCTCCCTCTGAGCTCACCGCATACGTATGAATGGTATTATAAACCAACAAAAGAGCCATGTGCTACCACCTTTGGCCACACGAAACAACTCGCGGAAGTATAAAGGAGAAAGTAGTATCCTTTGGCATCTTATTGTTTAAAACATAGTGCCAAAACCCTGACACTAGTCTATCACAAGTCCGTCGACTCTGTCCCAATGATGCCCCTAGCATGATGTTATCTCGCTTCTTTCACATTCAGATGTAGTGGCGCAAAGACTTGTGAGATTTTGTTTCGCGAAAGAAGAAAATTAGGGTTTTAGCCATAGTGGGTATTTAAAAATGACAACATACGATGGCTCCTGCATCTGCGTGCAGAAGACTTAACTAGTGACCGAATTTTTTGAGCTAACATGGATACGGGCAGATCATTTTTATGCTACTCATGAATGAGTCAAGCCAACAATCATCCACTGACGAGGACTATTCTGCTACTGAGTTACGTGTGAAATACGAATGGTTTGTTTACAATCCAAAGGTCAAACTTCAATGGAACTCCCAAAATATCACTCAGATCAAGACCCATCTTCAACATCTTGTAACTCATTTCACAACTTCTACGACCATCTGCAATCAATGTACAACAATCTCAAAGTCTTTGTGCAGCTTGATAAGATACAGAAAGCTTTCAAAAGGTCCCAGAGATCATCAAGTTTGGTAATTTTGGCCAGTCACAACCAGGTTACAAGATTCTACATGGGATGTGTATCTTTTCTGCGTTTCATTAGTTGTTTCTAATGGTTTATTGGCATATCAACTCCAACTTTTGGGAAAAGCACCTTTGGGAAACACACTCAACATAATATAATGGTTACAACACCTCAACCTGTAACAAATCCATTTGGAACTCTTTCGGCAATGCCTCAGATGTCTATTGGCCATAGAGCTGGGGAAGCTACTATAGTATATGAGCATGGTGCAGACATTGAAACCCTTATGCCTAAACTTTGGCATTCAGATTACTACATAACTGAAGATACAGGAATTGGCCGCCAAAGAACATGCAGAGCTAGGTTATGGCCTCCGGGTTAAAGATTTTGTGGTTGGTAGGAGAGGTTATGGTTCTGTGAAGTTTTTTGGGGAAACTGATGTGAAGCGTCTAGATTTAGAGAGTGTTATTTAGTTTAACAAATGCAAGGTTCTAGTGTACATGGATGAAAGAAAAAATCCACCTGCAGGTCAAGGATGAGGTGGAAAAACACCTAGCAATCAAAAGATAGACAGAATTGAAGAATTTTCAAAGCTTTTTAAACAGCCGGAGATTCTTTGCAGCCATTTTCGATTTTCATGACAAGGGTCTTCCTTGTCTATTATTATTGTAAAACTTTGTTTAAAGATTAGTTTTAGGTTTTAAAGGATTTATTTAAAAGAAAGTTATCTTTGAAACAATACAGTTAGGGTTTGCTCGGGGAGCATTTTTGTATAAATTATGCATTTTTGCAACGTAAAAAGGGGAATTTTCAGGAATGAGGAGACCCATTTTGGGCATTTGAAGTTTATTCCAGAAATGAATAAAGATTTCAGAGTTTGAGCAGTTTTGAATCAAAGATTCATGCGTTGTTGGTATTTACAGTCTGTATCTTTTCTCTTCTCACTTGTGCATGTTTACTTTCCTAGTTATGCTGTCCATTTTGCCTTTTCTTCTATACTTAGACGAACGTCTAAAATAAATTTGGATTCATAGTGTTATGCTTCATTTTATCGCGTTTAAGTCTCCATTTGCTTCTCCAAAATCGATAATGGATTCATCCTAGTCTGATGCCCATTGATTGGTGGATTATCTTTAATTCTTTCTTTTCGCCTGCAAAAAAGGTTTGACCGTAACCTAACAATTACCTTGCCTTTGTACAAAAATTCTGTTTTTGCTACTGATATATTATTTTTCTGTTTCTCGACTCCATTGCCCAATGATATCCTATTTCCTGTTGTTCTAACCATATGACTAAAAAATCCATAATTTTTTACCATTAGTTTATAATTTGGCCATTGAGTTTATAGCCAAACTGCTGTCGTGGTGACATTGGATGGCAGATTTGCTGAGAGAGCCCTCTCTGGCTGAAGGAGGCCAACTTTCAGTCTAAAGATTGGTTTGAAATAGGTTACCTTGGGGTTTTCTTGATACAACCCAAGGAAAATCCGAGTGATAACAAGGATGTTCATGGATATATATGCATCTAGTGAAATTGATTTATTTTTTTATGACTAAATTAGGGTTTTAGTTTCATTTGGGCATACAAATAACTAGAATTATGGTTCAATTTTTTTTAGGGAATACAAATTAATAAAATTATGGTTTAAATTTATTTTATGGCATACAAATTAGTGAAAATAGATTATTTAGAAGGATATATTTTGATGTAAATACCTTAGATGGAGGATAACGATGCACAAGGGGGAAGATGGAGGCCCTTCTCACGCAAATCACATTCACCATTATGCTCTTTGGTCACCCGAAATCGCTTCCTGTCACTGTTGTGGAGTAAATGACGGGCGCAACCCGTTTCGGGGAATAAATTATGATCTACAAAATGCATACACATTTTAGAACTACATAACGCGTATGCATTTTGTTTAACTATCCTACTTGGCCTTCACCATGGAATGTTTGGAACTAGGTTTGGCAGGCTCAGGATTGCTTGGGATCAATTCTCTTTTATAGAAATTGAATGAGATTCTTGAATCTACCATTACATCTAAAAGGTCCCTCAACTTTGTGCACTCACCCTTCATCTAAAATTAAACTAGCACAGCCACTTAACTTGTATCTGGTGAACATTGATAGCCCATAAGTTAAGTGTTATGAACAAGTTATGTGCTACTTGTTTTTAATTGGCAGTTGCAATTGTAATCACTGGTTATCTATTCCTTATTTTTTATATATTTTTTTATTTTTTTATTTCAAAGACCCGTGAAATTAATCTACAAAGTACACTTTTCTTAAATTTTAGGCAATCTAGGAAAATCATACTTGCTAATCCACCCCAAATTCTAAAATATAAACACCTATAGATATACAAATGTAAAAACATAATGTTTAACCATATTATGTGTAACAATTACTATCCAACATAACATCGCATTTCAATTCATGGGGGAGATGTTGTAACATTTGTTCCTAACAAAATAATTAAAAAAATTCATGCCGGCTCATAAAATAAAAAATTATGGAAAGTATTTAAAAAATCCATGTTGGCTCATAAAATAAAATATTATGAAAAGTAATTAAAAATCATTGTTAGTTTATAAAAGAAAAAAACTTAAAACTTAAACCCGGATCTATCAGTCAAGAGAGATCAAATTTCTTGAGTTTAAATTTTAAAAAAATATACACCTCAAGAAATTGGGTCCCTCTCGATGATGGATAGATATGGGTTTAAGATAAATCTATGCTGGTATTATATTTAGACCGATAGGTGTTTAGATATTATATGAGATTTTGGACTTCCTTGAGTGGATCAACAAGATTAACGCTAGTGTAGCAAGTGTATCGTGGGGATTCATTTCATGGTCGTCGCATCTTGTTATGCTCAAATGCATCTTAATTCAAATTTAAATAAGATTCAGTTATGTAGTGGTTAAGAAAAGTGGTATGTTTATTAAATAGTATTTTTTTATGTTTATATTAATTAGTTTAATGTTTATGTTAGTTTAATGTTTATATTAATTAGTTTAATGTTTAGACTTTGTTTAACAACCAACCATCTCCATGCATTAGATGTTTGGTTGTTTAGAATTTGTTTAACAACCAGCCTCTCCACAAAACTAAGTGGTTAGCTACACCTATCGGTGTTCACCGACCACTTTACATGTGGTTGTGTTAGTTAAGGTTACTAATTAATTACACCGATAGGTGTTTAGATATTATCTGAGATTTTGGACTTCCTTGAGTGGATCAACAAGATTAACCTGAGTGTAACAAATGTATAGTGGGGATTCATTTCATGGTCGTCGTATCTTGTTATGCTCAAATGCATCTTGATTAAGATTTAAATAAGATTCAGTTATGTAGTGGTTAAGAAAAGTGGTATGTTTATTAAATAGTATTTGTTTTATGTTTATATTAATTAGTTTAATGTTTATGTTAGTTTCATATTTATATTAATTAGTTTAATGTTTAGAATCTGTTTAACAACCAACCATCTCGACAAAACTAAGTGGTTAGCTACACCTATCGGTGTTCATCGTCCACTTTACATGTGGTTGTGCTAGTCAAGGTTCTAATTAATTACACCGATAGGTGTTTAGATATTATCTAAGATTTTGGACTTCCTTGAGTGGATGAACAAGATTAACCTGAGTGTAACAAGTGTATAGTGGGGATTCATTTCATGTTCATCATATCTTGTTATGTTCAAATGCATCTTGATTAAGATTTAAATAAGATTCAGTTATGTAGTGGTTAAGAAAAGTGGTATGTTTATTAAATAATATTTGTTTTATGTTTATATTAATTAAGAGATGGTTGGTTGTTAAACAAATTCTAAACAGCCAACCATGTAATGCATGGAAATGGTTTTTGTTAAATAAAGACGAAACATTAAACTAATTAATATAAACATTAAACTAACATAAACATTAAACTAAGTGGTTAGCTACACCTATAGATGTTCACCAATCATTTTATTTATGGTTGTGCTAGTTAAAATTACTAATTAACATATGCCTTATAAATTCATTTACAAATTCTAAGTGGTGGTAGTCATTTACGTTTCCCAGTACAGTTTGCCTTATGCTACTTGTAAGCATTTGAAAATCACAAAGCTTGGACTCTTTGAAATTGGCTCTAATTAGCCGATGAAATGAATAAAAATTTCTATATTATCCTGGGTAATCCTCTGCCATGTGTTTTAATGTGGTTTCTCTACATATATTCAATCTCTATTCTCCTATAGCAATTGAAGCTATCAATCCAATCTGCTTTGTCGCCAGTATAGATTTTATTGCCAGAGCGTGCTAACTTTAAAGAAATTCTTTTGTTTTTATTTTATCTTCATATATGAGACATTACAAAATACATAATTTTATCTCATTTTTTCAATTGTACAATTAACAGTTCCACCCTTCAATTCTAGCCATGGAATGAAATTCCAACGGATGTAAAAATCATACCAAAACTTGTGATGGTTAATTTAAGGAAACTTTGGGGCATAATTTGTATATTCAAAAGATTCTATGTTTTTCAAAAGAGTCTGTGTATTCCAGCTGTAATGTAAATATATCATGATAACTGAGCTTCACATTCATAAATTTTAGTTTATGGGATTTGGAGAGAGAACTAGATATAGAATCAATTTTATTTTTTCCATAATGGCATGCAAAAATTTTAGGTAGTAAACGGTAGAATCAAGTATTTTTCTATTACTGTATTGTGTGTATGTGCTTTAATTTAATAATAGATTGGATTAAAAAACCTGATTTACACTCATAATTCTTCTCTTTTTTTATTTAATGAAAGGTTGGATTAAAACACCTGATTTAAATACATAACTTATGTTTGTTAAAACATTGATATATACCATATATTAAATGGGGGCTCCATAATAAGTATTGAAAGTTTTATATGAACTCATTTTATATATGTAATATTTTTAAAACATTGATATATACAATCTTAAAACATTTTAAACAGTTAGTATGAGGGAGATCTTGTAACGTGTATATGTAGCATTACATGTAGGATGTAGCGTTACATCTAAAAGTAAAAACGTGATAATATGAGGGAGATCTTGTAACGTGTATGATGTAGCCTTACATCTAATAGTAAAAAGTGATAATATGAGGGAGATCTTGTGACGTGTATGATGTAGTATTACATGTGTGATGTAGTGTTTCATCTAATAGTAAAAAGTGATAATGTGATAAACTAATTAATATTTTGTCGACCATTAAAAGGGAGGTGTATTTTCGATTGAAAAATAAGGTTAAAATCAATGCCTATATAAATAAACAAAAAACAACATAAAAATTATAATGTCCCCTACTGCACCATTCGCCTGCACCTGCACCTCCTACTTCGTCTGTCCTCCATTCGCAGACGTCCCCTCATGTCCCCTCCTCCGTAGACCTCCCCTCATGTCCCTTGTTCATCTGCGTCTCCTCCATTCGTTGTCCTCCTCCTCGCATGCACCTCCTCCTCCGTCTGTCTCCCCTCCATTCGCCATCCTCCTCCTCGCATGCATCGTCGTCCTCCTCGCATGCATCGTCCTCCTCCTCGCATGCACCTCCATCCTCCTCCCCTCTCGTCCGCCTCCCCCATCCTCCTGCAGCCACCCTCCCTCAAATCGTCCTCCCCTCCCGCCGCCTGCAACATTCACCTCCACCTCCCCCATCCTCCTACGGCCACCCTCCCTCCCACCATCATCCCTCCCTCCGTCATCCTCCTCGCCTCCAGCACCATCCGAAGACCTCCTCGCCACCTGCACTATCCGCCACCATCCTTCCACCTGCCTCCTCTCTCCCTCCATCCTTCCCCCTGCCTACTCCCTCCCACCCACCATCATCCCTCCCTCCATCATCCTCTGCAGACCTCCTCGCATCATCCCCCCCCATCCCGCCCGCCCTCTCGTCCGCCTCCCCCATCCTCCCGCGTCCACCCTCCCTCCATCCTCCTCCCCTCCCACCACCTGCAACATTCGCCACTGCCTCCTCCATCCTCCTGCGGCCACCCTCCCATCATCCTCCTCCCCTCCTACCACCTCCTCCCTCCCTCTGTCCCTCCCACCATCATCCCTCCCTCCGTCATCCTCCTCGCCTCCAGCACCATCTGCAGACCTCCTCGCCGCCTGCACTATCTGCCACCATCTTTCCACCTGCCTCCTCTCTCCCGCCCACCTTTGAAAAAGGAAGTTGGACAAAATGATAGCAGAAAAATGAGAAGAACAAAGAAAACGAAGCATTGATCGATAAACAACATATCGAGAGAGAAAGTTGAAGCAATTGGAAGAACAAAAAATTCAGTTTGCAAAACAACAAATAAATCAAAATGTACAAAATGACGAAATGACGACAGAAGAAGGAGAAGAACAAACAAAACAAAACGCAAATCAACAAAAAGATAATCGAAAAAAAAGTTAGGCAAGTTGTCTCTATTTTTCAGTTTAACAATTTACTCAATCCTAAATACTTATTACTTACATTATGATAATCCTTGTAAATGTATCTGTGTTTTCAACTTAACCTATTCCTTACAATGCTGATCAAACTCCAGTTTTGTGTCACCGCCCACGACTGAAACCTGCCTAGATCCAAATCCTAGGCTCTATCAAGTGCCGAGAGGGATCAAATCTCCTGAGGTGCAAGCCTCTTCTTAGGTATTGCACTCAAGGAGCTTTTCGAGGAGAGGTTTGCACCTCGAGAGATTTGATCCCTCTCGGCGCTTGATAGAGCCTAGGATTTGGATCTAGACCAGTTTTAAAACATTGATATATACAATATCTTAAAAAATTTTAAAAAATCAGTATATATATGAACATTTAAAATTTTTTAAAAATCAGTATATATATGAACATTTAAAAATTTTAATAAATAATAATAATAATTTAATTTTTAATATATATATATATATATATATATATATATATATATATATAAGAGTTTTAATAAAGAATAATATTTCAATTAAAATAAAAATTAACAACTTTAATAAATAATAATAATTCAGTTATATCTTTAGACTGAAATGTCTTAGTAAAGAAACAAATCGAATATGAAACGTTGTATTTCAAGCTTCCTTAAAAACATTTTGATTTTTTTCAATATTATTTAAATACAATGATCGTTGTAACAAAATTAGTTTTAGTTTCTGTTTCTACATTTTTTTCACCTTGTGTACACCTTTTTGTACGCTTTCAGTGTTACAATAAAGTATGGAAAACCATATCTTGGATATGCATGATGAACGCCAGTTACATAACTCCAAGCCAAGTTTCAATCACTATATAAAGCCAATCGCTACAATAGGACTTTAACATTATTCGTGTATAATATTTATATAATGACAATCGCTACAATAGGACTTTAATACTAATGCTAAATTAGTCAACCATGAACAACTATACGCAATCATATTCAACCACAAAGAACCATGGTCAACCAAAAGAAAGTCACCCAATGCCAACTATGGCGAACCATATTCAACCATGGTCAATTATGACATTAATAAAATTCAACCATAGTCAACCAAGTTCAACCATAATAAACTTAAATCAATATTAGTATAAAATTTCAACTATAGTCAACCATAGCTAACCATTGTCGACCAAAGTTAACTAAAGTCAATCACACTCAAACAAAGTCAACCATATCCAACGATGGTCAACCAAAGTCAACCATGGTTGACCATGGTCAACCATAAGCAACCATATTTAATGAAAGTCAACCATAGCCAACCATAGTGGAATTATAATCAACCATATGATTTGAAATACAACCCTTGTGTCAACCATAGTCAAATAATAGTGAAATTATAAACAACCATATGATTTTAAAGTCAACCCTTATGACACCCATAATCAAGACAACAAATTAACCATATTCAACCATACGATATTAAAATCAACCAAAGTCAATTATGCCCAACCATGGTCAACCATGGTCATACATGGTCAACCATAGTAAACCATGGTTGGGCACAGTCAACTATAGCAGGGTAATTTTTAGGGGCGAAATTTCACCAATTGGCTATTTTTTTAGCTTTTTTTCAAAAAATAAATTTGCTATTTCGTCATTTTTAGTCTCTAATATCGCTTATATTTACATAAAATGTGTTTTTTTATCATAATATTCACCAAAATTTACACATTTCGGTAGTAAATTGTAGGTTTTGTATTTGATATTCACCTACCTATCTATATCTATGTTTTTTCCAATCCAAAATAATCGTCTAGAATACTATACTTAAGTGTAATATTAAAATCCTTAAAAAATACCCTGAACTATAGTCATAACCAAAATCAACCACAAGCACCCATATTTAGCCATGATCAACCGTAGTCAACCAAACCCAAACAAAGTTAACCATAGATAACCAAAAGAAACCATAGATAACCAAAGTCAACTAGAGTTGAAAGTCAAACAAGGTCACCCAATAGTCATTGATGGCCAAACAATGTCAACCACACTGAACAATAGTTAATTAGTTAGCCAAATCCAACCAAAGTCAACTAAAGTCAACCATAGTGAACCATAGTCAATTAGTTAACCAAAATAAACCATGCTCATCCATAAGAAACCATAGTCAACCGTGGTTGGGCATAGTAAACCATAGTCAACTAGCCAACCACAATAACCCATATTCCATCGTGATCAACCACGGTCAACCAAATCCTACAAAACTGAACTAAAGTCAACCATAGTTAACAAAATTCAACTAAAGTCGAAAGTCAAACAAGGTCAACCAATAGTCAATTATGACCAAACAAAGTCAACCATAGTTAACCATAGTAAACCATGGTCAACCATAATCAATTTGTCAATCATATTTAACCATAGTCAACCATTGTCAAAAGTTTAAAAAGGTCAACCACTCGTTAATTACAACAAAATAAAGTCATCCATAGCCAACCATAGACAGCCATGGGAAACCATATTTAATTAGTCAACCAATGTCAACTATAATCAAACAGAGTCAACCATGGTCAACGAAAGTCAATTATGTGCCAACCAAATTCAACTATAATCGACCATATTCAACCATAGTCATCCATAGTCAATTACTCATCAAAGTCATCCATAGTCAAACACAATCCACCATAGCTAACCATGGTCATCTAACGTCAACCAAAGTCAACCATTTTAAACCATGGTCAATCATAGTGAACTAGATTCCTCCATGGTAAACCTTAGTCAACCATGGTAAACCAATAGTAAAATATGATTAAACTAAGTCAACCATATTAAACCAAAGTCAAATAAATTCAACCATGCCCAACTATTGTCAACCATAGTCAATCATAGTCAACCATAGTTACCCATGCTCAACCATTTTTGACCAAAGTGAATTAATCACCAAAGTGAATCATAGTGAAATAAAGTCAACCAAAGTTGACCATAGCCAAACAAAGTCAACCATAACCAACCAAATTCAACCAAAGTCAAAAGTTAAAGAAGGTCAACGAATAGTCAATTATGGTCATACTAAGTTAACCATAGTCAACCATGGTTAACCATAATCAACCATACACTTGACAATAAAGTCAACCATGGTCAAAAGTCAAACAAGGATAGCCAATAGTTAATTATGACAAAACAAAGTCAACCATACTCAAGCAAGGTCAACCAAAATCAACCATATTCAATGAAAGTCAACCATAGTAAATAAAATTCAACCAAATCAAATAGAGGTCAACCATAGTCTACCATATTCAACCATGGTTAACCATGGTCAACCAATAGTCAATTATTCCTAAACAAAGTCAACAGTCAATTATGGTAAAACAAAGTCAATAGTCAATTATGGCCAATCTAAGAAACAATAGTCAACCATGGTCAGTCAAAGTCAACCAAATTGAACTATGGGAAACCATGGTCAACCATACTCAACCATGGTGAACCATCGTCAATCATAATTAACCATGGTCAACCATAATTATCAACAGTGAATTACTCAACTAGATTCCACCACGGTCAAACAAAGTTAAGCATAGTTAACTATGGTCAACCTTAGTCAACCAAAGTAAATCATATTCACCCTTAGTCTACCATAGTCAACCATGTCCAACCATAGGCAACCACATTCGACCATGGTTAGTCATGGTCAATCAATAGTTAATTATGTCCAAAGTAAGTCAACAATAGTCAACCACGGTCACCCAAAGTCAACCAAATTCAACCATGGTCAACCATGCTCAACCATAGTCATTCATAGTAAACCATAGTCATCCGTGGTCAACCATAGTCAGCCATAGTGAATTACTCAACTAGATTCAACCATAGTAAAAAAAAGTCAACCATAGTTAACCATGGTCAAACATAGGAAACAAAAATAAACCATATTCAACCAAAATCATCCATAATTAACAAATGTCAACCATATTCAATCATAGCCAACCATGTTCAATCATAATCATAGTCAATCATATTCAACCAAACCATGGTCAACATCAACCTAGGACAAACATGGTCAACCAAAGTCCACATCAACCATGGTCAACAAAAGTCAACAATGGTCAACGAGATTCAACATCAACCATGTTCAAGCAAAGTCAACCATAGTTGACAATGGTCAACCATAGCCAACCATGGTAAACGAAAGTCAACCATAGTCAAGCAATTGCTAACCATAGTCAGCCAATAGTCAATTATGGCCAAACTAAGTCAACAATAGTCAACCATTGTTAATCAAAGTCAACCAAATTCAACGATGGTCAACAATGCTCAACCATGGTGAACCACAGTTAATAATTGTCAACCATAGTCAACTATGGTCAACCATAGTCATCCATTGTGAATTGCTCAACCAGAGTCAAATAAAGTCAACCATAGTGAACCAAAGTAAACCATATTCAATTAAAATCATCCATAGTCAATAAAAGTCAACCATAGTCAATCATGGGCAACCATAGCCTACCAAAGCTAACTACGGTTGATTATGATCAACCATAGTCAACCATGGTCAACCAAAGTCAACCATGGTCAACCATAGTTAACCACTGTCAACAATGATCAACCATAGTGAACCGTTATGAACCAACTTCAACCATGGTCACCAAAGTCAACCATGGTTGACCATGTTTGGTAAATAATAATAATAATAATATTAACCACTTATGGTTGGTTATTAATAATAATAATATTATTAACCATGGTTGGTTATTAAGCATAGTTGACCATGGTCAAACAAAGTCAACGATGGCCAACCAAAGTCCACCATGGTCAGCCATGTTCAATCATGGTCAACCAAAGTCAATCAAGGCTAACCATGGTTGAGCATGGTTGACATTGGTTGACCATGCTTGACTATGGTTTATCATAGTTGGTTAATAATAATAATAATAATAATAGTAATAATAGTAATAATTGCAACCAAATATGGTTGGTTATTAATAATAATATTATTATTATTAACCATGATTAGTTATTAATATTTGTTGACTGTGGCTGACCATGGCAAGCAAGGTCAACCATAATCAACCATGGTGAGACAAAGTCAACTATGTCAACCTTGGTAAACCAAAGTCGACCATAGTCAACTATGGCCAACCATAATCAAACACGGTCATGCATGGTCAATCAAAGTCAACCAACCATGGTTAACCAAAGTCACGTTGGTCAACCAAATTCAATCCTCCTCTCCCTCCTCCCCCTCCTCCTCCATTGTATTTATTAATTTAATTATATTTAATATTAAGAGGATGTTATATTTAATATTAAGAGGGTCTCCTCCATTATATTTATTATTTAATTATATTAAATATTAAGAGGGCCTCCTCCATTGTATTTATTATTTATTTAATTATATTTAATATTAAGAGGGTCTCCTCCATTGTATTTATTATTTAATTATATTTAATATTAAGAGGGTGTGTTAATTATCTCTATCACATAATATAACACTCATTTTTCTTAGAACAATGCTCTTGCCTTGGTTTTCGCTTTTAGCCTTAGAGAGATAGCAAAGACTAAGGCCCACAAAACAAATTCAATTTAATATTTTGTACGAGTGTGATAACATAAAAAATATAAAAAAAATTACCCAATAAAATTTTTAATTTATATTATTTTAAAACTAATAAATTTAATATTGTTTTAAAGGAACCACATTTTGACCATAATAATCCGTAGTTTCAATTATTACTTCAAAGTGTATGTAGTTTAATTATAAAACTCCACAAATTTGATGGGAGGATGGCGAGGTTTAGGGTTTGGAGGATTTCTGTGTTTTTTCTACAGATCTGGGATGATTATGCTGGTTGATGCGGTCCAAAATTAAGCAACAACAACTTGGAGTCACATTGGTCCCTGGGGGCCAATCTTGTACCATCCAAGTATAAAAAAAGTGGGAAGCGGGTGTACATTTGTTGCTTCTTATTGGCTGCACTTAACTTGTCATTTTCAGCTATTTTTGCGATTTCCACCTGAATTTTTACACTTCATGTGATGTCCGGTTTCTTACTGCTATTTCTTAGCTTGGTGGGCTCCATGTTTTGGCATTGGTCTTATTGCAGAAATTTTGCTATATTTCTTTTTTGTATTAAACATTTAATTGTGACCTAGTAACGTGACATGGATTACCCATCTTGGCATTGGAGGGATAACTGTTGGTTACTAGGGAGGGGGTTGGTTTTTGATGGGACACTAGATGGAAACTGCTGGTCTTCAGCATTCCCCTACCGGTTTCGGTGGCATTATTGGTAACCCTAATGGGGATTGGAGTGGGTCTCATTCTAGGGTTGCTGGTGAGCTCCAGGGATGGGAACTGAACCCTAAGATTACCCATGGCTGGCCTAACATATTCAGGGGTCAAAAAGCTCAAAAACGGTGGTCTCACAAAACATTGAAGGTGAGGGAGGGGCACGATAGTTTTACTATTCCAGTGGAAACTAATTTGGAATGAATCGAGATGTTAAATTCTCAAGCCATAGTTGGTCGGCTGGAGTTCACAGTGGGTGAAGAGAAGGAGCTAGTGGAATAGGTAAGAAAGCACTAGTCACCTATTGTTGGGGATATGCCGAGAGTTATGCAGCTATTGAATGGCTGGATAATGTTTATTTTTTTGAAACAGGAAGGGCTTATTCTTAAGCAGTTCCGGTGTTTTAAGGAGGGGTCACTGTGCCTGAAGAAATGGCATCTGTCATTTGATCCTTTAAGGGAAAAACAATTTTTTCACCATTTGTGGCTCCTCATCCCTGGTCTGTCGATAGAACTATGGATGGAGAACATCCTTATTGGCATTGCAAACTCGGTTGGTCAGTTTGTTTGGCTAGATAATTGTTCCTTATATGGGTATGATAGACGGTCGACAAAAGTTATGGTGGAGTTTGAAATGGCTCGTGGCCTCCCTGCGAAAATTGAGTTGCTGTGGCGTGAACGTGTTTGGAGACAGTGGCTAGACTATTTTAGAATCCCTTTTAGGTGTCATTTTTTCCAACTTACGAGACAAATTTGCTCTTATTGTTCGGAGCTTCGGTCATTGATAGTGTCGAGGCCGTCACCTTCCCCTGTTGATACACAAGAGCAATTTCTTCAGGACCTGGAAGGGGATACAAATGAGCGGCATGGTTTTCCTAGTAAGTTGTCTCCTCGACTCGGTTCTCCTATTCCTATTATTCCTGATGATGAATTAGCAATGATTATGGATGTTGAGGCCATTTTAGATAAGAAACTGGATTCGGGGGATATTGTCCTAAAATTGGGGATTAATGGGGATATCACTTCTCAAGATAGGCATTTTCGTTCTTCCGATAGGTCTAGGGTTTGTAGGGGACTTTTTGGGGAGAGTACTCTTTCAGGGGAGGTTTGTGTACCTTCATATTTGACTATAGTGAAGGGATGTTGTAGTAGGGAGGAAGACATTGTGAAGACTGGTCATTATGATTTGGGTCGAAGAGTTTGTTCTGTGGGTGGGAACCCTGAAGATTTTCCTATGGCTGGTGATTCATCTGGGGAGACTATGTAGGCTGTAGGTCTAACTGAGACCGGGCCATACACTACTGGTGACACTATTCTATTAACGGAAGCTGGTTATAAGACCTCCGTCAATGCTGATGTTCTTACCCCTCTCCTAGTTTTTTCTAGAAACCCTACATCTAACCCTATGGTTCAATCTATAAATGCTACTAGATTCCAGAATGTCACACTCAGGAAACCTAGGAAGAAAGGTCGGAAGGGTATGGGTATTGATTGTGATTCGACAACTAGGTCTGCTCCTATTTCGGAGCATGTAACTTTGAGGGATGAGATTGCTAATTCAAACAATATTCCTGAGAATGATTGTCTAATTGGGGGGATATCTGCTGAATTGGAAAAGAGCGATTTGGGGGAGAGCTGTATTTCTGCTAACCTTAATAGGGGCCTGAGAGCAAATAACCCCCGTGATATGTGCCCTTAATGTCAATTTGCACTCTGAATATTAGGGGGTTGGGGAAGGTTGTGCAAGCTAGGGCCCTCTCCAATCTTATTTCTACTACTCACCTGAATATACTTCTGTTGCAGGAAACAATGTGTGTTGACAGTATTGCGATCTCTAAAATTGTAGGGATACTCACCGGTTGGGAAATATCTGCTATTAGTTCTGATGGGATGTCTGGGGGATTGTTGGTGGCATGGGACCCCAAGTACTATTCCTTTTGTGTTTATAAAACCCCCTGGGGTATACTGATGGAAGGTTCGTGTAAATTTAATGACCTGCAACTATCTATCCTAAATTGTTATGCCCCATATAAAGATAGGGAAGCTTTCTGGCTTGGACTACAATCTTTTGGGATTTTGAAGATGGAGAATATCATAGTGACGGGTGATCTTAACTTTACCCGACTTGCACAGGAAATTTAGGGAACTAAGGCGATGTTGGATGCTTTAGCAGACTTCTTTTCAGAGTTTCTTATCAATAATGATCTAATTGATGTTGTTATAGGGGTCATCACTCCAACCTGGACAAATGGCAGAAGTGGTCAGGATGGGATACACAAAAGGTTGGATAAATTCCTTGTACATTCTACATTGCTGGAGTCTTGCAGCCGGTATAGATCCTGGGTAGGGAAGAATAAGATAACGGATCACTGGCCTTTCCTTTTACAGTTGGAGGACTGTGATGTTCAGCATAATTATCCATTTAAATTCAATTGCTCTTGGTTGACATGTGGTGACTTTTCACATTTCATCAAGGATGTTTGGGTGAATTTAAATAACAATATTGATTTGAATCTAATGGACCTATTCTGTCTGATATTGAAGGAGTTAAAACTGAAAGTTTCTAGTTGGATACATTCTAGGAAGCAATTGGATATATAGAAGCTTAAGGAGGTGGAGGAACAACTACAGGATCTATACTCAATAAATCTGGAGATGGCATTAGATTGTAAGGGACTTGAGTTACTTAAAAAATTGGAGGCTGAAAAGGAAAGTATCTATTTAAGGGAAGAGAAGGAATGGAGACTGGAGAGTAGGGAATTGTGGGTGAATTTTGGGGATAAAAATACTAGGTTCTTTCACTCATATGCTTCGGCTAGGAGGAACAATAATACCATTTGGAAATTGTCAGATGAGGAGGGGAATGAAGCTTCGGGTCTACAAAAATTACAGGGTTTAGCTATGAAGCATTTCAGTAATATCTATACTATCGATCATAAATGTGATTTATCTTCACAACTTCAGGTGGTAAAACACTATCCTAGATTCTTTGAGCTTGAAGATGCTGATGAATTATGTATGGAAGTTACACTGGAGGAGGTCGAAAGGCCACTTAAACTATTTTCCGAGGAGAAAAGTTTTGGGCCTGATGGCTGGATAGTTGAACTATTCTTGCATTTCTTTGATATTATGGGAGATGATATTGTGAAAATGGTGGAGTACACTAGGAAGCATGGGTACATATTTGGTGCTTTAAATTCTACTTTTATCACACTGATTTCAAAGGTGAATTATCCTAAGACATTTGGTGATTTTAGGCCTATTGCATTGTGCAGTTTGGCTTATAAGATTGTGTCAAAGATAATTGTTGGACATCTTAAGCCGGTTCTCTCAAAACACATTTCATCAGAACAATTTGGTTTCTTACAAGATCGCCAAATTCATGATGCTGTGGGTATTACTCAAGAGTTATTGCATACTATCAAATGTAAGAAGAAGAAAGCTATTTTGCTCAAAATGGATTTAGAAAAGGCATACAACAGAGTCAATTGGGATTTTCTAAGGTTAATTTTGATACAAATTGGTGTTCCCGCACTGGCTATCAAATGGATAATGGCATGTGTAAATACTATGAGTATTGCAATTCTAGTGAATGGTGCTCCTACTTCATACTTTAGTTGTTCTAGAGGCATTCGGTAGGGGTGTTCACTGTCTCCATTATTGTTTCTTTTGGTGATCGAGGGACTGAGTAGGCTGATCATCCATGCAAAAGCTAAAGGTAAGATAATGGGCATTAAAATCTCCAAGGACCTATTTATTACACATGTCCTTTTTGTAGATGATGTTTTATTAGCTGGTAATGATTCATTGAATGAATGGAGGTGTTATCAAGGTATTATTAAGCTATTTTGTAAAGATTTTGGGATGAGAGTTAGTTTGAAAAAATCATGTTTTTATGAGAACCTTATTGAAGAGGACATAGTTTCATATTTTCAAACATTGTTGCCTTATAAGTTCTGCAAAATGGATGAAGGATTCACCTATCTTGGCTTCCACCTTAAGCCTAATGGGTATTTGATTAAATATTGGGATTGGTTGCTCAAAAAGTTTGAATCTAGAATCTCTAACTGGACATATCGCCTGCTATCTATTGGAGGCAAACTTACCCTAGTCAAGTCTGTGTTGTTGGGTACCCCAGTTTATTGGTTCTCATTACTGCCAGTTCCATGTTCTATGATCAATTCCTTAAGAAGACTTATTTTTAACTTCTTATGGACGGGTGGACTGAAAAAAACTAGTCTTTCGATGATTGGTTGGGAAAGAATTTGTTTACCCCATGATGCTGGGGGATGGGGAATCAAGGACTTATCAGTGTTTAGTGAGGCCCTCCATTTGAAAAGTTTGTGGAGAGCAATATTTGGCAGCTCGCTCTGGACACGGGTAATTCATCAAAAATATATCAATTCTGAGACCTCACACTGGTTAAGGACGCCCAGAAAGCAGGTGCGGGGGTTCTCTCCAATTTGGAATGGTTTCATGAAAGTATAAAGCTGGCTTGATTTTGAACTGTGCTGGAAAGTGGGAAAAGGGAATGAAGTTGCTATTAGCATGGATCCAATTCTGGGAATGAGGGAAACATATAAATTATCCTCTAATCTGTTAGATGCTTTGAAAGGCGTTGGTCAGTATACTTTTAATACAATTGCAAAATACAATTGGAATGGTTATTGGTGCAATGATGTAGATTTGCAGCTGCCTTTATATTTAGCATAGGAATGGAATACTTACACGCAAAGTGTTAATGCTGTTGGAATCCATCTGAGTACTGAAGAAGATGTGGTGGTTTGGGGTGGCAATGAAGCCACTGGTGCAGTGACTACTAGCACTGCATATAGCTGTATTATCAAAAGGAGGTGCATATACCCAAACCATTGGTGGTGTAAGAAAATTTGGCATTGGTACATGCCACAAAAATTGAAATGCTTCATTTGGTTTGTGTTACAGGACCAGCTGAAGACTTCGGATAATATTTCCTTTATGGGTTGGATAGGCCCTAGTCGATGTATATTGTGCAGGTGTAATAATGAATCTGCTACACATCTGTTTGTGGAATGTTCTTGTGCCTTAAAACTATGGGAGAAAATTTATCAGATATTTCATATTAAAGAAAGGTGGACTGGCCATAATGTTGAGTCCTGTCTGAAATTATGGATGCTAAACTGTAAGGAACATTTGACATTACCGGTTTTCATTTGCTGGGTTGTGTTGGGGGTGAGAAATAAAGCTACTTTTGAGGATTCCCAACCATACTTGGAAGGCTCATACAACACAGTTGTCAGTCAATATATGAATTATCAGAAGGAGATGAAACCACTGGTTCAACGGGACATTGGGGAATTTGAACATTTGGTTACTGAGCCTGTATTATATTTTGATGGAGCTGCCAACTTGGGTAATTGTGGAGTAGGTGGAGTTATTCATATCAGTCAGGAGTACTATTTCACAATTCCGATGAAATGTGGAAAAGGTACTAATATGAAGGCAGAACTGTTAGCATTATGGTGTGTTGCACGAGTGGCTAACCTCTTTGTTTTGGTGAATGTAAAGATTTTTGGTGATTCTAGGGTTACCATTAAATGGGATTGGGGGGAGTTTGATCTCAAGATTTTGAATTTGGTTGGTTGGTGTAATAGAGTGAAGGAAGAACTTAACAGTTTTGGTGTGGTCACACTGGAACACATCTTCAGAGAATTTAATTCTCAGGCTAATCAAATATCTAAGCAGGCTTTGGAGGGCAAGGATGATTACTTATATTGGGATGAATTTTGCGAGGATTAGTTGATTGATTCTGGTACATTGTATTTCCTTGACCGATCTTGTTGAGTTCTGCCAAAGACATTTGCTGCCTATAGTATTTTGCTTTTTGTATATTTTGAAAATATTGAAACTCTCTTCTGTTGAGAGGATGGATTGGAAACAGTATTGTATACTGATATCATGTACTCTTTGATTCAGAAGTGAATATCAATAGTATGTTTTTTTTTGTTTACCACTTTGAAAATGTGTTTTCATTATTTAATACATTTAGTAAGTTATCCATTTTGTTAAATGTATATTTAAAGTATAAAATTTAATTTAATTTTTTTATGTTTAAGAAAAAATAAATCTTAGCTTATGGAATATTTGTTTAATCATTTTTAATAGGAATTTATGTTTTTTAAATTTAGTTAAGTTGGTTAGAAATATATTATTATATATATATATATATTTTAGTTATTTTAAGTTATTACTTTTAAGTAAATGTTGAGTTGTACAAACTGATTTTTATGGCAATAGTTCCAAATTCTAAATAAAAAATTATAAGAGAAAAAACAAACTATTTGTTGAATTGGTGGTAGTTGATGCATGGATAACTTTTACCTATTGCATGGATAATGAACTTAACTAACAGAAAGAAATCTATAGTACACAGTAGTAGCAGCATGGATTTGTAGAGCTCCCTTAACGGTCTCAGTCCTGTCGATATGGAGCAGCGCAATTACAGGGAAACAAGGCAAAAATTGCACACTCACCTTCTAGTTTAAACGGACCTTCTCTGAATCCAATACTTCTTTCCATTTTATTTGTATTACAGTTCTTGTTTCTGTGTCTATGTGAGAGTTGCATTTAAGAAATATATGGTTGTCAATGAAGGTTTGTCCTGGTGTTCTATGGTCAATTTTAAACTACTCAATTCTAATTTTAAGACTGGAGTCGGTTGAAGTTAACGTGCCATAAATCATAAGGTGAGCTACAGATCAAGTCATAAATTGAGTGATAGGATTGGCTGTACCATTCATACTGATTGTAATTTATGACAGTCACAATTAAGTTAATTGAGTTAAAACAACAAATAAAACACATAAGAGCACATTAGTGGAATTCAAATACAGGGTATGCAGTGTAGGTGAATCATGATCATATTCCCATGAAAGATTATGAATCATATAGGTATAGACTAGCATAGCCACTTAATTTGTGGTCGGTCAATACTGATAGACTATGAGTTGAGTGCCAACTACATGTTATCACTCGTTTAACTTCTGCAATATAATATCTTTTTTGTAATAGTTCATAAAATAACTCTATATTTATGTGATATTTATACAGTCAATTGATAATAAGTAATAATGGAAACACTCACTCTGTTTATAGAATAGAGTGGTACTTTCTTTCTTCAAACACTAGGTTTACTTAACAATTTATAAAATGAAAGAGATAAAATATCAGAGATAGAATATCATTAATATTAAAATTATCTACAACAGTATAATTTATAAAAACTCTAGATTCATATATAAAGAACATTGATGACAGAACAGAATAGGATACCATAGATACATAACCAATAGGAAATTAATCATTTACAGGACATATAAATAATATATACAGTTCATTATTTGCTAATCATTCTACATAGTAAATAATAATAAAATTCTAGGAAATACTGAGTACTAATCCAAAACAAATTTTAGAACCAGACTGAAAGAACAAACCGAATCCAATCTGAAGTTCATCATTCCTCCCAACCAATCTTCCAGAACAACCAATTTTACTTGTTCTGAAACCCTCGAGCCTGTTTGTTGGACCACAAGGACAAAGACTATTGAAGCAACCTAGAACTATCACTCAGTTCTCCTTCTCAACTCAACAAAATAATTTTCCCTCTTCCATCCAAGCCTCATGCTTGTCTGATGGGAATTGCTTAATAAAGCATTACCTAGGACTTAGGTCTATCATGACCCTCCTTCTCTAGAACCTCCATCTGGAGTTCTAACCTTAAAAATAGGGATGATGCCGCCTGCACCTGTTGAGGTATTAATTAGTGGTTTTCACCACTATGGGAAATATTCCCAACACATGTCGTTCTTCCTTGTGGTCCAGCAAACACTCTTTCAAGAGCTACTTCAAATTAGATTATCCTGTTTTATTTATTAAATAATAAAAATAATACAATATTCTCAAACAAGTGTCTTTGACCATAGTTGGTCAAATAATTGTTCAACAACAATTAAAAACATTATTACAAAGTATTTAAACTTTCACTAAGGGTCTAGGGGTATTACACTCAACATCAATAGAATTGTGACACCCATCATTAATAGAAATTCCCAGTATCTTGTATAGAGTTTCAATCCAAACTCCTTGCATTAACAACATCACTCCTTGAACCATCTTGTAGGTGTGCTTTTCAAATACAGTATGCATGCATGCAACAATCATCTTACGTACAAATACCAAGCTCCTAAACATATTTGTAATGTGTGGAACCTTGTTGAGAGTTCTAATCCTTCCATATTTGGGTAGCAACTTGACCCTTCCACATCCATATGATTTTGGTTGTTGAGTTGTTTCCTAGGAAGGCATCACTCCATTGTACTTTTGATGTTAAAAAACCACTCCATGTGAGAATTGTCATATGAAACGAAGCACCCAAATCAATCAACCATACATCATGATTTGAATGTGTAATTGTAGTTGCTAAAAAACATGACTTCTTCTTCCATGAAGGTTTTCATTTATGTGGAAGGATATCATTAGATCCCTTACTTTTATTAAAATTCTAAGATCTACATTCTTTCTTATAATGCCTAGCTTTACCACATTTCCAACATTTCCTTATATATTTTGCTAGAGATTTAGATCTACCTTTAGATTTATATCGTCTACACCCTAAAGAATTATTTCTTAATATGATTCGCTCGTGAATCGCCACCGGGATGTGACTAAGTCTACCTACAAATGATACAACACACATCCAGCACTTATACTTATAAGGTTAATGATGGTGTTGATCTCCCAAAGATACACATAATAGAGAATATAATTTATTTTCTAGTTACTATGCTATTAGAGAGAATTTACAACCATACATATTGTGTATTTTACAAGTTCGAATTAATCAATTGATCAATGGAGACAAACATTAATGGTCAACCTTCTACACAATGAACAAGGACATCCATGAACTCATTCCTTGATTTTATGTTGGACATCATGTACACTAACTTGTTCAAACTTGATCAACTTGATCACTGGTGCATATCTTGTAATGACATGGTCCATTACTTTCCTCTAGCCTACCTTTCACATGAGTCATTGAAGTTGACATGGCCATATGTGGCAATGTTGAGTTATCATTGAGGTTAAGTGAGGAGTTAGTTAATGAGTTGGTATGAAAGAGATATAGTGTTGTTGTTAATGGTTGGTGCAACAATGATTTTTAAGCATTGCATTGCATTGATGTGAGGGAGATTTGGATGAATTCACACTAAGAGATGTACCATTAACACTAATAATTGGCCAACAATACTTTGGCATTCAATACACACAAACACACACACACTAAACCAACATTTTAGAATATTAACATCTATCATTTTCAAAGGATCAGTGCAAGCTAATGAGGGTCACTTTTGGCGTGTTAGATGCAATAGAAAACTGAAAAATCAGGCATCCCTCAACTTACTTGGATTTTTTGAGATACTTACGCAAAATACCTTGCATTGAGTAAAAAATATGAAATGTAGGAAATTGAATCATGTTTTCGAATATATAACTTTTATGTATTTAAAATTTGCATAGCTATGTCAAGTTTCATTTTTCCTAACAAACACTTTTTATTTTTCAGGCAAATGATAAGGTATATGTTTTTGTGGGTGCAGCCTTTGAGGGCCTAAATGATGGAATCAAGCTACAAAAATGGGCATGCATGTAGAGAACATATAGCACTAGTGCATCATTATTTTTCAAAAATTAAATTAGTAATTTTATAAATTGTTTATAATTATCTAACTGATCAAACCTCGAAAATAGTACGTCTTTTGTGGGTGCAGCCTTTGAAGGTCTTAATGCAAAAATCATGAAATGGGGTTTTGATAGAACGTGGAGGTTAGTGTCTACTTGTGCACCATACAATTCTTTTTTTGAAATGATCAAGAATTGAAAAAGTTATGGAAGAAACACTAACAGTGTGTTTCACGAGTTAAGGAGGTAGGACACATAGGAAATTGAAAAAAATAGGAAACATTAATATTTTTAAATAAAAGTTACATATTTGGAATCTGCAGAAAAAATGCTATTTGTGTTTAAGATTTCATAAAAAATAATTGTGTATAGCATATTGTAATGAGTGGATAAGCACAAGCTTCTCCAGAAACTTTAAGAAATACCCATTTAGCTTTGGTTTATCACTACCATAGCATAGGTTTGGTATTACCAAAGCAAACTCCAAAGCATACACATAGGATTATGGTTGACATGCGAGCAAGTGAGTTGGCTTGGTTTAGACTCTAACAAACATGAGTGCGTTTTGTCTAAATTCAAAAAATATTCCCGCACTTTTAGAATTCATAACGCGTACGCGTTATATAACTACATAATGCGTGTTCTGTAGTGAAAAAATGTGCTAACATTATTTAAATCATAAAATCTATGTTTAATACTTGAGAGGGGGTGAGGAAGACTCAAGGGAATTTTTGGTTAATATTTGAGAAGGGGTGGGGAAGGGTCAAGGGAATCTATGGTTAATATTTAATAGGGGTGGGAAAGGGTCAAGGGCTTAGAAGGATGTTGGAAGCTTGAGTGGGGAGAGATGAAGGGAATGGGAACATGATGGGCTACAGGGGTGAAGGGCAGTGGAGCTTGAGAGCACTATTAGGAGTAGAAGAGTTTGTAAAGAGGTATAGGGTTAGAAGTTGAAAGTGAGACTTGAGTGACAAGGGGTGATGTATGGAGGCAAGGGGGATGTGAGAGAGAAAGATAGAATATAAGGGGGGGAGAGACAGAGAGCGAGGGAGGGAGAGGGAGAATGGGGAGGAATGGATTTAGAGGGAGTGAGAAATATATAGGGATAGAACGAAATAAAGAGATAGGAAGGGACATAAATTGTTGGTGGGAGACATGCAGGGAGTGGTGGAAATGCAGAGAGAGAGAGAGATAATATGAGAGGAGGGGGAAGGAACATAAAGTGCGTGTGTGAGAGAGAGAGGGAGTGATGAAGATATGGGGATAGGTTGAGGGAAATATAACATGAGGGAGGGATAGAAGGTGTGTGTGAGAGAGAGAGGCGGTGAGAGAGGGAGGGAGAGAAGGTAGGGTGAGGGATGGAGGGAGAAAAGTGGAGATAGATATGGATGGAGGGTGAATGGGTTTGAGAATGGAAAGGGACATAATGTGTGTGTGTGTGTGTGTGTGTGTGTGTGTGTGTGTGCATGTGTGTGTGTGTGTGAGAGAGAGAGAGAGAGAGAGATTGATGGTTGGGGAGAGAGAGACTAGACGGAGGTGTGAGCGACAAATAAAGTGGGAGGTTGTGTGTGTGTGTGAGAGGGAAGGAGGAATCCGTGGGGTGGCAGGGATGAAGATGGTGAAAGGGAGATAAAGCGACATAGAGGGAGGGAGGTAAAGGAAGTGAGGGACATATCTAGATAAAGAGATAGGGAGGAAGGGATATAAGTTGAGAGAGAGAGGGCAAGGGGGAGGGATAAAACACATAGGGTTAGTGATTAAGGGTGAACGAAGGCAGAGAGTGTTGTAGGGTGACCTAGATAATTGCAAATATAAATAGAAGGTGGATACCCTCCTCCTCATCATCTTCATCACCATCACCATTATCATCAACATATTCATCATCATCACCATCATCATCATCATCATCATCAACATCTTCATCATCATTGTCATCTCTAGGTTGCTCATCATCATCTTCATAATCATCATCATTATCATATTCATAACCATCACCATCATCATCATATTCATAATCATCATCATTATCATATTCATAACCATCACCATCATCATCAACATATTCATCATCATCACCATCATCATCATCATCATCAACATCTTCATCATCATTGTCATCTCCCCCTTCCTCATCAAAATCTCCATCATCATCATCTTCTTCTTCATCATCATCATCTTCTTCTTCATCATCATCACCATCACCATCATCATCAACGTCTTCATCATCATCACCATCATCATCATCATCAACATCTTCATCATCATTTTCATCTCTAGGTTCCTCATCAACATCTCCATCATCATCATCTTCTTCATCATCATCATCTTCATCACCATCACCATCACCAACACCATAATCATCAAAATCTTCACCATCATCATCATCATCATCATTGTCATATCTCCATTCCTCATCAACATCTCCATCATCATCATCTTCTTCTTCATCACCATCACCATCACCATCATCATTATCATCACCACCATCTTCATCATCATTGTCATCTCCAGGTTCCTCATCAACATCTCCATCATCATCATCATCTTCTTCTTCATCATCATCATAATCTTCATCACCATCACCATCACCATCACCATCACCATCATCATCATCAACATCTTCATCATCATTTTCATCTCCCCCTTCCTCATCAACATATCCATCATAATTATCTTCATCATCATCTTCATCACCATCACCATCATCATCAACATCTTCATCATCATCACCGTCACCATCATCATCAACGTCTTTATCATCATCACTATCATCATCATCATCAACATCTTCATCATCATTGTCATCTCTAGGTTCCTCATCAACATCTCCATCATCATCATCTTCATCACCATCACCATCATCATCTTCATCACCATCACCATCATCATCAACATCTTCATCATCATCACCATCATCATCATCTTCATCACCATAACCATCATCATCAACATCTTCAACATCAACATCATCATCATCATCAACATATTCATCATCATTGTCATCTCTAGGTTCCTCATCAACATCTCCATCATCATGATATTCATCATCATCATCACCATCATCTTCATCACCATCATCATCATCATCAACATCTTCATCATTATCACCATCATCATCTTCATCTTCATCATCATATCAACGTCTCCATCATCATTATCTCCATCATCATCATCATGTTAAATTTTTAGAATTTACTTCAATCTGATCGAGGATCTTAATTGAGAGAACATGTATAGCAAATCTACAGCATATCAATCATGGACACAATAATGCAAGCACACAAGAGACACAGAGTTTACTTGGGGAAAACCATAAAGGTGAAAAACCCCAATAACTTCCTCAAAGATAGATAGAGCAATGATACAACCAGAAGACAAGAGATAGTCTTCTCCTAGCAGCAGAGCCTCCTCCTCCACAATTGCACCACTCTCCCAAGTGTGAGTGAGAGAATAGAATGTGTAAAATGAGAGAGACACACTCTCTATTTATACACTAACTTGACTTGACCTTTACTCAACTACGCCATCCTCAACTTAACCACTTAACATAATGTTGACTGGGCTGACCCCCACTAGGGTGGTGTAATAACCCTTTGACCCACATGACTTATACAGGGCCGACCCCAACAAGGTGGTCTAATAACCCATCAAGTATAAGTTACGACACTTACGATATAAAGGACGACACTTCCGTATAGAGGAATAATAACATCTCTATAGGAATACAATATGCATATATGTGAAATATATTCTGAAGTTACATATACATCAACACTCCCTCTTAACTGGGAAGGTATTTCTCAACATAGGACTTCTAGCACAAGTCATCTTCTCTGGATCATCATCACTGGATAATCGTCATCGAGTCATCATCATCATCACTGTTGCTGCTATCTCAATCAATCTCTGAATCTACTCGTCATAGGAAGTTCTACAGAGCCAGTCCTTTTTCATACTGGATGTAGGCCCAACACCTGCAGGTCTTTGTCATCACTTGCCATACTGTGGAATCCTCAGGACTTATTACGTGCATCACAAAACCTGGTTGCAGCATCCTAGGCTATTACGAGCACACAGCTCTACCTGTTGAATCTCCCAGGAGCACATTACATGTGACCCATCACAAAACCTGGTTGAAGCATCCCAGGTTGTTACGAGCACACAGCTCTACCTGTCGGATCTCCCAAGAGCACATTACATGTGATCTCACCACAAAACCTGGCTGAAGCATCCCAGGCTGTTACGAGCACACAGCTCCACCTGTCGGATCTCCCAGGAGCACATTACATGTGGTCCACCACAAAACCTGGCTGAAGCATCTGAGGCCTTTTTCATCCTATCCAGATCTCCCAAGAGAAAATTACATGTGGTCATGGAAAAAACTGGCTGAAGCATCTGAGGCCTTTTTCATCCTATCCAGATCTCCCAAGAGAAAATTACATGCCATAGGACAAAACATCGCAAGAACATCTCAAGATGTTACGGGTACACAACTCCGACCTAAAGATATTCCAGGGCACAAATTACATGTCCTCCCAGAGCAATGTCTCGAAAGAGCATCCCAGGCTGTTACGGGTACACAAATCCGACCTATAGGATCTCCCAGACATGCTCATCTACACAACCTGATCCACGGCCACAAAGTATCATCCTGATACTCACCATACATCATCCTGATGTACACATGATCATCCTGATCATCATCACTGCATCGTCCTGATGCATGTCATCTGGAGAAGCTAGTCATCCACGATCATCCATATCATACAATGCATCCACCTGATGCATACCAAGTATCTACCTGATACATATCAACATATACAATGTATCTACCTGATACATACATAGATACATGATCCACACAATGTATCCATCAACATACATGATCTACCTGATCATACCTTATACATATGTAGATACATGGTCCAAGCATCCAACATGATGCATACATACATAAATGATCCAACTGATCATATCCAGCATCCAACATGATGCGTACATACATAAATGATCCAACTGATCATATCCAGCATCCAACATGATGTGTACATACATAAATGATCCAATTGATCATACAGAGCAGAAACTAGAACATCATCCTGATGCTCATCATCTAGCGCTTACATCCACAGCCATGTGAAGGATCCCCCTTCCACCATTGTAGGAATGGCTACTGCAAATGTGTCCATCACTTCTTCCTCGAAGTGCCATCAATCTAAAGAACACCAAGCCTCTCCCTGAAGTACTCGAACTTCACCCTGGCTAGTGGCTTCGTCAGCACATCTGCAATCTGCTCGTCCGTCGCAATATACAGGAGCTTCACAACTCCTCTCTGCACCATATCCCTGATATAGTGATATTTGATCTCTATGTGTTTCGACCTGTCATGAAACAATAGGTTCTTGGACAACTTCACACAACTCTGGTTATCACAAAAGATACCAGTACCATCCAACGGGAGATCAAATAACTCAGACAGTAGCTTCCGTAGCCATACTACCTCACAACTAGATGAACAGGTTGCAACATACTCTGCCTCAGCTGTACTCAGTGCTACGTAGGACTGCTTCCTGCTAAACCAAGAGATCACACCTGATCCCATATTGAAGCAGCATCCAGATGTGCTCTTCCTATCTGCAGCACTGCCAACCCAATCTGAATCAACATAACCCTGCAGGTTAAACTTTTGAATCGCTTCATACTTGAGCCCATAATCCACTGTACCTTTCAGGTACCTCAGAACATGCTTTACAGCAACCAGGTGAACACTCCTCGGATCCGTCAGGAACTGGCTCAATGTGTTCACCGTAAAGCAAATATCTGGTCTCGTGTTCGTCAGGTACATCAAGGACCCAATCATCTGACGATACATAGTGATATCAACTAGCTCAAATGAAGCATCACACAGAAGCTTCAGGTTTGATGCCATAGGTGTGGCCATAGCCTTGCAGTCCATCATCCTGAACCTCTTCAGGATCTCTACTGCATACTTCCCTTGTCCAAGGAAGATTCCATCACTCTGCCACACCTCTATGCCAAAAACAAATAGTGCATCATCCCCAAGTTCTTCAACTTGAAATCGGCAGCAAGCTTCCGCTGTGTGTCGGCAATCAATCTGTCATCTCCTGTTACAAATAAGTTATCCACATACAGGAGTAGAATCACAGGATTCCCTTCCTCAACCTTGTAGTAAAGGTTGGAATCCGCTTCACTCTTGGTAAAGCCCAAACTAGATAGAAAGTCGTCTATCCTACCAAGTTCTGCACACATATATGACTACACCATTCAAGAAGGTTGTCATGAAATCCACCTGGTGCATCTTCTATTTCATCACTTTTATATTTCTCTATGCTACCATCTGCAGCATGCTTGATCTGATAGTTCCATTTAGAAGTCACAACAGACTTCCCTTCAGCTCTTGGGACCGCATCCCAAACATCGTTCTTCATGATCGATGGATCATGGCATTCTTCCCATATCCTGGGAACTTCAATATATTCAATAGATAATTTTGTTGCTTGAACAAATGTTGTAGTCCTTCTTTTGTAGGTGAAGGTATACTATCTTTTCTACAAAACAAGTTAAATTGCATGATTAGAAACATCTCATAATTTTCAGACAAATTCTTACACCTAAAGAAATATGTCATATAGTCATGCAATTATCTTAGCCAATGCTTCAATACAACATTTATCCATCTTCCACAACTTTCTAGATGCCTTCCAGTCTCTACCAGAACATTGTTAAGAGTGTGCACAACTCCCAACATGTCAGCAAAAAAGGTTTCATTCTAGATAAGTAGCAATGGAATGTTGTACAGTGCCATAGGCCACTTACCCATCAAATGCATATTAGTAGTAAGTTGTTCATTAATGCAATCATTCTAATATGCATAATACACATCCTAAATCTAGGAACATAAGCATATACATCATTGAATAATATTATTTAAACAAACAAGTATGTAAGGAATGGTAATTAAAATACTTATCTTTGTTTGTTTGTTGGGTGGACTCCCTCTGAGTCTTTGCTTCCTTGTAGGAGCAGTTGAAGTAGCTTCTTCTACACCTTTCTATTGTGGAATGCAGAAGGATGGTCAACTCCCTCTGGATATCTACATCCTTGCAAAAACTACTGGAGTATGCTCCTTTGCTTTCTTCCAGGAACAACTAGAGTGTGCTCCCTCTTGATCTTTGCTTCCTGGATTACTTGTCCTTGAACTTACATCCATCCTTAATCACTATGCATGCTTATTAGTATCATCATTGTGTTATCCTTGAGGTCTCATACATAATCACACATTTATTAGTATAATATTAATACTATCAAAACACAATAATCTTAAACATGTATAGTCATGATCATTCACAGATAATAAACATTAGTATTCGTCTTCTTTTACTCATGCATATTCTTATTTGATCATAGGACTCTTTTGATTAGTTAAATCATCAATGCATAAACCCGTGATTACTCAAACCTATACCTTCATGATTCTTCTAGTTAGTCATATCATCAATTATGGTAAGAAACATAATATGCATACAGCCATGACTATTCAAACCTATGACTTCATGAATAATCATTATCAACAACACAACAATATAAGATCCTAACACAAGGTAGGATTCTAGCTTGATAGAGAAAAAACATACCTGGATTAGCATGCTAGCTAGTTATGTCTAACATACCCGCATAATGTCTTCCGGTTCTCTTCAGTAACTTGTGCTAGTAACCTACATGTCTGATAGGTTAACCATTGTAGGACCAAGTTATACATACCTCGAAAGTAGATCTTATATGTGATCCATGAAAATGGATGAATCTTTGTCTTCATGTCACCATGATCATATGTTCTTGAAGTAGAACATGATTTGTCTTTCTTGGTGTACCTTTTATGTTAGCGAACAACATAAACCTCATACAACATCACAATGCATTAGTACATTCATAAGTGTCAAAACCTTAATCAATGAATATCTTCTATTAAGGTGATACGACAAGTCTAGTAATTAATCAAGATTGTACTGTAATGATATGAAGACAAACATATGATAAACTTAACCACAAAACATACCTGTAAGCCATACCTGTCAAGATTTCTTGTAATCTTCTTATGAAAGGCCTTAGCCTCATCTCCCTCTGAAACAGGAACTTCTTCACTTATGCAGGTGACCAATCCATCTTCTTCTAGTATTAACCCAATCCACTTGATTTGCAAGAACTGGACCTGGAGCTGGATTAGGGTTTGTCAAAGAATCCCCAAAAATTCAAACTTTGAATTTCAAACTTCCGAAAGGATAGAAATATGTGCCTTGATGAGCTGATCAAGTTGGTATATTCAGAATTTGAAAACTGCAAAGTTTCACCCCTCGAAATTGCCTTTTAGATTTTCGGATTCACTTGGGAGGACCCTGAATTAGGGTTTGGGTTTCTCAGAGCTTCACCCAACCAAAAGATTTGATTCAAAGCTCTAATCTTCAATTTTTCTGAGGAGCTTCCAGCCGTGATCACAGATTTTCAAAATTCCAAGTTTCGCAGAAGCCCTAATTTTCCATCTTTCCCATCAAAGTCCTGAACTGGGGTTTGATCAAGCCCGTCCTTTTGACCAACCAAAAAATATGATCTTGGTCTCTAAATTTTGATTTTGATGAGTAGCATCCATCCGTGGTCTCCAATTACAAAAATTCCAACTTTCTCTGCAGCCCTAAATTCCGGAAGCCATGAATGAAGGTGATAAAAAATAATTCTGTTTTGATAGAAATATGTACCTGATTCTTTCTGGTGTAACTACGAACTTTTCAATCCACAGGGTCTGAAACATTTTCCTGAGATAGCCCGATCTGTTATCTTTCCATCCCGATAGGTCTGACCTCAATTGGATTCTCTGAGAGAGAGTTATGCTAAGTGTCGCAACGTGACCTGTTTATGGGATAATACAGGAGAGCGAACTTGTACGGTGTGCCACGTGTCACTGGTTCAACTTCGGCCTCTGAAATTTTTTCTTGAGATAGCCCGACCTGTTATCTTTCCATCCCGATAGGTCTAACCTCAATTGGATTCTCTAAGAGAGAGTTATTCCCAATGTCACAACGTGACCTGTTTATGGGATAATATAGGAGAGTGAACTTGTATGGTGTGCCACGTGTCACTGGTTCAACTTCGGCCTCTAAACAATTTTTCTGAGATAGTACATTCTGTGTACTACCTGCCACTTTTTACGAAATTTCATTTGGAGCTTCCTATCCCAAGTTATGACCTTTTTCTCAAGGTCACCTGATTTTGACTCAGATCTAGAAGAGGCAAAAACCCTATATTGTACAGATCATAAATCACAAAGTACAACGAATTAGAGGTTTTCCTTTGGACACAAGGTACATGGGGATCTGATCTTCAACTTGTAAAAGTTTCAGATCCGAAAACTTTGCCAAAACAGATTTATAGAGAAAGTGCTACGATGACTGGTTTTTGCAATATCAAGCCGTAGAATCATAAGTGCAACAAGTGTCATACATGCCATATCATGCCTTCTTTTAGGCTAGCTCTGATACCATGTTAAATTTTCAGAATTTACTTCAATCTGATCTGGGATCTTAATTGAGAGAACAACATGTACAACAAAGCTATAACATATCAATCATGGACACAATAATGCAAGCACATAAGAGACACAGAGTTTACTTGGGGAAAACCATAAAGGTGAAAAACCCCAATAACTTCCTCAAAGATAGATAGAGCAATGATACAACCAGAATACAAGAGATAGTTTTCTCCTAGCAGCAGAGCCTCCTCCTCCATAAGTGCATCACTCTCCCAAGTGTGAGCGAGAGAATAGAATGTGTAAAATGATAGAGACACACTCTCTATTTATACACTAACTTGACTTGACCTTTACTCAACTAGGTCGGCCTCAACTTAACCACTTAACATAATGCTGATTGAGCCGACCCCCACTAGGGTGGTCTAATAACCCTTTGATCCACATGACTTATACAGGGCCGACCCCAATAAGGTGGTCTAATAACCCATCAAGTATAAGTTACGACACTTACAATATAAATGACGACACTTCCGTATAGAGGAATAATAACATCTCTATAGGAATACAATATACATATATGTGAAATACATTCTGAAGTTACATATACATCAACACATCATCATCATCATCATCATTTTCATCACCATCACCATCACCATCATTATCAACATCTTCATCATCATAATCATCATCAACATCTTCATCATCATTGTCATCTCTAGGTTCCTCATCAACATCTCCATCATCATCAACTTCTTCATCATCTTCATCACCATCACTGTCACCATCATCATCATCATCATATACATATTCATCATCATTGTCATCTCCCCCTTCCTCATCAACATCTCCATCATCATCATCTTCATCATCATTATCATCATCATCATCTTCATCACCATCACCATCATCATCAACATCTTCATCATCATCACCATCATCATCAACAACAACATCTTCATCATCATTGTCATCTCTAGGTTCCTCATCAACATCTCCATCATCATCTTCTTCTTCTTCATCATCATCATCATCGTCTTCATCACCATCAACATTTTCATCGCCATCACCATCATCATCATCAACAACATCTTCATCATCATTGTCATCTCACCCTTCCTCAACAACATCTCCATCATCATCTTCATCATCATCATCATCATCATCTTCATCACCATCACCATCACCATCAACATCTTCATCATCTTCATCATCATTGTCATCTCTAAGTTCCTCATCAACATATCCATCATTATCATCTTCTTCATCATCATCATCTTCATCACCATCATCATCATCATCAACATCATCAACATCTTCATCATCATCACCATCATCATCTTCATCATCAGATCAACATCTCCATCATCATCTTCTTCTTCTTCTTCTTCATCATCATCATCATCCTCATCATCATCAACATCTTCATCATCATCACTGTCATCATCATCATCAACATCTTCATCATCATTGTCATCTCTAGGTTCCTCATCAACATCTCCATCATCATCATCTTCTTCATCATCATCATCTTCATCACCATCGTTATCACCATCACCATCATTATCATCATCACCACCATCATCATCATCTTCATCATCATCATCATCATCATCATCTTATATCCTCCTTATATCCAAAATTAGAGAAACTTCATATGATGACGAAGGCGTTTTAGATGATACCGATGAAGATGAAGATGATGACGATCATCATCATCATATGATGATGGAGATGATGATGATCATCACATCCTCCTCCTCATCATCGTCCTCCTTTTCATCATCATTGTCATCTCCCCCTTCCCCATCAACATCTCCATCATCATCATCTTCTTCATCACCATCATCATCATCCTCATCACCCTCATCATCATATTCAACATCTTCATCATCATCACCATCATCTTCATCTTCATCAACATCATCATCTTTATCATCTTCATCTGCATCATGATAATCTTCATTTTCATCACCCTCCTCCTCATCATCATGTTGTGTACTTATGCACTTAGGGATTAATGTTTAGAAGAGGGTCTAAAGGCCTTTATGGGGGAGGGGCTCTAGGAACAAGGTAAGAGAGAGGGGGCAGGGGGGAGGGATAAAGGCACAGAGGGTTAGTGATTAAGGGAAAAGAAGGGAGAGAGTGATATAGGGAGAGATAATGGTGAAGATAAAGAGAAGGTGGAGAGATGGATAATGGGGTGGTAGGGACATGGATGGAGTAAGGGAGAGAAAGAAACATATAGGGAGGGATGTAGAGAGAATGAGGGACAGATATTTAGAAAGAGATAGGGGGTATCTAGGGATTAGTGGGAGAGAGTTACAGGGGAATAGAGAGAAACATTTATATATATGCATGAAAAGAAGGGAACACTAAAAACATTTGTTTTGTATGTAACCATACAAAACATTTGTTTTCTTTTGATTTATTTGTTGCCTTAGCCGTGTAAATTGATTTTAGATTTACAAAACGCATACGCGTTCTATAACTACATAATGCGTACGTGTTCTATAACTACATAACGCGTACGCGTTTTGTAGTTATATAATGCATACACGTTATGTTTACCTATCCTACATGTCTAATGGCATGTCAAGCTCAGGTTTTACCATACCAAGTGCTATGTAGCAAAAACACATTATATTTTTATGTAACGTGATCATGTTTTCAAAAACTATGATTGCATCTAAAAATTCCCTCGTCTTCTTGCACACACCCTTGAGTTAAGTATAAAATAAAAAATGTTAGCAATGTAATAAGGAGACTTTTTGAATTTCAACATACAACAAAATTGCATCTCACACCCAATATTGTTGGGAATATAATCCTTAGGGTTAGGAATATAATTGTATTATTGTCTTCCTATTCGGTGAGAAGAATACCAAGAGTCGCAATGAATAGGAAGAGTGGTGAAGGATTCCAAGAGACCACTTGGAATACAAAACCATGGGTCATCTCCTATTGTATTTATATGTACATTTGTTAATAAGAATGTGTGTTTTCACATCATTTATCTCTATCTTTGTGGTGCATAATTGTATATTTGGCTTTATTTAGCGAATTTGCATGTCTACATATATGGGAAGCTTAACAATGGTATCAAAGATGTTATTGTTCTTAGGGCTGGTAGAGGCAATGCGTAGAACTAGCTTTGACAAAAATGCCCAGATCTATGATTAGTTTTCCTACTGTTCTCCCGGTTCTATCTACTTTTGGACATCTATGTTTGAGAGAAACCTTGGTGTAATCGACTTCTCTCCTTCCCTCATTGCAACTCTCCATTTTTCACATTAAAAGAGATGTGCGCATGACCTCTCCTCTCTCTCCGTATACCTAGCTTCTATGGATTCCAAAAGTCGAACATTCTAACTGCATTTGTGGTTGACGGAACCTGTGCATGGAACTTTAGTTAATATGTTTCAATTTATTTGGATACTGTTATGGGTTGTGAGAACTGTGAAGCGCTATCATAACCTCTACGTAGAGCTACCTCTCCTACTATGCGTGACAATGGTGAGCTCTGAGATGTGATGATTGCACACATTCCCTGGCATTGAACAAGTATCGTTCAAGCTAGAATTTGAAGCGTTGTAGTGTTAATATTGTGACCTACATGGATCATTCACTGGAGAAGTGAAAGAACTGAAAACACTAACCCTAATATTGCCATCAATTTCTGTGTTGAAGCCTTGGACGTGGAGCACTGCTATTGCTTCTAGATGCGTTGGAGACCTCAGGGAGCAATTGAGGTGGAGATATATCATTGGAGTGAATTTTGTTGGTTGCATTGCATGGAGTGAGTTACCTGATACATTGTTGTTGGAGTTATCAACTTGTTGCATTGAGCTAGAGCTACATTGTGAAGATGGTGCGTACGGGCTTGCTGTTGGCTTGGGTATTGATTTCTTCTCCTCAATATCGTGACTCTCGACTCGACCGGCGTAGCTTTCATCTTCTGCCTTCCCTGCAGTCTGATGTGGTTGAGAGGAGAAGGAAAGGCAAGGAAGGATCATTGCCCAAAATTTTCAATTTGCTTTTCGCTTATGGGCATTTGTGGGTATGAATTTCTTTACCTTTGATGCATCAAGATGAAGGAGTGCTTATGAGAAGAGTCATTCCCGCAGAAAACAATTGTATGTTCAATGCAGTTGATTACGTAATCGAGAATGAAAAGCATAATAAAAAAGGGGAATTAATTTTAATATGGTTTGCTAGTAAATAACGGTAATTAGATCAGCTGAACCAACTGAAGCTACGTTGTGAGTTGTGAAGTTCGAGCTCGAGCTGTGAATGTTGTGCGTGAGTGATGATTGAATGAAAACCATTATTCTATTGTTTTGTGTATCTTGGAGACTTTCCATCATCGAAGCTATCTATCCCAAAATCAGTTGGAGCATTATCTTCTCCTAAGAAGTGACTTCTTGTTGAGATGAAGAACAAGGTATGTGGCACCACTCACTGAAACGAACTTGGTGATGCAATATTAGTAAATGCACAACATCTAATTGATTGAAGAATATGGTAGAGTGGAACTCCTCTGGGCGTCTCGGTGTTCTTACTCCTCGTACACCATCTAGGAATGATTATGGACTTTTTTAAAGCTTTTGCTTGGATTAAGGTTTTATGTGATGACAAAAGAATAAAAGGTGAAGAATCCGGATTCAAAATACATATGTATTCGTATTGTCCAAGAAAACTTCAATCATTTTCTATTATTTCATGAATTGTCGCTATCATCCAGAGAATCCATATTACTAGAATGTGTAACAATTAGCGTGGTGGGTGATAGAGGACAAGTTCCATACTTTGTCCGTTTCTTTTGTATGCATGCAATCGACCACCTGGAGAAAAACCCTAATCTGTACTGGACACTTCTCTGCATTTGTTTACTTGATTCGTGACTGTGTGGAGCTGCATGACCACAAACATATTGAACTGTTGCATATTGCTTGAAGTCACCTTTTGAATGTGTGGAGTATTGCTGCATGTGATGTCAAAAGTTACATTGTTGGCTTGAAAGTTTACTGATAACCTTGCAGGTTTCTTCAGCAATACACTTCTTCCACCACCTATGAACGCTAGTGGGACCATTATGTAACTTCTATCTACATTATGTTACCTACACATTTCATTTCAAGTCTGCTCTTGCAGTATTTGATTGCAATGGGGTTGCAGATAAAGTATGTGGGGAGTTTCAACGATTTAAGGTGTTAGTTACAGCCTTCATTGTTCAAACAGGTCACTAGTGGAAAACGAAAAATATCTCCCTCTTCCATTGCATCAACAATCTTTGTTCCATTACCATGACATCGCCCTCATTCTATTTTTCAGAAACTTTGGAGTTGACTAATGATTTTCATGGCAATGGGCAGTGAGTAGGTTCAAGCCGTTGCGAAGGACAACAAAATTCAAACTGTTTTCTAAAAGATTGCATCATAGGCTAGTGGTGAGCTCTGACTGTGGAGACCTGTCTAGAACATTGAGAACATTGTTGGTGACTAGTGAATATGTGGTTCCCTTGTTCCTGCATGAAACTTCTTCCAAAACTTCCAGATTGGTGGACCCATTTGAAGGATCCAAGCAAGTTTGTAGTTGTTGTTACAACTTCTCCAAAGAAGAATTATTTCCACAACAGATCATCATTCAAGAACTCAAGTAAAGCAGATTCATTAATTCAACATTCCTAATTGTAACTTGCAAATTGTTTTTTTTGTAAGTTCTAGTGCATTTTCGGTACTTGCATGTGTTTTCTGTAAGTATCAAATTGAAAGAAAGTTGAATTGAATTGTACTTTGGTGCATTCTTGGATGAGACCAACACCCTTCATTCTTTTGAGATTGATATTGTTGAGTCTTGTTTGTAAAAGGGTGGAGTGGCAAGAATTCCTTCACTATTTGAGTGAGTCACAGTTCTCAGTGGCTCGATTAAATGGATTGGTCTAGAGTTATTGAACATTCTATTGATTTCTACTATTGACAACACTATCATGGTTGACAAGACCACCCTCACTCACATTCAAAAATGTGTAAAAGATTCACAACATACACTTGAGTTTTTACAGCTTGAGTTGCAACTTCTACTAGAAGAAACACACTATGAACTTGTTCATGTTCAGAACAATCATGTTTATGATTCCGTTCAGCATCCTGCATAGAATGATGCCACTTTAGAATCACATAGGCAAATCAGTGGCCCCAGTACAAAAGTAAAAGAAACTGAAGATAAAGTTATGCATACAAAGGTTGCACTTGTTCTTTTTAATCTCATCATCGGACTATGGGAAGAGATTAACCACAACAAGCACAGAACTGGTCTTAGATATGACAAGGAAGTGATAGTTCACATTCTCAATTTCTCCAATCCAATCCATTTTCAGAGTGTTGGATTCCTCAATGAGAGTTCATCTTCATCCACTCCAGTTCATAGTTTGACATGCCAACACTGTGATCAAGTTGGTGACATGAAATATCAGTGTTTTGATATTCATCCATGCAAGCATTGTGGAAAGCAAGCTCATTCTTAGATAGATGCTTCATTCTGAAGAAACCCAAAAAAGAGAAAATTTACTATGAGTGGATCACTTCTTGGAAATGGTCGTCAACAACCAAGAAAATATATATGTCAGCAAAAAATCATTCATGAGTATTGACACATCTTGCAGTTGAGACATTCTCTTCTCCTCACATTGTTCCTCACAAGGGGGAATGACAGACCCCCAGAAACAAGAAAGCACTCAAACAAGCGAGCCTCAATCCAGAGCCTTAATCCAACCAAAATTAGAGTTGTAGCTAGAGTAAGATCCATGACTATTCATTTCGTAGAATACATCAGGTTCTACTAGTTTTTTGGAATGTTCCAAAAACTTTCGAGCCTTCGAGCCAAGTTCTAGAGTTTTCGGTTAACTTCAAACCACTCATTCAGTAGAAGACAAACGACTTCTGCTAGCCTTTCGGAATGTTCCAAGAACCTCTAAGTCTTCGAGCCAAGTTCTATATTTTGTGGTCATCCTTAAATCATCTTCATGGTTCATGATTTGTGGTCATCCAAAACCAAGATATATCAGTTTGTGGTCAACTTAAAACCACCCATTTAGTAGAAGACTTCACGTTCTGCTATCCTGTTTGGTTTGTGGCTAGCCAAACCCACCACTTCATAAAGCACTTGTATTTAGTAGAAGATGTCAACTTCTGCTAGCTTGCTTGGCAAATTCGGATTGTCAAAGTTGGAGATGTTCAGCTTTTTGTAGCCATCTTTTTCCATATTTCAGCTCTCTTTTCTTGGACTCATATACACTCCTTCAGATTAAGGGGGAATTGTTGGGAACCTAATCCTTAAGTTTAGGAATATTATTGTCTTCCTATCCACGTGAGAAGAAGACCTAGAGTCACAATGAATGAAAAGAGTCGTGAATGAATCCAAGAGACCACTTGGAATACAAAACCAAGGGTCATCTCTCATTATATTTATATATACATTTGCTTGTAAAAATGTGTGTGCTTTTACATCATTTATCTTATATTGCATCATTGTATATTTGGCATGTGTCAGCCAATTTGCCTCTCTACATAGTAACCCATATAAACCAAATCATATACATATGAATGCAATATAGTATTCGAAATGAAAATCATACACATGATTACGCAGTGTTTAGATATCATTGGAGCATTCTCATTATGCTCTTTGAACCTCCAATTACAATTTTGTAATATTATAATCAAGCTTTTTAATTATAAAAAGGAATTTGTGATTAATTTATTCCTTTCTTTCTTTAAGTTCATCCTTTGTTAAGATTATAGCATTACCAAAAGAGATCATACCAAACATTTCATGTTCGTTATGCGTAGTTATCTTTCAAGCCACGCCCGTGAACATTGGAATAGATCACTCAATCCACTCGCAGATTTAATTTCACTGTATATATGTTGATACTAGCCTCTGTTAGTGCCTTATTGGTCCATATCGGCATTATTGATACTAGCCTCTGTATATATGTTCAAAGTATCCTCTGTTAGTGCCTTATTTCATTCAATATTATATCAGGATCAGGTATCTTGGCACGTGGAGTAGATTGTCGTTATATAACAGGGAAAGGAGATGGCACTCAGAGTTCGGTAGCTTTCACATACAAGCTGCCATTACAGTCTTTGGAAAGCAGGGAGAAGTGTCGGTCTGTAAGTATATGAGAGGCAGGAAGTTAGACTCTAGACATGTGTCAGCCACTACGCGTTTGAAGAATGGAAAATATTTGAGACAAATATTATGACGTACTTGACAAAGGTACAAGACGTGGTCGGTGGAGAAATAATGCTCCCTGTTATACCTAGCAATGTGGGGGCGCTTTCTAAGAACAGAAAGAATGGCCATGGCCCACTTCATTATTCAAACTAAGTATATGCTCTTGGATGGAATTTGGCTTCCTTCGTAGAATGAATCCTGAAATACACTTTGCTCCCTCCAAAGCCAATCAGTCTCTGTCACGTTAAAAGGGGGGGGGAAGTGGACTTTGACACGCGTATTCGACACAGAGACAAGGTGGGGTCTCAGGTTTGAGATAAACATGACCAAGAGTCCAGGAAAGAGGTATAATAGATCTTCGCCATCTGAAGAGGTATAACAGATTTTCTCTTTAGCCATCTGAGTTCTCGTTGAGGGCAGGGGAGGAAACCAACATCGAGTTGAGTTCAGGAGGAAGTTGGCATTGTAGAGATGAATTCAGTTTTTGAAGGGAGTACCAGATCAGTATCTAACCACAGTGCAGCCTTGAAACTTTTCATGAACAAGCCTTGGTCGAGACGAGCCATTCCTGGCCTAGATCTAGCCAGTATTAGAACTGGTCATTCAACTTGTCGTATAGAGAGGTTGTTATTGTGCAATATGGCGTTGAAAGAGAGATCTCCCCAGACTGAACCAGAGAAAGAAAGTATGGACGAGCGTTTGCCATTAATATTGGCATCTGAGTTAATGAAAAGGGATGAAAGCAGCCTGAGGAAAGCGTCTGAAAAGAGAGCGAGGAAGATGGTTGAACGATATGCATATTTGTTTGCTGCGATTGCGTCCACTTTTGGCATCACTTCAATGGCAGCAGGAGCAGTCTACTATCGTTTTGTTTGGCAAGTACAGGTAATACATCGTGTAAATCACAATTGGCACAATATTCACTTAATTTTGTCATGTGAATATGTCCTTAAAATTTAATGGTTGTATCTTCGAAGTCTAAAAACTAGGCGAACATTATTCAGCCTGTCGTAGGTTATTTAATACCGAGGCAGCAGGCATCAAGTATTTGACAGCATTAAATAGCCTGCAGTAGGCTGAATAATGTTAGAAAAATCTTGCTTATTAATATTCATTACTCATAAAGTTAAATAAATAAATGGCTTGCAGCAAGTTAAATAATGTTCACCCAATGATTCGACCACAAGTTATTTAACTTGTGCGAAAAACTAAGCTTTGCACTTTGTTTATTTTTTTTATGTTTGATATAACCCATTTTGTGCTTCATAAATTGGATTAAAATAGATCTATGGTTGTTTACTCTCCTCCGTCATTGCATATCTCTATGATCAGGGAAGTTTTGTAGGGTCTCTTGGGTTTGTGATGGAATATATAATTGAGATTTTACCGTTATAGAATGATTCATCATAAGTGAATTGTTTATGTTGTTCTGCTGCAGGGCGGAGAGGTTCCTTTCACAGAGATGTTTGGCACATTTTCTCTAGCTGTTGGAGCAACGGTAAGACCGAGTACATTTGGCAGAAAATATATGTTTTGACCTAGTAATATTAGTGAAAGAAATGATAGAATTTTCATGCAGATTGGAATGGAGGCCTGGGCTCGTTGGGCACATCGAGCTCTCTGGCATTCTTCTTTATGGAGTATGCATGAGGTACTGTGTTTCCTCTGTTACTAATATAATTATTCCATGTTCAATCCTTAGATGGGACTGTCTGAAATAAAATGTTGGTATGAAATGAACTGTTGTGTTAACAACATTGGTTTGTGACAGTCTCATCATAGACCAAGAGAAGGCCCCTTTGAGGAGAATGATGTGTTTGCTATTATTAATGCTGTCCCTGCTATTGCGCTCTTATCTTATGGATTTTTCAACAAAGGCCTTGTGCCAGGCCTATGCTTTGGTGCTGTAAGTTCTGAACCCAATTTCCCAAACTCATACTGAAATTCCTGGTGTTTTGTTTTTTCATCTTCTGATTATGGATTTCCTTTAACATATATATCATGCCAACAGCCTTGGAGTCACAGGGAAATTAAGACTAGACTTTATTTATGTGAAAGCAAATCAGTGTCAGTTTTGTGATAGGAATGTGTGGATTATTTCTTTTTCAGGGCCTGGGAATCACTGTATTTGGTATGGCATATATGTTTGTCCATGATGGCCTTGTTCACCGTCGTTTTCCAGTAGGACCTATTGCAAATGTCCCATACCTTCAGAGGGTTGCGGCTGCACATCAGGTTTGTCAATTTTCTTCCTCTGTCAATTACAAGAAAAAAATTGCAAGATGAAGGAACTAAAGCTGAACATGTTGGAATTCAATTGCAGCTCCACCATGCTGATAAGTATAATGGAGTTCCTTATGGTTTATTCCTTGGACCCAAAGTGAGTCAAGACATTGCTTCCCAACTCCTTGTCTTTTGTGAATCAATTTTGCTTTGTTCATTGTTCATTTGAACAGTGATTTATTGTTTAATTTCTGAGTGATCCATATTTCAGGAGCTTGAAGAAGTGGGAGGCGGTGAAGAGCTTGACAAATTAGTGAAGGCGAGAAACACTAACGCCAAGCAGGGGTCTACTCAAAGTGCAAACACTTTATGAATTCAAAGGTTCATGAATTCAACGGTTCCATTATTTCGAACGTGGGGTCGTCAAACTTTACATCTAATCGAATCTGTTTGTATGTACATCAACTTAAAAGAGTTTTGAACGTCGGCGAGATAATTAAGAGAGGGAACTAATGATGTATTATACACTTGAAATCAAATTAATCCTCTCATGATTTTCTCGTCCACGTGCACTTTTGGTATATGAATCTTTTGACTGTTATACAAGAAAAGCTTTCATACAGAGCATGTATATATTCATTCATTCACCAAAATATTAATGGGAATTTAATCACATCCAAATTTGAATTGGACTTCACTCAAAGACGACAAATATCGTCCCTAGATAATGCTTGCTTTCCAAGTCATGGATGATGCCTCTCGGTTCATGAGAAAATAATATTTACGACTTAACAATTTGCTCCACCGACATCTTGGGTCACCAGTATAGAGGTGACTGGATAAGTCGCATGGAATTGTCAGCAAAGCATTAAACGCTCATTGTCGTTTATCCATATGATTCTCTAAATGTCATGGCGCTTTCTTGTGAAATATTGTGAAGAGATTGTTAGAGATAACGATGGCCATAGATGGTTAGAGATAACTATTACTATAAGCTCAACGAAGAGATTGCAGATAGAGATAACGAGGGCCATACTATCTACATAATATAGAAGTGTTTTTAAGAAAAGTTAAAAAGAGAATGTTATATAAAGAAGTGAAATAGAAGTGTTTTTAAGAAAAGTTAAAAAGAGTCTCATATAAAGTGAAATTGAAGGAAAGTGTCGCATATAGAATTTAAATGCAAAAGAAAGAAGTAAATGATTAAAAAAACAATGTATAGTGAAGGATGATGATGTTAACACTAATGTAATGGTGAGTCTGCATGAGAATGCAACAAAGAGTGTTACATGGAACAACAATGTATAGTGAAGGATGATGATGTTAGCATTGGAACAACATTGTATAGTGAAGGATGATGATGTTAGCATTGGAACAACATTGTATAGTGAAGGATGATGATGTTAGCACTAATGTAATGGTGAGCCTGCATGAGAATGCAACAAAGAGTGTCATATGGAACAACTTGGTGGTCTATTAAATATAGGAAAATAGTTATAGATAACAAAGATGAGGTAGACAATGAGTTAGATATATATTTAAGTAGTCAAGGAGAAAGATGTCTTTACATGAAGGAATGAAGGAAGGTGAAGACTTCATTGAAACCTAAAGAATAATGAATAGTAAATATGGTTTTGGTTTTTATGTAACGAGCAACCATTATACATTATTAAGGTTACGAGATACTTCAAAATTATCATAATTTGTTTTCTTTGATACCAACATTGATTTCACTAGCAAAACTACAACAACCTTAACTTGTTAATTCAATCTTAAGACAAGAATATAGTTCTCCAATGCTTTCATTCATAATTATGCAATTTAAGTCCACACACAAAATTCAACAAACTCGAAAATAATAAAATGCATAACAACATGGCATTTCAAAACATATGGAGATTACTTCTTTTTTTGAGAAAATATTCCACTAGTTGGTTGCAAATAAAGGATGTTCCTCCCATCCTTAGGCTCTCTATCACACTTAATATTTCTATGATAGAAACCACCCCCGTGCTAAGGCTATGAATTCACAAGGGTGAAGTTCCTAAAGTCTTGCTTTAACTTCTCTTACTCAACCCACAACCCAAAAAACTCTCATGTGCAAGAAATCCCTCTACAACTATCTCAATCAACTACCACTTTTCCCCCTAGTCTGCATAACACCATAAATGGAATCCTCTTCTCTATATATAGTCCCTGGAGCTATCCCAATTCCCTTCTAATGCTCCAAGATAGGTTGGCTAGAGAATATCTATGTTGGGACTCCAAGGATTCTCACATATAAGCTAGGGTTTAATTTCTCAACAACAACATAATCACTATATGATTTTTTTTGGGAAATATCATAAGCTTGCATGAAAGTACAATCCACATTCCATAAAATATTTGTTCTTTTTCTTCCTTTCCGCTTCTCTCCAACCATTTGTACACTAAGAAGAATAATGTTACATGCCCAAACTCTTGTTGGGGAACCTTTTCACATTGAACCATAGGAGAGAAAAATAAAATGGTAGAGGGGAACTATATTGCAAGAAAAGAGGTGTTGTTTAAAGACAACATTACAACACTCAAGCACATCGCATTATAATCAGAACACCACAATGCATTCTCTCATAATTCAATACAATTTGATATTAACACAACCTATAGAGTCGTTCTTTTATAGTCTCCACATCTAACAAACTCCCTTAAAGTGAGGATGATCTACTCCACAAATAGGGATCGTTGGTTATAACCGTTTCCAAAAAATCCACAACGTCCCATAGATTAGTTGGTTGTTCTATTCAATCCGACCATGGCCTCGTTGACCATTCAGTCGTTTGATGAATCGACAAGTTAGTTGGTCCCCTAGTCGATTTCTTTGCTAATATACTGTTGTCTCTCGATAAAATATCTCCAAAAGATCCAAAGGTGTGATGAGCCTGCATAACCTTAGGTTCCAACACCCCCCATCATCACAACACTCTAGAGATTTAGGAGGTGAAATTATGTTCTCCAAACACCTCCCCATAATTGCATCTTCCTGAATCCCAAGCATAGCCCGAAGTTTCACAAACTTAGCTTTGAGTAGAGGCTATGTAAATATTTTAGTGATATCATCATCTATCCTGCAATAAACAACTGAGAAAACATTGTCATGTACCAACTCTCTCAAGTAATGAACATGAAGTTCAAAATGCTTCATTTTGTTGTGAGCAATATGATTATCAACAACATGTATTATACTTTGATTGTCACAATAGATAATAGTCAATGCCTGAACAGAAAAACCAAGCTCGTCTAAAAGATGACAAATCTGAACTGCCTTTATACTTACATTGATAGGACCACTTTATTTTGCTTATGTAGTCGAAAGAGAGACTACCTTCTATTTATTACACGACCAGCCAAAGGTTCACAACTAATTTGAAACACATAGCCAGAAGTGGACTTTCAGTTTTCAATGTCTCCTTGCCAGTCGGAATCAATAAACCCAACCAATGGATCTATACTGTTACAATTCTTAATACCATACTGATAAGTTCCTTTAATATAGTGAAAATTTCTCTTTGTATCTTTCCAGTGGATTTCTTGAGGATTCTACATGAACTAAGAAACCACACTAACAAAAAAATAAGAGATTTGGTCAATTGTGATTTAGGTAAATCATGCTACTAACCAACTGTCACTAAAGAGTGGCACCGACTCGTGGAGAGTCACAATCTTTTGACAACTTTACGCCCGATTGATAAGGTGTAGCACAAAGCTTAGACTCATACATTTTGAATCATTTTAAAAGATCCAAAGCATATTTTGGTTGAGAAATAAATATACCGTCATCTATTTGCAAAATTTGAATGCCTAGAAAAAAATGCAACATACCAAAATCAATCATTTCAAAGGTATATGCATGTTTTTTCTTCAAACCCAAAATCAGATTGACATTATTTCAAGTTATGACTAAATCATCAACATACAATGCAACAATCTAGGTATCACCATGAACATGTAATACATAAAAACTATGATTGGATTCACAATGTTTGAAGGCAATATTGATAAAAAAGAGATCAATCTTCTCATACCAAGCATGAGGTGTTTGTTTCAAACCATACAACAAATTCTTCAGTCAACAAACAAGATTAGAATCTATCACAAATCCAGGAGGTTGTTCCATATAAATTTATTTAGACAAATATCCCTGAAGAAAAACACTTTTAACATCCATTTGATGAATTCCCGATCCAAAACGAGCAGCAAGGGACATAATCAATCAAACAGATTTCATATTTTCAACAGGGGAAAATGTTTCAGTGTCGTCAATGCCTTCTTGCTAAGAGAATCCCTTAGCTACCAAGCGATCCTTGTGACTTTCAATAGAATTGTCAAAAATAAACTTGGTAGTCTAGACACATCGAAACTTCACAGTATTCTTTCCTTATGGTCGAGGAATAAGTTCCCAAGTCTGATTCTTCTTCAAAGAATCAATTTAAACAACCATAGTGCTTTCTCATTCAAGCACTGCCTGAGCATCAACATAGTTTTCAAGATAATAGGTTTCAATAACACGTTCCATCAGTGCAACAATGACATGTTGTTTCCGATGGTGGGTCTGCCGACCAATACTAGCATCTCCAGCATCAACTCCAACAACTTCAATTATTGTAGTATCCCAGTGAGGAAGACAAGTCAACGGTGATTCAAGTCAGTCATGGTTAGTCAAACTAGCAGGTGTCTCAATGTTCTCAATCAATGTATACCGATCACCAGTTGACTTAGGAGTAGAATTCGTCGGTCTCGTAGAAGCTCCAAAGATGGGTACAGTCAATCCAGATTCTTCAGCAATATCAAAAGGATCATTGTGCAATAGACCAAAAGAAGAGTTCAACAACTTATCACTTCAAATATTCTCATCAAAAATCAAATCTTTTCTCAATATGATCTATTGTTTAATAGGGTCAAATAGTCGATAGGCTTTTGAATCATCAAAATATCCCATCATGATGCAAGCATTGTCGATGTATTTGTAACTTTGGAAGATATTCCCTTGTATATTGTATTTTTACTTTATTGTATCCCCAACGGAGATGTATTATTCCTCCGATTGGAAGTGTTGTCAGTTGTACTTGCATGTGTCACAAGCTATATTGTAAGTGTCGTGACTTATACTTGATGGGTTATTAGACCACCTTGATGGGGTCAGCCCTGTATGAGTCATGTGGGTTAAAGGGTTATTAGACCACCCTAGTGGGGGTCGTCCCAGTCAACATTATGTTAAGTGGTTAAGTTGAGGCCGACCTAGTTGAGTAAAGGTCAAGTGAAAGTTAGTGTATAAATAGAGAGTGAGTCTCTCTCATTTTACACATTCTCTTATTACCCACTTCACATTAGTGAGAGAGAGGAGGAGTGCACACAAGTGGAGGAGGAGTATGCTGCTAAACATATCTATCTCTTGGGTTTGATCATGGTGATCCTTGTATTGATGCTTATTCTATCTCTTAGGAAGTTGCGGGGTTTTTCACCTTCTTGGTTTTCCCCGGTGAAATGTTTTGTGTCTCTTGTCTCTTATGCTTGATATGTTGTACATGTTGTTCTTTCAGTTAAGATCCTAGATCTATTGAATTAAATGATGAAAAAATAACATGGTATCAGAGCTAGCCTAAAGGAAGGCATCCTATGGCATTTATGAGACTTGTTGCACTTGCGACAAATTGGAAGCTAGGGCTTGAAATAGCAAAAACCAGTCATCGTGAAACTTTCTCTATAAATCCATTTTGGCAATGGTTCAGGTTCTGAAACTTCTACAGGGCGTAAATAACATCCCCATGTACCTTTTTTCTGAAGCACAACATCTAATTTGTTGTACTTTGTGTTTTTTGATCATTACAATCTAGGGTTTATGCCTCTTCCAAATCTCAGTCATAAACAGGTGACCTAGGAAAAAAGGTCACAACTTGGGCCAGGAAGCTCCAAATGAAATTTTGTAAAAAGTGACAGGTAGATCAAGGACTGTAGTTTTTCAGGTAATTTTTTCAGAGGCCGAAGTTGAACCAGTGACATGTGGCATGCCGTACAAGTTCGCTCTCTTGTTTTATCCCATAAACAGGTCACGTTGCGACACTTGGCATAACTCTCTCTCAGAGAATCCAATTGAGGTTAGACCTATGAGGTTGGAAAGATGACAGGTCAAGCTACTACAATCCATAGTTTCAGACCCTGTGGATTTGTAATTTCAGAGATGCACTAGAAACAATCAGGTATATATTTCTGTACAGACAGAATTGGATTCTAAGCACCTTCATTTTTGGATCGTCACCGCTGTGTGAATTCAGGGCTTCGGAGAAAGTTGAAATTTTTGGAATCGGAGACCACGGCTGAATGCTACTTAAAAAATAGAAATTTAGACACCAAGATCGAATTTTTTGGTTGGGCAGAAGGCCGAGCTTGATCAAACCCTAGTTTGGGACTTTGATCAGAAAGATGGAAAATTAGGGCTTCTGCAAAAGTTGGAATTTTTGAAGTCTGTGACCATGGATACCAACTTGATCAGCTCAGCAAGCCACATCTTTCCATCCATTCAGAAGTTTTAAATTCAAAGTTTGAAATTTTAGGGTTTCTCGGACAAACCCAAATCCAGCTCCAGATCCAATTTTAGTAAATCAAAGCATATTGGGTTATTCCTAGAAAAGAATGAATTGGACACCTGCATAAGTGAAGAAGTTCCAGTTCCAGAGGGAGATGAGGTTGAGGCTTTACATGAGAAGGCTACAAGTAATCCCGAAAGGTATGACTTGAAGAGATACAGGTATGTTTTGAAATTTGCTCATGATTGAGTTTATGATATGTTTGTCTTCATATTATTGAGGTTAGTACAATCTTGATTAATCTTAGACTTGTCTCATCACCCTAGTAAAAGTATCAATGCATGTGAATGATAGAAAACATTCATTGATTAGGGTTATGACAATTATGATTGTACTACTGCACTATGGTGTTGTATGAGGTTGATGTTGTCCGCTAACATGAAAGGTACAAATCAAGTTCTAGACCAAGAACATATGACCATGGTGACATGAAGACAAAAGACTCATGGATCACATAGAAGCTCTACTTACGAGGTATGTATAATTTGGTTCTACAATGGTTAACTTATGAGTTATGCAGGTTACTAAGCACAAGTCATTGAAGAGAACAAGAAGACATTGTTTGGGTATGTTAGACATAACTAGCAAACATGATAACCATGTATGTTTTTCCTATATCAAGTTAGAATCCTACCTTGTGTTAGGATCTTATAATTTTGTATGAATTATAATGATTATTCTTGAAGTTAGAAGTTTAAGTAATCAAGGGTTTATGCATATTATGTTTCTTACTTTGATTGATGATATGACTAACCAGAAGAGTCCTATGGTCAAATAAGAATATGCATGAGTAATAGAAGTCCTCCCTGAAACCTTGAATACTAATGCTTGTGATAAATTACCTATGTGTGAAATAATCATGACCATACATGTTAAGTTTATTTAGGATCATAATGTTTTGATAGTATTGAGATTATACTAATGGACGTATGATCATGTATGAGATCTCGAGGATGACACTAGTGTACATAGTGGTCCAGGATGAATATAAGTTCAAGGACAGGTAATCCAGGAAGCAAAGATCAAGAGGGAGCACACTCCAGTAGTTCCTGCAAGGAAGCAAAGATCGGGAGGGAGTCCACCCAACAACTAAACAAAGATAAGTATTTGAATTCTCATTTCTTATTACTTAAATGATGTTGTTCATTCATGTACATACTTACATTCCTAGATTTAGGATGTATATTATGCATATTAGAAAAGTTGCATTAATGAACAAGATACTACTAATATGCAAGTAATGGGTAACTGGACTATGGTACTGTACAGCATTCCATTGCTACTTATCTAGAATGAAACCTCTTTGCTGACATGTTGGGAGTTGTGCACACTCTTGACAATGTTCTGGTAGAGATGGAAGGCATCTAGAAAGTTATGGGATATGGATAAATGTTGTATTGAAGCATTGGCTAAGATAATTGCATGACTGTATGACATATGTCTTTATGTATAAGAATGTCTTTTTGAAAAACTATGAGAAGTTTCTAATCATTCAATTGAATCTGATTTGTAGGAAAGATCGTGTACAATCACCTACAAGGACAACAACATTTGTTCTAGCAACGAAGTTCAAGAAAACTATATATTGAAGATATTGAAGAATCTGAAGTTCCCAGGATCCGGGATGAAGTAATGAAAGGATGCCATGATCGAGGAGTACCAGTCGATCATGAATAATGATGTATGGGATGTGGTCCCAAGACCAGAATGGAAGTCTGTTGTGACTTCCAAGTAGATCTATAAGATCAAGCATGTTGCAGATGGTAGCATAGAGAAATACAAGATACACCAAATGGATGTCAAGACAGCTTTCTTGAAAGGTGTAGTCGAAGAGGAAGTGTATGTGGAGCAGCCACTTAGTTTTGAGACAAATGACAGGGAGTCATATGTGTGCAGGTTGAAGAAAGCCTTGTATGGCTTGAAGCAAGCTCCAAGGACTTGGTATGGCACAATGGACAGCTTCCTATCCAGTTTGGGCTTTACTAAGAGTAAAGCAGATTCCAACCTTTACTACAAAGTTGAGGAAGGGAATCCAGTGATACTCCTATTATACATGGATGAACTATTTGTAACAGGTGAGGATGGATTGATCACTGATACGAAGAGCAAGCTTGCTGCCGAGTTTGAGATGAAGGACTTGGGTATGATGCATTAATTTCTAGGCTTGGAGGTGTGGTAGAGTGCAGATGGAATCTTCCTTGGACAAGGGAAGTATGCAGTGGATATCCTGAAGTGGTTCAGGATGATGGACTGCAAGGCCATGGCCACACATATGGCATCGAACCTGAAGCTTTTGTGTGATGTTTCATCTGATCTGGTTGATGCCACGATGTATCATGAGATGATTAGGTCCTTGATGTACCTGACGAATACGAGACCAGATATTTGCTTTGCTGTGAACACTTTGAGCCAGTTCTTGACAGATCCGAGACATGTTCACCTAATTGATGCAAAGCATATTCTGAGGTACCTGAAGGGTACAGTTGATTATGGGCTCAAGTATGATTCGAATCAAAAGTTTAACCTAGAGGGTTATGTTGATTCAGATTGGGCAGGAAGTGCCATTGATCGGTAGAGCACTTCCAGGTGCTGCTTCAGTATGGGATCCGGTATGATCTCTTGGTTTAGCAGGAAGCATTCATGTGTGTCACTGAGTACAATCAAAGCAGAGTATGTTGTAGCTTGTTCGACTAGTTGTGAGGTAGTATGGCTTAGGAAGCTACTGTCTGAGTTATTTGATCTCCCATTAGATGCTACCTGTATCTTCTGTGACAACCAGAGTTGTGTGAAGTTGTTTGAGAACCCAGTGTTCCATGACAAGTCGAAGCACATTGAGATCAAATATCACTATATCAGGGATATGGTGCAGAGAGGAGCAGTGAAGCTCCTGTATGTTGTGACAGACGAGCAGATAGCCGATGTGTTGACCAAGCCGCTCGCCAAAGTAAAGTTTGAGTACTTCAGAGAGAGGCTTTGTGTACTTCAGATCGAGATTCCCTCTAAGGGGAAGTGATGAGTCCGGAGACACAGATGCACATAGCCATTCTCACATGGTGGTAGGTGTGTCCTCCTATGGTGCAGATATAAGGGCTGGGGCCATTTCGACATGGTTGAAGTGTGTCTTCCCATGGTCGTTTATGTAAGAGTTGTGCCATTCAAGCATGGTTGAAGTGTGTCTTCCCATGGCTGTGATATAAGTGTTGTACCATTCGAGCATGGTTGAAGTGTGTCTTCCCATGGATACGATATAAGTGTTGTGCCATTCCTAGCATGGTTGAAGTGTGTCTTCCCATGGTTATGGATATAAGTGCGATGCCATTTTCGCATGGTTGAAGTGTGTCTTCCCATGGCATAGATATAAGTGTTGAGCCTTTCACAGATGGTTGAATTGTGTCTTCCCATGTCGGTGAATATAAGTGATGTGTGATGTGCATCTAGTTGTGCTCCGTGGACAATGACGGTGATCTTAAGACGATGAGGTGACAGTAGGGTACACAGGTTTTGCAGAGGCATGTAATCAGTCCTGAGATGCTCTTGTGGGTTTTACGGTGGCATATAATCAGTCCTGGGAGATCTTGCAGGTTTTGCAGAGTTAGTGTAATCAGTCCTGAGGTGTACCTACTTGATGGCTTGCTCGCAGAAATGATGAAGACCTACATGGAGGCTAGGCCTACATCCAGCATGAAAAAGGGTTGGATCTGTAGAACTTCCTATGAAAAGTAGATTGGAGATTGATTGAGATAGCAGCAATAGTGACGATGATGATGCTCCATGATCTAGTGATGATGATCCATCTCCAGAGTTGAAGACTTGTTCCTATATGTATTGATGACTTGTGGCAAGAGAATACCTTCCTAGTTAAGAGGGAGTGTTGATGTGTTTGTAAATTCAAAAGATATTCACTTGTATATTGTATTTTTACTTTATTGTATCCCCAACGGAGATGTATTATTCCTCTGATTGGAAGTGTCATCAGTTGTAGTTGCATGTGCTGCAAGTTAGATTGTAAGTTTCATGACTTCTACTTGATGGGTTATTATACCACCTTGATGGGGTCATCCCTGTATGAGTCATGTGGGTTAAAGGGTTATTAGACCACCCTAGTGGGGGTTGGCCCAATCAACATTATGTTAAGTGGTTAATTTGAGGCTGGCCTAGTTGAGTAAAGGTCAAGTGAAAGTTAGTGTATAAATAGAGAGTGTATCTCTCTCATTTTACGCATTCTCTTATTACTCACTTCACATTAGTGAGAGAGAGGAGGAGTACGCACAAGTGGAGGAGGAGTATGTTGTTGAAGATATCTATCTCTTGGGTTTGATCATGGTGATCCTTGTATTGATGCTTATTCTATCTCTGAGGAAGTTGCGGGGTTTTCACTTTCTTAGTTTCCCCTAGTAAAATGTTTTGTGTCTCTTGTCTCTTATGGTTGATATGTTGTTCATGTTTTTCTTTTAGTTAAGATCCTAGATCTATTGAATTAAATGATGAAAAACTAACAAGCATGACTCTTTGCATCCAATTTCTTCCTACAGTTATCACTAATATGCACCCAAGAAACACATCCAAAGGTTATGAGGTTTATAATATAGGGTTTTATTCCATTCCATTTCTTAACTGGATTCATGTCACTAGCACCTCTATTTGAGACAAGTTTAAGGAGATAGTTTGAACAGTAAACAAATTTTTCCAAAAAATTAGTTGAAAGATATTTGGTCTACGGTAGGTATTGAGCCATTTCTACCAAAGTCTTATTCTTCCTCTTTGAGGGGTGTGAGGGTCAGATCTCTGCTAAGAAATGCCAATTTGGAAGAGATTCTTCAAACTATTGAATCACATATTCTCCACCATTGTATGATCTCAAGCATTTGATGGGTCAGCTGCATTGCTTTTAAGCCAATTCCCTAAATTCCTTAAATCTTTCAAAGGCATGACTCTTATTCTTCAAGAAATATACCCAGGAAAATATGGAGAAATAATCAATAAAGGTCAAAATATACTTTAGACCGACTAATGAGGGTTTTTTCATGCAACAAAGATCACTCTGAACAAGTTCTAGTCAATGATGTGCTCGCCAATATTTCCTGGAATCAAAGTGTTCATAATGATGCTTTCTAAGCACACATCCTCTATAAACTCCATCAAGTGGAATAGTATTTGGGATACCAATAACCATATTAGTTGTTACCATCATCTTTAAACTTTGAAAGTTTAGATGTCCAAGTCGTTCATTCCAAATTCAACTTCTATCATTGGTTTGAGTGATGAGTGCAGTCGGTTCATTCAGTCTAGTCGGTCTTGTCGATCCAAAATCATTCTCGGGAGAATCATAGAACTTGTAAATTCCATCTTTGGGATCTACAATAGGCACTAAGTCATTTCTACCAAAGTCTGATTCTTCCTTTTTGAGGGGTGTGAGGGACAAATCTTTGCCAAGAAATTCCATTTTTCAAGAGATATTCTTCAAACTATTGAATCACATATTCTCCACCATTGTCTGAACTCAAACATTGGCCGCATTGCTTTTCAACCAATTCCCTAAATTACTTGAATCTTTCAAAGGCATGACTCTTATTCTTCAAGTAATATACACAAGAAAATCTGGAGAAATAATCAATAAAGGTCAAAATATACTTCACACCTACTAATGAGGGTTTGTTCATGTAACAGAGATCACTGTGAACGAGTTCTAGTCAGTCATTTTCTCACCAAGATTTCTTGGAATCAAAGGGTTCCTAGAGATGCTTTATAAGCACACATCCTCTACAAGATCCATCAATTGGAATAGTATTTGGGTCCTGAGATACCAGTAACCATATTAGTTGTTACCATCATCTTTAAACTTCAAAATTTTACATGTCCAAGTTGTTCGTTCCAAATTCGACTTATGTCATTAGTCTAAGCGATGAGTGCAATCGGTTCAGTCAGTCTAGTCAGTCTTATCTATCCAATATCATTCTTGGGAGAATCATTGAACTTGTAAGTCCATCTTTGGGATCTAAATATCCTGAAACAACAGTCAAACCCCCAAGCCTTATATCCTTTACAATAAAGCGATATGACCAAAACTTAGCAGTCTTCTTAGTCGTTGTAAGTTGTGCAAATGATAACAAATTTGTGCTCAAACTAGGAACATGATAGACATGGATATTTGACCATGTTAAAAATCAACATCGTCACTTCCAAAAATAGTGAGATCATAATCATCAACTACATAAATCTTCTATTCTAGAGCTCCACTTAAGGAAGAGAACATAGAAGCATCCTTAGTCAGATGATGAGTACAACCAAAATTAACTATCCATTCTATCTGAGTGGTGTGGGCATGTAATGCTTGGGAAGTGCTAATAGAAAAGGTAAAGTTTTCTACAGGTCGATTGATTGACTAACCAATCAACGTTCCTTCTTCAAGATGCTTGACCTTTTCCTCCAATTCCTTTGTCTTCTTCTAGTAAGTTTTCTCAACATGGCCCACCTTTCCAGAGTAGCGACATATTTTCTTCTTTTGATTCTTATTCGCTGATATCGACTCATTAGTCTTTCCTTTAGTAGGTTGGTAAGTACTTTCTATTCGATGATACGGTCGACCACGTTCCTTATAATTTTTCTTGAACTTATTCTTGAGCAAGTGAGCCTAGTGTTTTCTACCAAGCTTCTTATCTTCAAGTAACTTTTGTTGGTTTTAATAAAAAAATCCTAGAAGATATCAAAGGTGAATTCCTTACCATGTTTCTTGTGTGACATCTAATTGGCATGAAATGAAGAGAAGAACACATCATAATGTATCCTCAAAGTCATTAGGACCAGTTCAATGAGTTGTCCATCCTTCTTCAGAAAACCATGACCACATTCACCCAATTTCAACTGTATCTCCATGATGCAAGACAAATAGTACTCAATCATCTCAAAGGAGTGGGGTTCTAGAGAGATCAACTCTTTCTCTATCTGCATTGATTGACTTTCATTAACCTTGTTGAACAATGACTTCATCAAACCCCAAAAATCATGAATATAGTCAATCCTGCTTGTATGAAAGTGAATCTCCCTTGAAATGTAGGTCATGATGATGCCAAAAACATCATCCTTCTTTCTTTTTATGACAAAATTATCTTGATAATCCACCAAATATGGAATATAGACCTTAGTGTATTTCCATGATCCCTTGCTTTTCAACAAAGTTTCCATATCCACTGCCCAAATTCCATAGTTGTGTTCATCCAGAACAACACGCTCTATCTTAGAAGTCATCATTTTGATCAAATAGATCTAATCCAATTTTAGCGAAGAGGTTTGAGTCAACAAATATTCATCTCAGAGTTGATCAACCCTAGATCCAACTCAACATGATTCATAGACAACAGGCTAGGTAAAAACCAATAGCTTTGATACCATGTTTGGGAACCTTTTCACATTGAACCATATAATAGAAAAAGAGAATAGAAAAAGGGAACTTTATTCCAAGAAAAGAGGTGGTGTCTAAAGACACGATTACATCACTTAAGCACAAAACATTGTGACCAAAACATCACAATGCATTATCTCATAATTGAATACAATTTGATATCAATACAACCCATAGGGTCTTTATTTTATAATCTCTATATTTAACAAAATCCCTTGAAGTGAGGATGATCTTGTCCACAAATAGGGGCGTTGGTTCTAACTGTTTCCACAAAATCTGCAGTGTCCAATAGATTAGTCAATTGTTCTATTTGATCTGAACATGGCCTCGTCAACCATTCAATTGTCTGATTAACAAGCCACTTAGCCTAGACCCCAGTCGATTGCTATGTTAGTCAATTGTTGTCTATCGATTAACTATCTCTAGAATATCCATAGGTGTGATGAACCTACATAACCTTAGGTTCCAACAATTACCACATTGTATTTTCATTTAAATAATTCCCGTGCAGTCTTCATGATGAGCCCACATTTCACTTCTAATCTAAATCTTAGGATAATAATAAACAAAGGTTAATTAATTCGAGTTTCATAATCATGGGTTTAGGTACTTTATGATATATAAATAACTAAGTTTTATAATCAATGGCCTAAGGACTTAGGTTAAATATATCACTAAGGTCCTCTCCCCTTAGCCCCCTTTCACTTCCCCCACTTGTAGAAGCTAACCCCACATCTCTGGTATTTTATTATAATTCAATGTATATACAATATCTTTGACCATATATCTCCATATTATAGTCACTTTGTCATTACATAAACATTTATATTATGTAGTAAAAATGAGGGTATTATAGTGGCCATTCAAGTTAATTAAGCCCAGAAAAATCATAGAGGTAGTTATTTTAGTTGTAAATAGAGAAGTTGTTTCAAATTCGACCAAGAGACAAAGTATAGATAAAACTCCAAAACAAAAAGATGCAATTTGTAATCTATATGTTATCATTAGATTAATGAGAATGAGTAGATGGTTTCTCTAAGACTTTGTATGATCTAGTTTTACATTGTTGAGAGAGATTGAATGTGTGATTAGTGTCTGAGAATAGTTCATTCTAACTTGATTTATACCTAAATACCTCATTTATATGAGAAATGATCAATTCCTTCAATAGCTAAAATCCTCGTGTTGTAGAATGGAGATAGAAGAACTAGTGTGATCATAGTATGCAATAATAATGTGGGAAATATATCTCATTAAAGAAATAAATCCAAGAAATAAAAAATTACTAATTTCCCTTCAAGAAGAAAAGAAAATACAATATTTAGATGGCAATGTATAGTATATGAAATAATATTTAGGATTGATCCGTATTAACCCCATATAGATTTCCAACAGGAAGTTTATCAAAATAGCCCAAAAATTTTCAGCATAAGCAACTTCAAATTCCAAAATTTAAAAGCTGACAAAATATATATGTACCTGTCCCTTAGACATCCAATGCTCTTCTTCAGTCCATGATGCCACCCCTAATCTCATCAACATGGACACTACTAGTATCCAAAGTCAGTGTTTTTTTAGACAGAGAATCCACGCCAATATTGTGTTCATGGAAAACATGAGTATAGACCACTTTGTGGAATTGTTCAATAATATCCAATAGATGCAAGTCCATAGGTTGCAACCCAATGACCTATGCTTGAATTTCCCCATTCATCCACCAAATGGTAAATAAAGAGTCCCTGAAAACCTATATCTACTCAATACCTAACTCAATAGCCAATTTAACATATAATACAAAGCTGTGAATTCTACCATGTTGTTTTTGCCAGGTCCAAATGCCTCCTTACTAGCATATTAATGATCATCCATGAGAAATTGAATGAAGCCAATCATTTATTCTCCTGACATGTTCCATAAAAAAAAACACCAAGATGTATCATTATTAATTTCCATCTCTCCATGACATGACAAGTTTTTTGCATTAGAGCCTGAGAGTAATGAAGAAACAGAGTAATGACTTGAGTAATAATGTTAAATGTTGAAACCAACTTCTCTTCAAATATGGTTGTTTTGCGAGAAATACAAATCCCCCAATTGAATAAGAATGGAAAGGATGGAAAATCCCTTGGATCCCTACGAGAGAAGTAATCAACAAAATAAACCTCTATAGATTCCATATCCCATAACTAATGCATCTTCAACTGTTGCTCAATTTCCAACCACACCTACTTCAAGGAGGTGCAGAGAATAAATGGGTAGTCATGTGTCTCCTCACTAGCTCTACATAGCATGCAATACCCAGGCCCCACTTATCTCATCATTGCAATTGATCCCAAGCCAAAACACGTCAGTTCAAAATCAGCCAAAGAAATAGGCTACTCTTAGGGGGGGCATTTACCTTCCATATCTTTCGCCATCACCATGTATATTCTTGGAAATTTCCTTTTGAAATCCCCAAGTAGTCGAGCTTTGCAGTACATTGTCCCCAGGGGCTATTATAGAACTAAGACAATTTGTCTTCTTCCTTGTTAATTATAATGCGGGCCTTAGGAATCTCCATCAAAATTGATCCCAACAATGATCCCAAGCACCAACAAAACCATATTTTTAACACTTGTTGGAAACTCAAACGATACCCAAGTCATATAACTTGGGGTCCCACTTTAAATTTTCAAATCAAGGATTAATGGCCCAAATGCACTCTCCATGAGACATGTTCAAACAAATTATTTCAAATTGGATATGGAACATTTATTATTGGTATGTTTCAATTGGTTTTATCACTTTACCCTTGCTTTATCTCATCACGTTGTATGATTCTCAGTGATTAAGAAGATCTCAATCATCTGATGTTTTGTTAGTTGAAATTTCAATCCCTGAGGAGTCTAGAGTCGTAGGTGAAAGAGTGAGGTTTAAGTTTCCAAACTTGTGTTGGTATTAAATTTTCATGATGACCCTCAGTTTTATCCTTTTCCAAATCATATGGGTTGGACTTAAATAAAAGAGACCAAACAATTTTTAGGATAATCTCCTTGCAAAACTTTTTCCTTGTCATTTTTCACTTGAAAAATGCTTTCTATAATGATCAATTTCGCTCTAAAAATATCATGAAAGTAAATTTTATGTAAAATTCATATTAGAGGAAAGGAAAAATCAGTGAGAAATATTAAAATTATGGGAGGAAGACCAAGAGTCACATAGAAGGACAAAGGCCTATGTAAAACTAGGAGTCATTCTTATTCTCTATAACATATACTCTTGATCACATTTAAAAGGGATTTTTAGCTCTGGAGAAGAGTTTTTTATGCCAATGGAGATTTATCTTGTTAACTTTGTATTAAACCCTTTTCGCAAAGTTCTAATAAGATGAAGCCATTGTTGGCCTAGCTATTTTGGAGACGGATTTCAACTTCGGGACCTCAATGGAACATATTTATGTTAATTAGTCGCAATCTATAATTACTTTGAAAATGTTTTTCATATTGTAGATTGTTCTTCTATAGAAGTAACATTTATTTCTCTAATTTGTCTCTAGAATGCTTATGCTATAGCCATGGTAAAAGTACTCTAATCAACTATTCATTTCTCATGGTTGTTCTAGTGTGCATCTGCTTATTTATGTTTTTGTTCTTGCATGTGCAATAACTTTTTGTTGAATATTAATACATTGAAATATATGGTTCTATGTTCACAATTCTGGTTTTGTTAGTTAGCATAGGCATCATTATGCATCCTACATCTTAGATTATCTGTTTTTCATATATTGCATTTCAAAAAACCCTAAACAGTAAATCAAGCCACAATAGATAAAACGTCAAAACCATATTGTATTCTAGGTCATAATATGGATGGGTTCCCTATTCCAAATAGTGAATGTTCTAATTGGGACCTTTCACTTGAGGCAACCCCTATTGTTTGCACAGGGAAAACTTTTCCATGTTAATAGTTTTGTTGCTAGAATGAGGTTGATGGCATGTTTCCCTGTGTGGAGTTTCATTATTTTTCTATAAGAGTTGCTTATGGCCCTACCCCAAATCCTTGCATGGGGGGCCAACACTACATTGGAACTTCAAGGACCTCTACATGACCTCCCAAAAAATGAATTTGGTGTCTTGTTGAAATTTGACATTGAAGGAAACAAAACAACATTTAAACATATTAGGAAATGTGAATGTACTTTTTGTTTGCCTAATATCGTTCATGCGGATGTTGTTTTCATATTGTTTCCTTTCACTTTTAAATGTAAATCATCAATATAGTATATGATGTCTTACCCATTTACACAATTCAAAACTAGTATGATTTTAAGAAAATGTTTCAAAATGCTTATGATGTAAATTACAGTGAGTGTGGAATGCATCAGGAACATTTTAAAACCAAAATGGAAGACATAGAATCAATTCGACAATTCAACACAAGATTCTATCAAGCCTATTATCACCTTCATGAAAACCACAAACCTTCATCTACAATCATCTGTGAATGGTATGTACAAGCTTATATCCCTCAGACAATAGCTATGTTTATTTTACAAAAAGGGATAAATGATTTTAACAAATCTTTTGAAGAGGCTCAAATGCTTGCTAGGTTTTTTAAACAACATCATTTGACATTGTCTTACCCCTTTGATGGAACTGAAACAAAGAATGGTGAAGTCAAATTAATTGAATCAAAATTTATTAAATCAAGAAACCAAGATGTAAAAGATGATTATAGGTTTGTGTGTTCATAAGGAATAATTGACAAAAGAAAGGGTACAATGTGAGGAAAATTATTAGATATTTCATGCAAGTTATTGACTCTTTCAAAAGATAAGCAAGATTAGTAAATAAAGCTTATCATAATTCTTATTTTCCAAATAACCCCTTGGTTGGTGAATGCTTTGTGTCAAGTCTTGACTATCCTCATTCCGCTCTTGTAATTAAAAAAGAGGATGATGAACCAAATTTTCCTGAATTATCAAGTAAAGAAGGTGTACCATTGACATTTAATAGTCTTCCTTTTGCAAGTTCTAAAGTTTTATTAGATTCATATGCTTGAACCTATTGTAATTTTGAGAACAATTAACTTGATGCTAATGACCCTTTACTAACATTAGTGGAAGGCGAATGTGGAATAGACTTAATAGATACTCTTTCCCAAGAAAAAAATGAACTCTCAAATTCCATAAGCTATCACAACCTAATGTTGTGTCATTTTGCAAGTAATATAATGAGAAAAGAGTTGCAAGACAAATCCCCAGTCTCTCCACCTTCTCATACTCATGTTAATGACACACATGATGTAATCATGTCTATATAACTAAGAGAGGTTGAGGATCATGCTAATGAGATCTACCAAAGATATAGGGTTGTGCATGAAAAAATTAACCTGGAAAAGGTTTCACAATAACAATAATAGTTGATACTTTGTAAACACCCACTCTTGACCTATTTAAGAAAGAAAAAGAAGGATAATGTGTGTTTGATAAAAGACAATGATGATGATACACTCATGTCAAGAACATACAGTTGTAATAAATAGGATTTTTTTTTTTAAATATTAAACCTCGATGAAATTTTGCAATATGAGACACAAGAGCAGCAAAATGAGTTAATTTTGACAATTACACATTCAGTTTCTTTAATTTGTCTGGGGATCCCAATCCAACAAGAGAGATAAGTATCCAATCGATGTCTAATCGTGAACAAAACATAAATCATCCCATAATTGAATCATTTATTCATTATGAGTGCCATAATATCAAGATAGATAAGGTTGGCCATCAATCATTGAGTTACAATCTTGATGGCCCATCCTACAATAATCACTTTCATGATTTTTTGGAATCATGAAGGGAATCCTCATGGGTTTCAAATCCTTCATACCACATAGTATTATTCACCAAGAAAAAGATGCTTACTTCCACAATTCTTACAAGAATAAATCACTCACCTTACCAACTATTCATGTATATGCTTCACTCTAATTTCCTTATATGTATGGACATATTGTGATGGTTACACTAGATGTATGATTTTAAATGAAGTTTAACATCCAATGTAGGTTAGGATAGGAGTAGGATCGACATATTTATTTAATAATATCATGTTTTGTTTAATAAAGTCAGTTTTCTGCTCATTGACATAGTTAACTAGCACTCTTATCCATTAACGTGCACAACTGCAGTTTCATTTAAATCAGATTTGTTGTTAGCATAAGTAGTTGATCTCCATTTCTTTTAGTTAGGTAGGATAGTTGTAGATAGTTTCAATTTTTGTGTTCCCTTTCTATCTTTGAACATGTTATGATGCATCAATCATATCTCATCAATAGTTTAATATGACTTATTGATCACTTCTGGTCTAATATGCAAAGTGCTATGCAATTCTCTTGTTGAAGCTTGTCTTCAAGTCTAGCTGTTTACAATATTCCATAGACTGAACAAGTTTCTTTCAAATCACAATCCATGAGTATACAACACAAGGTATGTAAAATGCATCAATGTTTCCTCAAAATGATGCCATGCTAGATTTATGTAAATATTTTTGACACAAAATCCTATGAAGCATTGATAAACTTCACTAAGGACTCACCCTATTAGTTGGGAATATTGAATTGGCCCTTCACTAGAAAATGGCCTTTGTTACTTTTAAGATTAGGTGGATCAAAAAAATATTGTGTTAGTGATGCAAACATGAACAAAAAGTAGATTCTATAAAGCTACAACCAACATTGTTCTAAATTCATTGAAGGAGATTGCTTGCATTCCTTTGATATAGATGAATCTCCTATGCATACAACTTTTCATATTTATCGCTTTGTACATATCACTTCTAAGTTTAGGTAATGAATGTTGTGTAATACTTTATGATTTTTTCATTCTTGATGACTTGCTAGTGTACACAGAATTTATGATTCCCCTTAGAGGATGGATAGCTTCCATTTCTTTGAAATTTTTCTAGTCTCATGATTTTTCATACCTTACTATGAAAATGTTATTTTCTTAAAGCAAGGTTTGTTAATTTATTACTAAGACTATGCTTCCTAATTATCGTTGGAAATTTCATGACTTAACTTTTCCCTCACAAAACCAACAATGCATAGGTTACATGCCTAAAGGATTATGTGTGCAATTGTTTGATCATGAGGTTGGGGAAATGAGGATCCATTTGCAAATTAGAATCTTGAAAAACGTTGAACCTCAAAAGAACATTGGCATCTTAATAGATATACATTATATGAGTTTTTTTATGAATATTGTAACATATTCAGTAAGCTTTCAAGAACATCAAGAGGAAAAGAAAACTAGAACACAATTGATTAGCATCCAAAGCAAAGGAGATAATGCCTTGAGTGAAGAATAATGTTTATCACTTTCTTAATATCCTCAAAAGATACTCAAATCTAAGAAAATTCAAGACAGTTGAATCTCCTTATCTAATATGATCTTATCAGCATGAAATTGGTAAGATGAAATATTAGAGTTGAAGCATTCGAACTATTATAGATTTCCTAATGATTCAAGCATTAAATGTTTCATGAGTTTTATATGTCTATTGTTGGAATAAGTTCATGCAAAATTGACCAAAGGTTTTATTAGTGTTTTTTCATAAGATGTCCTCATCATTCATGTCCTTGCATGCATGATGTCTTAGTTTATCTTTGTTTCAATATGATTCTACTATGCTGAAATTGTTTTAAGATAGGAAGGATTACCTAATTTGGAGGACATAATTTGAAGAAGAGTTGTAGCCCATTTTCTAGAAAATATGATACACACCTAGAACCTAGCATTTGGAAAATTTGTTATCAAATTGTTTTGGATAATGCCTAGAATTTTTTTGCAAATATTTTTTTTTAGTCTATCCATTTTTCTTAGGATAATTAAAACATGCCTTATGTCTTGAATGATTTTTCTTATGCAGGTGCAAATGTTTGGTTGACATCACATTCTTTACTTGAACTGGCCATGTTATACTCTAAAACATTGACCGAACATGAGCATGCTCATGCCTATCTAAGACATGTTCAGTACCTCATTCCTATTGGATTTAGACTAGAGACCCTTCCACAACAAGGCCACAACATCTTCATTGGAAGTCCACATTTCCAAGATAAAATCATCAAATTTAAATATTGGAATGTTAGAGAATGGTTGTGTCTCATATTGTAAATGTTATATTGTATTTAGACAAATTATTCTATTAAAACCTTTCACATTAGTGGGACTGTAACTCAATGGATCTTACTTTCAACTCAAACACCATAAGTGTAAGGGGAATGTAGGAACAAAGAAAATTTGAAATTGAAAGAAGAAGTAATGAGAATCATTATATCTTAGTCTTCACAAGAGGATATGATTGTCAATTCATGACCTTCATATATGGCAGGTCCACAAAGATCATCCATTAGAAACTGAGCAAACAAAAAATAAAATTTAATTCTCAGATAGCCTAGTGTCAAATCCAACTTGGGCAAGTTGTTGTGTGTCTAGTATTTCACATGGATGAGTATTTTACAAGAGGCTACAAGAACACTTGTTTCCTTATGACCCCTTTTTTTTTAACTTTTCAGATCATTTTCATTACTTACTGATGATTTTTCACTCATCAATTATTATATTATGTTCTAAGCTAAGTTGGTATTTTGCTTGTAATTGTGCATGAGGTTGGATCTATTTTCCATCCTCTCAAATGAATTTTGTTGTAAGTTTTTTCTTTAAAATATTTGATCCCCTAAAGGAAACTTTCATTTTTTATTCCTTTCTTATTAACTCTTGGAGTGTGACTAACAATGCATTTTGAGCCCTTTTTCCCCATTTTGGAAACACTTTCTTTCATGCCCTTAACTTCTCTAAATAAAAAATAGTGATTGCACCTAGAGTGAAAGTTTTAGAAACATGCATGTTCTCTTAAATTAGTCAGAAAAGATAAAGATGTTGGTTATGAGTCCCAAGAACAAGTAAATGTAGCATTAGTGATTGGACTAGGAACACTCCTAGAAGCTAATTATGGTCATCCTTTCATCCAATTTAAAAAATGAATAAAGGGTTTTGTAGGGACTGTTGGAACCTATGGTCTGTTGTAAACTCATCTTGGCAGATGATTTCCACTTTGAATTATTTTAATCCACTATTTATGGAATTTTGGTCCCATGATTGTTGGGTTGGGATTCTACCCAAACCTATTTATAGACAATCTATTTGATCGTTCTATTATCACTTGCGGTTCATGTGCTCATGTCCTTAAGTGAAACTCGGTGTCTTTAGACACCATCATTATTCTGGGAATATCTTTTCTCTTATGTTGGTTAATGCCTGCTCCAACATGGTATCATAGCTTTGGCGATTGAGATATGGTTTTGCATAATTAGCAAAGATCTATTATGGTCTTGATGAGCATACTTCGGTGTGATCTTGCTATGGGTTGAAGAATTGGAAGTGTGGTGAATTATGACATTTGATCATCATATACCCTAACTTGATTGATGACATATATCACCATATGTCATCTGGAAGATCTCGTTGAACTGGGCATATTTTTTTGAACCGTTTGGTGACCTAGTTAATGGGATCTAGCGAAAGAAAATAGTCATAGCATGCCTGTAAGTCGACATGTTGAAATATAGTCAACCTATGGTTATGCACTGTAGTGGCTGACTGAAATGACCTTTGTTGACTGGAATATTGTCATCCATTATCAATTGAAGTCATTGATCTCTTGAGTTGTCGACTTGACCATTGCCTGTCAATTTCACCTGGAGTCTGACTGTGGTTTCCTTCCACCATTAGATTTATTTTAATCAAATAATAATTGAAAATTTGTTCAAATATGGGCATGCTTGATCAAGATGAAGACACGGTGCATCAAAAATTTTAGGAGATCTGGGAGAAAAAGGCCATCACCTTAGAAGAATCTCAAAGCTGACTTCGTCAAGAATTCAAAGACTTGCATGATGTCATTGCACAATTGCAAACTGAGAACCAATGATTGAAGAATGAATTGGAGACAACCCATATCCAGTTGGAGTATGAGGATTCCCTCTTTCAAACTAGCGTTTTGTACTAGTTTGATGATAAATTGCCACAGATTTATGTGCTTGAAAGTACTCTCGGGACTATTTTCCATAATTTAGCAGACAAATTTGAAGATAAGTCAGATTTGGGAAATGAACTAGAAGAAGAGGTGAAATCCCTCTCTCATGAATATATTGATGGCTTGAAGATGAAAATTGGTATAATGGAAGAAGAGAATGTCTAGCTAACAAACGAGACTTCATTTGCAGACCTATGTTGATGAGCTTCATGATGAAGTTTCCCCTCTTCAAGAAGACAATAATAAATTATTTGAATAATATCAAACTTTGAAAGAAGATTATGACGCTCTATCGTTGCAACTGATTGAGAAGGATGAGGCTATCAAGGAATTACAGGATTTCAAGCATAGTCTTGAACAGGAGGTTTGTAGGATAGCAATTTTTGAGAAGAAAGTTATTAAGCAGCGAGTTGATGAAAAGAAGACTGTCGAGATACCGATTTTTTAGAAGAATACTACCATTACTAAGATGGCAGGATCACCCATTACTTCTTCCACCTTTGATGCTTTTGCTTGTAGTCCAATTATTTGTGAAATAACTGATTGTAAGAAATATGTTGATGATGTTGTTTCATCATATGATTTGTTTTCTACTAATGATGTTGTTTTCCCTAGATTTGAAAATCATACTACAAGTATTGGGTCCCAAATGCTGAGCAAAATGGGATATACCAGAGGAGGACTTGGGAAGAATGGACAATGTATTGTTGTTCCTATTACCCCTGAATTCATGCCACCAAGAATGGGTCTTGGTTATTATGGTGATACACCTAGTTTTGCTAACACTAGGAAAGTGTTATTTGTTGCTGGAGGAATTCAGAATGAAGAGAAACCTATTGTTGAATGTGTTGTTGAAATGGTTGTTCCTGATAAGCCATAAATTGAGAATGTTGGTGTAGATTACATTATTATTAATATGCAGGGTTGTTATACTCTTGTCAATGAACAAAAAAATGATCATGCATCCCTTGTTCCATCAAAATAGAAATTTGTGCCATATAGACATCCTCTTCAAAAGAATCGAATGAACTTTCCCAACAATCAGAATTCTTGGAAAGGTGGCAACTACTCTTTCCGAACTTTGAAGAAAATAAGTGAAAGATAGAACTGTGGACCAGTACCAACTACAAAGATAGACTATGTTTGGATTATGAATGGTCATGGAATAATATGAACAGGTGTTTGAGGATGTCATATGGATTTATATCTTTGATTGTATTGTCGTACAATGCTCCTCTCACATGCTTTTGATTTCTCCAGAATGGTAGACTGGGAATCAACTAGAGAAGAATGGTCAATAAAGACTTAACCAAATTTGGTTGTCGATAGATGCTCGACTGATTGAAGAATGGTCGAATACAACTTGACCAAGTGATGATCATCGAATGAGAGTTTCGACTGATTTGATTGTTGACCGAGTTTCACCTACTATTGTTGTATTGGCTATTTTCTTATCCCTTAGTTGTGTTTGAGGGCGAAATATTTAGAAAACCATGCTATGAGGTAAACCCAAATTTTGTTCACTTGATTGTTTCTTGTTGAATCAACTCGACCGGCACACTGTTCAACTCAATTACTTATTGGGAGCTTTGATTGCTCGATGGAAAAAGACTACCTATGCTTGTGTTGTTCATTGTCTAATCAACTGACTAACTGGCACTGTATTTGGACGATAGTGTTGTAGAATATTTGGACGACTGCATTGAGTTTGACCATGACAATGATAGGTTTTCAGACTTATTCAAGGATTTTTTATTGTACCAGTGATGTTTAGTTTGGTCGAGACAATTGTATTGATATATCGTGTTGATTAGTGTTTGCAATTCAGATCAAAGGGGGGAATGCTATAAAATTTGTTCTTTCCTCCAAGCTTAGTTTACGGGGGATGTTGGAACCTATGGTCTGGTGTACCCTGTTTTTGGCGAATGATGTCCAATTTGGATTATTTTAATCCACCATTTATGGAATTTTGATACCGTGATTGTTGGGTTGGGATTCTACCCAAACCTATTTATAGATGATCTATTTGATCTGACTATTATAACTTGTGGATCATGTGCTCATCTGATTAAGTGCAATTCGATGTCTTTAGATGTCACCATTGTTTTGGGAGTCTATTTTATCTTCTGTTGGTTAGTGCTTACTGGTTTAAATTAGTCAAAACAGATAAAGATACAAGTTGTGAGTCCCAAGAACAAGGAAATGTAGCAATAGTGGTTGGACTGTGAACACTCCTAGAAGATATTTATGGTCATCCTTTCATCCAATTTCAAAAATGTATCAAAGGTATTATAGGGACCCTCTCATACTCACATTAAGAAATTTGATCGTGAGAAGGGTGAAAATTTTAAATTTTAGGGGTCAAAGGGTAAGGGAATTACAAATAGCTAGGCACTGAAGAGCTCATATCAATATCAATAGAAGGAAAATGTGCAAATAAGTGTTTCAAAGACACTCATTTCCCCATTTAAAGCTTAATAATGAATAGAGAAATAAGTGCAAAAACTTGGGAAAATCAATTCAGTTATATAAGGGATACACGAATAACCCCACTAGGGCTATATATGCTCATTGGAAATGGGGAAATGTTCGTGATGCCTTAATAACTCCATCAGGGATATGGATGCTTGCAAGAAGTGTATTAATGCTTGAGTGATATCAAATGGTGCTTGGTGAAAATATTATAATCCCAAATCTATCAATCCCTAGGACCTAGAATATAACTCAACCTTTTGATTTATGCTGCATAGAAATGAAATTAATTATAACATCTATTCATTACAAAGGATGGGGTTCTTCAAAATGGATTCATAGGTATGATAATTGACCATCCCGTAAGATAAGTCACATGGACCCGTGACTTATTGAATTCCTTGGTTAATAGAAAAGAAAGATGGTGTATTTACACTTGAAAGTTTACACACAACTGTAAAAGAAGACATTACATATTTTCTTGGTGCCTCACCATTTGTTGATCCATCAACAAATCCCCAAGTCATGTAACTTGTGGCCCCACCTTAAATTTTCAAATCAAGGATCAATGGTCCAAATGTAATCTCCCTCAACCATGATCCATCAATTTCAGTTTAGCTATGGCACATTTTTGGTTGGCATTTTTCAATTGGTTTTGTCACTTTCCCCTTGGTACATCCCATCATGTTGCATGCATGTAACTGATTAATAATACCTTCAAAATTCTAATGTTTTTTTGGTTGGATTTTCAACCCTTGAGGAGTCTAGAGTCTTAGGTGAAAGAGCGAGGTTTAGCTTTCCAAATTTGTGTTCGTCTTAAATTTTCATGATGACCCTTAGTACTATACTTTTTCCAAAACATCTAGGTTGTCCTTGAAGAAAAGAAACCACACTTAAGAATTTTCAAGATAATTTCCTTTCAAAACTTGTTCGTTGCAGTTTTTTGCTTGGAAAAATGCTTTCTATAATGATCAATTTCATTCCAAAAAGCTCTTTTTCATCGATATATCTGTTGCGAAAGGAATTTATTCGCTGACACATTAGCGAGAAAGATGTCTTACCCATGGAAAATCTGAATTTTTCTCTGAAATGTCGGATTCAAATGTCATTTGAGCATAAATTTCATAGCTCTATGTCCTAATTGGGTTGAAATTTTGAACCCATATGTCATAATTTGGGATGAAATTTTTGACTCTATGTCCTAAGGGGTCAAAATTTTGAAGTTTTAGGCCCAAATGGACCAACATTTAGGAGATTTAGGCCCTAAGGGATTGAAATTTTGGATTCTTATGCCGTAATGGGATGACATGTCGGAGCATTAGGTCCATTTCTGGTCAACACTATGAAAGGTGACCTCAGGAGTTTGGTCATAAATTTTGACTCCGACCTTTGTTTTGGGAATTCTTTATACCATTAGAAAGATATCAGAGAGATATAAAATTTTGTTGTATAATTTTTCTCATATAACCTAATATAAGGTTCTAAAATCATGAATAAAAAGAGGGGCACATTATTGGTGACCAAAAGGGACCAATTTGAGTTGTGGAATGGCCCAGAAACTTGGTACCACAAATAAGAGCAACAAAGGTCATTGCAATTAGGGAAGTAAAATTTAAAACCTTATTAATTTTCCAATTGACTTCATTAGTTGGATTACAAATTGCTAAAGTATGATTTGAATCTTGTATATATTCTTAACTTATGTATCTTGTTGTGATGTTACTTGGGTATTGGTGCTGAGAGGGATTGATGGAATTTGAGAGGAGATAATTTAAATGGAAGTGTACAAATATCCAAATGGTAGAGGATAAAGGCTTGTTACAACCATGTGAAACACACATAAATTACATGCTCATATTCAAAAAATATTAAGTAGAGGAGCTACACTACTCGTTGTTTCTAAACAAGACATGCACATATCTCATTATTTTTAAAATGGATTGGATATTCAAATTAGGAAATTGAAAAAAACATTTGAAATAATATCATGAAAGTAAAGTTGATGTAAAATTCATATTAGAGGAAAGGACAAATCAGTGAGGAATTTGAAAAAGAAGGGAGGAATACCAAGAGTCTCCTAGAAGGCCAAAGTCCATTGGAAAACAAAGATTCATTTGTATTCTATATAAAATGTACTCTTGACATGTTGACCTTCTCTCCGCATAGATATCAATTACTCAATCCTTCCGCACTAACAAAAAAGGATAATGAGATAGGGGGCATCCCTGTCTCAATATATGGGAAGGACGAAATAAATCCAACCCGGAACAATTTATTAAAATAGAAAATGAAGAAGATGTAACACACCCCAAAATACATCTCACAATGTCCAAATTAAAACCAACTTGTAGAAAAATTTGTCGAAATAAGACTAGGAGACCTGATCATATGCTTTAGATAAGTCAAGTTTGATGAGTGAAGTAGGAATTTTTGTGAGCTTCATTGTGTGCAATCCCTCATACATTGAGAAGATGGCCTCATGAATCAATATGCCATTGAGAAATCTAAAATTCTTTGTCGAGATCATCCTCAAAATATATGTCTTGAGTCGAATTGTTATCATTTTCAAAATGATCTTATATATGTAATTACATAGAAATATGGATCTGAAATCATTAAATGTCATGGGTCGTCCCAACTTTGGGATTAAATAAAATAATTTTGAATTGAAGCTATGAGGAATCCAACCTATATATCACACCTCCTCCACCACCTTGAATAGATCATCACCAAGGGCATTGAAGAAGTCTATAAAACATTTAATAGTATACTCATCTAGACCTAAAGTCTTATCCTTATGGAATGTACAATTTAAGTTCCCACATTTCCTCTTTATTTACAAGATGGAAGAGCTCCACATTCTCATCATTCTCCACAAGTATAATAAAGTGCACAACCTCTAGATTGGTTCTACCTCACTCCATAAATATGGATTTAAATTATCAAACCCCAAACAAGACAAATTATAAAACCCACGAACCATTTATACCTCCTCATCTTTTAACTCTTAAATAGTATTAAAATGTATCCGCTGCTTAGAAATATATGGAAACAATTGGTGTTTTAATCGTTTGATGCGAACCAATGAACTGACATATTAAGATGCCACTATATCTCCGTGTCCCTTAAATATTTATCCTTATTATTGTATAAACCAATAATATTCTCCTTAACCCTCTCCTCAAAAAATCCTTCTTGAGGAATCACAAATAATTGCACAATCTCCTCTTCCTCTACCTATATAAGAGCATCCCTCTTGTGGTGATGCTTGCATCTCCACTCTACAAAATTCTCCTTAAATTTATTCAATTACCTATAAAACTGAACCCTAGTGCTAATATCCAAATCCAAGTCAATATGCTTCTACGACTACTAGACTATCTTCTACAACTCATCTTCGAGAGACTAGTTAGCATTACAATTGAATTAATCCCCAGGCTTAGCTTCATCTTTACCTATATCTAAGTAGATGGAAATATATATGAAAAGAAAATCCCGACCCATGTTCAATATTTCTCCATCAACTACAAGTTATTGTTTTGAATTAGAAAACTGTCAAGTCCCTTAGCCACCCCCTCCAATCCATCTTAGTTGTTACACCATGTGAGGCAGAGTTGACATGGCACCAAATCTCCTCTCGGATAATAGTAAGGTTGAGGTCCCCTACAATCATAATATTGTTCACCTTTAAACACTGTAAAGTAAACAAATACTCCCAATATGCCTACTTCCCCTCATACATCCTATAAAGATTAAGAACTACAAAAGAGTGATCCAATTCTTTACTAAACATCTCCATGCAAATTCCAAAATGCACTACAATTAGACAATGTCCGCGGAATTTTATAACCAATTCTAATGCCTCTCAAATAACCTTCCAAATCAAAGGAAATAAAGTCCATCCCCAACTGCATATGGAAATATTACATCACAAGTTCCCCCCTACCCATAGTTTTTTGAACCAAAATTAAATATGACTTCTATTACTCTACAAGGCACTTGAGGGATAAGTGTTTAGCTTGTGCTATCGTACGTCTAGCATTCATGGAAATAATATTCAATTGTGCATCCATTATGGGCTTGTCTTTCTCTAAGGACCCTAGAAATAATCTTCTCCCAACCTTGGCGAACCCCTTTGACATCATTTTCTTTAGCATTCCTAATGGCATATTTCCTACTCACTTTGGAAACCATGGAATCCTTTAGAGATTAAAAAATAATCCCCCATACTACCACCGAGTCCCTAGATCGGACCTGTGATCTCAAGAAATACAAATACCTCCCCACCAACCTAGAGAGGCCTGACCCCCAAATTTTGAGATTAACAAAGGGGATAATGAATTAGAATCATTCAACACGCCCCCACAAAATATTCCTCCTTATATCACAACAGAAGAGACAACCCCAAAATCCCAAAAATAAAAAGGAGGGGAAGGAATGCCATCCATTTTGGGTTGCAAGAAAATAAATAGGGTCTGGATTTGAATCAATTGAAAATGGAACATCTATAGAGGCCTCCAAATAATTAACTAGAAGAGGAATGTTTTAAGCATCTTATGTCCATAAGTTCTCTACTTGATGCAACTACTATGGGGATAACTTGATATCAGCACAAATATCACATGCACTCCAAAAATAAATATCATAAGCCCTTTCTCTAGAGATTGATGAAATATACATTTATCCAAGCAAAAAACCTAGAGACAAAGCCTCCAAACTAGCATCCACCTTCTCTCCAGTTTTTAATCCAACCCAACCCTCCACACCCTTCGAGTCTTTGACATCAATCATTGAGAAGTGTTTGTCCAGAGAATTTAAGACTTCGTCATTCCACCTCAAATCCCGATTTGGATTCCAAATTTTTCTCTTGAAATGTTGATTGCATTCCACCACCACGTGCCCATAGAAGTGAAAACAAGCACACAAAATGGCACATTAATATAATCTAACATCTAGGTATACGATCAAATACCAACAACTATCTCAAGAGATTGAAAAAAACTTTGTCGTAAATAAATTTCAACTAGGATTCTAGTCACTTGGATGATATAACTTCAACGCTCTCATCCATATCTATAAATTTACCCAATGAGTCACTGATAGCCCTCAATTATGCCTTTGACCAAAATTCAAGAGGGATTCTTGGTCGCTTGACCCAAAAGGTGTAGTAGATGAAATTTTATACTTGGGATGGAGAAATGGATGCCATCTCTTCAGTATTAACAAATTCTTCTACAACTACCAACAACACTAAATAATATGTTGTAGACCCTCCTTCTACTTAAAGATGAATACAAACCACCTCATATCCAATGAGTGAAATACAAGAAAATAACCCGCAATAGATGCCAATAAAATTTGCACCCACATCGATATAGAGTCCAAAATAACCCTCCTCCCATAGTGCTCCCATAGAACATCCCCACCAAAGAAGGACCTTCCAAGTCTACAAGATCTATAACACTTATACCTTCTCCAACCACCAAAGACACCCTGCCACCCCTAGATCAAATCACCTTTCCCTACTTCTTTGAGAGAAACGGTGGTGACCACTAGTGAAAACTAGGAAAATCAGAGTTCTAATCTATCTCCCACAAAACCCCATGAATAATCATTGTAAGAGCCTTCCACTACAAAAACATGGAGTCTCTTGAAACCACTACCCAAATAAACGCCATCCAACCATAGTCATGCTTTTTCTTCATTAGAGTGATCCTCAACTGGAAGTGGTAGAGTGATACCTTAAGATCCCAAATCCAAATACAGAACAACCATACCATTTGAAGCGTTGCCAAGAATAACAAGATCTAACAAACCATCTACTTCGCGATCCTCCAAATGTCTAGACAAAGAGGTTAAACCCTCAATAAACGCTTCCTTTCTATCCATGAGATAATCCACAAGATTTGGAGACAACAATCTCGTTGTATGGATAAAGATATAAGACTAAAAATTCATCATCATAATAGTCTACCAAAAGCATATTATACTCCATAGGACCAAAACAACTCTTAATAAAAACCCTAGCTTGAAAAAACCTCATTATCGCTCCCCCTACCTATATTCTAATTTATATGATTTTTATCAACTATTAAAAATATATATATCATGAAAACAACACATTTAATATGTACACTTGTCTAATTATGTAAACTAAAATGTAGGAACATACCATAAAATAGTAACTAGATCTTTGCATTAAACTAGTCCAAAAAGCAAATCATTGCACTAGTTCAAATATGCAAAAAAATCCAATCACATTACAAATATTCCGTGTCACGCTGAGTTAAAGGTGTTATTTAGTGAATATCAACCTATAATATCTCATTAATGGTAGTTGACAGTATGTTGGATTAGTGTAGAGTTAAGAGATGATGGTTGAAAATAATTGTAAAATGCTTAGATTATTGTGCATACACAATAAATGATATAGTGATATATTTTTTATATTTTTATTATATTTTTATTTTTATTTTTATAAATATACTACTACTTCTTTTTCTATATTTAATCAAACCTACAAACTAAAATTATAATGAAAAAATATCATTAAAATAATACTAAAAATAACCAATCACTAATTTTATTTTATTTTATATTATCGCCAAGTCCTTTAAAATATAAATCCCACATTAATTAAAATGAAAGTGGATTAATTTTGAAATAATAAAAACATTTATATAATTAATCTCTCAAAATAAAAATAAATAATATTTAAAAAAATATCATAAATTAAAAAAATAGGAGAGAGAGAGAGAGAAAATAATTGTTTGTTATTTTTGCGATAAATTTCTCCCCTAAACTAGGAATTTAAAGCTTTTAGTACTGTTGGAAAGGTCTCGACGAGAGATACAACTTTTGTGTTATGAGTTTATCGATATTCTGCACTGATTTTTTGGGGCAGACATTTTAGCACCCTAGTACTAATATGTCTGCCCTGCAAAATCGGTGTGGAATATCGAAAAACACAAAACACAAAAATTGTATCTCTCGTCGAGACATTTATAACGGTACCAAAAGCGTAAAATTCCGATTTTATGGGAGAAAGTTATCGCAAAAATAAAAAATAAAAAAGTTCTCTCTCCTAATTTTTGTATTTATGATTTTTTTTAAATATTATTTATTTTTATTTATGAGAAATTAATTATATAAATGTTTTTATTATTTCAAAATTACTCCACTATCATCTTAATTAATGTGAGATTCATATTTTAAAGAACTTAGAAGTAGTGATAATATACAATACTCTATATTTATTATTTCAATTATATTTATCATATTTCGAGATTAACTTTTAAAAATATTAGCCAAGGTGAGGTTTATAAAATATGATACATAAGCATATTTGACTTCTATAGGTCCAACCAGACCATAATGGTTGACCAAAATACTTAAATTCTATCGGTTTGAGAAATCTTACTCATCGCACACTTGTCCATGGCACATTTTTTTATAAGGCCCATTTTAGACCCCAAATTTAATTAGTACACTTGTCTAATTATGTAAACTAAAATGTAGGAACATACCATAAAATAGTAACTAGATCTTTGCATTAAACTAGTCCAAAAAGGAAATCATTGCACTAGTTCAAATATGCAAAAAAATCCAATCACATGGATGACACGCAAATATTTATGCATATAAGCTAATTTGGTCAATATCTTATTGTAATATAGATGAATCATAAACATAATACAATATGATAAAAGAGTCTTACTAACTAATTATATCTTGAGAACAATGTATATAAATATAATCTCAATTAGTTAAAGTTGCTATATTTAGATCTGATTAGTTTAAGTCTCTATATTTAGATTTTCACAAGTCTTGCAGGAACAAGCTGAAATATAAACAAGATCATAGGAAGAAAGGATTTAAACCTCCTTTTCTCAAGAACTGGTGAAGCTCATATAAGCAAATTATCCATCTCAATAGGGGTCCCAAGATGGTAGAGTTTCAAGAGAGAGGAACAAGGGAGCAACTCAAGTGTAGGGGATGTGAAGGAGACCATATGTACAGAGATTCTCCTTGTAAGGGAGACATAATGAGGACTATACAAAACATTCAAGAAGCATGTACAATAAAGGATGTGGTCATAGAGATTCCTAGAATCTATGCAGCCTTGGATAATAGATAGGAAGAAAATAAATCCAATATGATTGAGGTTGAAGGTAAGATTGTTAATCAACCTATTGCCATTTTAATTGATTTAGGGGTAATTTATAATTATATTTATCCTAATTTGGTTGAAATATTTCAATTAAAGGGAAGTAAGCATAATAAATCATGGTTGGTCTAGTTTTCTACTAGAACCAAAAGGAAAATCAACGTGATAGTAATGGGATGTCCATTAGACATGAGTGGACTCCATACTTTTGCATATTTGAACATAATTATTCTTGGTTCCTATGATGTGCTTATTGGGATGGAATGGTTGGATGCTTACCATGTTATTTTGGATTTTCTAACAAGACTCTCACTTTTCTTGATGAAGAAGGAGAGCATAAGATAGTGAAAGGAATTCCAAGGCCTATTTCGACAAGGCATATTTTAAATGTGTAGTTTAAAAGGTGTTTCATGAAAGGATGTCAATTGTATGCAGCTCATGTGGAGGAGTTTTGAGAGGGCCCATTTCGACATACAAATTCAGTTAGTCGGTACAACCAACCTGTCGGCTAGCAGCTTGCCGGCAGATTCAATTAATTACAATCGACTGGTGTAGTCGGCCTAATGACCACAAGGACATTGACCATACGTTTCATTGTATAGAATTCCAGTTCTGGTCGATGGGAACGATCACCGATTCATTGTTATCCACTCGACTCAATATGAGCAGTCTTCACATGGATAATATTGAAGTTTTCGACTATTGTTGTTGGTTTGTTGCATCATGGGTTTTCTGGTTCGAAGGAGAAGGAATGTTGCAATTTTCATTTATGAACATGTAGACCAAACCAGTAGTTCGTCAACCACTAGTTCCTTGCGTTGGGCATTGTCTAATTGAGCCACCAACTAAGGGATATTTCCAACCAACGACCAGTATACTATGATGACCAAGTTTGAATGTGTCTGCAAATATCTACAAAGTGGATGGTGACATTACTTTTTTGCAATCGATGTAAGATGGTCAATTGGAAAATGTGGTCTATAATGATATTTATACATTTGGTCGAGCCATTTTTTTCATTTTTGAGGTCGATATTCCAATAGGTCGATGAGTCTTTTAGGTCACTATCATTAAATGTGGGTCAATTTGGTCGATGTTAAAGTATGGTCGAAATCTACCTTCCATCGACATCTTATTAAAGACACGTTGTATTTCGGTTGATGTAACTAGTGTCGTATAGTCATTATTTATTGTAATTGGTCAAGCCTTAATGTTGGTCAAGTGTTCTGGTCAGGGTTCGACTAAGTGGTTTGAATGATTTCATAAAATTTTGGTCGGATTGTAATAAATTCGACCTCTTGTCGACCCTTATAAAATTTGGTCTTAGTCGAAGTTAAGTCCATCAAAACAAAAGTTTTCAGTCCTGACCACAAGAAATAAGACATGCACCAAGCATACATTTTGCAGGTATTCTCTCGATAGATGGCGACCATATTCAAGTAGAAGCCACCTTACACCACACACAAGAAAGAGCTTAATGATCACATGATGATGCAAAAGAACAATTGGACGAGTACTCCCCAGTGCAGAAGCAACTATTGAGTGCGATTTCATAAGTTTAAAGGCAGTCGGTGCGATGGTGTAAAGATAGAGCATGGAATCCCTCATAGGTCCTGGACCAATGGAGATGAATTCCAGAAGGGAGGTTAAAGGGTGAGGCTCGATTGACCACTACCTCATTGCTAATGGAGGACAAAGAATCACATACCCAGGTTGTTTTTGCATATCTTCTTCGAGACAAAGAAGTGTTTTGTTGGTGGGGGAGATGTTGAGAGGGCCATTTAGCCGCCTTTTGTTATCATCCTATATTAATGTGTGTTATTGTATAATTAACAAATGAGCGGTTGGAGCAGGTGTAACCGCTTCAACCTCTCCATTTATTGTATGAATACTACCACAATGAATGAACAAGGAGACCGAACGTTATGTCCATTACTATCTTCTTGATAGTTTGTGTGTGTGTGTTTCTAAGTTGTGTTTGAATATGTATTGAACCTGAGCATTCAACAAGGAGCCAGAAAAGAATAAAGTCCCCAAATTGGAATAATTTCGATATTATAAGAATTCATCGATGTGTTTGAAGAAATACCAAGTTTAATATGTAAAAGAGACATTGATTTTTCTATTGAATTGGTACCTAGAGCTTCCCCAGTTTCCAAAATCCTTACATATTGAGTACACCTAAGTTAAAGGAATTACAAATGAAACTAGAGGATTTTTTGAAGAAAGGATACATACACCCAAGTGTGTCTCCTTAGGAGCACCAATACTCTTTGTAAAAAATAAGGATGGAACAATGAGGCCATGTGTTAACTTTAGAAAGTTAAATAAGGTCATAATGAAAAGAAAATATCCTCTTCCCATAATCGATGACTTGTTCAATAATATTAAGGGAGAAAGGATTTACTCAAAGATAGATTTGAGATCAAGTTATAATTAGGTGAAGATAAAGGATGAAGAAATTGGCAGAATAACATTTAGAATCATATATGGTCATTATGATTTTCTAGTTCTTCCATTTGGATTAATAAATGCACTACATACCTTTATGTGCTTAATGAACGACATATTTAGACAATATTTAGACAAGTTTGTCATTGTATTCTTAGATGACTATTATTTATTCAAAATCAATGGAGGAGCATGAGGAGCATTTGAGATTAGTACTACAAGTGTTAAGAGAGAATCAACTTTCTGATAAGTTGAGTAAATGTTCATTTTACTATAAGAAGATTCAATAATTGGGACACATCATATATGAGGAAAGGATAGTAGTATATCCAAGGAATATTGAAGCTATCATGGGATGGAATACACCCAAAAATGTATCATAGGAAAGGTTATTTATGGGATTGGCGGGATATTACAAAAGATTCATAAAAGGATTCTCAAAAGTTTCATATCCAATTACCTCATTACAAAAGAAAGGTGTAATTTGAATGGACACCACAGTGTGAAGAAATTTTTTAGCAGCTAAAGAGATTGCTCTACAGTACACCAATTCTCAAAATTGTTGATCCAAATGAATATTTTGTGGTATCCATGGATTCTTGAAAAGAAGGAATTGGTAGAGAGCATACGCAAAAAGGACATGTTGTATGTTATGAATCTAGGAAGCTTAAGGAACATGAAACAGATGATGTCACACATGATCTAGAGTTGACTGCTATAGTGCATGCCTAAAAAATGTGGAGAAATTATCTCATCGGCAATAAATTTTAATCAAGGACGGATCATAATGGTTTGAATTTATTGTTTGAGAAACAAACTTTGAATACCAAGTAGACAAGATGGGTGGAATTTATTTGTGAGTTTGATTTTGATATCAAACACATAAAAGGGAAAGAAAACAAGTTTTCATATGCACTCTGTAGGAGAGTACATGCAATGCATGCTACATCCATTAGCATGTGTAAATAAAATTTAAGAACCATAATTCTTGAGGCTATTATCTCAAATTAACATTATTTGCAGGTAAAAGAAGGATTGCAGTAGGTGAATGTACAACATGAATATGAAGGATACATGATGGACTTCTTATGCATAAAAATAGATTTATGTTCCTAATTTTGTTGAATTAAGGAAACTAATAATGATTGATATGCACAAGGTTCCATACACAGGACACCCTCGATACCAAAAAACAATTGCAACAATGAGAAGTCAATACTTTTTTTGGGTGTGTTATATTATTTGCATGGAAATCGAAAATCGAATTCAATACTCGACTGGTTAACAATTTGAATGGAATTGAACTTGATAGACAATGGAAGTCTAGTCGACTAGTATAGTCATCAGGTTGATGGGAAAGTCGATGAGCACAGAGCAAGAATGGATTGAATGGACACTTGGACGACAAGAAGTTGAACGAGTGATCAACTATGGTTGACTCAATCAAGTCAACTATATAGAATAAATTCATTTAGTTAGGAATTTATGGACCACCATTAATGAGCATTTAGATGTAACTAAATCGGGTATCATGAGCTAGTGTATGTGTTGCATCTATAAATATGATGTAAGGTAGAATAATAGATATACAAAGAAGAAGACATGAATGGTAATTTTATAAAAGTAGTGAATTCATGCTTGATCTGAAGTGATAATGTAAAACACTATTGTAAACTCTAGTTAAGAGTGTTGTTAATAGATGGGCAGTAAAGCTCACTGGTTTGCTGATTTTTCTTGGTAGAGGGTTTTCTAGGATAAATTTCTGTGTACTGTGTGAATGTGTTTTGTGCTATTGTTTAATATGTTTAACTATAAGAATCATTATGCATGCTCACTATATTAGGTATAATAACCCAAAAAATGGTATCATATCTATTTTTGTCTTCAAGGGAATGCCTTCCTTGATGAGGGTTTGGCTTGGTCCTAGATATGGAGAATAGTGGGAGTTCTAGAATGACTAATTCATAGGTTAGAATGGATAGAAATTGAAATTTTTAATGGACAAATTTTTGAGCTTTGGAATCTTAAAATGGGTTGATGTCAATCCTAGAACCACTCCAATAGGTATGTCGAAGGAATATTGGCAAAAAATAAATAGGAAAACAAGGTGTACAATCCAACTTTGTTTAGCAGATTTTGTATTGTTAAATGTATTAGAAGAAGACACTACAAAGAAACCATGGGAAAAGTTGGGGAACTTGTACCATTTGAATCTTTGGTTAACAAGTTGTTTCTTCAAAAGAAGCTATATATTATGAGGATGAATGAGGGTGACTCAGTTACAAAGCACTTGAATGCATTCAATAGTATGATTAGTCATTTTTTGTCTATGGATATTAAAATAATTGAGGAGGAGAAATGCATTAGACTTTTGTATTCTTTGACATACTCATGGGATATTCTGGTCATGGATATTGGAAGCAATAATACCAAATTGAAGATCGATGATGTTTTTGCATCTTTGTTGTTAGAGGAGATGAGATGAAAAATCATGGAAAGTTTTACTCAAAATGCCTTGATGGTGAGAGGTTGACCGGTTGATAGAGGAAAAGATAAATCCTCCTATAGAAGATCAAAGTCAAGGGGTAGATCTAAGACCAGATCTAAATCCTCTAGTTTGATGATGAGAGGGTGTTGGAAATGCGGAAAAGTTGGGCAGTGTAAGCGAGATTGTAAGATGACAGAAGTCGAGAAGATAAAAATATCGGAGGAAGCACAATCGACTGGAAGTAAGCCTTTGACTCGATAAAAAGGAGATATGTATTTTTCCTTGAGAAGTACACAATTAGATCATGACTCTTGGTTGATCAACTTCAGTGCATCATTTTATATGACACAGGGAAGAGAATGGTTTTATGAATATGCAAAATTTGACGGCGGTCATGTTCTTCTAGGAGATGAGTCACCGACCGAGATTGACAGACAAGGTAAAGTTTGACTCTTATTAAAAGATGGAAGGAGAGGAACTATTCCAAGTGTGTTGCATATCCCAAGTTTGGCTCGAAAAATAATATCTATCAATAATACGGGGAATGCAAGTGTGCAATTTTTATTTGAGAAAGATACGTGTAAGATGGTGCACTGAGCGATGGTATTAATGAGAGAAGTTAAAACTAGAACATTGTACAATTTATTGGGAAGAATAGACACCAATGGATTTGTGAATATAGTATCTCCTGAATCCAATGATATATCTTCATGTCTGGTCGAATCGACCATGTTGTGGCATCAACGGATTGTTAATATTATATGCGTCTAAAGACTAAATTATAACTTCATGAGAATTTTGTACATTTTCACAATTGCAGCATAAAGTGGATCTCTTAAAGATACACAATCACAAGGTACACAACAATTTATCCTGGGAAACCCTCAAGGGGAAGAAAACCCAACAAAACTTCCTCGATATAGATTTCCAAAGTACAATGACCAAAGAACAAGTCTCATAAGAAAGAGAGACTAAACCCAAATACAAGATCAAAGAACAATCCTCCTTCTCCTTCGCAACCCTTCCTCTTCCTCTCTTGTGCAATGTTTGAGTGAGTGAAATATCCAAATGAGAGAGTGATACTCTCTATTTATAATTTAAGTGAGGGTGACATTTTTCCTAATGGAGCCAACCTCACTAACGTGATTGGGCTGACCTCTCTAGGGAGACTCAAAATAATATTTACATTAAACTTTTTTGGGTACTATTGACCCGACTTACAATTGAGGATTTACCTCATGACTTTTACATGACCTTTTACATTAATGACATCTCCCAATGGAGGAATAATAAAGTACAAGTAGAATATTCTTTGAAATTACATTATTTCAACACTCCCCCTTAACAAGAAGGGTATTCTACTGAAAACAATAATCAACAACAAGTGTGGCTCTACACAACATCATCGGAAGGAGGGAGGAGAAGGCCTCATCAACAACATTATTTGGAACATTGGCTGGTACATCTATAAATCATTGGAAGTTTTTAAACACCATCAATATCAGCAACTGGAACAGCTTGTTGGAACATCATCATCATCATCTACAGTAAGGAGCTGGAACATCATCATCTGCATCACGGAGCTGGACCATCATCACCTGCATCACGGAGCTGGAACATCATCATCTGCAGCACAGAGCTAGAACATCATCTGCATCTTTAGTACAGAGCTGAAGTATCATCATCATCACATAAATATAAAAACTGATACATCAACAAAAACAATAGCACGAGGTTGGTTCATCAGCATAATGCTAGAATAACATCATCTATCAACAACCAACATGATCCTTCCTTTCGTAATTTTGGGATCGAGTTCAACACGGGTGATCCTTCCTTTCAGAATTACGGGTTCATGGAAAATCCTTCCTTTCAGAATTACAAGATTCGGTCCAACACTGGTGATCCTTCCTTTTGGAATTACGGGAGCATAGACAATCCTTCCTTCCAGAATTACAGGATTCAGTCCAACAACATTGGTGATCCTTCCTTTCGGAATTACGAGATAATGAACAATCCTTCCTTTCAGAATTACGGGATTTAGTCCAACAACACTGGTTATCCTTCCTTTCGGAATTACGGGATAATGGACAATCCTTCCTTTCGGAAGTATGGGATTCAGTCCAACAACACTGGTGATCCTTCCTTTAGGAATTACGGTATCATGGAAAACCCTTCCTTTCGTAAATACGAGATTCATTCCAACAACATTGGTGATCCTTCCTTTCGGAATTATGGGATTCAGTCCAACAACACTGGTGATCCTTCCTTTAGGAATTACGGTATCATGGAAAACCCTTCCTTTCGTAAATACGAGATTCATTCCAACACTGGTGATCCTTCCTTTCGGAATTACGAGATCATGGACAATCCTTCCTTTCAAAATTACGAGATTCAATCCAACAACACGGGTGATCATTCCTTTCAAAATTACGGGATGATGGACAATCCTTCCTTTTAGAATTACAGGATTCAGTATAAGGATGATCAATCCCAACTGAGCTACCCACTGTGATCAAGATACCATAGTATCATCAACACTGCTCCCCCTTTAGATGGAATCCCTTACGGACTACACCAAGCTTGTCTCGAAAGTGCTCAAACTTCACATGAGACAGAGACTTAGTCAACACATATGCAACCTGCTCATCTGTGATCACATATTGGAGCTTTACATCTCCCTTATGCACCATGTCACAAATGTAGAAATACCGGATTTATATGTGCTTTTAATTATCATGGAACACGGGGTTCTATATCATCTTCATCCAGCTTTGGTTGTCACTGTAGTATCCATCTCCATATCGAATAGACATGATAATAAATTTCAAATCCATATGGATTCTCAACTGGCGGAACAAGCTACAATATATTCCGCTTCTACAATGTTGAGAATAACACTGGACTGCTTCCTGCTTAGCCATGAGATCATGGTTGACCCCAAAATACAACAGCCACCTGAAGTGCTCTTTCTGTCTGAGACACTTCCTGCCCAATCTAAATCTGTATAACCATACAGCTTGAAGTCATGATCTCTAGTATAACCGAGATTATATTCTTTCATACCTTTTAGGTACATCATCACATGCTTTGCAGCTATAAGGTGAACACATCTAGGCTCAACCAAATACTCACTGAAGGTATTCACAACAAAGCATATATCTAGCCTAGTATTCATCAGATACATTAATGACCCAATAATCTGCATGTATAGTGTCACATCCACTAACTCTGACGAAGCATCAAACATCAATTTCAAATTTGTATCCATGGGTGTGGTCATGGCTTTACTTTCCAACATATCAAACCTTTTCAGGATTCCTATTGCATACTTCCCTTGGTTAAGAAAGATTCCTTTTGGGTTCTGCCATACTTCAAGACCTAGAAAATAATGCATCAAGCCAAGGTCTTTCATCTCAAATTCTGCAGCGATCTTCTTCTTTTTTCTGCTATGAGGTTCTCTTCACCTTTTAAGAACAATTCATCTACATACAACAGTAGAATCACATGATTTCCTTCCTCAACCTTGTAGTAAAGGTTGGAGTCTACTTTACTAAATCCCAAGCTTGTAAGAAACCCATCTATCTTGTCATACCATGTCTTCGGTACTTGTCTCAATTTGTACCATCTATACTTCCTCTTCATGAGGGGAGAGATCTAGTATCACTCTAAGAATATCCCTGAGATATTGGGGAAAAAAACCTTTTCCACAAATAGAGACTAAGTGATAATGTATCTCCATCTGTACTATATTCACTCCCTCTACATATTGTACTCTTTGCATTGGTACATTATGCACTGGAGTGACTGGTATCCTTCTCTTCTAATGATCTTTTGTGTATCCATCTATTTCATCTTTCTAGGTCACTGGATACCAATATATTGAACTTTGTTTCAATTTCTCTCTTGCACCCATCTATGAGATTCTCATCTTCAACCTTGTAGAAAAGGTTGATGTCTCATCACTCTAGGTGATCCTTGATCTCATCATTCTATCCCATCAAAGCCTTCTACGATCTGTGCACATGTGGTTCTCTATAGAGAGTCCTGAATCCTGTAGGTTGATCGATATACACTTCGATTACACCATCTATAAAATGTAATATCCACCACTGAGGAAATGTGTATGGCCACTAAAGCAACATCTCGTCATATTCGACCCCCTATTTCTGAGAGAAACCTCGCTTTGTTCATTTATAGTATTCTTGATTTCATAAATATTCTTGAATGTTATAGTTGAACCATCGTCAGTTGTTCTTCAAAACAAGTCTCATCATTATTCTCTTGTAGACTATTATACATGATCTTTCCTACAAGTCAAATTGAGTTGCATGATTAGAAACATTTCATTATTTGCAAAACCAATTCTTGTGCTTAAAGACATAGGTCTCACAGTCATACAATTATCTTAGCCAATGCTTCAACACAACATTCATCAATATCCCGTATTCATATGGGAACTCTCTAAATGCCTTCCATCTCTACCAGAACATCATTAAGAGCGTGCACTACTCGTAACATGTCAGCAAAGAGGTTTCATTCTAGATATGTAGAAATTGAATATGTACAACACCAAAGGCCACTCACTCAACACATGCATATTAGTGGTATATTGTTCATTAATGAAAAAACACTAACATGCATAATGTGAAAATCCTCACAGCAAATCTAAGAGATGATGTATACCTCACAAGAGTAATTATGATTAAGCAAGAAAATAGAAGAAGAGTGGTCAATGCAGTATAATGAGCAACATAATAATAATACAGTAGAACTCGGATAGAAGCAAAAATACTTCACACACACTAATTAATTAATCACAATATGGACAAATAAATAGTACAATGCATGAGGATTTGAATGGCTAAGGTGGCAGTTCAAATTAGCCTTCATGGAGTGATCAAAGGATCACTGGAGTGTCATTGGAGCACAACTAGTATTCTATCTCATCATCAGTGGAGTCATCAATGCACAAGTAACTGTCAACCATCAGTCAAATTGAGTGTAACTGGGTGTGGTAGGTGTAACTGTATGTAACTGGCACATGAAGACACTAACTGAAGGAAGGAGGCACAGTGGAAGGTGCATGAGGATCTAACTAGAGTTAGAATGGGCAGAATGGGCAGTCAAGTCTCATTGGAGGTCCATCGAAGTGCTAAGGTCAGTTAAGAGTCAGTTAATCCTTAAATCAAGGAAGGAACTGAAGATAACTGAACTAAACTGAAGTGGTAGGTAAGAAGGGCACCTTTCTCAACTGGTAGATGAAAGGAGGGCACACTAAGCTCTAGGATGGATGAAACAGAGTGGAAGGAAGCTTCGGGGGCTGCTAACTGAGGGCTAGGTGTTGGGATTGATGACTGGGATGCATGCAAATGCATGCAAACCCAAAATAATGCATGCAAACCCTAAAAGTGCATGCATGACTGAAAATGTAAATGATTAAAATACTGGTGGGACTAGGATGGAGTATAGGAATATCCTAACACCCCCCCTTAATCCATCCTGGGCCCTGGTAACTAAGACCAAAGGTCACCCAATACAATGAATAATAACAATCAATAAACCGAGGAAATGGGGAAAACCTCATGGGAAAAATACCCCCCCTCAAAATAGACTGTAACGCACACACAAAATAAATGCTCCAAACTCAAGTAGGAGTGATGCTTGGGCATATGTCTAGAGGTATCTTCTTCTTGGGAAGAAGTGGATTGTGCTTAGAAAGCATGTGCTTTTACTTGCTCTTCAGATCGAATGTGATGAGAACAAATCCAATAGTATGAGGATGATCCTTGAACCTGTGATTCGAATCAGCTGAGGTAGGATCAAAACTATGAATGTGCAGATAGTCTTTTGTCTTCTCCTTCGAACCATCATGGGTGAGATTATGCCAAAAAGAACCATCAAATAATAATAATTGCTTGGAATCCAAATCAGCTCCAAGACTTGATAAATGGTTTCTTGAGATCTCCTTTGAACCATCAAGGGTGAGATCAAAACCATCATATGCATGAGAAATTATCCCAAGTAGTAATTGCTTAGAATCCAAATTAGATCCAAGACTTGAATCATGGTTTCTTGAGATCTCCTTTGAACCATAAGAGGTGAGATCAAAACCAGTAAATGCATGAGAAATTATCCGAAGCGAATGGCCATGATTTCTTGAGATCTCCTTTGAACCAGCAAGGGTGAGATCAAAACCATGGTGTGCATGAGAAATTATCCCAAGCGAATGGCAATGGCCATATTATTCAATAACCTTCTGAAAGCATGTAATAATGATCATATAGTAGTAAATAAGAGGTGATTGCTTGAGGAGAGCAAATGCATTACCTCCAATATCTGATTTGACCTCTGGAACATTCAACAGATCATGATGCATACCAATGGAATCTGGTGCAAGAGAGGATTTAGGACCTTCTGCAATATCTAGAGTGTGAGCTAGCACAGAAAGAGAAGAAATTTGGAGCATGAGTGTAGAATCTGCAAGTTCTTCTTCTTTGTGGACAACTTCAATAGGAGATGTGTTTGATATTGGTTCATGATCAATGAGATCATCAAGGAGGGCAAATGCATCACTTTGCTTGCTCTTGAAAGGGTTTGGACCAAATCCTTCATTCTGTCTGTCAAATATTACATCCAGGTGAGCCCATAGCTCTTTTGGTGATGAAATATCAGGGAGGTCATATAACATGCATTCAGGCATAGCAAGCATCATGGCTGCAATAGCTCTATCACCTTCAACTAACCAGTCATACTCTTCTTTAGAGGATTCGAACTCTCTTTCAAAACAATGATCAAAGAGACCGTTTTTCTTCAAATGTGCTATCATCAGTGGTTTCCATTCATCATAGTTGAATGGAAAATGAAAATCATGGTTGAATGGAGAAAGAGGATAGATTTCTTCTTAATACATTGAAGTTATAGAAGACCTGCAAAAACAATAGAGAATATCTGCAACTGCTACTACTGCAAAAATGTAGAAACTGCTGCAACTGCTACACTCGAAATCTTGATAATAACCTGCAAAAAACTCTCAGGAATGGAGATAAACAATACTCTCAACATGCTCTGATACCATGTGAAAATCCTCACAGCATATCTAAGAGATGATGTATACCTCACAAGAGTAATTATGATTAAGCAAGAAAATAGAAGAAGAGTGGTCAATGCAGTATAATGAGAAACAAATAATAATACAGTAGAACTCGGATAGAAGCAAAAATACTTCACACACACTAATTAATTAATCACAATATGGACAAATGTATAGTACAATGCATGAGGATTCAAATGCCTAAGGTGGCAATTCAAATTAGCCTTCATGGAGTGATCAAAGGATCACTGGAGTGTCATCGGAGCACAACTAGTAGTCTATCTCATCATCGGTGGAGTCATCAATGCACAAGTAACTGTCAACCGTCAATCAAAATGAGTCTAACTGGGTGTGGTAGGTGTAACTGAATGTAACTGGCACATGGAGACACTAACTAAATGAAGGAGGCTCAGTGGAGGGCACATGAGGAGCTAACTGGAGTTAGAATGGGCAGTCAAGTCTCATTGGAGGTCCATCAGAGTGCTAAGTTCAGTTAAGAGTCAGTTAATCCTTAAATCAAGGAAGGAACTAAAGATAATTGAACTAAACTGAAGTGGTAGGTAAGAAGGGCGCCTTTCTCAACTGGTAGATGAAAGGAGGGCACACTAAGCTCTAGGAGGGATGAAACTGAGTGGAAGGAAGCTTCGGGGGATGCTAACTGAGGGCTAGGTGCTGGGACTGATGACTGGGATGCATGCAAATGTATGCAAACCCTAAATAATGCATGCAAACCCTAAAAGTGCATGCATGACTGAAAATGTAAATGATCAAAATACTGGTGGGACTAGGATAGAGTATAGGAATATCCTAACACATAATACACTTCCTAAAAATAGGAACATAACTATGTAATACACTTCCTAAAACTAGGAACATAAATATGTACACAACCGTACAATATAGGAAATGACAATTCAAATACTTATCTTTGTTTGTTTGGTAGGGTCTCTTTTGATCCTAGTCTCCTTTTGCACATCATTTACATATCCCTTCAATCTTCAAATCAGGTAACCTTGTTACTACCTTTCTCACAGGTGGTATGTCTTTGTAGCTTATGTGAGAAAGACTTCTATGTCATAGTTCACATGGACTTGTAATATCATGAATCAAGACTGCTTCTGAATAACCTTTTAGTTTATATAATCCTCCTTCTTCTGTCCCAATAACAATTGCATCTTCTATAGATTTTCCTCTAGGCCACATAAGAACTTCACCATCTATAAAAGAAACTCTAAACCCTTTCTTATCTAAAGTTGAGATAGAAAGTAGGTTCTTCTTCAGGCCTGGTACATATAGTACATCTTTCATCTTATAAAACATATTATTCTACTTCTTCTTTTGTTAACTTCCTGGGAGTTTATTCTTCTTCTTATTCTTATTCATCTGCAAAATGAGCATGATGTCTTTTGTTATTCTTCTTCTTGTATTCTTATTTTCTTACTGGACAATATTTGGCAATGTGTTCCACATTATCACAATGATAACATTGATAAGAAGAGAAGTCTTTCTGCTTGTATTTTCCCTTTTTGTACTTTTGAAACTTCTTAGGCGGATGAAACTCCTTATAAGTTTCCTTCTTGTAATTAGTTTTTCCTTTTCCTCTTCTAGTATGTGTAGCTAGAGCCTAATCATCATCTTTGAGTAGTGCTTCTCGATTTGCCACTCTAGCTTCCTCTTGAACACATTATTCCCATACAATTTCAAATTGTAGACTTTCATTTCTTGTACACATTGTCTAGATAAAAGATTCCCATGGTCTAGTAAGAACATTGAGAGCGGTCATTACTAATTCATCTTCCTCAATATTGTCTCCAATTGCTTCTAGTTGTTCTTTGAATTGAGAAACCCTTGTAAACTATTCTTGGATAGATTCACCCCGACTCATCTTTGTATTTTTTAGGTGGGTTCTCAAATTAATCTTCCAATTAATGTTTCTTCCTTCATACATTCTTGATAGGGCATCAAACATCTCCTTAGGTGTTTTCTTGGAGTACACTTGAGGAATCAAGTTATCCTTAATGGAATCTGTTATGATCCTCTTGCCTCTAATCATATCCTTCTTGTCTTTTTCCTTTGCTTCATCTTCTTTGGGCTCCGACACGACTTCCTTAATGAAATTCACAAGATCATTCTCCTCTAGAATGAGTCCAATTCTGTATTTCCAAGCACGGAAATTTTCTATGCCTTCCAACTTGACATCAAGCTTAGTGCTTGGAGCCATCTTATCTCGGAGAACAAAAGAAGACCAAAAATTTAATTTTTTCATAAATGAAAACTAAACTTACCAAAATATGCCCTTGACTGAGGCAAGTATGTTGGTATAGTTAGTTTCTGAAGAATCCAAAATTTAACCCCTGAAACTGAACTTGCGATATTATGGACTGCAGTTTCTGGTTTTCTAGTTTTTCTGGTTCCAAGTCAGACTAGGGTTTGACTTTCTGGAAGTTCTATCCACTTAAAAACTTTGATCTAGGTGCCAAAATATGCACCTAGGAGGAGCACACTTCCCAATGTCACTTGGACTCAAAAATTCCTCTTTAGTAGGAAACCCTAATTTTCTTGCCCGGAGAAGGAGAAAGAGGTTTACCCTAGTGAAAGATGCTCTTTTTAGTATAGCTCTAAAACCATGTTAATATTATATGCTACTAAATACTAAATTATAACTTCATGAGCATTTAATACATTTTTACAATAGCAACATAAAGAGGATATCTGAAAGATACACAATCACAAGGTACATAACAATTTATCCCGGGAAACCCTCAAGGGGAAGAAAACCCAACAAAACTTCCTCAATATAGATTACCAAAGTACAATGACAAAAGAACAAGTCTCATAATAAAGAGAGACTAAACCCAAATACAAGAGCCAAGAACAATCCTCCCTCTCCTTTGCAACCCTTCCTCCTCCTCTCTTGTGCGATGCTTGAGTGAGTGAAAGATCCAAATGAGAGAATGATACTATATATTTATACTTTAAATGAGGGTGACCTTTTCCTAATGGGGTCGTCCTCACTAACTTGACTGGGCCGACTTCTCTCGGGAGACTCAAAATAATATTTACATTAAACTCTTTTGGGCACTATTGACCCGACTTACAATGGGGGATTTACCTCATGACTTTTACATTAATGAAATCTCCCGACGGAGTAATAATAAAGTACAAGACATAGAATATTATTCCAAGTTACATTATTTCAACACATATGAGACACATTGGTGAGAAAGGAATTCGTTCTATGCACAATAAAATTATGTTTGAAGGTCTCCCTGATTGTTCTGAAGAAGTATACTTCTGTGAACATTGCATTTATGGTAAACATAGTCGTGTAAGTTTCTCATATGGTGTTACTAGGGACAATGAAATACTAGAGGTAATACATCGAGATGTATTTGGACATTTATCAATCCCATCACTAGGAGGATCACAGTATTACATATCTTTCATAGATGATTTCTCCATAATGACATGTTTGTATTTTTTTGAGGAAGAAAATTGAGGTTTTTTAGAAGTTTCAAGCATTCAAATATCTTGTAGAAAATCAAACTGATAGAAATATCAAGGTGGTGAGAATTAATAACAAAGGAGAATTATGTAGTAATGCATTCAACCAATTATTCAAAGACCATGGTATAGATTGACAAGTCACAACTCCATACATTCCTCAACATAATAGAGTTGTTAAAAGAATGAATAGAATGGTGATGGAGAAAGCAAGGAGCATGTGCAGTGGTGCAGGCACCACACAAGAATTATGGATAGAAGCAATGAACATGACATGTTACCTGGTGAATAGTTCGTCTTCGACAGCTCTGGTCGGAAAGAATCCATGTGAGGGCTGGGATAGTAATAGGCCCTCTCTTGCATATCTCAGAGTCTTTGGGTGTGATGCCTATGTGCATGTCTCAAAGGAGAAAATAAGCAAACTCAACAAAAATTATGAGAAGTGCATTTTCATTTGGTACAAGGATGAAGTAAAAGGGTATAAGTTATGGAATATGGTCACAAGGAAGGGATTTTATAGTAGAGATGTGATATTCATAGAATTCATAGGTACTTCTAGGGTTGAAGATGTCAAAAGAGAAAAGGAACTAAAAATAAAGAGTTTGAAATGAATGATGAAAACCTAGATTTAGATGAGTCGATTGAATCTGACGATGAGGTGGAATAGCATACTCTGATCGTTAGGAGGTATTTTTTAGAAAAGAAAAACCATGAAAGGTGTAGTCCACCTTATTTCCGTTATGTTTTTGTGTTATCTTCCATTAAAGATTATCCCAAATCGGTAAATGGAGTGATCGAATCGATAGAGTATAAACTCTAGAAAAGAGTCATGGAAGAAAAAAATGGAGTCCTTGAGGAATAATAAAACATGGGATCTCGTCGCATTACCAAATGGAAGGAAACCCATCAGTATTAAATGAGTATTTAAGAAATATATGAATGCAATAGGACAATTCAAGAAGTACAAGGCTCAACTGCCATCAAAGAGTTATTCCCAAGTTAAGGGAGTCGACTTTGGTAAGATCTTCTCTCCTATTGCTAATTTAACTTCCATTAGGGTACTAATGTATTTTACTGAAGAATTTGATATTGAGATAGACCAGATGGATGGAAAGACAGTGTTTCTTCATGGATAACTTAAAGAAAAATTTATATGAAGCATCTGGAGGGTTTCACAGTGAAAGGAGATGAGGAGTTGGTCTGCAAGCTCAAGAATTCTCTCTATGGTTTAAATAAATATCCTAGGATGTAGTACCAAAAGTTTGATATGTATATCCAACAACTGGGGTTTGTGATAAGTCAGGACAATCAGTTTTTGTATGGTAAGAAAGTTGGTGATCACTTTATATATGTAATTTGTTATGTCCATGACATGTTGTTGGTCAGAAATAACATGGATATAATTAAGAAGTGAAATTGCAGTTGTACTCCAAGTTTGACATGGAGGATCTCGATGTATCTCATTTCATTCTTGGAATTGAAATAAAAAGAGATAAATCACATAGAAGGATTTGGTTAAGCTAGAGTAAATATGTTGATACAATTCTGAAATGCTTCAACATTTAGAAGTGTAAACCTGTTAAGGTCCCTATTCATGTAGAAATTTAATTATATGTTGAAAAGGCTCCTAAGACACGGGAAGAAATAGAGTGCATGACACATGTTCCCTATGTTAGTGCTATAGGTAGTATGATGTATCCAATGGTTTGTACTCGACACGATATTTCCCATGGAGTGGGAGTATTGAGCAGATACATGTCAACACCTGGAAATGAGCACTTGGATGTAGTCAAGAGATTTTTCATGTATTTTCATGGCACAATGGATTATGCAATGTGCTACCAAGGAAAATATGAAACTAGCAAGAAAACAACTATACATGGTTTTGTCGACTGTGACTAGGTTGGATATCTCGATCGCAGATAGTTGACCAGTGGATATGTTTTCAAGTTATTTAGTGGAGTATTCAGTTGGATGAGTAGGGGGAATTCAATCGTTGCATTTTCGACTACTGAGATTGAATACATGGAAGCCACTCATGTAAGAAAAGAGGAAATTTGGTTGCAGATATTGTGTCCATACGTAAGGTTCAAACAACATGTTGTTAGGTTGGAATGTGATGGTCAAAGTGCAATATTCCTAGAAAAGAACCCAACTTATCATTCAAAGACAAGGAATATTGATGTACAGTATTACTTTGTGAGAGACATAGTGGATAACTATAAAGTGTTCTTGGAAAAGGTGGACACTTTGAAGAATATTGCAAACTCATTGACCAAGTCTGTGAGCACGGAGAAGTTTACTTGGTGTAGGGAATCAATGGGCTTGGTATCCCTACTTAAATAAATTGAAGCTATGTATCTCCTATGAAATGCAAAGAAAAAAACAAGTGGGAGAATGTTGGGTGTGGTATTATTTGCATGGAAATTGACAATTGAAATCGATAGTCAACTAAAATTGAAGTTGATAGATGGTGGAAGTCAGTCAACGAGCCGACTTGTATAGTCAATTGGTAGACAAGGAAGTCGATAAGCACAAAACATGAATGGATTCAACAAACACTTAGATGAAAAGAATATCAAAAAGCAATTGACTATGGTTGAATTAGCCATGTCAACTATAATAAAATAATTGAATTCACTTAGGAAGTTATGGACCACCATTAATGAATAGTAATTTGCAACTAACTCGGGTACCATGAGCTAATGAATCTGTTGTGTTTATAAATATGATATAAGGTAGAAGGATAGATATACAAGGAAGAGGAAGTGAATGGTATTAAATTAATGTTGGGTCTATAGTGATCTTGTGAGTCACTATTGTAGACATTGGCTAAGAGTGTTGTTAATAGATGAGCGGTAAATCTCATTGGTTTGTTGGTTTTTCTCGGTAGAGGATTTTCCACGATAATTTTTTATGTTTTATATGAATGTGTTGTGTGCCATTGTTTAATATGTTTAACTATAAAAATCATTATCCATGCTCATTGTATTAGGTATTAGAACCCAAAACATTTGGCCAAGAATGATGAAAGAGGTTTCTAAGTATATAGCTAGTTGCATGGAATGTCAAAAGGTAAGGAGCACATACATCAATATATTTTCTACAACCGTTACCAATACTAGAATGGAAATGGGATGTGGTGACCATTAATTCCATCACTAGATTACCTAGGATAGTGAAGAAACATGATTCCATCATGGTAGTCATGTAAAAGTTAACAAAGGATGCCCATTTTATTCTAATTAAGTCAATGCATAAGGAAACTAACATAGCAAATATTTATATCAAGGAAATTGCTAGGATGTATGGGATACCAAAGGCCATTGTATCAGATAGAGATACAAATTTTACTTCAAACTTTTAGAAAGGTTTATTTAAAGGATTTGGAACAAATCAAAATTTGATTACAACATATCATCCCCAGACTGATGGCAAGACTAAGAGATTCAATCAATTTATCGAGGATATGTTGAGGATCTATGTGATGGATCGACCATCTAAATAGGAAGAACAATTTTACTTGATTGAGTTTTCATACAACAATGTGTATCATGATTATTTGAAGATGAGTCCATTTGAATCCTTGTATGGAAGAAAGTGCAATATTCCAATTAGTTAGGACAATCCAGTAGACAAAATAGTAAGTGGGATAGAACTTCTTAAGCCAATGGAAGAGAAGATTGTAAATATCAAGAACAATTTAAATATGACACAAAATAGACAGAAAAGTTACGTAGACAAAGGCGAAGTAGAAAGACAATTCAAATTTGATGATCATGTGTATCTTAAATTTAGGCCAAAGAAGAGTTCATTGAAACTCGGATTTTTTCCTAATCTAGTGCCCAAATACTATGGGTTGTTTGAAATATTAACTAGGATAGGTCCTATTGCATATGAGATTGCATTTCTTTCTTGCATAAAAATGCATAATGTATTTCATGTTTTATTATTGAAAAAGTATATACCTAATCCTAACCACATTATTGATTGGGATTTGATTCAGGTGGAATTGGAAGGATATATTTTGGTGTAGCCAATGTGCATCCTCAACAGGAAGTTATGTTTCTCAAGAACATACCCACAGGGAAGGTAAAGGTCCAATGGATGCATTACGGACCTGAAGAAACAATAGAGGAATTAGGGGATGTGATGCAGGAGGCATACCCACATCTATTTTGAAAAATTATGTTGTGATGTTTATGTTCATGTACATGGTGTTGATATGCACCGAGGATGGTGCATTAATTAATTGGGGGGGATGTAACATCTCATTTTTTACCCCAAGATGTAAATATTTTGTAATTATGTAAAGGCTAGAAGCCATATATGAATGGTCTATGATGACCAAATATATTGTAAATATGTACATTTTCCTTTCAATATAAAATTCCTCAATAGCTACAAGTGAAGAAGGACGAAGAAGAGATGGGGGGATATGATTCCACAAGTGGGGGAAGTGAAAGGGGCTAAGGGGTGATGACCCTAGTGAAATTTAACTATGTATTACCCTTCATTAACATTTTTAATCCAAATTCCATTAAACCATGGTTATGAGGGTCACTTTAATTAATTAAGGATCGATTATCTTAATTGAGTATTAAGAGGGGAGAAGTGGCCTCTTCTAGGGAAGGCATGTGTCAAGACAAAACCATGCATATATAAAGTTAGAAACTTCTTCATTCATTCATTCCATCATCCAGAAAGGAAGGGAACCCATGTTATGTTAGTTTTGGTTGGTAAACAAAGTAAGATCAATTTTCCATAATCTAACACTCAAGCCCACCCTGATAAAGGACAATGTAGTTGCATTGATATACTGGTGCCTGGGATTAGGGAACCTGGCCTACAACATGACATACATGGATATTTGTCATGAATAATCTCTGGTTGGCATGTAATGCAATGCCAGAAAGGCAAGGGGATAGACTAAAGAACTACAATGTAGAGAAGGGGGTACCCCTATCATTGTGCAAATTGATGGGGAATGAGCGATAGGTTTGGGCCAGTTGTGGATGGGGTTACCTGCATCACTTGGGTAGAGGATTGGCTCCCTTTCCATGAAGATTTATCAAAGAGGGATGTGGTTGAGAATTGAAGAGATGGAAGTTCACCTCTTGTGTATTGATAGCTGCATCTCATGGGTGGCATATGTCAAAGTAAGGGATGGACTGAAAGAGTGCCTACGGATGGGAGGAATGTCCTTAGCTTGTAGCTGGTTGATAGATATTTAAAAGATAAGTTCCAAGTGTGTTTGTAATGCCATGGATTTTATTCATGTTATGTGTTTGTTCTAATTATTGTTTTAGAATTTGTTTGTGTATGATTGTTGAGCATGGTTTGAATGCATTTGTGGTAGTAATAATTCAAATAAGAGGAATGAATATTTTATTTAAATGATAGTTATGTAAATGTATTATATTCCACTATTAAAATTAAAAATATAACTAGACGATGGTGTTGGCTTACATAACTTTCTTGAGGTTTTCTATAAAGACCCAGGTTCTTCACGGTTCAAGGAACCAACAAAACCCCTTTTCACCAACCCTTTCGGCAACAATATGCGAGTAGACTGAGGTCTCACCCGAGGCGAAGTAATGGGGGAGTTGCGGAATCAGATTTCCACAACTACGTGATGAGTGCTTAAATAGATATGATGAACAGCGCGCTACGGATTGGGGACTACACGGAGCTTAACCCCTTCGTGGTCAATACTTCTACAGGCCAGAAGGCTTGTGCAACTCACACATCCAAGGACTGCACGGTTCGGAAATTACTCAACAACACAATGCAATGGATAACTGCACTTCCTCTTCAAACTTAACCAGCTTCAGCAACTATACTTAAGTGTTTATCTAACCAACTTATACATTCATAGACTTAGAAATACTTATGCATCTAGCATTCATCCACATATGCGAAACTTAACATATTATTCCCATCTCATTCCTTATGGAGAATACATATAAAAGTAAAACACATAAAATAATAAGCAACATCTTAAGAATTCATTGTAAGCAAATAACAGATGCAAACATGTAAACAATCACACAACACAGAATTTAATGTGGTTCACCCCCAGGATGGGAGCTATGTCCATAGGAACTGTTGTTGTATTAGTCTTTGGGAAGGGTACAACAGTTCTAGTATGCGCACTTAGTTGCAAACTCTCTTATCTCTCAATAGGTCTCTGCGCACATGGCTTGCAGAGCCTTTACAATGGCTTTCAACACTTATAGGATTTTACAATGAATATTACCCACAATAACAACGATTCAACGATTAACCCTTTCCCTTACAAAATGGTTCCTTTTTATAGATCATGCTTGTAGGTCATGTCTTACAATACACTGGCAAAAACCCTAAGGTTTCCAAAACTGTCGCAGTTTTCCCCTAACTGAACTGTTAGCCGCTAATAGAAACTCTTCCTTCGTGGCCATCCTTTGCACGTGGTCAAGTCGCTTTCAACCTGCCCTGTCGACTGCATGCCGACTGTCGCTTTCACCCGGCCGTTCCTTCTCTAAATACTTTATGCGAACGGTTCACATCATGCTTCCTCTGCACGTGTGACCGATCGCTTTCCTTTCTGCTTACTCCTTACCCGCCTGCTTGGTAATCATGGAGTATCTTAACCAAAAATAGGTCATTTTCACCAACAGAACCGGTCCTCAGCTGCGCAGTTCCCATCATGCTGATAATGCACTACGCTCACCTCGCAGCTCCCCAAAACTGACTTGTGCCAAAAATTCTTCAACTGAGCTGTGCTTAACTTCGCAGTTCCAAAACTTGACTTGCACAAAAATGCCCCACTTGGGCCAAGCCCAACAAATGGAAACCAAAATTCCAATTGGGCATCAAGGATGGAATTGGCACGTGGGATTGAGTACCCCATGGTCTCAAAGGTGTAAATAGGCTATTGGGTACATGACACACCATATCATATCTTCCTCATAGAAGTGAGTCTCTCCCCCATTGATATCATGGGTATGACTAGGTACCTAATGTACAAGAACAAGATAAACAACATGGGAGAGAATAAGATCCCTCATATTGCTTCAAACTCTAATCAAAACCACTTATGTCTTAAGTGAGGTTGGGATAAATTTTTGAAGTATTGTCTAAATCATTAGGGAGTTGAGGAAGAGGTCACTCTGTTGAATAGTGATAATACTAAAAGTATTATTATTTCCAAATTTAAGGAGAAGGTGCAGTGTAATAAAGAATTAGAGGATAAGGGAAATTTAAGATACTATAAGGAGGTGATCAACCCTATTATAGAAGATCAAAAGAATCGTTATATTTTAACTAGCATAAAAAAAATCTATATTGATAAAATAAGAAGAAACCCTCAAAGCTCCATAGTGAAACAAAGTGTTGGACAATTCCTAAAACATCATAGGATGCAAGAGTTTCTCATCCTTGTGAAACTAAGAGTGTGGAAGATGAAAATCATTTTCTCTTATCTAAATTTTTTTACATATGCATACACCCACATTAGATCACAATTTCAAAACGCTTGTTACAATACTGACCTTCCTAACCTTTTAACTCATCACAACTATGACAATCTATGGATGCTTCTCTTAAATCTTTTCAAGAACATAAAAGAAAAGCAAGTGATTCCTTAAATTTTTAAAGTTACAATATATCAAATTTGGTCTTAATGGACTTCAATAACCTTAATCATCATCATCATTTCAAATATTAATTAAACATCTTTAAAAAATGATAGAAAATAAATTTAAAAAACAAATATTGGAAAATGTATAGAATAAATTAATTATGTTTAGATCGTGCTTATATTTTTTTAAATATACATTTAATTTTTTTTTCTTTTCACTGAAATAGGCAAGAGATATACATATATTTCTAGAAAATAAAAACTACAAAATTTATCCAGAGAGCTCAACCTTCATATAATAGATTTATGTTGGGCCTCAAAACAAACCAAAGGAAGCTAACCTCCTAGCAAACTGGAAATTGCATTTCCTTACATATTGACTAAGAAGAAAAATACAAGTGTAGGCTATGAATAGACACTGAAATCAACCAAAATAGTTCCCACTATGGAATTGTTTTACAAGGACATCTCCTTTCCCCAAATCAATAAAATCTAGTGGGTGTAGTTGTTCTATTTGGACAATTGCATTTAGTTGTTGAACTGTCTCTTATTTATATAATCACTCTTTTGTTGGAATTGTGACAATAATTACCCATGGTGGAAATTATATGGTAAAACCAAACTTACCTGACTGGTTAATGTAGCGGTCACAGTTCATGAAATGCACATGAAACGGTGGTAGTTCATGAAACATGGGTAATTATGTTGAACATACTATATATTAATGTAGCCTTGAGAGGCATTGAAGGAAATTACATGTAATCCCACTATGGAATGTGTAATATTTACCTTTGAGAAATAAGAATATGGATATCTTTCCCCATGGATGTTTACTTTACTTCCTGTCAAGTTTTACCATGTAAATTTTCTATCTTGTCTAAAAGTTATGGTGTTACCTTATTTATCATTTTCTTTGCTATAAATTATTTGTTTTCTCTTTCTCCCAACATGTGGTATGAGAGCAAGGTCAAATGACTCAAGGCAATAAAATTTGTTCCAACTAATCCCCATGGCCATATTTGAGATAGATTATCCTTGTGTAGTGTTGTATATCGATCTGGGCACATATTGATGTTTGTGGTTCCATAGCTAGAAGTGAAGAAACAAATGCATATGTGAAGTTCTAAATCGCTTAGAAAATACACCTTTGTTGTTGTAAAAAAGGAATCCATTGTTGTTTGAGAACTAAAGCTACAATAAAGAAAGTGGAATAGAGACAGAGATTTTGTATGCATGCCCTAGCTTCCCATCCAAAGGTGAATCACATGGGGATCGTCGGTGTGTGGAAGAAAGAACCAAGAGTTGAACTTGTTTTTTGAGCATTATTCTAATTGAAGAAGGGCCTACTAGGGTTTGACAAGGAGACAAGGAAATTCGTGAGGGTTGTGTGTTCTTCATTTACAAGACCAATATTTCCAACAAGACCACCCTCAAGGAGCTGATGAAGACATTGGACAGGATTATACTTACCTGTAAGACTGCCTCATCTAAGAACAAGAATGTAATAGTGAAAATTGCATGAAAGAACAAGGAAAGAAGGAATATATTCCACTAATCCTATGTATGGAGAAAGAGGGGTCATAGCCTGTGGTTAATTGTGCAGAGAGCTGCACTTATGAACTAACCCACAACTAAGTGTAGGAGGCCATAGATTTGTGAAGATAAACAAGATCATCCTTGTTATTGGAAAGAGTAGTGGGAGAGGTGGTGAAGTAACATAGAAGGAGGCTGCACCAAGTGAACCCCCGCATGCATGATCTATAATATAAACTAACTTAGCAGCAAACTTTAGGTAGTATTACAAGTAAGGAGAAAGGGTCATGGGGGCCACACGCCATCTAGGTTAATTGATACCCTATGTTTATAGGTCATGTGATCCCTACATTTAGAGTTTGAGCTAGTGGAATGGGGGACACTCGTCCCTGTGAAATTCTAGTAACTCCTCACATTGCATAAGTGCTTCACAAATTGTGAAGTCTCCATGTGTGTGTAAGAATGTAGCAATTGTGAGAAGAGATAAATTTATAGTTGTGTTTAGCTACATGAAAGGAATGCAAAGTGAATGAACTCGAAGAAGGGAGTTAGAGTAGTCGATACCCAAGGTGGTATATTTGTGAGGTAAAATCTAGATGGAGATCAGGATTTCCTCAAGGAAGTAGTTTGGAATCGCATCATAAAGGTTGATACTCTTGTTCAATTGTTGAAGTGATTGTGATAAGAGTTTAGTGTTTGTTCCATAGCATCAAGTGGTGAAGGTTTCAAGTGCAGAATTTGAGGTGGATAAATTAAATGGGAATAATTACTTCGAGCTATGGAATCCCAATATGTGCAATCTATTGGTGTAATAAAGAATGCACAAGGCATTTGTAGGAAAGAAAAAGAGACCTAGATATATGACAGATGAGGTCTATGTGAGGCACCTACAACAACTAATTAACAAGAATACGCGAAATAGCATAAATGACAGAACGCGGAATCACTTTTGTATTGATCACAGGCCACTTCGAGGGGGCAACCTCCTTTGAGAAAGCTCAATACAAATAACTTCACGGTGCCTTCATAGGTCTCAACACACACTTATATACTAATTCTAGGCGCCAATACTATGGGTCGAAACCATGGGCCGTTACAAACTATGGATCAACAATACTACGGGCCACTTACAAAGCATATGCGCCAACAACAATAACATAAACTATTGATCAACAAATACTACGGGATGACTTACAAAGCATATGCGTCCAACAACAACATACTAACAAAGTAAAGACATGGGTTCCTAACATCCCCTCCCCCTTAAAAAAAGCTTTGTCCTCAAAGCTTTAGATGTGGAAATTGTTGTTGAATCTGAAGGAGTGGTTCCCATGTAGCATCCTCTGGCTACATGTCGTGCCACTGAATTAGGACCTCTGTGATAGAGCGAGAGAGAAGCTGACGTGTGCGCCGATTGAGGATGGCCTCTGGTGCCAAAAGGATGGATCCTTCATTATCCAGTTCGGGTAAAATCTTTTGTCCACTGATGTTGGTGCCAAGAACTTTCTTCAGACAAGAGACATGAAAGACTGGATGAATGCGGGAAGAAGGAGGAAGTTCCAATTTATAAGCAACGGACCCAATCTTCTGAAGAATCCGATATGGCCCATAGAACTTTGGAGCGAGCTTATGACGCCCTTTGAGTTTCAAGGATGATTGTTTGTATGGATGGAGACGAAGAAAAACCATATCATCGACTTGGAAAGTGCACTCAGAACGGTGTTGATCAGCTTGTTGCTTCATGCGATTTCTTTCCATGTGAAGATTGTCCCGCAAAATGCGAAGAATCTGATCACGATTTCGAAGGACCGTGTCAACTTCCTGAACTGGTGATCTGGTGGGGGTGTATGGAAGAAGAGCTGGAGGTGCCTAACCATAGACTGCTTCATATGGGGTCATTTTAGAGGCAGTGTAGTAAGAGGTATTGTACCACCATTCCGCGAGAGGGAGCCATTTTTCCCACTGATGTTGTTGTTCCGAGGTGAAGCAATGAAGATAAGTTTCCAAGCATTTATTGACAATTTCAGTTTGACCATCTGTTTGTGGGTGATACCTTGAACTCATCTTCAGTTTGGTGCCAGTGTGGCGAAATAGTTCTGTCCAAAAATGACTGGTGAAAGTCGCATCACGATCCGAGACAATGGAAGAAGGGAGGCCATGAAGACGAAAGATCTAGTCCAGAAAAATTTGAGCGACGGAGGAGGCTCTATAGGGATGGCTGAGAGCACAAAAATGACTATATTTGGAGAGGCGATCAACCACAACGAGAATCACTGTCTTCCCTCCATATTTAGGGAGCCCTTCAATGAAATCCATAGAAATATCTGTCCAAATCCGTGTAGGTATGGTCAAGGGTTCAAGCAATCCTGGAAGGAGTGTTGTTTCACCCTTATTGCGCTGGCAGGTATCACATTCGGCCACCATCTGTTGAATTGTCCTTTTCATGCCCTACCAAAAGAAGTTACGCCGTGCTCGTTCATACATTTTGAGGAACCCAGAGTGCCCTGCCGATGGAGAAGCATGGAGTTCATAGAAGACAGCCTGTTGAAGATCTGTGCTCTAGGGAAGCACCAGACGACCCTTGTATCGCAGCGAAGCACCATCCCAAGAGTAATGTGGTACAGCAGAAGGGTTGTTGGTCAAGCGTTGGATGATTTGAGATAAGGAGGAGTCATTGACATAACCCTGTTGAACAGATTGCAACCAATTTGGAACAGGCATAGAAATAGCTGAAAGAGAACCTTGGGCCTCAAATGTGAGAGAGAGAGCATCTGCCACAATATTGTCTTTACCCTTCTTGTAAGTGATCTCATAGTCATAGCCCATGAGTTTGCTAACCCATTTCTGTTGTGTCGGGGAGGAGACGCGTTGGTCCAAGAAATATTTCAGACTCTGGTGATCAGTCTTGATGCAGAAATGATTCCCTAATAGGTATGGCCGCCACTTTTGTACTGCATGCAAAATAGCCATCATTTCCTTCTCATAGGTAGAGGCAGCTAGATTCTTACCTGAAAGGGATTTGCTGGTGAACACAATGGGGTGTTCATCTTGAAGGAGAACAGCACCAAGTCCATTGCCACAAGCATCACTTTCAATAGTGAAGGACTTGGAAAAATCGGGCATAGCTAGCACAGGTGTAGTACACATAGCTTGTTTTAGTTTGTCAAATGCACACTGAGTAGCAGGTGTCCATGTGAAGGCATCCTTTTTCAATAGAGCAGTTAATGGAGCTGCAATCTTCCCATAATCCTTGACAAACTTGCGGTAGTAGCCAGTAAACCCCAAAAAACCACGAAGGCTCTTGAGTGTCTGAGGCTACGGCCAATTGTTCATGGCATCGATTTTGGCAGGATCCACGCGAACCCCTTGTGCTGAGATAATGTGCCCGAGATACTCAACTTCCTTCTGTCCAAAAACACATTTAGACTGCTTGGCATGGAAATGATGGTCAGAGAAAAGTTGCATGACAAGATCCAAATGCTGGAGATGTTCATCCCATGTTTTACTGTAGATGAGGATATCATCAAAGAATACCAGAATGAATTTCCGCAAGTAGGGTCGAAATATTTTATTCATTAAGGCCTGGAATGTGGAAGGAGCATTAGTGAGGCCAAAGGGCATGACCAAAAACTCATAATGGCCATCATGTGTGCGGAAAGCTGTTTTAGGGATATCATCCACATGAACCCGAATTTGATGATACCCAGAACGAAGATCCAACTTGGAGAAAAAGTGAGCCCCATGAAGCTCATCAAGAAGCTCATCAACAACAGGAATTGGAAACTTAACCTTGATGGTGAGGTGATTAAGTGCTCGGAAGTCAATGCAGAGGCGCCATGACCCATCTTTTTTGCGGACAAGAATAACTGGAGAAGAAAAGGAACTAGTGCTTGGGCAAATAATACCTTGCTTCAATAAGTCCTGAACGAGCATTTCAATCTCCGTTTTTTGGTGAAATGGGTAGCGATAGGGCCTGATGTTGGGAGGAACGCTGCCAGGAAGGAGCTGAATACGATGGTCTTCTGACCTGGAAGGTGGCAATCCCACTGGTTCAGCAAAGACACCTGTATATCGATCCAGAATTTGTTGTAGATCCAAAGGAGTAGTGGAGACCGCTGATGGTTGCAAGTGCTTCCTCCACGGGTGACAACCATAACCAGGATTTTATTTATTTATTTATTTATTTTTTTTTTATTTTTTTTATTTTTTTTTTTTTTTATTTTTTTTTTTATTATTTTTTTTTTCTGACTGGGTAGGAAAACAAAAACAGGAACTACTTCAGTAAGGAAAAATTTGGATTTGGGAAAAAACCAGAAGGGTAATTGGGGTTTGACTAGGTTTTGGACGCTGTTGGATAGATAGGGGAGCAAAAATGAGGATTTCAGAAGCGGGGTGAAAGAATGAGAAAATTTGGCAGAAGGGAACAAAGAAGCAGAATTCAGAAAGGAACTCTGTGGTAAAATTTGAAGGTGATTGGGTGAAATCTGAGGAAGTTATGGCAAACCCTAAAAATATACAAATGTGGGATTTCGAGCTTTGGGAAGGGGAATTGGGGATAGGGTCCTCAGGACTGAAATATGCAGACTGGGATGACAGGGGTTCCCTGAAAATTTCAAGGGAAACAGAGTGAAAATAAAGGAGATATGGAGAAAAAACTGAATTTTATACTTTGGATTTGGGAAAAAATCAGAAGGGTAATTGGGGTTTGACTAGGTTTTGGACACTGTTGGATAGACAGGGGAGCAAAAATGAGGATTTCAGAAGTGGGGTGAAAGAATGGGAAAATTAGGCAGAGGGGAACAAAGAAGCAGAATTCAGAAAGCAACTCTGTGGTAAAATTTGAAGGTGATTGGGTGAAATCTGAGGAAGTTATGGCAAACCCTAAAAATAGACAAATGTGGAATTTCGGGCTTTGGGAAGGGGAATTGGGGATAGGGTCCTCAGGACTGAAATATGCAGAATGGGATGACAGGGGTTCCCTGAAAATTTCAAGGGAAACAGAGTGAAAACAAAGGAGATATGGAGAAAAAACTGAATTTTATACCCTTGCAAAGTGGATATGAAACGGCGCAGCAGTGATCGACAATAGTTCAACTGAAAGTAGATATGGACCCCAGGTATGTGCGGCTTCCTAACAGTTCAGGGGTTTCACTCGGCCACCAATGATGTCTGACGGATTGCGTATTGGGGCAATACCCCTCACTCCACGGCTCAGGTAAAATTGATAACCGCTTTGCCACAAACGACAGCTCTTGGTTTACCTCATGGGTGGGAACTAGTCAATCAGGTAGGGGTCGTTGCCCTTTTAGCTGACAGGTCCTCTCAATGGGCCAGCTACTTCGGGGTTCCTGTGGTACTCCTCACAATGAGTTTTAGGGCTTATGCCCAAGTACTTCCCACAGTTAAGCGGATAGGGATTATTCCCAAATCCGAACCTACAACAGATGCGAAAAAAAAAAATTGGCAGAAATTTCACCCAGCGAGCCCAAGAAAGTGCTCTGATACCAGATGTGAGGCACCTGCAACAATTAATTAACAAGAATACACGAAATAGCAGAAATGACAGAACGCAGAATCACTTTTGTATTGATCACAGACCACTTCGAGGGGGCAACCTCCTTTGAGCAAGCTCAATACAAATAACTTCACGGTCCCTTCATAGGTCTCAACACACACTTATATACTAATTCTAGGCGCCAATACTATGGGTTGAAACCATGGGCCGTTACAAACTATGGATCAACAATACTACGGGCGACTTACAAAGCATATGCGCCAACAACAATAACATAAACTATTGATCAACAAATACTACGAGACGACTTACAAAGCATATGCGTCCAACAACAACATACTAACAAAGTAAAGACATGGGTTCCTAACAGTCTAGGAATATCTAGATGTAATATCTCTTAGATGAAGACTTGGTAGATCTAGATGTAAGAGCTCTCAACACCATTCGATTGTGTTGAGTAGATGATGTTCTTTTCAATATTGTTAGAGAGGAAACAATATCAAGATTATGGAGTAGACGAGAGAGACTTTACATGACAAAATCCGTGAAAAAATGAATCTACTTGAAGATCCAATTGCTCAGGTTACAAACGAAAAAAGGTACCAAAATTATTGATCATTTTAATGTTTTCACCCTTATGTGCCAATTGACTGGTATGGGTGAAAAAATCGAAGAAGAAGACAAGGTAGTCATATTGTGGTGTTCATTGCTTGAATATTGGAACCACTTACTCTCATTTATTATCCTTAGCACAATAGACCCGAGTCTTGATTATGATACTATTGGGGGAGCCTTAATGTTTGAGGAGGTGTGGAGGAATTCCAATATAGAAACCTTCATGCCAGAAGTAATGGTGGGTAGGGGCTTATCCATAGAAAGAGGGGAGAATTCGAGAGGTTCAACTATATCTAAGTAAAAAGGAAAAAAGGGTAAGCAAAAATGTTGGTACTGCAACACATTAGGGAATCTCAAGAAAGATTGTTGGAAGAGGCAAGAATTCAAGGATGACTCTAGAAAAGAAGCAAATATGATTGAGACAAGTTCAAGTATCGTTGATGAAGTTTTATCTATTTGTAATATATCACAATGTCATCAAGGATGGTTATTAGATTTTAGTTCTTCACATCACATGTGTCCATATAGGAGTTGTTTTTATTCTTACCAAGCTATTAATCGCGGTGTTGTTCTTATGGGGAAAGATGTTCATTGTAAGAATGTTGAGATTAGGAGGATTAAGATTAAAATATTTGTGGTATTGTAAGGACATTGACAGAGGTAAGGCATGGACGAGAACTCAAGAAAAAATTAATTTCCTTGGATTTTTGGATTTTGGAGGTTATAAATTTATTTGTTAAGGTGGAGCACTGAAAGTGTCTAAGGGAATTTTGGTGTTAATGAAGGCTACAAATATTGGGAACCTTTAAATAATAGAAGGGGGTACTGAAATAAATGAAGTAGTGGTGGTATCCAAGGAATCAAATGAACCTACTCAATTATGGAATCAATTATTGGACCATATGAGCGATCAAGGGCTAAAGGTACTGATAAATCATAAGTTACTTCCATATTTAAAATCCTTGAATTTGAATTTATACAAGCATTGTGTTTTTGGGTAGTAGTAAAGATGGAAGTTCAAACAACTAGTCATACAAGTAAGGGTATTCTCAATGATTGCACTAGAAAGGTATGGGTATATGTGTTTAATGTATTTAAGTAGTTTAGACCTTTGGTTGAAAAGAGAACTTGTAGGTCAATCAAGTGTTTAAGAATAGATATTGGAGGTGAGTTCACATCCTTGGAATTTGAAATTTATTGCAAAGAAACTAGGATCAAAAAGCATAAAACCGCAGTTTTTTATTTGGCAAATTGGTCACCATTAGTTGCAATAGATTGTAAGATTCCCGAAGAGGTATGGATAGGTCATTCTTATGATTACTCAATTTTTGGTTATTATTACTATGCTCTTCATATTTCTAAGTTTGACCCTAGATCAAAGAAGTATATCTTTGTTTGTTTTAATGATGGAGTTAAGGGATACAGATTGTGGGATCCTACTGCCCAGAAAATAATCATTAACAAAGACTTGGGTGAGGAAATATATATGGAATATCTAGAGGGGTTTTTTCAAGATCACAAAAGAATATTTGTTTGCAATATCAAGAATTCATTGTATGGTCTAGAGTAATCTCCAATGCAATGGTACAAAATTTTTTATTCCTTCATGGTGATTCAATATTTTACGATTGTTATATGACCAAGCATGACCATTGTGTTTACTTCAAAAGTTTGAAAAATGAAAAATTCATTGTCTTGGTATTATATGTTGACAATATGCTTGTAGCAAGAAAAACCATGGTTGAGATTAGTAGGTTGAAGGCTTAGTTTGATAGGATGTTTGATACAAATGATCTAGGAGAAGAAAAACAAATTTTGAGCATAGAAATAAATAGAGATAGGAAACATGGTGATCTTTGGTTTTCACAATAGAAATATGTGAGTGTGAAACCGATAAATATGTCTTCGGCTTCCCATTTTAAGCATTATTCAAGCTTATGTCCTAGTAGTAAAGAAGAAACAAATTATATGTCTCATGTCTTGTGTGCTAGCACAATAAGAATTTTAATGTATGTGATGGTATATACAAGACTAGATATTTCACATGCAGTTGGTGTTGTCAATAGATACATGAAAAATCTAGGTAGAGAGCATTTGGAAATAACGAAATAGGTACTTCGTTATCTTAGAGGCACACATGATTATTCTATCACCTATAATGGATGTAGTGGTTTAGTTTGTGAATAGGTTGATTCATATTTTGCAGGTGATTTTGGACAAAAGGAGATATACTTCATATTTTGATGGAGATGGAGCAACCCTAGAGAAAGTTCATACACAAGAAAATCGTGTAGACATTTTTACAAAACCAATACTATTAGAGAAGCTTCAGTGGTGTTTGGATTCTCTTGGATTGCAAAAAGGGTGATGAATGAGCTTGGGAAAGGTATAAGGTAAATTTTTGTCAAGGTGGAGACTGTTGGAATTGTGACAAGAATTAACCATGGTGGAAATTTTATGGTAAAATCAAATTTTCCTAAATGGTTAATGTAATGATGGTGGTTCATAAAACAATGGTAGTTATCGTCAGCATAATATATATTAATGTATCCCTGAGAGGAAATATTATGTAATCCCATTGTGGCATATGTAATATTTACCTTTGAGAAATATGAATAGCGATATCTTTCCCCATGGATTTTTCCTTGACTTCTTGTTAAGGTTTTACCACGTAAATTTTGTGTCTTATATGAATGTTATTGTGTTATCTTGTTTCTCATTTCTTCACTATAAATTCTTTGTTGTCTTATTCTCCCAATTTATTTAACTGAACCAATGGAAGTGAGGGGATGACCAATAGAAGATTGACCTCTGAGATAAACCCATGATTATATTGTAGTGCATATCTATGTCACTAGCTAGCTTGTCTGATTTTATGGCTTGTTCATTACTTTTATGCTCCATTTCCTACTATTTTTCCTCTTGTCTCTCCAAGTGTAGGATTAGATACTATATGGATTACTTCATGACCTTAATATGGGTATTCATATTTCTCAAAAGTCCTTTGATATCTAACATATTTTCATTGCCAATTGAATTAGAGCTTGTGGGATTGGCTATTATATCCAATAATTGGAACTAAGTTCGGCCTCTTCAACAAATTGATCAAAAGAAGAGCATGGAAGAAAGAACCCATCTCAATGGAAGTGAAACCCATAAGAGAATCAATCAAATTGAGACAAGAGAACAATACTTAAACCCACAAATTGGCCACACACAACATAATAATAACCTATTTGAAAGGAGGGTCGATATTATTGATACCACACAAATTCAAACACCACAAACTCTAGAGAAATAATAATCGCAACCTTACCTCTATCAAATAAGAAATGTCATGAGTGAAGTTGAATTTGGAACCTTCCTACATTGCCACCTTGTTCCTAACTACAAAAGATTAACTTGAGCATTTCCTCTAGCAAATTAATCCCACCTCGACCAAATTTCCCACTTAATGGTGCCATAAAGGAGAGTACGTAGTAGAGAGGTACACATGAGGTGAAGGGACCTGAGACATGGGGGAGTGCCAATGCTCCCTCATGTAACAATGAATCCTTGATGAGAGGATACATTCTACTCATTGTTGCCACTTATGATGATTTTGCATCATTTCTTGGAAGTGGTTAATGGAGGGGGCTTAAACCATAGTTTATACAAGTATATTGATATTATGGCACCATACAACCTCATGGGTCCTCATTTTTATGAATACCCCCTCATCCAAATATACAATGTCATTTGCTCTTCTATCGGGTAGACAATTATTGAAGAGTGCTTGATGTAGAAAAGTTGAACCTCATCTAGATTACCTAAATTCCAAAGAATTCTTTGCAAAATCCTATTAATCAAGGATTCTTCCATACTAACTTTGTTCCTAATCTGATTTATAACACGGAGTGAGTCACTAAATATCATTACTCTCTTAACCTGATAAGCTATAAGGATAGTAATTCCTTGATGCAATGCATATGCTTCTGATAAGCTATAAGGATAGTAATTCCTTGATGCAATGCATATGCTTCTACAAGATTGTTAGTTATAATACTATTCCACCTTGCACAAACCACTTTAATATGAGGAAGCTTAAAGTTTTAAAATTTTCTATCACTTGAAATTCAATTATAAGATCACTACCAAAATTACAATTTTAAGTTAATAAAATTATATCTTTAATAAAAACAAATATAATTATACACTACTAAAATTTAATATTTACAATTTTATCACTTTAAAATGATTATTTCCAAATTTCAACCTAAAAATTATGAATTTCCTCTCATTTAAAACAACTTAAAATATTCTTAATACCCATACAATTCTTGTAAAATTATAATATTTTTTTTTTAATTATAATGTTTTAATTACGTGCAAATATTAAATTATTTTATCTGTATGTGCGTTCGTATTTTAAAATATTTCCATAGCAATAATATCCAACATTTCAAGATCCATGTGAAAAGTATTTTGTCAACACCCCACCCAAAAAAAGTAAAAATAGTTGTCTTTTAAGTCAATACCTTCTTGCCCTTTCTACATTATAATATATCTTAACCCTACATTTATTAAACTTTTGAACTGAATGATATTTTCATACGAGGAATCCAAGCACGTGAAGTAGGTTGTCATTATAGAAGAAGGAAAGGTGACGGGAACTTTCACATGCAAGTCCCACTATCCTTTGTGAGGTGTCGGTCGGACATGTGTCAGTCACTGAGTGTAGGACAAATAATTAGTGAAAAAGTGAGTCGTAATGTACTGCCCCCTAATTGGTGTGTGACAAATGTGAGTCCATTTACTGCCTCTCAATTGAAAAATAATATAGAAGTCTGGTCGGTGGAGAAAGTGCCCTTGCCATCCATGGTCACCTCGCAATGTGGGGGCACTTTCGAGGGACACAAAGAATAAATTTACATTGCCCATACCATTATTTGATGGATGTGCATGGTAAGGACTTGACTTGAGAGGAGTTACAAAGGAAGGAGTAAGTTAAACGGTAAAATATTTGTTTTTATTGGTGAATTTTGTCGAAATTCATGGATGCAATTTTTGTTGAAATTGTAATTTTGATTGTAGAAATGGACTCAGTGTCTTTGATTATTTTTGGAGCACCTCAATTATGCAATACCAACAATCTAAAATTACAATTTCAACTGAATTTTAATGGGAAAAGTCAGTGGAAAATGGGTGCAAAACGTCGATCATTTAACTTACACCATTATTGGAATGGTATGGTGTGTTGGGTAAAACCTCATTAAGGGTGCTTGATGAGTTTATATGTTTTAGTAGTTTTGGTGGTTGTAATATAGTTAGGAGAGTGTACTAATGCATAGATTAATGGGATAGCAGATGTCCTGCAATGCGATGAATTGTATGTGTTATTCTTGGTAAGGAAATAGTATTGATAAGTACATTGAATGCATCTTCATGGATTATCATGTGTTTGTCTAGATGGAAGACAACATGGTTTTGTGGTGAAGTGAGGGTTGTCTTCTGGATCCATCAAATTAGTTTATTAAATTGATGTAGTGAGTTTAAGATTGTCTTTCGGATCCATCACATCAATTTATTAAGTAGATGAAGGAAATTATAAAAATGATGATGTACACATGTTGGAATTCAATTGCAGCATCACCATGCAAATAAGTTTGATGGAGTTCCTTATGGTCTCTTCCTTGGAACCAAAGTGAGAAGAACCAAAGTGAGTCATGCTATTTTTTTTTTTAGTTGTTGTTCAATGTTCCATTGATCTATTGTTTAACTATTAAGTGGTCCATATTGCAGGAGATCGAAATAATCAGAGGGGTTGAAGTGCTTGACAAATTAGTGAAGGAAAGCAGTCGTCATGCCAAAAATGGTTCTATTCAATCTAAAAACACTTTATGAAGTCTAATTGTTTCCAATGTGGGGTCATGCAAATTTAAATCAAATCGAATCTATTTTTGCGTATGCACATTATAGTTAGAAGACTTGTAAACGTAAGCAAGATGAAGACGAAGAACTCATGGTGTACATTGTATTATAGACGTAAACAAAATTGGTCTGCCATGCTTCGAGCTTAAAATCTCGAACCCTGTCGTTTCAAAATTTTCTGGCTACCAATGTTTTGAATGACATCCACGTGACTTTTGATATAATGTTACCAAGATACAAGAAAACCTGCTTTGATACATATAATATATTCAACAATTATTAATGTTAAGGTATTGGAATTTTGATCACTGAGAAATCCATCCATCCAAATCTAACTTGGACTTCAAAGAAAGATAAAGACAAATATTGTCATTGGATAATGCTTTACATATCATGGATGATGGGTCTAAACGCATGACCTTATAACTAATCTACAAAAATGAAATTTACAACCATTGATTGTTATAGATACATGTTGGTCACCATTTACAATCAACTATTGATTGCTAGAGATACACGTGTTTCTTCTTAGGAGGTTATACGTTCAGATCCAGATGGGGTTAGGGTATGTACACCTCCGTAAACTTTAGCAATCAAATTGTTCAGCTGAGAGGGACCTTGCCTACATAACCTTGTCCCACAAACAAAGGGATCCCATACACCTAATTGGTGTCTAGCTAGGTCATGACCTTAAAAATATATTATTATTGTTATTATTATGTGTGTCACCATTATGAGTGAAGATACATTTCTGATATCATACACGTGCCAATATTTCGTACCACTTTTTATTAGGTGCCTTCTCCATACAAACTGGTCATAATACAAAAAGAAAGAATATTAATAGAACACAATTTGTATTCTAATCTTGGAACATGTGTTTTACATAGAGTTTATGTAACACCTTAGCATTAAGAGGATTCTGGAAACTCCATCCATCACATGACCATCACTGACATACATGACATGAGGCTGATGGCTACAAGAGCAATTTCCAAGGTGTCTTTACCTATTGACAAGGCACACCACAAACATGTTAGATGCCCTTGAACAAAGGCAAGGCACATCACAAATAGTGGTAGCTCGCATTAGTTGGATTGACAAAGAGAAGCTTGGAGGGAAATTAGCAAGCAAAGAAGGTCATCATGAGCAACCTCATATGTTTGCATACACTATGCATAATGGACAAAGAGGCTAGAAGAACCAACTAGCTTATAGGTGACTTGGATAAACTCAATTGGATGGACATTGGCTAGGAAGACTAAATGGGAACACTTAGTTGGATGCACATTGGCTTGGAGCACTTGGACGCATGTCGAAAACATGGATGTTGGTTTTGTACACTTGTTGCCACACATTCTTGGGCATACTTGGGCACAAGACATTTGAGTTCCCTTGGAAGCACCTTATTAGAAGCATTTACGAGGATCACTTGGGAACAACGTGTTGAAGGCCCTTGTGATGGATGAAGATGTGATGGGCACACCTTTTGAGAACACTTGCAATAGAAGTGGATATGATGGGAACACTTGTGGCCACATGTGTGTCAGACGGACTTGTTATTGTGATAACATGGCATAGTGGGTACAACACCATTGAAGATAGATATTGACAGATAAGTCATGTGGGAACAATTGAGTTACATGGAGACACTTAGGTCCACTTAGACTTGGAGGGGCTTACATGATTTTGGAAAGAATCATATATATAATAGATGCATCAAAGTGGTTAATTCATTCATTCATCCTTGTGAAATGATTCACACAAATTCAAAGTGATCTTTGTGATTGTACAAACTTACACGTTTTGCACATTAGGGTGAATTTGGACTAGATTAGTGAAAAACAAAGAGGTGAATATGCCTTGTAGGAGGCATGTTTTTGGTATCTTGATGGGTTGGCTTGTACAAGACTATTCAACTTTAGTAAAAGGCTAGTTTTCCTTAGCTTTACTGTGCTTTTTGTAAAGGAATGGTAGGAAAGGGGCTTTTCTCACCTGTTGTGTACTATTAAGATTATTATCATAAATAAATTTTAAGGAATCCACCTTGGGTGATTCCTATACATGTGCATGTGTATTCTGACTTTTTTATTGAGATGAATGTTGTTCTCTTTCCTATGATGCTTTATGCTAGCTAATTATTGACATTGGCTAAGTGAATGATTGGCTAAGTGTTGAACCTTGTTAAGAATAAGTATTGTTGAGATGCTCTAGAGGTTGTGGTTGGATGCATATTGCATGCCAAACTATTAAATGAACCTGGTTGAGTAGGACTTAGTTTCATTTGATGGTTTTTGGTATAAGGCAAAGTTATGGGAATGCCTTAGGTGAATATGTGTAGTCTAGTTGTAGTAGGTGCATGCTAACCAAGCCCTTGCAACCAAGGAAAAAAAATTCCACATGACCTCAAGTGCTAAAGCAAGGTTCGGAAATTTCTTAAACTTAAATAAAAATGTTTAGGAAGACTATAGGTATATGATAGTAACTTTCTTTATGTAGGCTAGTTGGATAGAAAATCACATACACTTCACTTGACTACATATCCCTCATTGTATTAATATTATATTCTACTATTATCATTATCCACTAACTATTATATGTTATTAGTTATCCTCCACTTCATGGTGCCTCTAATTTTGTCCCAATTTAAGTCGATAGTGTCCCCACTATCTTCCTATCTAAGAAAGACACTGTACCAATTCTTGATCTACAAAGACTCACAATGACACCTTGATAAAAAAATCTATTTTTCTTTTATCTCTTAAATCTAGGTAGGAATCCCACATAAACATATGAAAAGGAACGTTTGGATCATATTTCCCAAAAAACAACAATAGTCCCAATGAATTGAGGTATGTGCATGAAGTTGATGGCCTCAAAAGAGGCAATGGATCATCAAAAATGCTCTCACGCAAGAACAAGTCCGTGCTTTTAAAAGTGTGCTTTCATTCCTAATTTTCCGTGTCCAGGAATTCCCAAACCACCAACAAGGATTCCAAGTCATCCTTTAGGAGTTCATGCACTTTTGAAGCACGCACATGCTTTTGGAGCACATGCGTGCTTTCATTTTTATTTTTTTTAAATAGGTCGCAACCGGTCTATTTTTCCCATATACCACGCCACGCATTTTGGCAGAGGATGAACCAACTATTGGTCAAATTAGAGTGCCCGGGGAGCGACTCAACCACTCAAGGGACCATTAATTTCATCTTCAATGGATTACAAGTAAGCATTTTTTTTTTTTTTTAGTTCCTTTTTTTTAATAATAAACAAACAACTAAACCTAAAGGCGAGCGCACAAAGTTGGGGACCTTTTCGATGCAATGCTAGTTTTGGAAAACCCGCTCCCGAAATTTAAAAAAAAAACACATCACACTCCCATTCTTTAAGACTAGGGTTGGACTGGATCGATCCTAACAAGTCATTGGACACACAAGCATGGACAGTCAATCATGCACACATTATGAACAAATCGTGCACGCGTTATGATCAAATAGTTCACACATTATGAATAAATCATGCACGAAATTTACTTCACTAAATTGCGCATGCATTATGAATACATTAAAAAATTACTTCACTAAATCGTGCATGCGTTATGAATACATAAAAATTTTACTTCATTAAATCGCACACGCATTCTGAATATAATAAAGAATCGCTTCACTAAATCGTGTATGCATTATGAATACATTAAAAATATAAATTTGTAGTAACTCAAACATTTATATAATTAATTTTAAAGAAACAATATTTAGATTTAAATATACTCACCTTGAAAAGGATTATGTATGTATATATATATATGAGAGAGAGGGAAAGTAAGAGAGAGGGAGGGGGATATTTAAAATTTATGACATGCTATACTAGACAAGGGGTATGGGTATCTTCCAAAATGGTATTTACTCTTTGGCACATGTGTGGAATCTGTGTTGTTTCTTTGGCTCATGGTTTTGTAAATCATCCCAATTAGGTATTGGTTAATGCATTGTTATCTTTACAGAGTCCATTTTGGAAGATACCCCTACCCCTTGTCTAGTATAGCATGTCATGAATTTTAAATATTTCCCTCCCTCTCTCCTCCTTTCCCTCTCTCCTATATGTCCACCCCCCTCTCTCTCTCTACCCTCTCATACCTTCCAAGGATAATTTTAGGGGTGAAATTTATCCCATGGGCTATTTTTCCATGTTTTTTTCCAAAAAAGATTTGCCAATTTGCAATTTTTGAAGCCCCATTTCGCCCAATTTTGATGGGTAAACTTTTTTCAGTCTAAAAATCACCAAATTATTATATCAAATATATAAAATCCTTAGAAATTAAAATAATTTTCGAAAAATATCACCAAATATTTTATAGTTGGCATTTTAATAATTGGTAAGATTCACCAAGGTTTATACACTTTTAAATAAGTATGGGTCCTTAAAATTATCCTTGGAATACCTTCCCCTCCATTTATCACTCTCCCTCTCTCTCTCTCTCTCTCTCTCTCTCCCTCCTTCCCTTCCTATCTCTCTTTATCCCTCCCTCACCCCCCACTCTCTCCCCATACCTCCCTCATCCCCCCTCTCTCTCCCCCTCTTTTTTCCTCCCTCACTCTCCCTCCTTCCCTCCCTTGACTTCCCTTCCTCACTCTCACTCCCCCCCCACTTTATCCTTCTAACTCTCTAGATCACTCTCCTTCCATACCTCCCTCTAGCACCATCCCCCTCTTTTTATCCTCCACCCCCATGCCTCTCTCCATCCACCTTCTCTTCTCTCTCTCTCTCTCTCTCTCTCTCTCTCTCACACACACACACACACACACACCTCTCAACTCCCTCTCACCTCCCACTTCATCTCTCCCTCCCTAACTATCTCTCTTCCCCCCATCTCTCTCTCTCTCTCTCTCTCTCTCTCTCTCCTTGTGTTTCTTTGTGTGTATACTTCTCCTCCTTGTATTTATTTATCTCCCCCTCACTCTCTTTCCCAACCTCCCCCCCTCTCTCTCTCCCTCCCCACCTTTTGTCCCTCCATATCTCTTTCACTCACTCTCTCCCCATATCTCCATCACTCCTTCTTCCTCCCTCCCTCCCTTTATGTCCCTTCCTCCCTCTCTCTCATCCTTGACTCATCCTTCCTTCTCTCTTTCCATCACACACTCCCCATATCTCTCGGACCCTCCCTCCCTCCCTCCCTTTATTTCCCTCCCGACCCCCCTCCCCTATTTATTTATCCCTCTCTTTATCACACACACACATACTCCCTCCCTCCCTCTCTCCCTTCCTCTCCCTTCTTCACTTACCCTCCCCCCACTTACTCCCTCTCCTCCTCCCTCCATCCCTACATCTCCACCTCTCTCTCTCTCTCTCTCTCTCTCTCTCTCACACACACACACACACACACCTTATATTTACCTCCCTCACTCTCCCTCCCTCCTTCCCTTTATCCTTCCCCCATCCCTTCCTCAATATCCCCCCTCCTTTCTCCCAATCACTCTCTTTCTCACCCTCCATTCCTCCTTCTAGCACCAAACCTCTCCCTCTCCCTCTCCCTCTCCCTCTCTCTCTCTCTCTCTCTCTCTCAATATCCATCCATCCCTACATATCCCTCCCTCTCTCTCTGCTTTTATTAACCACCCTCACTCCCCCTCCTTCCCTCTCTCCCCCCTCCCTCCCCATATCTCCCCCATACCTCCCTCCACATTGCTCTTTCGCTTCCTTGTATTTCTCTCTTTCCCCCTTTCTCTCTCTTCCACTCTCCCTCCCTATCTCTTTACCTCACTCTCTCCCCATATATCCCTAACTCCCTCTCTCTCTCTCCCTCCCTCCTTTTATGTCCCTTCCCCCATCTCATCCTTGATTTTTTCCTCTCCCTCTCTTATTCTCCTTTCCTCCCTCCCTCTATATCCCTCCCTCCCTCCCTCTATATCCCTCCCTCCCATTATTTCCCTCCACCCCCTCTCTCTCTCATCCATTCTTCCCTCCCTCCCCCAAATCCATCTCTCCATCCCCCCTCTCTCTCCCCCTCTCCCCTTATATTTACCTCTCTCACTCTCCCCTCCCTTTCTCACTCTCCCTACCCCACTTTCTCCCTCTCTCTCTCTCTCTCCCTCCTCCCTTTATTCCTCTCTCTCTACCCCCCTTCCTCCATTCCTCTCCATTTATCCCCCTTCCTTCCCTCTCTATCTACATCCCTCTATTTCCCTCCCTCCCTATGTCTCTTTATCTCCCCTCCCACTCTCCCTCCCCCCTCTCTTCCTCTCTCACATTTTTTCCCTCCCTCCCTCATATCTCGTTCCCTCCCTATCTCCCCCTCCCTCCCTCCCTCCCTCTCCTATTCTATCTCTCATGCTTCCTCCCTCCCTCTCTATCAATGATTTCATTTTATCTCTTGTCCTCTATTCCCTGCCTCTTTACCCCCCCTTTTCTCTCTTTCACCCCATATCATTCCCCTCATGTCAATTTCCCCTTCCTCCACCTCTCTCTTTTAACCCAGTTACCCACCTTTCCATCCACAAAAATCCCATGGTTTTCCCCATGGTTTTTCAAATCAGCTAATGGTATTGATTAATATATTGTTATCTTCATAGAAGATGCCCCATATCAACTATATGGTTTGTCTTGTTGTGAATTTAAAATTGTCTATCCAGGAGAAGAAACATAGAACCTCATGTGAGCCTCATAATGTTTGAGTTGCAAGAAGAGTTATTATGGGGCAATGGAGGCCAACAAACCTGAGACGTTTATGCAGGAGGTTAGTATGTTGACCATCTCTTTTTTCTTCATTGATTATGTATATTTTATATTTTCTAATTATATATATAATTATATGATGTTTTCAGTTGCTACTCTTAAGTAGTACACCTTCCACACCAGGTGATGTATTAGTGTCAATTTATGCCACTGATGCAACTATTGCAATGAATATCTCCTTTGGTGTGCCACACACCCAGGTATGGTGGAGTGAGTGGTTCATGATTTAAAATAATCCCTCGCAATTATTTTTATATGTTTTCAATCCATATTATAGATGCTTTTAGTTCAACTGTGCATTTAGTTTGTGTATAATAATTTCCTTCATTTATTTTTTCTATAGGTTGTGGTACCATACAATGATGAACCTTGTCCACCTGGGGTGGATGCATAAACACCTTCCCAGGTATCATGTGTGAAGTTAAATCTTGTTTAAATGATAATTATGTAATCTTATTTTGGTTAACTAATTAAAATATTTTTAAATGCGTATGTAGGTGGGTTCATTCCCTTCTAGGTTGACAGTATCACCCCCTCACTTTCCACCATTGTCAAATTTCCACCGATTATTTGTCCCAAGATACATGGCTAGTCTGGCCTATGGCCAATTTCCCCCAACTCTTGGGATACCAGTTCGATCCCCTGGGGTACTTCCATCTATAGTATATACGATGGGGGCATATCCCCACCCATCCCTAGCTCCTTTAGCATCACATACACTTACATAACACCCACCAGTATCTCATACTATAGCCACCACTGTCACATCTACTTTGATCTCACCACCTCACCCCCATGCACCTATCCCACCACAATCCCATGATGATACCATAGTGGATGTGATGGGACATGCTCCATTTGAGAAGCTTGTGCAACCAAGTGTTCCGCCTATTGGTGAATCTCCACCATTACCTTATATATTCATGGTGAGATCATGTATTGATGAATTTATATGTATCATGAATGGAATTGATTTTAGGAATTTTTTGCTTAAATTTCATGTTTTAATTCTTTTAACTATTGCAAGGTCGCATATCTGAGAGACTAGGGTTAAGGAGGAGGGAAACATCCTCTTGACTCGCAGTACCATTTGTGGTGAGTTTTCTTGGCTTGAATTGTAAAGTTTCAATTTGTAAGTGTGTTAATTAATTGCGGAGAAAGTCTTATTATTAAGTGGTTTCTTTGTTCAATCTCCATAGAGAAGAAGCACACCAAGATAGAGAAAGGCACAAGCCTAGTTCTAGTAAAAAGAGAAAGATTGACATCAAGGACATAGGCCAGAGTGGAAAAGGTGGTAGTGGTAAATGAGTGACTAATGAGTTCCATTTTGAATATAGGGCACCATATGTTAGTCTTCCATGTCTAGGCATGACATGTTGTTTTTTAGAGTGGGCATGTGGTGCCATTTGGTAAAAAATGTACATTTGTGACATATATGTGTGTGTGTGTGTGTGTTGAAGTGTCCTTTATGAATTGAAGTGTTTGTTGATGAATGATTATGATGACGATGGTGATGATGATTTACCTATATATATATATATATATATTTGCAAACTATTATCATGTTGCCGATGATAATGATTTACCCACTATTAAAACTTGGCCCATGGTATCAATATGGTGTTGGTATCATGATTGTGTATCTATACATAATTGGAACCCTTGAAAATATAAAAATTAAGCTTGAGGTTGAAAATTGTTTTCAATTTGTTGGTCGATATTCCATGTAGTGAACAAATTACTTGGTTGATAGTTCATGCAATGAAAAAATTACTTGGTAATTACTAACACATATTAGTGACTTTTGCATTGTATACAAATAATGCATTAAGAAAGTTTCTTGGAAGACCTTGTTCTAATTTATGAATATTGTCATTCCCTTTCTTCATGCAGTATATGGTTTTTGTATATTTCTCACATACACTTGACATACTTGTAGTATATAAAGGTGACCTATTTCCATGCAATATACTCATTGTTATGATGTGTGTGACTGTGTCAACTATGTATTCATAGAACATACTAATCCAATCCCATAAATCCCACTAGAAGAGGAAAATCAATCTCACTACAATGTGTAGCATGACACTTAGAGTAAGGGACCACACTACCATGAGGAATGGGAGAGTGGAGATGCCATTCAATTTTTGGGCAAATCCTAAAACCGTAAGAGAGGGAAAGTGAATAAAGGAGAAGGGGTTAAGCATACTAGGTTAATATGGTTTTTGAATTATTTATGTGACCTAATGTTGAAAACTAAATAGGGTTGAATTACTTGTTTCATTTGGTGAGCTAATTAATAAAATTGTTGAAGATGAAAAAGAGGTGAAAAGGAAGGATATTGTATACAACATCAATCTTGTATCACTCAAGTTCTATACATTAACATGGTTTTATTTCTTAGAGTTTCCAAACCCCAGCCATGTTTCATTACACAAGGACATGGTAAGACACCTCTTATGCTAGGTTATTATTCGACATATCCATCATAGGGTGTCACTCTGCAAAATCTATGTCCTCAACTCTTGCACCAACACAAGCATCAAAACCTTCATGGAACATCAAAGATACAATAATCAATTCTTGTTCCAAGTAAGGAACCACACCAAGCTCACTACTCATCAATCTCATTTATCCATAATCATACTCTAGACAAATGTACCATAAGATTAATTCACCAATATCATACAAGGTGTTAGATCCAATCCGCATGTCATCTACTAGGGTAGAAAACCCTATCCCTACACCAAGGACCATCATAATCATCATTTTATTCAATGTCACGTTCTTCTCTATGGGTTTCAGAATATCATAAGTCCTAGCTACATAAGAGCAAATTCATGCATCACATAAGAGTAATTTTCCATGAACATCCAATCTCTCTCTCTCTCTATAGGGTTTCTTCATGAACTATAATGTCTTAAATACATTTACAAAGATATATTACATGATAATGGTTATGATTACAAAATATCTCTCCTCCCATATATATAAAAAAAGGCAAGGTAATAAGGACATGTGTCCATATAAGCAACCAGCAAGGTAACCTCACATGAATCACTCTAAAATACAATGATGGAAAAGTGTCACAAAAGGGTTCATCCAACACCCAAAATGAAATACCCTCCAAGCATGATCCTCCTTGGGCTCAATGCTCCTCCTCTAAGATGGTGCACTCTCCAAGATTATGTAGTCCAATGGTCCAACATCCATAGTGGTTCACTAACCAAGTGCTTCATACAAGCCATTCCTCCATGTGCCCAATTCTACTCTCATGAACTCTAATGCCTTGAACACTAATATAAAGCCACTCCTCCATTTTCCCAATTCCACTCTCATGAACTCTAATGCCTCGAAGACTACTATAAAACTAGAGCACAATAATTATTACAAGTGTCATAACATTAATTTCTTCTCTCTTGTTGCATTAAAAACACTCTCTCCATTAATAGGCTCATATGCAAGAGGATAAACAGGAGTAATAAAGAATAATATTTTTAAATCAATTTTAAACCAAAATTTCTAATTTTTTATTATTATTATTATAAAATATATTACTAATATTATAAAATCTAGTATCTCTCTAAATAATTTTAACTTTCTCGCTTCTCAAAAATTTAAATAATTTCATTTTCATTTTCATCTATTAATCATTTCCATGGAATATGACTAAAACCATTCCCTTCCTTGTGGCTTTATATTAATATTAATATGAATTTTAACTTGGTATATCTTATTATTTTATATCCCAGATATATTATCTCTCTCTAACCAAGTTTGACCATATCCCTTCTTAAGTCTGAATATTTTCTTTTTCATATATTTAATAATCATTTTCAATAAATTTATTTTCAATCAAATCCTTTATTACCGATGTGCTTACTCTTTTCTTTCAGAGTGTAGATCGGGTGGTTGGGAGGAATGTTGTTATCCTCCCCACACGGGTTCAAATCTAGCTTTGTAACACTTGCTCCTTGGGAGCCGACTTTGATTATGTAATGATTGTAACTCTAAAATACCTTGATTCTCTGGAATATCAAGTATTGGCATTCTCCCGATGGATGTAGCCCTCTAAGAAATGGTGAACCATCATTTAAAAAAAATGTTTTCATGGTTCCATGAAAATGGGTATCAATTTTTAGCAAGAGAAAGCCTGAATTTTTTTTCGCAAGTGGTCTAAACCACCAATATATGTGCAAAACCACGCACACAAGAGGAGGTGAGATTAATAAATTATGTAATTTATGTGTAGTTAATTAAGAAAATGAGTAAATATCACCCGAAGAAAAAAATAGTAAATACCCTCCATTAATGAAATATTATTTTCTTTTATTTGATGTATTTTATTTGTGTTTTGTTTTAATATTTTTATTTATATATTTTTAGCCTAGTCTGAATATTATATGTTTTCGCTCTCGTTTTCGGTGATTTTTTTCCAAAATCTGGTATGAAATTTTTTGAATCCCATATATAAGCTGTTGAAATTGCATAATCCAGGCACCTTAGAAGTTTTTATGTTCCCTAAAACCATTTATGCAGTCAAAATTGAATTCTAAGTAGTAAAAAATTATAATCTATCCATTTTTCGAAATACCAGATTCCGTAAAAAATAAACTGAAAAGTCAAAATCATCTAATAGTTGAACAATGGCTTAGATAGTTTTGATTTTGTCTAACTATTGAATGAGATATAAGCCTGTGGTATTTGAAGACAAAATATATAACTCAACCTTGAAGTGTATTTAGAAATTGTATCAAATATTTGAGAAACAAAGTTTCTATCTTGGCTAACAAAAAAGATATGAGATGGTTTAGGATTTTCAATTCAAAATTATTATATTTTAGAAACATATCAACATTTAATAAAATGGGTGTGTGGTGTAGTGAATTATGGGCCTTATAATCAAAGAAACATTTTTTTGGGGGGGGTAATTGTATACACTATGGGTTGTTAAATGATTCCTTCTTGATCATAGGGGGATCTCAACCTGACCTTGTCTGCTTTTGAGACATGGGGTGCAGGAAAGGTGGTATCCTTTACCCGATTTTTTCAAAGATACTTTTAAAAATGCCAAATTTTTTTATAGCATTCCAAGTGTGTTGGCTCCAACATGGTCAAATGGGAGAACATGAAATGCTAGTATTTCTAAGCGGATTGACAAATTTATGATGGCTGAGGGATTGCGAGATGTTATGGGGAGATATAAATCTTGGGTTGTTTCTATAGGGGTGTCAGATCATAAGTCTATAGTTTTACAGTTGGATTTTGAGCATAATAGAAGGAATTACCCATTTAGATTCAAACATACTTGGATCTAGGAACCAACATTTTGTGATATGGTTAGGTCTAAATGGGTCTCTTATTCTCAAACAGATCATATGCCTTCGATGTTGAAATTAGTGAAAAGACTTATGTATCTGAAAAAGATGTGTCCGAATGGGATAAAGAAAAGAAAAAGTCAAACAGAAAAGATCTGGTACAAATTGAAAGGAGATTGATGTTTTAACTAGTTTGATGGATGATGATTTATTTGATTCTGCAATAAAGGAAAATTTGATCAGTCTCGAATCTAGGAAGGCTAAGATACTACGACAGGGGGAAGAGACATGGAGGATAAAAATCTGACCTACATGGTTAGCTCAGGGAGATAATAATTCCAAGTTCTTTCATAGCTATGCCAACCAAAGAAGGAACAATAATGTTGTCTAGGAAGTGATGAATGAATATGGTGAACTAGTGTGTGAATATGAATCTCTAGAAAATGAAACTGTCAAATACTTCAAGGATATATATCAGCAGATTAATCCATATAATTTAGTTGAATAGATGCAGGTGTTGAGGCACTATCCCATATTCTTCAGTAATGAGGAAGGTATCAAAATTGGGGTAGTCGTTGATTCTGATGAGGTTAAATATGTGCTAAACAAGTTTGCAAAGGAAAAGAGCCCAAGTCTGTTGGTTGTGGAGCTTGATATTCCTTATTCATAGGTCGTGTTTGGATCCCAGCCCATGATGGGGAGGTTGGGAGGGCTTTCCCCAAAACAAATAGTCACCATGGGGGGTCAAGGGGGGTGTGGTGACTACTTTTAGGAGACCCCCTAGCAGGGGTTCAAGGGCAGTGCCCCCGTAGTGAATCTTTTGGAAAAAAATGCCTTGTAAAATGTTGTAATTTCATATTCATGACTTGGTCAATAATTGGTGATTTACGGGCCCATGGTATTGGGTGTCCCGTAGTATTTTCCCATGGTAATCCCTCTTTAAAATGAAGGCATTGTAATACAACTGGGTATTGTAGCATTGTAAATATATCTATGATTGTGTGAGAGAGACTGTGAGAGAGTGAAGAGGAAGTTGCAATGGATGTGATATAGATTGTATATGTTCATTTGTTGGATGGTATAATAATAAGGACCCGCAATTTCTATGTGGACGTAGCCCATCTTGGGTGAACCACGTTATATTTCTGTCTCTCTTGTAATGTGTTTTATGTGATTTATATTTGCATCTTGTTTATTTTTATTGCTTTGCGATCTTGTTTTTCTAACAGTTGGTATCAGAGCCAAAGGTCTATTTGGCATATAAACTCGCTGGAAAGAAGGGTTCATGGTTCGAGTGGGAGCAATGGCGAAAGAAGGAAATTTTAAGGTCGAGAAATTTAATGGCAAAAATACCAGTTATGGAAGATGCAAATGGAGGACTATCTGTATTAGAAGGATCTATTGCTACCATTGGGAGGAAAATAAAAAAAACTAGCGACTATGAAGGATGAAGAATGGGAGGTTCTTGACAAAAAAGGCACTAGGAACAATATGGTCGTGCCTAGATTTGTCGGTGGCTTTCAATATTTCAAAAGAAAATACAACGGAGGGTCTGATGAGTGCATTGGGTAAGTTGTATGAAAAACACTTGGCCTCCAACAAGGTATTTCTAATGAGCGTTTATTTAATATGAAGATGTCAGAAGGTGGATTTGTTGTTGATTATTTAAATGAATTTAATACGATTACATATCAACTAAGTTCTATAAAAGTGAACTTTGATGATGAGGTTAGGGCTATTCTAATCTTGTGTTCATTTTCATAAAGCTAGAATGGATTGGTCATGGATGTAAGTAACTATGTCTCTAGTTCAAACACTTTGAAATTTGATGATGTTGTTAGTGTTATTCTTAGCGAGGAAATGCGAAGGAAAAACACAGGTGAGACATCAGGTAATGCATTGACCTTGGAGAGCAAGGGAAGACAAAAGGAGAGAGGAAAGAGCCCAGTTAATCGCAGCAAGTCTAGGAAGGGAAGATCCAAGTCCATATTGGGAAAGATAGAGTGTTGGAATTGTGGAAAGAAAGGACATCTGAAGAAAGACTACAGATCTCTAAAGAAGAAAGGAGATGGATAGAAGGAAACTACTCAGGAAGAAAATGTAGTAGTTGATGTGTTACAAGATGCTTTGATTCTTGGATTAGATAATACTAGTGATTACTGGGTAGTAGATTCATAGGCTTCATGTCATGCTACACCCCATAGAAAATTCTTTCATGATTATGTTCCAAGTGAATTTGGACATGTTTTATTGGGTGATGATGAACCATGTAAAATTGTTGGAATGGGTAAGGTATGGATAAAGTTAAAGAATGATTAATGGCTACTGAAAGATGTAAGGCATATTCATACTATGAAAATAAATATGATCTCAACAGGGTAGTTGGGAGATGGTGGTTGTTTCTCTACGTTTGGATAAACTTGGTGGAAGATCACTAAAGGATCAATGGTGATAGAAAAATGAAACATGATAGGTACATTGTATTTATGTCCTCATAAAACTGACTATTCTATCTATTTAGCTTACACAAGAACATATACATCATTGTGGAATCATAAGCTTGGCCACACGAGTGAGAAGGGGATGCAGGTTCTCCACTCAAGGAAGTTGTTGCCAGATCTGAAGCAGGTAAGTTTGGAATTCTGTGAGAACTGTGTTTATGGAAAACAGAAGAGAGTCGGATTTATCAAGGTTGGGAAATAGAAGAAGAGTGAAAATTTAGAGCTTGTGCATACAGATGCATGGGGACCAGCTCAGGTACAACCTCTTGGTGGCTCTCGCTATTATGTTACTTTATTGATGATGCAACTAGAAATACTTGGGCTTATTACATTAGACATAAATCTAATGTGTTTGCTACTTTTAAGAAATGGAAAGCTTTGGTTGAGAATGAGACAGGGAAAAGGTTGATTGGTCTCGGATTTGATAATGGAGGTGAGTACTGCAGCACGAAGTTTGATAGTTATTGTTCATACCATGGGATTCATAGAGATAAGACAATCTCATGAATACCATAAGAAAATGGTGTGCCAGAAAGGATGAATAGAACAATCATGGAGCGTGAAAGGTGTATGAGATTGCATGCAGGGTTCCCCTTACATTTTTGGGAAGATGTTGTAGATACTCTTGTTCAATTAATAAATAGAGGGCCATCAAGTGATTTGGATGATGGTATTCCAAAGGAGGCATGGATGGGTGAAAAGGTAAACTAATATTTTATGAGAACTTTTGGTTGTGAAGCATTTGTCCATATTGATAAAGAAAATAGAACAAATCTCGAGGATAAATCCAAGAAATGTACCTTTATTGAATACGGGGTTGATGATTTTGGTTATCACTTATGGGATTATGAAAATAACAAAATCATTAGGAGTAGAGATGTGGTATTCAATGAAAAGATCATGTATAGAGGTTAGTTGCAGGGAAAGAAATAGGAAAAGGAAAACACAGAGTACACAGTGCTTGATGAAATCAAATAAAATGAAGTTCCAAAGGTGTCGAAAATCAAGAACAACAGTAGGTACCTCAAACTCCTGCAAGTGTTAGAAGATCTACTAGGTTTAAGTAGACCCCCTGAACGATTCTCTCCTTCACAGTATTTATTATTGATGACTGATTCTGGTAAACTAGAATGTTATGAAGAAGCAATGCAGGTGGAAACTAGAAAGAAGTGGTAGCAAGGCCTACATGAGGAGATGGACTCATTGGTAAGAAACCAGACTTGGGATTTGGTTCAGTTTCCTGTTGGTAAAAGAGTATTGCAGAATAAATGGGTTTATAGGTTGAAGGAAAAATATGGAGGAAAGAAGCAGTACAAGGCTAGACTTGTTGTAAAGGGGTTTGCACAGAAGAAAGGTATATATTTTGATGAAATATTTTCTCTCGTTGTTAAAATGAATTCAATTAGAACTATTTTAAGTCTAGTGGCAATAGAATATTTGCATCTTGAACAGTTAAATGTAAAAACAACCTTTCTCTATTGGGATTTGGAGGACGATATTTATATGCAACAACCACAAGGGTATGAGGTCAAAGGGAAGGAGAATTTGGTATGCAGGTTGAAGAAGAGCTCGTATGGCCTGAAGCAAGCTCCAAGGAAGTGGTATTTGAAATTTGACAGGTTTATGACGGAACAAGTTTATAGTATATGTCATTCTGACCACTATGTTTATTTCAAGAGGCTAGATAATGGAAGCTATATTATCTTGTTATTATATGTGGATGACATGCTTGTTGCATGGTCTAACGTGCTTGTTGCATGGTCTAACATGCATGATATAAATGTGCTCAAAAGGAAGTTAGCTAATTCATTCGTGATGAAGGATTTGGGTGTTGCAAAGCAAATCCTTAGTATGAGAATAACAAGAGAATGGAAAAATTGCAAATTGACATTGTCTCGGGGTGAGTACATACAAAAGGTGTTGGAGAGGTTTAGAATGCAGAATGAAAAACTAGTTAGTACACCTTTGGCCATCCATTTCAAAGTAAGTAAGGATATGTGTCCCAAGACACAGGAAGATATAGATTACATATCCAAGGTTTCCTATTCATCAGCGGTTGGTAGCTTGATGTATGCCATGGTGTGCATAAGACCAGATATTGCACATGCAATGGGATTTGTGAGCATGTATCTGAACAATCTAGGTAAAGAACATTGGAAGGAAGTACAATGGATTCTCAGGTATTTGAGAGGTACTACCACTCATGCATTATGTTTTGGAGGTTCAGACACTATTCTATAGGGATATGTTGATGCAGATATGGAAGGTGATAAAGATAGTAGGAGGAGAACCACAGGATATGTCTTTACTATAGGTGGAACAACAGTAAGTTGGATTTCAAAGATACAAAATATTGTTGCAATTTAAACAATGGAAGCAAAGTATGTTGCTGCTATAGAGGCTAGTAAATAGATGATTTGGTTACAGAGGTTTATGGAGGAATTGGGTAAGAAGAAGGAGAATAGAAGGTTGTACAGTGACATCCAAAGTGCCATTCATCTTGTAAAGAACTCAACCTTCCATTCTAAGACTAAACATATACAACTCAAGTGCCATTTCATACGGTCTATTCTGGAAGATGAACTATTGAAGCTGAAAAAGATAAACACTAGCAAGAATCCTACAGACATGTTGACAAAGGTAGTAACCAAAGAGAAATTGAGTTCCTGCTCGGTTTAAGTTGGCCTTAGAGCATAGTCCAATAAGTGGTGGCGTTGTTGTTATTAGTCTCCAAGTGGGATATTATTGGTTGTGGATCCTGATCTTCCTTATTCAGAGGTTGTGTTTTAGCTGTGTCTCGATCCTATCCCATGACAAAGGGGTTTGGGGGGGCTTGGCCCCACAAAATAGTCACCATGGGGGTCCAGGTGAGTGCAAAGACTACTTTTAGGAGCCCCCCCCCCCAGCAGGGGTTCTAGGGCAGTGCCCCCGTAGTGAAAAATTTGGAAAAAATGCCTTATAAAATGTTGTAATTTCATAGTCATGACTTGGTCAATAATGGGTGATTTACAGACCCATGGTATTGGGTGTCCCATAGTGTTTTCCCATGGTAATCTCTGTTTAAAAGGAAGGCATTGTAATATGGCTGGGTATTGTAGCATTGTAAAGATATCTATGATTGTGTGAGAGAGACTGTGAGAGAGTGAAGAGGAAGTTGCAGCGGATGTGTTGCAGGTTGTATCCCTTCATTTGTTGGATGGTATAATAATAAGGACTGGCAATTTCTATGTGGACGTAGCCCATCTTGGGTGAACCACGCTATATTGGTGTCTCTCTTGTAATGTGTTTTATATGATTTATATTTTCATCTTGTTTATTGTTATTGATCTGCGATCTTGTTCTTCTAACAAATTCTATATGGGTGGATTATGGATTTCTTTCTTCACTTCTATGATGTGGTGGGAAATGCCTTAGTGGAAGCAATGGAAGAATCTAGGAGAATGGGTTATGTGCCTAGAAACATGAATGCAACTTTTATTGTGTTAATTCCTAAGAAGAAAAAGCATGAATATTGCAATGATTACAGGCCTATATCCTTATGCAACTTGATCTACAATTTCATTACTAATATTTCTAATCAGATCAAGCCCATTTTGGCTAAAAATATTTCAAAGGAACAGTTTGGATTTTTTTCCAATAGGAATATTCTTGATGTTGTTGGTGTGGCACAAGAATGTCTACATACTATTAAGACCAAGAACATTCAAGATTTTATTCTAAAAATGGATCTGATAAAATCTTACAACCAAGTTGACTGGACATTCTTGAGAATCTTTGTCTTGATTTAGATTGGTCTCTCTGTTGATGTTACTAACTGGATAATAGCTTGTATCACTTCTGCAAATGTTTCCATTTTGGTTAATGGTACTCTGACATTAAATGTAGTAGAGTACTTCGGTAGGGATTTCCATTATCCCCTTCATTGTTTCTCTCAGTCATTGAAGGACTCATTATACTTATAGCAGTTGCTAAGGAAGATGAAAAAATCAAAGGTATAAGAATTTCTCATTCTCTGTTTATATCACACCTGCTCTTTGTCGGTGATGTTTTGATATTTGGAAAGGGATTTGTGACTAAATGAGAGTGATATCTTGCCTTAATCAATATCTTTTATGTAGCTTCTGGGATGGTTGTCAATCCACATAAATCTATGTTTCTATATTACAATTTTTATCCTAGGATATGTGATCAAATTTCTCAATTATTTCCGTATAAAATGGAAATGTTGGATGAGGGATTTAAATATATTGGTTATTATTTGAAACCTAATTTCTATATAAAAGGGGATTGGAATTGGTTGATCCAAAAAGTGGAAAAGGGGATTAGTAACTGGACCTACAGATTCCTGTCTTTGGGCGGAAGTCTCATTTTGTCTAAGTCAGTATTATAAAGCATTCTTTTGTATTGGATTTCTCTTGCCATGATTCCAACTTCAATTATAAAAAATACAAGGAAGAGAATGTTTCATTTTATGTGGGAAGGTAACCTTGAGTCTCAAAAGTTTCATTTATCTTCATGGGAGAGTTTATCATTACCTAAAAATATGGGAGGATGGGGTTTGAAACATATTGATTGGTTCAGTACTACTTTGAGCATAAAAAGGTTTTGGAGAAGACTTATTGGGGATGGTCTGTGGAGTAGAGTTCTTAAAGAAAAGTATATTAGGTGATTTTCTATAACACAGTGGATAAGGAATTCACACAAATGTTTTGCAAATGCCTCTATCATTTGGAGAGGGTTTATCAAAGCTTATACAAAATGGAGTGAATGGCTCTCATGGAAAATTGGGAGAGGCACACAGGTGTTTTTGGGAATTGATCCCTTTATTGGAGATGAAGGGAACTATCAACTATCTAAATTATTACTATCTAATCCCCATAATAGAAACATTTAGGTTCTTTCACATGTTCAGAGATTGGCTGAGAGAGATGATTCTTCATCATATCGGTTATTGTTAAGTGATTTGGAACAGAATGATGACATTGTAGATGAACATAATAACTTTATAATGATCTTAAACAAAGCATGAATACGATTAAGTGATGATGAGGATAGGCTAGTGTGGAATTGGAGAAGTGTTAATGGGATATTGACTGCAAAAAATGATTATGAAGTTATCTTAGATGATATGGTGTTGAAACATCCCAAGTGGTGGGAAAAATCTCTTTGGAAGTGGAAATATCCATTAAATATAAAGTGCTTTATTTGGTTGTTCCTTGAGAACAAAATTATTACATGGGATAATCTCTTTAAGAGGGGATTCAGTGGACCTGGTATGCGTGTTTTGTGCAGGATTGAGATGGAATATGTTTCCCATATTTTTATCCAATGTACTTTTCTTAGATCTGTATGGTCTGAGTTGAACATAACTCTAAATTTTCAAGATGTGTGGGGATATTCAAAGTTTTAGGACAACTTTTATATATGGTTTCATAAAAAAATTAATTTCAAAGAGATTCCATTGTTTTTAGTATGGGAAGTCTAGAAAGCAAGGAACAACATCATTTTTTAAAATAAAAGGCCTTCTATTTTCTTGGTGTGCTCAAGGATTATCTCTATGTTTTTTTAATTCTACAAAGAGAAGAAGCCAAAAAGGGTGAGATCCCTTATTAGGCCTTTTCTAGCTAATCCAATCTCTACAAGTTCATTTGATGGAGCATAGAATGCTGGCATGTGTGGTGCAAGTATGATTTTGAATATTAAAACTGGGCACAATATTAAAATGAGGATGGGTGTTGGTCCTATGACCAATACAAAAGAATATCTTATTTCTCTATGGGGTCTTTTGTGGCTTGCTAGGAAAAGAGGGATTTTCAATATCTGAGTTACAGGCGACTCCAAAATTGTGATCAATTGGGCAAGTGGCGTATCAAATTTACAAGCTCTAAGTATTGATCAATGGGTGAACAGAGTCAGATAAAATATTAAGAGATAGCCTCTCAAAGATGGTTGTTGGTATCATATTGGATGGATTCCTACACTTCGAGGAGTTCATTGGAGAAAAATATGGTCGATGATGGATCAATATCAGTTTTCTAAATTGAACATTGATACTTCTATTTTGCTTGTCTTGATATGTTTTTGGAACAAAACTATTATGAGCTATTTTAACAATGTTTGTGGGACATATCTCACTTGAGAAAGTTTTGATGTAATGATAGGAAGTTAGTATGGAATGTTGGGTAGAGTCTTATTTCTCAGATGAGAAGGTATTGATGTAATTAAATGAAGTTAGTATCGGTTGTTGGGTAGAGAATAGTAGTCTCTCAGTACTATCTTTGCTCTTGGAGAAGATCTATCTAACTTTGATTCCATGTTGAGTAGCAAGTTACAGTTTTTTCTTCGTTTCTGAAAACAAATATGGGCACATCCACGTATACAAAAATTAATTAAACGTGAACCTTCGTATTTAACATGATAAATAATATAAAAATGATTATATCTCTAAAATTAAATTATGTATTAATAATAAATTCTACTCATTTATATTGACATAATTATATCTTTAAAATTAAATTATATAATAATAATAAATTTTATTCATTTATATATATTTTCCAATGGTGGTTCAGTGAAGGGCTATATTCATCGGGAAATATGCCAATACTTACTAATATGACATCTACTAATCTGGAGAATCAAGCTATGGAAATAATTACATGATCTATGCATTCATTACATAGAGGCTCAACATGAGCATCATCCACATAATCATATATATTTTTCCCTATAAAAATTAAAAAAAAAAAAAATTATAAAATATTTACTTATGTTAATAATTTATAACAAAGTCACTTAAAAAATATTTTAAAAAAAACAAATTTATTAATCCATAGCATATAGCAAATTTTATAACTAACATTTTAAAAAAATCATACATAATTTCATATTTTTATATTATACTTGTGGATATTTAAAATACTAATAATTATGAGATCTTTAATATAGAAATTTGATAAAATTATTTATTTAGTAATCACCTTAAAACTTTTGATTTAAATTGATATTATTTCGATGAAATTATAAAAACTCTGATTCTTAGGTTTCATTATTGATTAATAGTTAATATAGAAATTTGATAAAATTATTTATTTAGTAATCATTTTAAAACTTTTGATTTAAATTGATATTATTTCGATGAAATTATAAAAACTCTATGATGTTTAGGTTTTATTATTGATTAATAGTTGTCTTTTCTTTTAGTATTTATGAAATCAATTTTTAGGTTTCATTATTGATTAATAATTGTCTTTTTTTAGTATTTATGAAAACAATTTTTTGAAAAATATAATAAAATTGTAATTGGATTATGAATTTTTCAAAATAGTTTTAAAAAATGCAAATTAAACTCATGTTTAAGGTAAATATAATTTTAATTAAAATTAAGTAAAATATCAATTGGATGTATTGGGTATAGTTAAAGTAGTTAAAAGGGAAAATAGGTTTCTCTCACATCTAAATTTAAATATTATTTTAATGCTTAACATATTCAATGTTCTAAATCAATGGTTCTTCAAAAACTATTTCCAATTTTATTATTAAATTTAATATCATTTTATTAAATTGTTAATTTACTTTAAGACCCACTTTTTGAAAGTATAGATATTATTTTAATGCTCTAACATATCCAATGGTCTAAATCAATGGTTCTTCAAAAACTATTTCCAATTTTATTATTAAATTTAATATCAATTCATTAAATTGTTACTTTACTTTAAGACCCACTTTTTAAAAGTATCAATTATGTTTGCACACTAAAAAAATTCTTAAAATTCATAATTCTATACTCCCATAAAAATTTCATTAAATTATTAGAACAAAACCTCCGACATCAAAAAACTAAAAATAAAAAAATTCATTCAATTATTAGAACAACTTTCGTTTGGATTATAGAGAATATTATTATTATTATACATGACCCATAAACTTTATCAACTAAATAGTTTATAGCAATAATGTGTAGTAATGTTTAACATTTTTTTTTTAAATAGTTTTGTTTGGGATTTTTTTAAATAGTTTTGTTTGGGATGTTAGAAAGGAGTGATTTTTCCTATTAACATAATGATAATTTATTACAGTGTGAATATATTTGTTGCTTGTCTTTCTCTATATTTTTATATAAAAATATCTTTTATTAGCATTATTTCATATTAGTATCTTTTTAATATGTTTTATTAAAAAAGGTTTTCTTTACTAAGTTAGATATACTTAAAATATATACATTTTGTTATTGTTTCAACAATATAAATATGTGTTTATACAAAAAATTAATCCTATAAAAGATGTGGCCAAAAACAACATATAAGTTTCAATATGCTAATTATAGTAGCCATAAGAGAGTTGTGCCTTGTAATAGCATAACAATTGATTGGTTGTGATGTAAATATGCTTGTTACTGAACTTTCCCCCTCCCTCCTTTTAAATCTCGCTCTTTTGGAAATTCTTTTATGCCATAAATACTTTTTTACCTCTCAGTTATTGAATCTACAACACATAAGTTGACTTGGACTTTGTCATAAATCCAACAAGTTGATAATGGATCAAATATGCCTAATATCTATATGTATTGGAATTGTTTTTATAACATAAATACTTCTATTCCTCTCTTTTCTTGAACCTAAATCAAATAAATTGACTTAGACTTTGTCCTAAATCCAAAAAATTGATAATAAATCAAATGTACCTAAAAACTATGTTTATTGGAATTGTTTCTACTACATACATACTCTACCTCTCAATTATTGAACCCAAATCACATAAACTTCCCACCTCTCAATTCTTGAACCCAAATCACATAAACTTATCTACCTCTCAATTCTTGAACCTAAATCACATAAGTTGACTTGGACTTTCTCCTAAATCTAAATAGTTGATAATAAATCAAATATACCTAAATTTTATGCATACTGAAATTGTTTCTCCAACAAAAATAATTGCCCACCTCTCAAATCTTGAACCTACAAGTTAACTTGGACTTTGTCCTAAATCCAAAATCTAAAAAGTTGATAATGAATCGAATATACTTAAAATATATATAAATTAAAATTGTTTTTACAAACATAAATACTTATGCACGTTTCAATTCTTGATAGACTTTGTCTTGAATTTAAAAAAATGATAATTAATTAATTATTTTTACGACATAAATACTTTTCTTTGAACCTATAAATTGCCTTGCACTTTGTTTGGAAATAATAATATAAATAACGTATCTAGCACGAAAATCAAAACAAAACATGTGAAATTTTGTGATGTTGATGCGATAGGTTCCAAAATTATTTATTCAATTCGTTAAAGTTAACAGATTTTTACATCTTAAATCCACATACATTTAGCAAAGTTTCAAAAGAATCCCATGTTCATCTCAAATCCACATACATTTAGCAAAGTTCCAAAAGAATCCCATGTTCCTTTCATTGTTTAGGTACTTGTCACATCGTTCACACCTTTTACCTAAATGCCCCAACTTTTTGGATTTTCAAAACAAAATAAATAAATAAAAACCCATCACATGGAAACCTAGTCGATTCTAATTTCCATGTAAAGTTGGACGACTCCACTCCACATGGGGAAAGAATTTGTGTTTTAAATTCATAAAGTGTTCTGTATAGTAATTGGCGTTATTATTTCTAGGGTTGACTAATATGACAACCTCTTCCACCCTCTAACCTTTTTGAGCTCCTGCAATGTGGACCACCACTAACCTTTTTGAGCTCATGCAATGTGCAATGTGGCCCACACTATGTAGTTAAATAATACATCATTGGAACAGTGAGCAAGAAAAATGATTCTCCACATACAACGAGTTGGATACCAATGCAATCACTCATGTTGGTTCCAAGAAAGAGACCATAAGGAAATCCAATTTTCATCTTTTATTCACACAATTTTCCATGTTGGTTGCTCACCACATTCCGAGGTTCCCATTCACCATGGGAAGCTCTTTTAATTCAAAATTGTATCATTAATGGTCAATTAGTAATTGGTGATTTGGAATTGGATGATTATAAAGGTTTTATAAATAATATCCATTAGTATAATAAATGTTGTATAGTTTGGGATATGTGTAGCTTAAATGTGCGATGATTTTATTTATTTTTGGCAAGTTTGTTCATCACTATTTCGATGGAATTCGGTCAAATTTTTTAAGAAATTCTTAAAATTTGTAAGTACAGTACCTAAATTTGTAGATTATGAGTGCCCTGGGTTTTTTTAAGGCATTGAATCCATTTATGGATTCGAAATCACGATTTGAATAACAGAAAATTCAGATTTCTTTATAAAAAATGCATCGGATTCCAACCAAAAACTCGTCGGGAAGTAAAATGGTTGTGTGTTTAGACTTCTTCGTTTGGGATATACATGGTCAGATGTTAAATGTTTCAAATCCAATGGTGTATATCCTAATCTATACAACATTTATTACTTTATTGTGAGTTACATATTGTTTGCCAAAAAATATAGATGATATTTTCCATTTTGAATTACGTATTCCCTCTACTATAAACTAACACTTTCCACTAACAACCTATCATGTCCCCAGTCACCTCAATGCCCTTTAGAGGTGATGGGGGAGCTCCTTAGAATAGCAACCTGGTAACTTTTCTTGCTCTGAACACTTTGTCACGTCCCCTCCCATTGATCTAACTCCGAAGGAAATATGAGCAACATAGAAGGGGTCTTAATTTTTGCCCCCAATATCACATTATGAAATTATTCACAACTAAATATGTGTGCAATGCATAATAAACATACACAACGGAATTAAACCATATTAACACACACACAGAATGCATTTACCAACATTTCATCATAGGCATAATAACAACATAATGCACAAGCATTCAGTTCCATTATTCAGCTGGATCAATCTATGCATTCTGACATAAACAAACAATCATTCATGTATATGAAATTGGCATAATTAGAGGCAACAGGAAACACTTATCTTTTAATTGAAATCACCAAGCAATTGGATATGGACTGCAACGTTCCAACACAACCATAAGTCTCTGCCCATCTTATATTCTTTCAGCACTCAAAGACTACCCCTGAGCCGGGGGCTATGTATCCACTAAGGAGGAACTACCCAAGTTCACTCATAGCCTTAGGCACAATCATTCAGGCTCATCCAACACACAGCTGACTCTGTCAAGCAAGTGGGGAGACAGGGAAGGATTTTCTAAGCCAATGATCTCAACCACAGAGCTACAGGAATATACAACTGGCTTCAGACAGGCCAGGTACCCCCATCACCTCCACTCTCAGCCTAAGTAAGGTCCCCTTCATTGCTACACAGTCCCTCGGGTGCCCATTCCCTCAGCGCTGAGTTGGGAAGGTATGGTTGGTCCCGACTTCTAAACCAAAGATAATTGAGCCTTCGCTGGCTCTACCATGAAATATAACCCCCTAGTATCTCTCCCACTGCAATCCACTCTTGGATCTTCCTCAATTCCTGCCCACGTGAATCTCATTCACGGATTTCAACTTTTGAGCACCAAAAACTGGGTGCTCCCATGAATTTTGGGGCTCTTCACACTCTCAAACTCACTCTGGGGTTTATATTTATGGATTCCCCGCCGAATTTCACTTCCCGCACAAGCTCCTGGGTGATTTTGCACTTCAAAATGTAGCTTCTTTCCAAGTTGCGATTTATGGTTTTTCCACAGCTGGGAATGCATAGCATCTTTATAATAGCAGTCTGGTTGTTTCATAATGGAATGGGGATGAGGGAAAACATCCTCCCATGAGGTAGAGTGACTTGTGGGTCAAGTAAACAGAGCTCATACTCCACCATACGAATTTTTGGGCTGTCCATACTCCATCAATCTCATGAGATGATTTTTGAATTACTTCCTTACAACAGAAATAAATGACAACAAGGAAAGTCAAAGTGGGTTCTCAAGGTGACATTTGGCCGCATAGGTTCAATCCCACAACCCCCTCACCTCTCCCTAGTGGATACACATAGACCCCCCATTTTAGTTGCATCCATAGCCAACCCCTTGGTATTTTATTTGCATTATAATTATTTACATGCTTTTACAATTTCTCCATGGCTTACTAGCACATGGATAACACAATATAAAATACCATCCCTTTAAGGATGAACATTCACTAGAGGGGCCTTGGCCTTGATCTCCATGCTAGGAATCATACATCACATATGTACAATATTTACATATCGAGTTGATACATTCTAAGGGACAAAATGGAGGTATTACATTCCCCTCCCCCTTAGAATAACACCGTCCTCGGTGTTCCAACACTTAGGAAAAATTACACATTGTTTACACATGTCCAAAATTCACAAAATGTGGTAGGTATGTCCTGCATTTCATCTTTTACTTTTGGTTTTCAGGACCAAGTCCTTTGGCTTCTACAGGATGCTCCTGCTGGCTTTGAACTTCCATCTCCACAACAATCCCTTCCTTTTTTTTACCTTCCAGCTGATCCACAAGTATAGAAACTTTATGGCTACTCTCTTTCTTGTTGTCCTTTGTTGGGCATTTACAGAGGCAGTGATTTCCTCCACATTTCCAACATTTCAGTGGCTGCTTTTTCTTTACATGCTCAATTTCCTTTGATTCTTCCACCCTTGAGCATTTCTTAATGGACTGATTGGATGAATGCCTCTTCATTGATCCACTGTCCTTTCCACTGCTGATAGATTCTAGAATGCCTTTTACCTCATTTTGCAAACAAATAGAGTCATGCAAAACCTTGTGGTTCATATCATTCTGTTGCTTTTGTAGCTTGAGCATTTCCTCAAGATTTTCTTAGGTCTTGGCAATTGCTTGAAGAAAATTTTCAGCCAAATCAAATAGCTTTTGGTATGTTACCATGGTCAATGTGCACAACTGCCCACACTTTGCTTACTAGCAACACTTGCCTTGTAACAGCTACAACCAATTGGTTTAATTTTCACCTGTGGAATTCATCATTCCAAATCTTGTTAGGCCAAGCATAAGATAAGAATTAAGATCAGTCAATTACTTTGCCCAATTGACATGAAAATTTCATGCTTTATCCATGAGACTTCCACACATTTCATGCTTGTCCAACATACAAATGAACTCATTCATGTTCATCCTTTCACAGGAAATTAACTAATTCAACATTCACAATTTATTTCAAGCAAAATAAACACAATCAATTTTCAACCATAATATGCATTCAACAATTTTCTGTCTCTAAAATGCATCAATCAAAAAGGAAAGAGAAGAGTAAGAGTTTCCCCCTCTTAATCTTGTTCCAATCCGGAGCCCCACCACAACTGTGGTTCCATGATCCTTAGTATATTTCACTTCAAATGTGAATGCTTGACTCACCTTTTCCTTTTTTTGGTGATGACACTTGGTGTATAAGGTCTGTCCAAGGCTTCTCAACCAGGGAACCCCTCCCCATGGTTTGCCTACAGAACCTTTGGCTGTTAGGACCCACACAAGTCCACTAGCACCATTTTCCATTGCTACTCATACTGATCTTTCTAGGACAGTCACTTGTCCAAATGAATCCTTAGGATGCCTTCAAGGTTCTTGCTTACCAATTACCTGGGTTTCAACAAAGAAACAACAATGTATCAGCTTGGTTGTTATAAGACTTGTACATGAAATTTTTCATTATTCAAAATGAGAAATAGATGATAATTAATACTTATATGTATTGGACGTCTTCATGTTATTCCACAGGCTCCTTCTTTGATTTACAATCCTTGGATCACCTGTGGATACAATAACAAATGTTTGGCCAACACGTAGGCTGCTCCACAACATTCAATGCCCAACCAATGCACCGACTGGATTTACCAAGTGTTTAATTAATGTTTGGTCAGCACGTAGGCTGCTCCACAACATTCAATGCTCAACCAGTGCACCGACTGGATTTACCAAGCATTTATGGTGCCAAACCAGTTCCATACCTGCTTTTCCCTCTCCATTGCCAAGCCAACACTTCCGTCTGGGTCAACATGCCAATGGAAGGAAACTGCACCATAACCATTTCCAAATCAAGGGCTCTACTACGAAGCCATAGGAATCTCAATGGGTTCCATCTAGTCTCGGCACCCACCTCACCTCCACTCACAGCCTGAGTAAGGTCCCCTTCTCTATTGCACAGTCCCTCGGGTGCCCCTTCCCTCAGCGTTGTCCTGGGTACATGCAGGAGGTCCTCACTATTGAACCAATAGACATTTTACACCTTTACTATGGACTTACATACATTTCCATACGCAATACAATCCTACCTGAAATCTGAAAATTTCAATCAGCCAAACACTTTGTGAGTATCCATGCATATACCATTTTCATTGTAAATATTACAACAGTCACTGAAGTGATATCAGAATTATAATACTCAATAATTCAAACACTATAAGCTATTAATATCTCAAATGCAATGAAATATATTTACTTTATATGCATCATCGTTGCAATAAAATTCTAAGATACAATCACATTATATATGAATTCAAATAAAACTTTCAATATTCATGATTACAAAATCATATAATTTCATGTTACTCTGTCCTTCCAACAGAGCATCCTGGTAGCCCATCAATCATGACTACCTTCTTCATGCAATCATTTTCCTACATCCATGGAAGCTCATAGAATGATCTCATGATTTCCAATAATTCTATCATTTCAGTTATTAATGAATTGCAATGAAATATATGCCACAACCATGTATTCACACCATGCCTCTCAACATATGTACCCACACATATGCAGAAACAATCACAGAGTTTACATAAAATTTTAATGTGCATCCACTCAATGCCACCTTGCATTGATTCATGAATACCATAATTTCATGTCATGTATTTCACCATGATGTTTTGGAAGGTATGGCTATTGCCTCAACACATCACCCAACCATCTCCCCAATCACTTGGTTAACTTATTTGGGTGCCTTCCTTCTCCACCCGAACAACACATCAGGAGTTTTCTCACTCCTTGGTTTTTGGAAAAGAGGTGTCATCCCAAATTAACACCAATAGGGAGTTCATGGGATACTTGTGTAGCACCATAGCATTACCATTCCAACCACAGTATGGCCTTAACCATGACTATCTCATATGGCGTGCACTACCACAACATGACCATAAGTCCTCACTTGATTTGGTTATTAAACTCATAACCAACATATACAAATGGCATGCTATATTTTCATATGAATTCATTTACAATTCAAAACATCTAGATGGTATAAGGATCCCTTCCCTGACTACCACATACCTCACCGTACCCGGTGGGATAATGTTTGCATAAATGCATTCAACATCACATACATACCAATTTACGATTATTAAATATGGCTCAAGAGATTCTTACCCAATCCCCTTTTTGTATGCGAGCATAAATAAACTATTACCTACATGGATCCCATTAACATCTTTGATGTTACTTGATCAATTGGTCTCCTGCAAAGGATTACACCATCCTTCCACCAACCTCATGATCATAGATTTGTTGCACCAACCTTTCTTCATAAGTTTGTTGGTCACATGCAACAACATCATCAACATCTTTATCCATGCTTATGTTTTCTTTGGTCCTACAACCAATACCAACACCAATAGTGATTATCAACCACAATAATTATCTTAAGTGGCTCATTGCATATATAAAACCTCATTATTTTACCGATATGCAATATCATATACATGCACAAACACCTTCACATGCACTATGCAATATCTATTAATGTGCTAACTAGTGCTTATTCACTTCATCTGTCTGATCTCTTTCATTTTCAGCATTCCTATGCCAAATTTTCTATACATAAAAATTGAAAATATAATCATATCAGCAAGAGAAGAGTTAAGGAATTCATCTTCCACATCATAGCTGATCCAATTTCATGGTCTCTCTAGCAAGCACACAAGGGATCATTAGTTATGATTTTCTCACCAAGCATCAATTCAATACATATACTCATGTATAACATTCCTACTTTCTACTTTCCAAGCATACAATTCTTATGCTATAAACATAAATAGTTTAAGATGAGAAATTTCCCTCTTTATCAACATTGCCTTACTGCTCCAATTGCTTTAAGGAATTATGGCCAAGCTCAACTTGACCTTTCTTGGACTTCCCTGCACTTATGAGTACTGCAATTTGTCCACTATTGATGCCAGGTAAAGGGATATATGTCTAGCTGGATCCGAATCAGCCTTTCTATGCTGATTAGATAGACCCTGTTGGTTGTTGGGTCTCACTCATTCAACGCGGATTCCAAAAGGTATTAATCCTTTTCCAATGGAATTTCTTGTCCGCTCGTTTTGTTAACCTCCTGCCACTTACATGGGCGAAATGTTGTATAAGTCGTTGATCACTTTGGTGGTCTTTCTCGTCCGTTGATCTATGATCAACGAGGGACTTTCACTTTTGGGATTTCGCAGACCAATCTTCCACTAACTCTCGCACACTTTATCCATAGAAATGCTACGTGAGTCATCGATCATTCTTGGTCTCAATCTCCACCTTACGATCTCTGTTCATTTCGCAGCTCTAACAAGCCTGTGTCTTGGACTTCCAGAATCTATCCTGGACTGTTGATTCTTCTCCTCTACCCGTTGCCCTATGCTACAGTTATTCAAATCTTATCAGCTACAACACCATATTGAAAATAATTTATTTTGTCAAAACAACGCCACAGGCACTTTTCTACTTCATAGCCACTCCACAACAATTTTAACCCAAACCAACCTCCCCTCAAGCCTTGGGATGTTGATTTGTAAAAGCCATTAATTCTAATTTTATGCCAAACTGGAGAAAAATGGGATCGGGACCCTCACTAGTTCTTCCATGGATTTCGTTAATGGCCTATGAGCTTCACAGGACTCATCCAATTCTGAGTCCGACTGCTCCTGCTATGTCAAAATGAGTTTCAGGCTCTATACTCTTTTTTTGAACCCAACGTTCTGCCTTCCACAATCTGCACTCTGCAAGCCACAAGTCAGGAGTCAGAATGATAAACTTGAATCAAAGTATCATATCTCTTCCTGACTTCCACAATCTGCAAGCCGGAATGTGGGGTTCAAAATTCAACGCTGTCAAGCGGACTCCATCAAATTTAACCCGAATTCCGCAATCCGCAATGCGGGTTCTGAAAGTCGGCACCCTAATGCACAAATTCAAGAAATCACAACTCCGACTTCCGCAATATGCAATCCGCAGTGCGGGTTCAAAAATTCGGCACCCCAAATGCACAGCTTCGAAAAATTCATGCCTCCGAATTCCGTAATCCGCAATGCGAGTTCGGAAATTCGGCACCCCAATGCATAACTTTGAGAAAATTGCACCTTTGACTTCTGCAATCCTCAATCCGCAATGCAGAAGTCAGGAAGTCGAAACCCCAACGCACAACTTCAAGAAAATTACACCTCTGAATTCCGCAATCCGCAATCTGCAATGCGGGAGTCTAAAAGTCGGAACCCCAACACACAACTTCGAGAAAATTATACCTTCGACTTCCGCAATCTACAATCCATAATGCGGAAGTCAGAAAGTCGGAACCCCACACACAACTTCGAGAAAATTACACATCCAACTTCCGCAATCAACAATTCGCAATGCGGTAGTCGGAAAGTCAGAACCCCACACACAACTTTGAGAAAATTACACCTCCGACTTCCACAATGCGGAGTCAGAAAGTCGGAAGTCGGTTAAATATTCCTGTTGATGCCAACTTCTTAGGACGATATCCTTCTCATCCTAATTCCATTTTTGGCAAACTTGGTATCATTGGAAAGCTCTCTCCGAGCCCTAAGCAACTGTGTGATCCTCTGCCACACCCGATAAATCTGATTTTGTCATTCTTCCAACCCAAATGTTTCCAAAACTTCATCAATACCTCTTTTAAATATTTTGATTATCTTCCTGTAAGCTCATACTTTGGCCCAAGCAGCCCCAGTGTTGCAACCTTGGGCTCTGATACCACTCTGTCATTTCCCTAGTCACCTCAGTTCCCTTTAGAGGTGATGGGGGAGCTCCTTAGAATGACAAGATGATAAATTTTCTTGTTCTAAACACTCTATCACATACCCTCCCATCGATCTGACTCCAAAGGGAATATGAGCAACATAGGAGGGGTGTTAATTTTCGCCCCCTGTATCACATTATGAAATTATTCACAACTAAATATGTGTGCAATGCATAATAAACACACACAGCAGAATTAAACCATATTAACACACACATAGAATCCATTTACCAACATTTCATCATAGGCATAATAACAACATAATTCATAGGCATTCAGTTTCATTATTCAGCTGGATCAATCTATGCATTCTGACATAAATAAACAATCATTCATGTATATAAAATTGGCATAATCAGAGGCAACAAGAAACACTTATCTTTTAATTGAAATCACCAAGCAACTGGATATGGACTGCAACGTTCCAACCCAACCGTAGGTATCTGCCCATCCTATATTCTTTCAGCACTCAAAGACCACCCCCGAGATGGGGCTATGTATCCACTAAGGAGGAACTACCCAGGTTCACTCACAGCATTAGGCACAATCATTCAGGCACAACCAGCACACAACTGGCTCTGTCAAACAAGTGGGGAGACAGGGAAGGATTTTTCTAAGTCAATGATCTCAACCACAGAGCTACAGGCATATCCAATTGGCTTCAAACAGGACAGGTACCCCCATCACCTCCATTCTCAGCCTAAGTAAGGTCCCCTTCACTGCTACACAGTCCCTCGGGCACCCCTTCCCTCAACGCTGACCTGGGCAGGTATGGTTGGTCCCGACTTCTAAACCAAAGATAATTGAGCCTTCGTTGGCTCTACCATGAAATCAAACCCCTTGGTCTCTCTCCCACTACGATCCACTCTTGGATCTTCCTCAATTCCTTCCCACGTGAATCTCATTCACGAATTTAAACTTTCGAGCCCCAAAACCTGGGTGCTCCCATGAATTTCAGGGCTCTTCACACTCTCAAAATCACTCTAGGGTTTATATTTATGTATTCCCCACTGAATTTCACTTCCCACACAAACTCCTGGGTGATTTATGCACTTCAAAATGTATCTTCTTTCCAAGTTGCGATTTCTTGTTTTTCCACATCTAGGAATGCATAACATCCTCATAATAGTAGTTTGGTTGTTTCACAATGGAATGGGGATGAGGGAAAATGTCATACCATGAGGTAGAGTGACTTGTGGGTCAAGTAAACAGAGCCCATACTCTGCCATACGAATTTTTGGGCTGTCCATACTCCATCAATCTCATGAGCTAATTTTTGAAGTACTTCCTTACAACAGAAATAAATGACAGCATGGAAAGTCAAAGTGGATTCTCAAGGTGACATTTGGCAGCATAGTTTCAATCCCACAACCCCCTCACCTCTCCCTAGTGGATACACATAGCCCCCTCAATTTAGTTGCATCCATAGCCAACCCCTTCGTATTTTATTTGCATTATAATTAATTACATGCTTTTACAATTTCCCCTAGGCTTACTAGCACATGGATAGCACAATATAAAATACCAACCCTTTAAGGCTGAACATTCACCAGTGGGGCCTTGGCCTTGAGCTCCACGCTAGGAATCATACATCACATATGCACAATATTTACATATCGATTTGATACATTCTAAGGGCCAAAATGGAGGTATTACACAACCTCTACATATATTCACCTTGTTAGTAGCCAATTTATGCATCAATAACTTTTCATCAAACAAATAAATGTATGGCTGAGATTTTGTTTCTGACATGAAAGTAGAGCAAAATCTTAATGCGTTGTTGTGGAAAAAATAAATGGAAACAAAAGACAAGGTTTTTTAAACAAAATTATAGTTTACCACATTTCAATGCAATATGGTTTTTAATTAATTTCATACTCAAAGTCAATAAAAAATGGTAAGGCTCAATTAAAAAAGGTAAAATTACCATCTTAAAATACATCATCTTATCAACCATTTATTAAGAGTATTAAGATGGACTTGTCTAAAGTTTATATGCTTTGGACTCATATATGACCAAAATGAGTCCAAATTATCATATAATAATACACCATTCTTATTAAGGTTTCTCCCCATTTTTATAGACCAACTTATTCAGAATATTAAGATTTCTTCTCATTTATAGATTAAATTTTATGAACTATTTTTAATGTTTTATTTTCACAGTTTTCATATTTAAATTGTAATATCTCTAGTTTTAATTCTTGGATTGTATTGGACCAAGTATGTGCCAACTGTAAATAAATGTTGTGATGACAAGAATTAAGTTATGTAAATGAATTTATATGTAAACAAAATGTAATTATGTCACTATGTATTCCTAACGCGGAGCCCAATGTTAAGGACCTATTATGAATGGCTAGGCATATATGTAAATGCATTTATAAAGGACCATGGGGTATGATTAAACTAGGTAATCATTTATGTTGAAATCTAAATATAAAGGTCCAAGGTTGACCAAGAAAGAGCACCTAAAGGGTTATGATTCCACTAGGAAGAAGAGATGAGAGGTCCCTTGGGGATTATTATTAATCTTAGCCATGCATATCTCCTAACCTTTCTTTTTCTGAACTATTTTGTTCTCTAACCTAACCATCCAAACTAGTTGGTTTGAATGGAAATAAGAGTGTAAGATGGGAGTGAGGAGTATAAAGACTCCATTTCTTTAGGAAGTCTAACCATCTCCCTATTTTCATACACCTTAACAAGAGTTCAAATATGACTCTCTTCCCTGTCATGAAGGGAGAGGAAGATGATATTCAAATGAGGGGAGTATTGGCTTGGGGAAATGTGGTCTCTTGAGAAGAGAATAATACACTCTATGATATCCAAATGAGCATAAACTTGTGATGGGGTAGGAAGAAAGGATAAATCAACAAAATCATTATAATAATCATCTTCATACCTTATAGGTTCTTGATCATAAAATCTCCAAGAAACAAAATATGCTAGAAGAAAATCTTGAGTTTATCTTGGTTAATCTTGGGAGCAATTTGGGATAGGTTGGGTGAATTTAAAATACTGAGTTTATTTCCTTTTTCCTCAGTAGTCTCATAATTTAACTAGGGGGTGGCTTCCATAGAGGACTATCAGCTAGGGTTGGGTGGAAAATTGCTCACACTTAGTCAATTGCTTGATTTAGTTTTTGGATAATATAAGTACTTAATTTTTGTTATGGAAAGTATTATTATATTTTAATTATAAATGTGTGTAGCTTATAAGGGTGGCAGGTGCCAAGAGGGGTTCCTTATCGATCTCAACAGAATAGAAGTGATTCGGTACTCATGGGGGATAGGGATCAAAACTAACACCTATGTTAAAGTATATGCCTTATACCTTGGGTCGGATATTGTCAAAACTCTAGGAATTACTCAGCTCATGGTCTTCGATGATTCTGTTCATGTAATCAAACAAGCTCACCAAAGCATTTGAACTAGAAATTATATGAAAAATCAACTCTTCAATCGAATTACTAGTAATTTAGAAGTGTTTTAGGGAAACACATCTTGCATTTCCGATGGCATAACAATCATCTCATTGATAAGCTTGCAAATTATGTAGTCAAGTTGGATAAAGGAGTGCCAATACATAATTCTATGTGGACTGAGAGGAGGTGGATTGACAACGAATTTGAAGGAAAATCCACAAAATATCATAAAAACCATGGATAAAAGGCATTTCAAAATTACAATGTATTTTTCTTTTTAAATGGGGTGTTAAGTGCATGCAATTCCCCCGACATGTGGATATGAATTCGAATGAGAGCATGCAAATATCAAGCCATTTAACTCGTGTAAGAAGGAAATCATTCCACATCATGCCTTCCCCCGACATGTGGATATGAATTCGAATGAGGGCATGCAAATATCAAGCCATTTAACTTGTGTAAGAAGGAAATCATTCCACATCATGCCTTTGAAGCCACATGATATGATTTATGTGGTTTGGGTTAAGGTTTGTATGGCATACAAACCCATCACTCATTGTGATGGTGGGATTATTTTAGACTATTCGCGGTAGTGAAGGTTGTCAGAATTGGATTAGTGCATCCAAGTAGAATTTTTTGTGTCTAGTCGTTACCATAGGTTATTTCCTCGGTTCTCTCCGCTTATGGGTTCTCTACCATATTGATCTAGGTTTTGTTCCAAGCAGTTGTGGGTTTGGAGGTCGTATAGGAGGTAGCTAGAACAAGCCTCCTTCTTTGAGTGCACCACGAGGGGCAATGGAGAAAGCAATGGAATATGGGTGTGATGTAAGATAAGCTTGGCATGGAATTGCAGGCTTAAGGAAAACCCTTTGCGGATTGAAAGCGTAGATGGATAGTGTGGAGCAAGCATTAGAGAATTTGAACTATCATCTGGAGCTAGTAGACCAAAATCACAACCACTTGGAGGCTAAGGTTGATACCCAGGTAGAAAGATTAGTAAAATTGGCTTTGGATAATGAAATTCATCACTCCCTTCTTCAGGAGTTCGTTGGACGTCAATATTCTATATATGAGTCTTCGAATTAAGTGCAACTAGATATTGAAACTATTCAACAAACTACAATTGTTAGGTTTGAGGATTCAGGCATGGAGATGCTAGAAGGAGATGAAGAAAATCTGATATTCTAAGAACACCTCGAGTTTGATCATTTTTCCTCATTTTTATGTATTGTCGTTATGTTTTATTACTAGCCTTCAATTTGTTAGGAGTTACAATAGGATTAAGTTAATTTGGGACTTTCAACATTTTGTGTCGATGTATAAGGTCAAGGATATTTTGAAACCCTTGCATCTTCAAGATAGGTCATTTTGTCATGAACTGCAATGTATGTTTTTGGGTTGTTTGAGGATTTTCCTCGACCTTTCTTAATATAAAATTTCATATCCGTTTCAATTAAAAAAATTGTGTAGTTTACAAATAAATGTATTGAAATTCTTGTAGGTGTTGATAAGTAAATTAACTCTATATTATCTCCATGTCTATAAGATTATTGGTAGCATCCCCTATGTCTAACTGAATGCTATCTAGTTGTTGAGGATTGAAGGTTTTGCATGCTTGGAAATTTTTAATGTACGTATGAATTAATGTGTGAAATCCATGAAAAAGAGAGGAGAATTCCCTTATGGATGCTATATACATTGTAACTACTTAAAAAAAAGTCAGGAAAACATCCCCATCAATCTCATAAACATTCCAATGGTTTTCACATCTTGTAGAATTTTTGCTTGGAAAGAGAATCATTGTTAGGGTCTTAACCTAACACCCTTAAATTGATAGATAGGATGCTATGTATTGAGGCCATCTATATTAAATAAGGCCCATGAAGTAGATATAGTGTGAAAGCAATATTTTAAAAAGACTTACTAGAAGGTTTTGCCAACTAGAAAACGCCTTCACTAGAATTATATAAAGGGGTAGAAGCAATGTAATAAGATGTTTTGCGAAGTATATTGTAATTGGATCTATGTTGATTTGGAGGTTTCCCCCTTTAAGAGGATAGTGAACATTTATTTCCATCAATAAAGGTATTGCTATTGTGATATTTGGTTCTCTACAAATTTATACTAATGTGGTAATTATGCTAATTTCATTCTACTATCTTTCTTTATTATGTTATTTCTTCTTTGAATTTAATGTTCTTTTATTAAGGTACATAACATTTGGTATTAGAGCATTTTAATAAGTTGGAAATTTTATAATGGTGCCTATAAATAACATAGTGATCTATATTTCAGTGCATAAATTTGTAGTCAGGTAAAAGTACACACAAGAAATCAAAGAGGTTCACTTTGTTGGACACCCTTGTAACCCCTATTGGTAACCCTTCGAGTAGTATTTCATCAAACAACACTTGTATATGAAATTTCACTTCCACATACCCTTGGGTATTTCAAAATTCCCCTAGGAAACTTGAAACTAACCTTAGATAATCTGATCAACCATCTTGTTTCTACAGTGGAACTAATCATAGCACTTGGGAATATTACTCTCTAGTAACTAGGTAGCCAAGTAGTACAACTAAGGGCATGGTTGAGCCTCCTTAGTTAGTTCCCTAAGAGACTAGGTCGAGTACTACTCTTGGACCCTATGAGTATATCAAATAGCTATCACACCTAGCACTCCCTTTCCCTTGGGACCCTAAAATCCCTATCCTCCATGACTATTTCAAGGAATTCCTAAATAATTTATTGTATTAAGACTTTGGGAATTCTATCCACACAATAATATTTGAGTGGGAGTAACACTCCACCAGGAGTAGAAAAAATAAAAGTTATGGGTCCTAATTGCACCCTTATTCTTGATTAATCTCAAAATAATACTTGTATCGATCTAATGACATTGACACCACTCTCTAGCTAAGAATCAAGGAGGTGATCTCTCCCACAAAGTTTCCCATGTGGAAACACTATATGATGTGTTGCAAAACAGTTATACCAATAAACACTCATCTACTTAACAAAATCTTAATGACATCCATGCACATATTTCCAAATTGGGGTCACTTTCCAATTGGATCACCCACTTCATGGCCCTATTTCCTTCATCATATTCAGGATACCCAGAGCCAAACCAACTTCCCCACAAGGAAGGACCTCACTCCACTCTAGTTGTCGTTGATCCAATGACTTAAATGTGGAACATACTTCCTAAATTCAATCTCATGATATTTGATGGCTCAAACCACATCAAATGGGTCACTCAGATGGAACATTATTTTTCCTTACATGGCATCATAGATGATATGATGAAACCTCAAGTGGGTGTCTTTTATTTGGATCTTGAATTCTAGGAATGGTGGCAACGGAACAAGAAATATTACAAGGGTTATAACGCTTGGACACAATTCGGTTCATGTATCTATGGACATTTTGAAACAAATGCTCATTATTTGGGGCAACTGACCAAGCTCAAACAATTGGGCACAATCAAAGATCTCATCTCATCTTTTGAGTATCTAACCATCCGCACTGATGGCATGTCTAATAATTTTTACAATGAATGTTTCATTAGTGCTTTGGAAGAATATATATGTGCATAGGATTTAATGGCTTGTCCTATTACTTGATTGGATTCCACACAAAGAGATAGAGAAGCACAAAAGGTGATGAATGCTCAATTAAAAAAGACCATATTTACTTGCCATCATTTTCCACCTACCTTCCCTTACACTAATCCCTCATGTATTTCCTACCTCTCAAGATACAAAATCTAACTCAAGCTTAAATGGTGGAGTTCCAACTCAATGGTCTTTACTACAACTATGATGAGAAATATTACCTTGGTTATAAATGTAAGGATAAAAAGAAATTATGGTCATTTCTACAGCATTTTTTATGAGGAAGTTTGTGGAAGTGCCCATGAGGTCCCTCATATATTTTGGGAAGAAATTCTCCACACTAATCTATCGGATTAGGTCGAAACTTAGATCTCCTTACATGGCTTGGCATAGATACCAACAGCCATGGCATAGATACTCTCTCAAATAAATTACAACTATATCTCCATATATTATCATCTCGCATCATATAGAAAATATTCTTAAAAACAACCATTCATGCATTGTGGCTCAATTCCATTCCATTCAATATTTTTAGGCCCCTTTTCAACCCATTACTTCTAACATGCAATTGGTCTTGTACAAACACAAATCCATATTTGACACTCCCAAAGGATCGCCCCCTTCTGGTTGTGAGCATGATCATTCTAATCCACTCATATATACCCAGTATCCTCCCACCCAATGTATGCTATCACCATACATGTTCTCAAAAAAAAAATTGAAAAGATAACTAAATAATTGTTGGATACTAGTGTCATTATCTCTAGTAGTAGCCCTTATTCTTCCCTAGTTTTTAAGGTCCTATAGAAATAAGGCGCTTGGAAAATGTGTCTTGACTTTTTTTCTTTAAACAAATTCATTGTCAAGGAAAAGTTTACCATTCCTATTATTTATGGCCTTATGGATGAGCTCAAGGGTGCTCAATAATTCACCAAAATTGATCTCCCCTTAGGCCATCATTAATTTCACGTCAAGGAGAAGGATATTCCCAAAACTTTATTTTTCACTCATGAAGGCCAATATGAGTTCTTGGTGATGCCCTTTGATCTTTGCAATGCACCATCCACCTTCCAAATTCTAATGAACAAAATATTTGCACCCTTTCTAGGTAACTTTGTCTTCATTTCTTTTATGACATCTTGCTCTATAGTAAAACTTGGCTAGTACATGTCACCAATGTGGATCAAGTCTTGCAACTACTTGAGGATCATCAACTCTTTATTCAAAGGTCCAAATTTTCCTTTAGTTTTTTTTAGTGGAATATTTGGGACATATTGTTAGTCAGGAGGGTGTGCGTGTGGATCCAAAGAAAATTGAAGTAGTGAAGGATTGGCCTTTCCCTACAACTTTTAAAATACTAAGAGGCTTTCTGGGTCTCAATGGTTATTATAGAAAATTCATACATAACTATGGTGATATTGAATATATACTCACGTATTTTCTAAAAAAGAATGCTTTCCATTGGAATTACATGGCATAAAAGGTTTTCTGGAACTTAAAGGTTGTTCTATGTACCACCCTTATATTCACTTTCCCAACTTCACTAAAATATTTTTAATTGAATGTTACACCTCATGTAAAGAATCATAGAAATACTCATGCAAGAAGACAAACCGTTGGCTTTTACTAGAAAACAACTTTGTGAGTAGCACTTGGGAAAAACATTTATGAAAATAGATAATGGAAATATTGCATGTTGTGGGCATCTGGTGTACATACCTACTTGGACCACATTTACATATCAAAACCATTCATCAAAATATGAAATAATTTCTAGGATAAAGAACTCTCCCTTGAGCAACAAAAATGAGCCACCAAATTGTTGGGATATGACCATGAGATAATTTACTAGAAAGGAAATGAGAATGTGGTAGCTTATGCTCTCTCTCAAAAGTATGAAGTATAAGATTCCCTCTTTTCCCTCTCCTTCATTGTAGAAATGTTTGAATAACATCAATAATGAATGGTTCACATATCCCACACTCTCTACCAAGATCCATTAACATCAAAAGGAACCCCATCCATATCCAGGATACACTTGGAACAATGAAAATCTTCACTATAAAGGAAGCACATATTTGCACAAGAATTCATCATAGAAATCATGGGTGTTATCTTAGATACCTTCATCCCCCATAGTCATTCATTAGGATTTCACAAAACATATGAAAGGGTGAAACAACCATTTTTATGGGAAGGCATGAAGAAGGACATCCACACATTTGTGGTAGAATGTGACACTTTCCAATGACATAAAATAAATATAGTGAAACCTCCAAGTTGACTTCAATGACTTCTCATTCCACCTAAGTTATCTAACATTTCTATTGATTTCATTGTGGGGTTGCCAAAATATGTAAATAATTCAATAATCAGGGTTATGGTTGATTGCCTTTCAAATATGCTCATTTCCCCCCTACCACTCCTTTTCAAGTCCTCTATGGTAACTCAAGTATTCATGGATCATATATTCAAACTCCATGGTATGTCATAGTCTATTTTTATGGACCATGGCCCCACCTTTATTAAAAAATTTGGCAAGAATTGTTTTGAATCCAGGGAACTCAATTGAATCTCAACCCAACCTATCGTCCCCAAACTAGTGGTCAAAGTGAACATTTCAACAAGTGCCTTGAAGAATGTTTTTGGTGCTTCACTTCAAAGTGGAAATAAAAATGGGCTCAGTGGTTACCTATAGAAGAATGGTCGTATAAAAATTATCATGCTACCACTCAAATGAATCCATTTTAACCTATCTATGGAAAAAATTTCCCTCTCAATACTATCCTACTTACCATGCATCTCTACGGTACAAGAGGTTGACAAAAAACTCACATCTCAACCTGACATTCCCTACACTCTCAAGGATAATCCAGTAATGGATCATAATAGGAAGGAACAAGAGGCTGATTAACATAATTCATAATGCCATTTTGCAAAAGGTATAAGGTATCACACTTCCTGCATCCCTATAAGTATACCTCACTTAAGGCCAATCACCACCAAAATATTTATCCCAATTTTTGTGGGCCCTATAAGGTGCTCAAATGTGTTGGTCATGTGGCTTACAAATTGGAGATACCTAGCCACTCTAAGATTCATCCCATATTTCTTGTATCTTGATTGAAGAAATTCGTTGGCTCTAATTATCATGTTCAAACTAGCCTTCCAGAATTGGATGAAGAAGCTTCCATTTGGTTGTCATCGACAAATGGAAATATTGTCTCCACCAATGGAAATATTGTCTCCACCAATGGAAAATGGAAAATGGACCTGTCAAATATGGCCTTAGTTAAATAATAGGTGAAACGATGGGGATTGAATCACATGCACTTTATGTCACTAGAATTTTCACATGATCAACATGCGTATTTTTTGGGCTCATAGTGTAGCTCACATGTTTGTTTTGTCATCATGTCAATATCCATGCATTTTATTATCCCTTCTAGGCTAAGAAATAGGTGGTAAAAATTTATGTTTACTGTGAACATGTGGCAAAACATTGTAATTACATGTTATCCCCAAGTAACCCTCAAGAAGGTTGTAAAAATTAAAGTTTCCTTTACCTCTCTTGTTCATTTTTGCTCCATGAGTGTTTTCATTTACTATAACATGACCGCCACTTCAATACTAGTGGTAAGACTATAGTTATTTATCTTTTGATCTTAGTAGCATTCAACAATGATTTATTTATTGCAATATGGTATCTATATGCCTTGATCAACCAAGTTTGCACCTACCAATGTAGAAAAACCCTAACACATAGCCTTCTCTCCACTTTGAAGTCATATGCCTTGAGAACAACCACTAGGATTTCAATAGATAACTCCTTCTTCAAATGTTTCACTATAATATAAGCAATAGGGGCATCTAAGAGAGCATGTTGCAATTTAATTCCTCCATAAACTCCTAGGGCTCTACCCACTGCTATTAGTTCATTTCTATTGAATGAATACATCTACGCTTAAAAATAATAATAAGGCACTAGAAATGGTTCATCCCCACTTAAATAATAATAGGGTTGAAATAAAATGAATGGGCCTAGGAAACACCTCAATCATTTTCCTTTTGTAGTATGGCATCTATATACTAAATTACAACAAAATATTGGTTCAAATTTAAATTGGAAATCAATTACTTATTCCATAGGAAAACTAATCAATGCCAAGTTGAGCTATAACTATGATTAGTAGTTGAACCTACCAAACTTAAATTGGAAATCAATTACTTATTCTATAGGAAAACTAATCAATGCCAAGTTGAGATATAACTATGATTGGTATTTAATCCATAGTTAACCCTAGCTTAATCTTATATAGTAGTCATTTTTCTTTTACCATGAGAATATTGGAAGTCAATAAAACAACGAAAAGAAGCAATAATGTAAGAATGACCAAAATAGGTCAACAATTTCATCAAAAGACACCTATGTTGGTTTGGATTATTTATGTGTTATAATTTTGGGTTTTATTATTAAATTCCAGACCCTAAAAGTTTGACGTAAAAGTGCCTACTTGCTGAATTTGGAAGATTCCAGTATTTTGCAGGGAGACTTTTAGTCACAAATAGTTCCTATTGAATAGTTTATATATAGTTCTTGTTGTAATTAATTTATGTTTATATATAGTTCCTATTGAATAGTTTCCAACATATTTATGCTCACTACCCATAAGATCTTGGGGTCAATATAATGGCCTACCCTTCCCTATCACATAAGCGCAAGTATTCCCCTATTACTAGTATGTGATAGAACTATTATGTTTCACCTTATTTCATTGGTGCAACCATGTATAATGTTTTCCTATTACTGGGTTGTAGTATAATCCCATATAATTACAATTGAAAAACTTAACTATAGATAATGGTGGTAGTGGATGTGCGGGTGAATTCTCCAACCTAGAACAAGCTTGCATTCTCTCCTAGATGGGGGGTTCATTTTCATTATTGGGGAGGTCAATTCAACAAATGTGAATTGACTAGCCCTTCTTTTTTTAAATAGACATGAACTTGCACATGCATTCTCGAGAATGTGTGTGCGTTGTTGTGTTGATTTGTCTTTGGGATTAAAATGAGGCATTGCTGCATTGAGTTTTGGAAGAGACTTAAACCTATTTAAACAGGAATGTGGCCATGTTCCCTATAACACTTTTCAACACACATGTGTTCCTATTGCATTGAAAAGGAAAAGCAACTTCTTGTGAGCTCCCATGATCCAATGTTGAAGAGTTGTTGTTACAATTTACAAAAGTGGAAATAAAAGATTTTTTCTAAGAAAGTTTAGAGTTTATTTTATATCAACTAATTATATAATAAAATTCTACAAGGAACATGGGGAGTGGTTTAAACAAAAGAGAGCATACAAAGATAAACCTTGTCCACAAAACCTTGCAATGCTTTATTTTTTTGAGAAAGTAAGATGGATGGTTTTCTTTGTCAAGCTCCATGGTTATGGTGACTCCATTTCTACAAAGTTCTATCAACAATTATGGGGCAATGTTGTATAGTTAGAGGAGTTTGCATTGATCTAACATCACAAAAGGATAAATCTCTTGATGACTAGTTTGTCACCACTATATGAATGATGGTTTAACAAAAAGGTTGAAGCACAAGATAGAGAAAGTAATTTTCTGCATGCTAGGGAATCCATGGAAGGCATTAACAAGAGGATGAAATAGAAACATTGCATGCACCATGGGATGAGGTTGCACTACATATTTTTGTTGTATAACTTTTGAAGGGAGACACAATCTTGTGCCTGCCTATCATTTCAAATTGTTGGAGGATTTGAGAAACCAAAAATTCATTAACATACCCGTCCTTTTGTTACAATTGTTGCAGAGAATGTCTACGAAGGTGAAAAATGGTAGATGTAGTTCCCTTGTGCCTGAAAGAGTTTGATAAACCTATGCAAGAAAATAAATACTAACAGAATATAAAACACAAGAAATAACAATGGTGCATCCACACAAGACAATACATAGAGATTTACATGGAAAACCTTAACCAAGAACCAACCTAACTCGGAGTTGCTCCTCTCTCTATCTCATTGTATTATCCTCACTATATACAATACAATATTCTTAGCAGCCAAAACCCTAATCCATTAACCTATATTAGATTACAAACCTAATTCTTTATTCATAATTAATTTATAATGGGACAAAACTATTGGCTGAAATAATACATAATGGACCAAAAAATAAATCCTCGGGGGCTTCACACTCAAACTCCTAAATGGGGGGCATATTGTCCCTCATAGCATAGGGGAGAGGGGAATTCTCCTAAATCCCCTTCATTCAAAGTCCAACACCCAAACCCTTGTTGGGATGTGACTAAATCTAACTACAAAGAATACAACACATTCAACATGCAACACAGTTTAATCATATTGGTAGTATTAATGTGTTGCAGAGAAAACAATTTGTTATAGCATGGGAACATTTCACTACTACTCAAGTTGAGGAATTTCAAGGGTTCTCAAAAACCAAAGGTTACATAACCTAAAAAGGTTGTTGAATAATCGCTAGATCCTACTAGAATACTCATATGAGAGGTATCTAAGGGAAACATAGGGGAACCCTTCTTGTTGATGCACCTAGAGAAAAAATTCCTAAGGTTGGTAAAGAAGTTTCCTTAGCACAAATGATAAACTTAAATATTTGACATTTAGGAATCCCCTTAGTGGAGGAGTTTTTTATTCCACTAGGATTTGGGATTCCTATTGTTAAAGAAGTGGAAATCACATGAACACATGATGTAGAATGGAAACCACTTGTTCAAATGCAACATTCGGGTTCCAAACGGATGAGGAGAGATGAGGAAAAATAATGCAACACTCACACTAACCAACAAGGTCGAGGAATTGATGAAGTAGATCCACATTTTACAAGATAAGACTACCAAATGGAGAATATTTGTAAAATCATCAGGCTAAGGAATATTGATTTAAAAAAACAACATCTAGTCTCTTCACGAACAAAAAAGTTTTATGTTACTTCTATTGAGTACTCACACAAACTAGAATAATTAAGGAATACAAATTTAGTTTGATAATGGAGTTTTGAGATAATTATGAGAGTTTAGAAAAAAGACTAATGAGGTGATTAGATTGACATATCCCATGGAAAAGGATACCAAGTATAAATAAAAAATGCTAGCCTGTAGACCCCTAATGAGGATATATGCATTATATCTATGAGACCAATGGTTTGAATTTTTAATTGAAAGCATTGCATCTCATTTACCCTTTGATATCCATAAACCATGGTATTTTTGCAAAATTTATTTCTCCAATACGCAACAAAGAAAAATTTAATGTGTGAGATTTATCTACACAACTATATACTTCAACAAATGCTGAGATAGTCTCCCAACCATTATGTGGGGGATGTACAACTTAGGGATTCCATATCTTTCCTACATAATGAGTGGTGTAGATTCTAAGAGACGAGAAAGTCTAAAGATGACAAGATGGAAAACGAGTTGAAGATTAGAGGAAAACATACAAGGCCTAAGGAAATATGGATGAATCATGTTAGGTTAATAGTGGACCCTATTGCACCCTATTGCATTTCCTACGCTAGAGAAAAAAAATAGAAGTAGTAGCAATTTGCAATAGAATGATAGGAACATCTAAACATAATATACTATAGTGTGGTGGGACACATTAGGATGAATTGCTGGGAATTTATGAAAGAGAGAACTCATTCATTGCTAGGTCTTTGGATAAACCTATTCATAGGTAATCTATATGTTGGTAGAATCCATCATATTAAATTCAATTGATTGGGGATACAATTTTGGTTTCCACTCCTACTTAAACCTATTCCTTATTGGAGAGGATCGAGAGAGATTGATACAACTAATAAAAGGAAGATATGGAATATTTTTGTCAAATATTCAAGATATTACCCCAAAGGAGCTTTAATTCATTCCATCTCTTAGAAATTAAGAGAATGTTGTCAGGAGCAATAATGAGTAGCTAAGAGGGGAAAAAATCACTAAGAAGTAGCGACAAGAAGCGAGATGGTGCCCCTAGCAATTGGGGGAGGTATTGATAAGAAAAAAATATAAAGGCAGTAAAAGAAGATTAACAAGAAGCAACAACAACTAAAGAAACCTAGAGGATACATGTAGTAGCTAGTGAATGCAATAGTCTACATGAAGTAATAAAGGAACAAGGGAATGATTAGTGGCTATATATTTTGTTGAATAGGGCATGCAACCCTCTAGTTGGTGAGTTCAATGAACCATAGAATTGATCCATTCATTTCTCATATTTTTCACGTCTTTTCATATGTTGAAATTCTTTACCATACCACCTTTAAACTATTGATTTTGTATCCATTGCAATTTATCTAATAAATTACTTTTAATTAACATGATTTTATGGTGTTTATGAGGATTTGTGATGAATTATTTGAGTTGCATGTGTGCTTATGAATATGTGTTAATAGCTAGGCTTGGTGATGAGCTATGATTGTTGTCTTTTGTTTTTTAATAAATTCTATAATTGTTATAGAACCATTCTTTATTTACCGCATCAAGTAAAATACATTACCAATAATATTATGGTCATAACTTATAAGACCAATAAAAAAATAAGGCTAGAGATTCTTTCAGAATCCACACCCATTGCAACCAATGGATCTTACTACATTTCATAGGTCGAGTCATGGCCATTTAGGATTTAAGAAGATGGACAAAAGTATCACTTCTCTAGAAACTCACCAATTCAAGTGACGAAGAAGGATGATGGGCCTAATAAACAATTCTCTAGAAACCCACAAGTTCAACCACTCAAGAAGGATGGTGGACCCGAGAACCACTTCTCTAGCAACCCACCAACATATCAATTAAGCACCACGATGTACTTGGAGATTCTTGTCGTGCCAATAGGTGCTTTCTATAACCCAATATGATGGAGATGTGTAACTCCTTCCACGCTCAACATGGAGTTAACAAGTGACATTAAAAAATATATTAATAAAAATATATGTATTTCAATGTCGATCATAAAAAAAATATTTCAATCAAATCTAGTTAAAAAATTGTGTGTGATGTGCTTTAAGGGAGATGTGTAATTCCTTCCATTTAACAAAAAAAAAGTTAATAACAAAAAAAAATGTTGCATAAGTATGCTAATGGTAGCATTGAATTACATTAAATATTGGGATCAAAAAATATAGAATAAAATGAAAATAAATATACCAAAAACATAATTCTATAACAACCAATGTAGATCCATCTAAACTTCAGTTCTATTATGTGAGAGGGATCAATTTTGTTTTTTGAAAAAAAGGTTTGTACCTTGAGGTATTCGATCCCTCTTAGTGCATAATAGATCCAAAGTTAAGATGGATGAGGTTAGTGGAGAAATTAGTTGGGGGGATGATATAGGCCAGTGGATAAATTAGTTGTGGGGATGATCTAGGCTGGTGAATAAATTAGTTGGGGTGTCCATCTACAACTTGATTTTGAGGTAGATTTTCCTTGGCTAAAATAGAGTTCATAAGTTGTAGAATAACTTCAAAGCATTTCTACTAAAACACTTATGTACTAATAGTACAAAGTAGTGATGTTGTAACATACCTATAGTAGTAGGTGGAAAACCCACACTAGCACACCCATCAGAGAGATCGAGTGCATGGGAAACTGGCATGCCTGACACGACCAAGAGATGGATCGGCACATCTGGGCACATTTGGGAGCACAGAAGGAAACCGTGGGTATATATGGATAGAGCATATGGAGCTTTCAGTAGTAAGGCATGTGACTAATAGGCTTCAGTGAGCAAAAAAGGATTTGGAAAGGGGACATCGACAAGGGGCTTCGATAGTCGAAAAAAGGATTCAACAAATAAGACTTTGGAAAGCGGCAATGTACAAGAGATGACATTGGGTCCATTTTCCCAAGGCATGGTGGTAAGACAGCTTGATGAGGGGGAAAATGGTTGGTCACCACATCGGGCACATATGGATGCCATCAACACAAAGCTCATGTTTGTGGACAAAGGGACTTGAGCATATCGATAAAAAAAATCGGTAGACTAGAGTACCCAATGCAAGTGCTCCCAAGAAGGGTGTCAGGAGAAGTGCCTAATTTTTGGAAACTAGGTCGACAGAGTTACAGATGGGCCTCCAATCCAACTACCAGGAGAGCACCCATATTTCTTGGGGTTTCCCAAACTACGTGTCCCTTTGTTGGGAATTCACTTATGAGGAGGACGTCTCATATATATAAGGGAGTTCCCAAGAGTTTTCAGACATCCAATCATCCAAGGAGAAATCCAAGGAAGGATCCAAACATCTAAGCATGGCAAGTGAGAGGTGCTAGAGACCAAGGGAAGGAGGCAAGTTAGGCCTCAGGTCTATAGCAAGCAAGCAAAGATAATTGTTGGAAGAAGGAGGTAGTGCACCCAAGTCTTACAAATAGTAGTTTTGGGTTGAAGGGTTGTCATGACCAGACTCTCCATGGAAAAGGATAAGGGAACAAGCTTGCATATGGAGTAGTGCTATGGGAGGAAACCCATAAACATTGATGACAAGTGTTGCTTGGGAATACTTGTAGGAGAGAACAAAGTGTATCGAAAGTGAGCTTATGGGCAGACAATGGCATCAGGAGATGGTGCGACTAGTGCCATAGTTGTGTCAGGAGCAGGAAAAATCTTTGGTAGGAATGGGTTGTTGGAAACAATCTCAACCATCAACAAGCACAATGCATCAAAAAATAGAACTATAAGTTCCCATCTTCCTAGGCAGATTTGTTGGTTGTAACACGGGTTTCAATGAGAAGGTGTCAAACCCATGCTCTGTATCTCCATTGTATCATTCTTTGCATACTTTAATAAAAAGGCTTGCAAGTGCCCAATTTGGGTGCCACACATATATATGTTGTTCTTGTGTTCTTGTGTATATGTTTATGGCATGAATAAATAAGTAACATAATGGGTTAAGCATAATCAAGTTAATGACAAATAATAATAAGTCTAAGTGTAGGTTGGGAAAGGTCATTGGGCGTAGCAATTCCAAGTGACATGTAGCTCAAGTTGAAGGGTATGGGCATGCCTTGAGTGAAGAGGCATAATCCACCGCCGAGTAAGTGCGGGAGACCAAGTATCTGTGCCGAATGATGGGTGGTTCAACACAATAAATAGGGCCAACAAGAACAAAAAGGTTGGGTTTTCCCTTGGGTTGTGACATATACTATTACAGCTAAAAAGATGACTGAAAGTTAACTGAAAGTGAAGTTTCGAGAGTGCTCTTCACCACTATCCTAGAAGTGATAGATGGTATCAGAGCCAAGAAGATGATTGAAAGTTAACCGGGAGTGAAGCTTTTGGATTGCTCTTTACCACTGTCTTGGAAGTGACAGATGGTATTAGCATCGAGAAGATGACTGAAAGTTAACTAGAAGTGAAGTTTTGGGAGTTATCTTCACCATTGTCCTGGATGTTACAGATGGTATCAGAGTAGAAGTTGGGTGCTTGCAATACTCGGTGGTAGAATCACCCAAGAAAAAGTGCACCCGATACACAACACACATTGGTAGAGGTGCACTTGAAACACATCGTGCCCATGACATAATGCATAGGCAAAGGTATTCCCAAAAGAAAGTGCACCCAAGACATAATATGCATCGGTAGAGGTGCGCCTAGGATACTAAGTTCCCAGTAGAGTGCCGAGAAGAATGAGTTCCCAAAAGAGTACCCAAAAAAAAAGTATCTTTGGGAATGAAGGTAAAATAAGATGGGTGATGCACTCGAAGAGCAGGGAAAGACAAGGCGTTCATTGGGACGGTCCAGTGTAGAACAGTTGTTGCAAGAGGGGCATGAGTTGTTTCAAACCCTTGAGGAAGGTCAACAATAGCTCCACACACATATTGATGCCTTGTTTATTTGGGTATAGGAAGTGTTAGACTAGGAAAATGGTTGTTTGCAACTAAGGTTGGGATCCATCCAAGAAAAGGAGGGTGCCAAGGATGATGGAGTCATTGTAGGGAAGGGAGCTCAAGAAGCGCCTAAGTACATGGGAAAGAGGATTCTGGATTTCCCTTGCAAGAAGAATCATGCAAAAGAGTTATCTTTGAAGGAGAGATCAACAACCTTGATGGGAGTTTAAGGGAAACAAACTTTGAAAGAAATATCACATGTTTTGAGTGTCTCAACAGAGTGTTTAGACAAGTTCACGAAAGAAGGTCAATAACAAGGTTCACAAGACAAAGAGGTAAATGGACTTTGTTTTGTGAACGTGCCAGTCAATAGATTGGAGGTGGTAGCATTGGTGGACACCAGTTCTATTCATAGTCTCATTAGCGAGCAGACTACAAAAGGGATTCATCAGGTGGCTAAGGGTAGCAATACCATGTATGAGGCAGTGAACTCATTAGTGAATATGTCTGTAGGATTAGTTCATGGAGCACCATTGAAGGTTTTATATTGGCATGCAAACTGAGACTTAATGGTGGTTCCCTTGGATGACCACAAAATCATCTTTGGATAGGAATTTCTAAGGATGGCTTAATCCATACACGTTACTGACAAGAGTTGTTTGATGATCTTGGGAAAGACCCCACAATGTTTTGTATTGTTGATGACTAGGAAGAAGTTGGGGATATTGGCATAGATGTCAAGAGTGAGGCTGTTGAAGTGGTGGGGGATCCAATAGGCAGACTTGGAAACATTGTGAAAAAACAACAAGAAAAGGGTTCATGTAGGCATACCTTGGGTGGAAGGAATGAAAAATATTGTATGATAATTGGGGTGGAAACTTGTTGCACATTGAGTAATACACCAGAGAAGGCAATTCAAGAGATTACCAAGTCTTCTTGTGAAGCAACCCAATGTTGGACACAAGCAACACTTGATTGTTCTAGACAGCAGTTCAATTGAAGGCAAGTGTGGTAAACGTGTGCTCACAGTGAGCACCCTTCAACAAGACAACATTACACTGGTCCAATGTAACACATACCATGTTTCAATTGGATTACATAGCCTAAGGGAATTTATGGAAGAAGCTCAATTAGTGATTCAAATATTGAGCAAGTCAGCAAAGAGGCAAGATAGGAGGAAATGTGAGAAGTAGGAAAAGGTAGAAAAGGAACATTTTCCAACAATAAATTGGGTCTTTCAACAAATAGGAAACAATCACAGATTGGGTGGGTGAAAAAAGGACATGGTAAATTAAGAAGACAATTGAAGGCGTGTTGATAGTAACTTTGATTGTGTGCCCCTTTCCAACCTAAGTTACATCACTTTAGAAACCCATTATTCAAGAGTTGGGTAGTGGGAATGCATGTGCCATGTTAGTGGTGCCTTTGCAAGTAAAGAGGTGACATGTTGAAAAGAGGTGCAAGCTTGACATGTGAAGGTCATAGTAGATTCCCTACCCAAGAAGAAGTTGCAAAGAAGGATCGAAGCACAGCCAAAATTGACACTTGCAAGCATGAAAAAGTGCATTCTCATAGCTTGGGCATGATGATTGGACTAGTTACCTTAATCAATCCATGGCATGAGGGGTACCAAGGTACAAGAGCATGACATAAAGGAGTTGATGAAAGATGCATCATAGAGTCCAATATCCACAACAACATTAGGCATTACTTAGTCTTGTCGTAGAAGGTTGAGTTAACTTGCTAGGTGGAAGAGCCTAAGGTATCGAGGACAAGGTACCAAGGAAAAGATGAACATCACATTCGTGAGGACAACATGAACTCTTGTGAAGTTGTTGAGGACAGAAACATCCTTGAGTAGGGGAGGATGTAATGTCCATGTAGTGGGAAGGTGACCAACCCACACTAATACACCCATTAGAGAGCTCGGGTGCATTGGAAACCGACATGCCTAACATGACCAATAGATGGATTGGCGCATTTGGGCACATCCGAGAAAACATAAGTAAACTACGGGCAATGATGTATTGGGTGTGAGCAAGGATATTTCGGTAGTGGGGCATGCAACCAGGGGCCTTCAACGAGTTGGAAAAGGCTTCGGCAAGGGAAGAATCAACAAGGGGCTTCAAAAGTCGACAAAAATCTTCGGTGAAGAAGGATTTTACAAGTGAAAACGTGGGAGAGATGCCATCAGGTCCATTTTCCTAAGGCATGGTTGTAAGACACCCCGATGAGGGGAAAAATGGTTGTACACCACGTTAGGCACATATAGATGCCATCGACACAAGGCTCATGTTCGTGGACAAAGGGACTTGAAGACAAAAAAGGTTGTTAGAGTGGAGCACCCAATGTAGGTGCCTCCAAGAAGGTTGTCGGGAGAAGTGCCTAAATGTTGGAAATCAGGTCAACAGAGTTACTGACGGGCCTCCAGGCTGACTACCTTGAGAGCGCCCATATTTCTTAGGGTTTCCCAAATGAAACGTCCCTTTGTTGGGCACCCACTTATGAGGAGGATGTCTCATATATATAATGGAGCACCCAAGAGTTGTGATACATCCAATCATCCAAGGAGCAATCCAAGGAAGGATCCAAGCATCTAAGCATGGCAAGTGATACGTGCTAGAGACCAAGAGAAGGAGGCAAGTTAGGCCTTAGGTCTACAACAAGCAAGCAAAGATAATTGTTGGAAGGAGGAGGTAGTGTGCCTAAGTCTTACAAAGAGAATTTCTGGGTTGAATGGTTTCCACAACCAAACTCTCCATGGAAAAGGATAAGGTAACAAGCTGGTTGATGGAGTAGCGCTACGGGAGGTGACCCAAAAACATTATTGACAAGTGTTTTATGGGAATACTTGTGGGAGACAAGAAAGTGTATCGACAGTGAGCTTATGGGAAGACAATGGCATCAAGAGACAGTGAAACTAGTGGCATAGTTGTGTCGATAGCAGGAAAAACCTTTGGTAGGGATAGGTTGTCGATTACAATCTCAACCATCAGTAAGCACAATGTGTTGGAAACTAGAACCAAAGTTTCCCATCTTCCCAGGCAGAGTTGTTGGTTGTAACAAGGGTTTCGGCAAGAAGGTGTCGGACCCATGCTTTGTATCTCCATTGTATCATTCTTTGCATACTTTAATAAAAGGGCTTGCTAGTGCCCGATTAAGGCACCATAAATATATTTGTTATTCTTGTGTATGTGTTTATGTCATGAAGATATAAGTAACATAACGAGTTAAGCATAACCAAGTTAACAACACATAATAATAAGTCCAAGTGTAGGTTAGAAATGTTCATTGGGTGTAGTAGGTCCAAGTGATACGTAGCTCAAGATGAAGGTATGGCCATGCCTTGAGTGAAGAGGCATAGTCCACCACCAAGTAAGTCCGGGAAACCAAGTCTCTGTACTGAAAGATGGGTGGTGTTGCATAGCAGCTTTGGTCCATCAAGATAAAAAAGGTTGGGTGTTCCCTAGGGTTGTGACAGAGGTGCTTTATATAAAAGTATGGGGAAGATGTTGTAATGAGCACTGCCTAACTTTACAACAAAAAAAAAATTAGATGTGTGTATATATATATATATATATAATTAATTAAACAAATCAAAAACAAATTATGTTTCTACACCTATCACAAAATAATAGCATATCCTCCCTATTATCCATCTTAAACTTAAATTTTACAAAAACTATAAAAAATTAAAACCAAAATATCCTAATTTAAAATTGTTTTATACTAGTTTTATTTTCAGTATCCTAATTTCCATTGAGAAATTTAAGATGGATTTATACTACTTATTTTAAAGTTCCATTAACAATTATTACATGGATTTATCAACCCTTTTCAAACAAAGGCTGAATTAAAAAGTTCAATAGTGAATACACCTATTATTTGTTATTGTTTTGTTAAACATGCTGCAGATATTGTTCTTGCTTTGTGCAGCATTCATCTTCCATTTAAGATTTATTTTCAGTATATATAGAGTCCAAGGTTTTACTCCACAGGATTCTATGCTTTACTTTAGCGGTAGGCTAGGCTAGCACGTCTGTACAAAGATCTCACCGTCTGGTTTTAAAAGTGACTAACCAAAAATATCTATCCTGAAAACACTTTCCACTTTACCATTTTACTTACATATAGAATGGAACATTCACATTTACATGTCATAGTTTTTTTTTAAATATTTTTCTGTTCACATTCACGTGATATGCCATATTATTATAATATTTTGCTCCATGGAAAACCTTAGATGGTGTATTCAATTCCATTCTTCTATACTGTTCACAAGCATTACTCCTCTCCTGTAAGATTTCCTTGCTATTGATTTCTGTTGAGCTATGGTGTCGAGTCCATCACCATTGGAAAGAAGAAACTTGTTTCAGATGTTCCTGATGCTACAATATGCCATGCAGTTTATTTATTAGCTATCTACATCGGTTTCATATGCTCCCTGCTGCTATGTTATACTGCCCTACCTTCATTGTTTTGTTATAAAAAACTGAATAAGGAATGCTTCTAGCTGCAATAATTGCTACTGGCATCATTTTCATTGCCTTTTCCAACTGGGTCAAAATGATTTCCTCTCAATTCCTTGTCTAGCATTTGTTCTGTGCACATAACACATATTAGCATGGATTTCTGTCCTAGTTCATTCGTCTCAAAACTCTCTTTCAAGTTACGTTCATGTAAAACAATATATTTAATTTCTACTACTCTGATGATGATTGCTCATTTCTTATATCCTTTTCCACCATCATCTCCCATTAACCTTAAAAAAAAAAAATATGTGAGTGATGCATATAACTTCTGTGCCCATTACAATCTGCAATTTCATTTTTCTGTTTTTAGTTCTCCAAGATTTTAGAGATATCAGGTATGCAAAAATATCAATAATTATAACAAATAGGTAAATTATCACATTTCAATAAGAAAAAATAATACATCTTCTTTAAATACCTTTATGAGATTCAAAAACACAAATATTTGTGATTATTGTGTTTTCTTCATCTGCTTTGTTAGCTTTCTCTGAAACATTCCCACAAGAAGTCATACGGAACATCCCCACATGAAATCATAGCGAACATTTCAAGATAGTTATGCCCAAAAACATTTTGTCTCCACAATCAGAACTATTTCTCATTACAGAATTATTATCATTTAAGTAGGTTTCAGGGTACATTGGTCCATACTGGCATTATTGAACTCGATAGAGTATGATATCCGTATAGTTCCACTTCTTTTGTTTTTTTTTTTGGAATTTCCACAATCTGGGTCGTTTTAAAATGGACCAAAATTTCGAAAAGCACAATTCCATGACATAATTAAGCAATAAATAAAGTAAAACTATGATTCTCCCAGTTTTTATAACCAGATCTAAGGAACAAATCGCCAAAAATAAATGGGGCGAGCGATTTGAGTGACAGTTATCCCACGCCGATTGTTAACAGGGAAAGGAGACGGTACTGAAAGTTCGGTAACTTTCACATACAAGTCCCACTATGGTTTTTGGAAGGCAGGAAGAGGTGTCGGTCGGAAGCAGGATGATTAGACTTTAGAGACATGTGTCAACCAATACGGTAGGAGAATGGAAAATAATTCAGACAAATATCATTACAGGGATGACAAAGTTACAGAAGTATTATTTAGCTTTATGAACTTTTTGGGTCAATGTAAAATGGACGGTTCCCCAAATTGACAAATAATAGAGATATGCAGTGCCAGTGTGGGGGCACTTTTAAGGAAAATAGAGAACGATGCCCATTGCCCACTGCATTATTCAACCGAAGTACACTCTAATGGATGGATGGTATTTGCGTTCCTTCGGAGAATGAGTCCCAAGAAACACTTTGCTCCCTCCAATTGCCAATAAGTCTTTGCCACGTTAAAAGTCTGGAGGAAGTGGAATTTGACACCGTATTTGACAGGTGGGGGGCCTATCGTTTCAGATAAAACATGAACAGGGTCCAAGGAAGAAGTATAATAGATCTTAGACGTCTGAGTTGAGCAAGTAACGAAGGCAACATTGAGCTTTTGGAGGAACTTATTTTTGGTGGATTTTGAAGACAGTATTCGTAGAGATGAATTCATTTTTGCCTGGTAGTACTAAATTATCTCACTGCCCTGGCCATGCAATTATGCCAGACCAAACTGCCTTGAAATTTTTCTTGAACAAACCTTGGTCTAGACAAGACATTCCTGGCCCTGGTCTTGCTAGTATTAGAACTGCTCCTGCATCTTATCGTGTAGAAAGGTTGTCATTGTGCAATATGGCATTGAGTGAAAGATTTCACCAAACAGAAGCAGAAAAAGGCGTGGAGAAAGAAGATCAGGAAAGTATTGATGAGCCTTTGCAATCAAAGTTGGCATCTGAGTTAATGAAAATAGATGAAAGCCTGAGAAAAGTGTCTGAAAAGACAGCCAGGAAAAAGTTTGAGCGATATACATATTTGTTTGCTGCGATTGCGTCCAGTGTTGGGATCACTTCCATGGCGGCAGGAGCAGTTTACTATCGTTTTGTTTGGCAAGTACAGGTAATTGCATGACTGGGTGGGGCAATGTCTTTGTATGTGTATGATTTGGCTTAGTAGTTTAGGTGGGGCTGTGAGGGTTTAAATTCCTATAAATGTAGAGTTCTGTTCTGTTCGATCTTTTGAGTTGCATTTTATTCAGTTAGTAGTAGTCCTCGGTCATGAGATCAGGTGGAGTATTCGTGTAAGGGAAGGCGTTTAACTTTGAAAGTTGTTTTTTTGGCTGGATTCCTATCTACCGATTGGGTTTCTTCGTTCATGTTTGTGTACAGAAATGAGTTTAACTTTGAAAGTTGGTTTTTCCTGGATTACAGCCTATGAAGGAAGGACTGAATTGGTTTTCATTGACTTAAAAAAACTGCCGAGGAATGAAAAATACCTCAGAAAATCAATTTATTAATTAAATAAGATAAGACTGTGCAAAAGCATTTCACTTTGATTTCTTTATTTTTTAATATATCCGTCTCTGTGATTTATAAATTATGTTAAAATAGATCTCAGATCTATGTTTTCCTGCACTGATTGAATGAATATCTTTATCTTCTCTATTTTTTTAATATAGGCATCTTTGTGCTTCATAAATTAAGTTAAAAATAGTTCTATGCTGGCCTACACTCGTCTGCAAATTCATCGCTTTGTAGGTCTCTTATGTTAAATAATGATTTATCTGAGACTTTGATAAGGTATGGCATCTTGAATGATTATTATAATTGACCAATACTGATTGATAATAACTGAAATTTTCAATGTTGTTCTCCTCCAGGGTGGGGAGGTTCCTTTTACAGAGATGTTTGGCACATTTTCTCTAGCTGTTGGAGCAACGGTAAGATTAAGTACATTTGAAAAAAAAGTAGGGTTTTTTCATCAGATAGAATACTTTTGAAGGTAAAATAGTTTCTTCTTATCAAATATGATAAATGGGAAGAAAAAATAGGGTTTTTATCAGATATAATTTATAGTTAGGTCGAGTGATCTGATTAAAGAAATGATAATCTAATGCAGATTGGAATGGAGGCCTGGGCTCGTTGGGCACATCGAGCTCTTTGGCATTCCTCTTTATGGAGTATGCACGAGGTATATGTTTTCTTATGTTAATCATAAATTAATATATTGACATCGGCCCTCCTTAGATCGAACTGTCTGAAATAATCAAATTGACATGAAATGATATCATTTTATTTTCAGAGTTTGTATTGTATATAATTCAATCAGGTTGCTTGCCCTGTGGATTCAATTACAGTGTCATTCTATACTTGCAAGCGTTCAAAAATCAATATGAATACAATCTGAAGATTGGTTTCTCATGTTGAACTCCCTTGGATTTGTGGCAGTCCCATCACAGACCAAGAGAAGGTCCCTTTGAGCTGAATGATGTGTTTGCTATTATTAATTCTGTCCCGGCCATTGCCCTCTTATCTTATGGATTTTTCAACAAAGGCTTTGTGCCAGGCCTGTGCTTTGGTGCTGTAAGTTCTGATCCCAATGTCCCAAACCTGTATTAAAATTTCTGGGTGTTTTTGTTTCTTCATCATCTGTTTTTGGTTTTCCTGTAGAATGTATTATTATTCCTGCAGTCTTAGTGTCATGGGGAAGTTAAGACTTTAATTATGTGAGAGCAAATCAGTATCAGTTTTGTGAGGGGAATGTGTGTGTTCTTTGTTTATCAGGGCCTGGGGATTACTGTATTTGGCATGGCATATATGTTTGTCCATGATGGGCTCGTTCACCGTCGTTTTCCAGTGGGACCTATTGCAGATGTCCCGTACCTTCAGAGGGTTGCAGCTGCACATCAGGTTTGTCAATATTCTTCCTCTGTCAACAAGAAAAAACAAAGAAAATGAAGCAATTAAAGCTGATCATATTGTACACATGTTGGAATTCAATTGTAGCTCCACCATGCAGATAAGTTTGATGGAGTTCCTTATGGTCTCTTCCTTGGACCCAAAGTGAGTCACGCCACTGCTGCCCAACTCCTTGTCTTTATTGATTCAACTTTGCTTTGGTTATTGCTCCAGTGGCTCTATTATTAATTTCTGAGTGCTCTGTCCGTGCAGGAAGTCGAAATGGTGGGAGGGGTTGAAGAGCTTGACAAATTAGTGAAGGCCAGAGCTAAGACAGCCAAGCACCCTACGGAATCTGAAAACACTGTATGAATTCCAAATAATTATTTCAGAATGTGGGGTACGGAATCTGCAAACACTGCATCGATTCACAAGAATCGTCTAACTTTACATCGAATCGAATCTGTTTCTTTGTATGTACATCAGATTGTAATCTGGGAAGTGGAATATCTATGACTAACAATCCATAAAAAAGTTGTATATATAGGCAATCATGATATCGTCATATACGTAAATCATAGCGTCACTGATTGGGATTTCTATGTGGCAATACATATAGAGATTATACTCCCGGTATTTCTGTCATGTACATAATTGATCATTAAGTTGTGGCCAAAAGACAAATGGGTCAATCATCATCTTGCATATGAGTTATTGCTAGAATTACAATGTTCAAATTTTATACTTGCATCATTACCAAATAAAGCATCAGTTCTTCCGTAGGAGAATTCTCATATTTATAGATTCAAATTGTGAGCATTATTGCAACAATAACATCTCTCATTATTGGTCGTAGGAGAATTCTCATATTTATAGATTCAAATTGTGAGCATTATTGCAACAATAACATCCCTCATTATTTGTTGAATAATGATGAATAAGAGATATGATATGTTGGTCGTAGGAGAATTCTCACGCAAAAACATTAACTTGTACATGAAAGAATATAGAGGGAGTGTTTGCGAAAAAATATTTTTATAACAAGTGGGAATGGATGTTAAGGAAAATATAATTTAAATGATTTTATATTGTTAAGATTCATGATGTATGTTAGCTCAAATTATTTGACATTATGTATTCCATGTGCTTATAGATGATAATTTGAGGTTATGTATTTCATTTGTTCATAAATAATAAGCCAACATACAAAACCTTCCCTATAGTAGCTAGTCAGCTTAACCAACCTAACCATATGCTTATTCATATAAGTATCACATTGGTGTCTTATGCTGTATATCATTTATTGATTTAATTTGGATGTAAAAATAAGTGCATGTTGAATCTTTGCATGAATACAAAGTCGTTAGTAGTAGATGCAATGTTTATTTTGATCTAATGCTTTAAAATTTAGAAGTGAATAAAATTCTCTAATATGCTATACCCAAGAAAAGAAGAAAATTGCATCGAGATAAAAAATAAAATAAAAAATTGCATCAAGGTCAATGTATTCTAAGGGGAATGGAAATGTAATACCCTTCTTACACCCCCTTCCACCCCCTTACATTGGGACATAAATATGTGTAATTTAGTGTATATGTGTAACTTGTGTTTTAGTATTGAGGGTACCATTGACATATAACAACAATACATTGCAAATGTATGCAACCATATAAAAAGGTTCCTAGTCATGACCCAGTGCCAAACCCCAATAGCAAAGGTGGAGCATCATACAAATGGTGATGTTAATTAGGCTGAGCAGTGAGGCATGTGATATGAATCTGCTTCCAAAAACTTAACAAGAATAACATAAAATGGCCAAGGAGGGACCATGCTTGGAACAAGGTGAAGGGAAATAAAGAAGATGAGAGGGACATGACTTTTCCTCAATAAATTAACATTATGTACTCCTTTGCTCGAATAAAACTCAATTTAAAAATAAATAAAAATTTAAATGCATTTAATATATATCATTGAAAGTTGGGAAAATTACACCTAGTTGTCCATACTCATGAGGTTCTTAGAGGTGACACTTAATTTCCCACACAAGAAAATATAAAAGGATAAAAATTCATTTTGAGAAAGGACATATCATTAGTTTTTCTCCCCATCAATTTGGTCTCATATTATCATTATTAGGTGTAAATGTGAATGAGATTCTGGAATCTTATGGCTTTTGAGAATGGAAGTTGGAGAAGGGCCCTCGCACGAAGTTGAGGGACCCTTTAGGTGCAATCATGCATTCGCAAAATGCGCTAAAGTTTAACAAATTGAAAATGCGTGCGTGTTTCTTAGAACTAGGTATGGGCGGGCACTGATGCCGCCATGTCAATTAACATGTAGGATAGGATTCCAAAACGCGCGCACGTTATAGTGATACATAAATTGGGCGTGTTATGTATCACTATAACGCGCACACATTTTCGTTAATATAACAAAAAAACAAATAGTCTGCGGATCGTGGCCACTGTTTGTCCATGCAAAGCCGGAAGCTTGAGCGATCAGAGCTTGGAAAAACGTCTTAGAGAAGTGAAGAGAGGGAAAATTTGAAGCTCAAGGAGGGCGATTTCATCTTGCAAGGAGGATTGGAAAGGTAAGCATCCAAATCCTTGCCTCATTTCATCAATAAATAAATAAATTTTTATGTTGCCCTAAATTAAAAATCTTTGTAAATGAAATTCCAAAACTAAAAATTTTAAAATTTGTTATTTAACATATGTTAATTCCTCCCTACTATCAATCCCCTTAATTAATTTTACATCCACCCAAGCAATAAGGGATTTGAATCCCAACACCAACTTTTCTTCAATATATTTTCCACACCTATTGCAAATTGGAAAAGAAAAACCATCCACCATTTGGCTAGGAGGAGTAACTATGGACTATAACTTAGGCTTGGTTTCTAGACTTGACTCAACCAAACCCTGTGTTTTTTTTCCACGCATTCTTTTACCCTAAAAATGTCCAACCAATGCTTGTGAATCCAACCCAATGGCATGATGGATTTTACATCATCCCCCAAACCCCAAGGGACTAGGTTCCCCTCCTTTGTAGACACACCACTTACTTTGTTGCTAAGATGAACTACCACATCTTTTTTGACCTCCTTCACCACCAAGACACTCAATCGATGGTTTTGGGTCTTCATACCTAGCAACAGATAATATATTTACTTCATGGAACAAGTGTAGATCGACCGTCACATTCAGAATATTGCCCCTTCTTAATGACACAGAGGACTTCACCACCAAATCTTCCTCATCATACACTAGATTCTGAGCAAGGAAAGGGCCACGAACATGAAATGAATTAGATACATAAGAAATTTATGAAGGTAGAGTATGACGAATAAAATCTTCCCCAATACCTCGGCTCTAGAAAGGTGTACATAAAGTGCTTTTAAGTCCCCCATTGTCTCGATCCTTCATTAATAATTGAATTAGGAGCTCTCCACCATCGATCATTAATCGATTTACATGTAGTTGATCCTCACCTTCCACTTTGGTTTACATGTAGTTTTTATTATAGTATTTTGAGATGATATTTATGTTTGTAATGTATTCGTTCTTGCACAAAGTTTGTACATTTTTCATTTTTGAGAGATGTCATTATAGCACATGTATACGTTTCTAATTATTTGTTTTTTTATTTTTTGATTACAGTGATGACCATGGATGCACATTCAGACATCCAAAGAGAAATTCAGAGGCTCGGAGAAATTCAAGCCTCAATAACTATTGTTGATGATAGGCATCATATGCTTGCATCCAATTTGGATGCAATGATAGAGACCTTTAGTAGGTCTAATGGTGCACTACAAGATATTGCTACATTGCGAGAGAGAAAGAGGCAAGAATATGCTAATGGAATTAGCTACAAAAAAGTTAAGAAGTTGAAGATAACAAAACAACATATGTTTTCCCTCTTTAGAGATCCACGGATGAGTGAAATCCCGAATGCAAATAAAAGGCATATTTCTATCGAGTGGTGTACATATCAACCATTCATAGATAATTGGATGGACCGATGGTACATGTTGTTTGATGTACCACCACATAACAACAGGGTGCCTCTATATTTTCCGATAAAGATGTACGTAGAATTTGTTTTGGGGAAGCATGTTAATTATTTTGATATCTTGGAGTACCAGGGCGTTGGGATGGGGATTCCTCAACAACGTCCCAATGTGAGGCACATAGATCCCAATCACCCAGTAGCTCCACCTTGTAGGTAGCTACCCAAGCCAGATGTGCCTCCTGCACATTAGTTGGTCTGAGAGATGCAACATTCATTCCTACTGTTGGCACAGGTGGTTGTTCCCCATAGCACATATCTTCAAGGTACGTACCAGGAAGGACCATCATAGCCACTATCTATGGGTGGAGTAGATCCACCACCTCTCGGTGGGGTAGATCCACCACCTCCCAGTGGGGTAGAGATACCACCTTCCAGTGGTTGAGGAGCACCTAGTAGTGGCACTAGACCTGCACATCATGAGCACAACTGAGAGCCCCACCCATTCACAGTATGCAACCATCCTTGCTTTCGTCCTGTCCAAACAAATGATACCTTTACTAGGTATTTTAAACAAGTAAGTAAATGGTTAACAATTTAGTGTCATTTGTAAATTATTTTTCCTTACTATACACATATATAGATTGTTAATATTTTTAATGATTTTAAAGCTTGTAGTTGCTACAAGAAGGGCACGAGGTGGAAGACCATTCCACTTTTGATGTAGAGCATAATCTAGAGGCTCATGCACCAACACCATCTGATGTACAAGATGTTGTCATACTTTCAGTGACAACAAATCACACTGAGGTAACTATTTCAACATGACATTATTTTAATACATGAGTAAATGGTTAACAATTTAGTGTCATTTGTAAATTATTTTTCCTTACTATACACATATATAGATTGCTATTATTTTTAATGATTTTAAAACTTGTAGTTGCTACAAGAAGGGCATGAGGGGAAAGAGGCTCATGCATCAAAACCTTCTGATGTACAAGATGTTGTCGTACCTTCAACGACAACAACTCACGCTGAGGTAACTATTTCAACATGACATTATTTTAATACATCAGTAAATGGTTAACAATTTAGTGTCATTTGTAAATTATTTTTCCTTACTATACACATATATAGATTGCTAATATTTTTAATGATTTTAAAACTTGTAGTTGCTACAAGAAGGGCATGAGGGGCAAGAGGATCATGCAGCAGAACCTTTTGATGTACAAGATGTTGCCATACCTCCAACGACAACAACTCACACTGAGGTAACTATTTTAACATGACATTATTTTAATACATGTTAGTTTGTTATCACATGTTACTTAATTAATGCTACATGATCTAATATTTACAATTTTCTAAATTGTAGGTTGTAGATCCCCCTCATAGGGAAATGATTTCATCTAGTGAGCTCACCCTAGTGGGAATACAAGTGCTAGCGTTCCCATAGAGACACAACGGGTGGCAGAACGTTTCTTAGAATTGCTTGAAGTATACATTACATCGGTATGTATCTCATCATTGTCAGTTTGTTAATACATGCTATTTCATTTACCAATGCATTTCTAACTACGTCAGTAATTGGTGATTGTAGCCACCAGCCTCTATACTTATGAGACAGTCAGTAGTTTCCTCTCCTCGTAGTCCAATTGTGAAAAAGGGACAAGTGTATAGGAGAGGATACACTCCTAGAAAGGGTGTGGATGTCCTCTATAACATACACACGGGAGATCCATCTACCCCTCACCTAACAAGGGTCATTGATGTTGCAGTTAGTGCCGCATCTGTAATAGCCACAATTCATACATAGGTAACTATTTCAACAATTGCAATGCATAGTATTTAACCATGTTACTATATTGTTTATTCATGCATGTCTAACAATTTCCCAATTTGGTGATTGTAGCCATTAGCAGCAGAAGTGCCCAGCCCCTCTACTCAATCCATGGTTCTGAACGTGTCTCCTCTTGTGTTGAGATGTTCATTAATAACCAAGTTTTTTTATTCAATTTACCCAAACATGTTGATCAATGTTGAATTAATTGAGATATGATCTTTTATTTGTAGAGAACAACTATAGAGAGTCCTTCCATGAGCACACCGCAGACATCTATACCCCTTGAGGATTTGGAGAGTGTTTGTCATAAATAATTTGGCCATAAGTTAATTTTTTAAGTTTGTTAATGCTAGGGTATTAGTGCAGTTATTTGATAAAAATAATGATTTTTTTTTGCAGACTCTTGAGATGCAGAGCGATCCCAGGGAGATGGTCGATAGAGGAAAGTCAGGGAAAAACAAGCGAAAGATTGATTTTTGATGTTGCATAGTCCTGTGTATATGTATTTTGACATACCTGTACACATTGTTGTACTTAGGGATACATGTACATTGACGGGCCATTTGAGGGCCGGCTACTTTGCCATATTTTGTATTACAAACATTCGACTATCAATGCATGATACAATATATATTCCATATTTTCTCTTGAGTTTCCACTTGTGCTTGTGATGATTTATCTCTTCCACAAATTGATAAATTATGCTATTGAAATTTATATAATTACATTTTAAGCAATATTTATTCTCTTACATCTATTGCATTGATCAAGTAACATCTCACCATCGTGTTATGAAAACATTATCTTAATGAAAAAAACTAATAATATCTTTCAACAGTTCAATGAACTTAGCACATGCATGCTAATTTGCACTACAAGAAAAAAGGTCATTGGTGAGGGTAAAAATATGTCACCATAAGCTCATTAGTGATGCTCAAAAGGGGCTTTGTCACCAAAACCTGAGCGTCGCCAAAGGCACCATCACTGAAAGTGGAGGGTATGTGGTGACATTCAAGGCCCACCACTGATAATTATTATTATTCCAGGTTGTGACCGTCACCAATTGTTATGAAGTATTGGTGATGGACCTATTTTGGCCCTCACCATTTGATGCATATATAGTGATGGTCAATGACCGAGCATTGGTGAGGGTTGAGACATGCCACCATAATCTCATCAGTGATGGTGAAAAGGGAGGATGTCACCAAAATTTGAATGTCACCAACGGCAGTGTCCCTAAAAGTAGAGGTGGTGTGGTGACATTCAATGTTCGTCACTAATAAGGATTATTAGTGACAAATAGTGACCCTCACCAATTTATATGAAGTTTTGGTGATGGACCTAAGGGCCTCCATCACCAAAAAAACTGAACGTCCCCAATGACATATGATGAGGGCCTTGCAATGACCCTCACTATTGAGGATATTTCCATTAACATATCAATGGTGATAACTGCTATGAGATTGTCACCGCTTTTCATTTTGAAAATATTTTAATGACGCAACATAAAGGACCGTTGCCATTTCAATTAAAATTGTAAAAAATATAATTATAATGGTCCTTAAAGGATAACAGTGAAACGTCACCATTTCTTTCCACAATGGTGACAATCTTTGTTATGTATGAATATGGATAGTAGCAATACATTCATAGATCAGAGCTAAGAAATCTCATAAAAAAATATTCTTTCCTTATTTATAAATTTATATCCATATCGTCTAAGCCTTAATCTTTTGTTCTTGTTACAATGGTTCCCACTAATAATGATTCGTTATCCCTTCTTCTAGTCCTGTTGACTTATTGTGGTTTCTTGTGGACATTACCATATTTCTTTATTTCTATTTTGGAAATATCAAAGAGGCAATGGGATAATAATGTATTCTATGAGATGAGAATGCCAATATATATACTGCCAATATACTTGTTAGTAAAGAGGTGGCAAGAGGTGAGCCATAGCTATGGATTTCAACAAAGCTTAGGGGTAGACCTCATACCCTATGCCACATAGATCATACACTCCCAAGACCAACAAACAATTTCTTAGAGAGAAGTATGTCCAATCATTGTTGATAGAGCACCTTCCTTGTTGTTCTGGGCATCTTTTCAATTCAGCCTACATAGATTTGAAGGGATAGTTTTATGTTGTGTTGACTGTACCTTACAAAGGCATATTTCTGAGTTTGCTAGTTGTAGTTTACAGGGGCAATTTTCTGAGTTGTTGGTTGTACTTGGAAGGGGCAGATTTCTGTTCTTGTTGGTTGTACTTTACAATCATAGGAATTTTTACCTTGCATGGATTAGTTTCAGCAGGCCTATAAACTTGCTTGCAAAAAATAATGCAGTAGGCCTATAAATATTTAAACACTAAACTATGGTAATTAAAAATGTTATCTAACTACGATTACATCATGCCTATTAAAATTCCTGGATCATAATTCTCTTGACCATCATTATTTACAATTTGAGCAAATCCTAGGGACATAAAAATTTACTATCTAAACTTAGTTTCACATGTTCCTTTAAAAGAGAATTTTGGAGAATGGATTGAATATGTTGGAACTCATTCAAGTATATTGATTAAAAAACATGCATGTACCTGCTATATAATTTCATGTTGACTAACCTGCCAGTATTAAAGACCTCTTTGCAACAAATCCATCTGAACATAATTTTCTTCATAGTGGATTTTATATGACATCTTAGGTACATATGCCCCAAACTGGATGGTGTGGACCTCCCAAGTTGGTCAATGCAGACCCCCTAAGCCAGAGTGAAGATGTGGGGACCTAAAAAACAGAGAGGCACATTTTAACCCTAATAATTTCCAACAAATAATCAAAAAAAAATTGTGGAGTCCAAGATATATAATAAATTAAATGGTTTAGTAAAGGAGGCTATGCAAAAGATAGAGCCTCCAGCTTTAATCTATATTTTTTTCTCATTGTAATACTTGAGAATTTTCTCTTTATAATTGTCATGTTCCAAAATCCAAGCATTAGTTTCAGCAGGTATATAAACATGCTTGAATAAACAACAAAGTAGCATATCATGTGAATTATCGGTTTTATCTCAACTTACATGCATTTTTTAATTCTCATATATAACATAAATGTAAAGCACCTATAAAAGTGCAAAATTACTAAGATTCATATTGGCATGAAATTACACATTTGTTTTTGGAAATGCTTCAAGAAACTTCCTCTAATGGGTTACATAGGGTAGACTTTCTTTGCTTACCTGCCCAATATGAGGTGTAGCTATACCCGTCAAAATTTCTTGGGACTAGTACCCGACCTCATCCCTTTTAAACTCATGCCAGTCAAGTGGAGCAAGTCACAAGCAGAATGTAACCCTAGTAGATGGTGATGACCAATGGCGTGCTGGAATAAATTGAACATTTGGTTATTATTATTATAACATTTTACTAATTTGAAAAAGAAAAAATATCACATTGTTATAAGTAAAGTAAATAGAACTGATTCACTAATCTATTTACACAATAACTAAAATAGATATCTAAGCTTTTTAAACATATGGAAACAAGATAGCAAAAGATGATATAAAATGTTGTAACAACAGTTTAATAATGTATATGTACAGGCTTGGCCTAAGCCTGTAATATGAGTTGTTTTTTACACTTACAGATGCACACATGGAAATCAGACATATGGGCCTTCTTTGGAATCATGTCACCCAACTCATCCTCCTATTTGTTCCTCCAAGTTCATTCTAATGTTAACTGAGGAGTGGATTTATTGCAAACTGGTCAGAGAACAAAGGAAGCATAGTTTATGCTTCCGTTGTGATGAAATGTTAATGAAGGTTAATGGAAACTAAACAAGCACTATTAATCAACACTATTGACAACAACAAAAGCACAAGAAACTATTCAAAAAGCTATTCAAACAACTTTTTTGAACTCTAGCGAAAAACATGAACCATACCTCAATCATTGTTTCTGCCAGCTGCTTGACAGTGACCTCATTATTAGGATTGCCAACATTGAAAATGTGATTGTTTTCCCTGGAAGGAATTTCCTGAAAAATGAACTAGGTAAGTACTATAAATATATAAGCACCATACTAGATTAGTATAAATCCACCAAGGATTGTTGTTACTTACAATCATCAGGAGAACAGGTCAACTAGCATATTGTGTCCCATATGTTTAAAGACTGTTTATACAATTCTAAGCATGCAAAACCAACACAGAACAACACTAATTTTTTTCTTAAAGAAATCTATTGTGGAATAACTCCAATTTAATGATTTAAAAATAAAAAACAAATGCAAAACACAACAAAAAATACACCACTATAAAATGATATAATTCCATACCCAAGTTAACACATCTAGAAAGTCAATATGAAGCAATTACAACCACATAGCAGTCCACTTACTTTCCAAGAGCATAATCAAACTTAAAGGACGAGCTATAAATAATCCACTGGATAGTCCAAGAACATCTTAATTCAGTCCAAGACAAAAGATCAAAACTAGCATTTATCAAGAACATCATTCATTCAATGTAAATCCAAACCATTAGTGACCCAATATGCAAAGTTTGCAAATGTATATACCATGTAAAGGTGAATATGGCAGAATCGATATGTTTTATGGTTTAATATTCAACCATATTGCTTCACAATATGAATGGACATAATCCACGTTCATGTCAACATTGACATCGACGTCGACTATATCTTCTTCATTTACACATTTTGCTTCTTGAAAGTCTGTAACCCCTGACAAATCTACATACTCGGGTTCATATGATGTACTATTTCTCAATCCTTTTGGAGGACATGTTAACATTACATACCAGTCAGTCTCAACTGGATCTTGTACATAGAATACCTGTTTATCTTGTGATGCTATAATAAATGGATCATCTTGCCAATTATTATGACTTAAGCATTTCTTCATATTCACCATTGTAAAACCCAAATCATCATTTTTAATCCCTCTCGTATTGTATACATCGACCCAATTACATTTGAACAATGTGTAATCCATACAAAAATAGTCCAATGTAGTTATTTCTTCTATTACTCCATAAAATGTTGTTTTCTGAAGTACAGGGTTTGGATCTTTGGAACTTGACCTCATCATTGTTTTGGCTTCCAAACACACACCACTATTTTGGGTGGTTCTCTCATTATCCATTCTTTTTGTATGGTATCTATAACCATTGGTTAGGTATCCCTTGTACTTATTCACAAATTTCCTTGGGCCCCACGCTAGCCATTTAAGTGTATCAGACACATTTCCATCTCCTTCCACCAACATATTTTCAGTTTTTTTAATGTAGTTAGAACACATACATCCAACCTATGATAAAATATTTAAATTTGTACATGACAATATTCAATATGTAAAGATTTTTTAAGCACTTATAATATAAATAGTATAAATTCACCTATGTTTTAGCCAACTAGAAAAATGTTGGGTGTGGAGTATCTTCAATAGAGCTTCATATTTTTTGGTTTGGGTAAATGAGTTGAGAATCTCCATTTTGTGCATCCTAATTTGACAATTATGGACAGAAAAAATGGTTGTTAATGTGTTTTGATAAAATATGAATAATTATAATTTGAAATGTCAAATACATTATTCTATCCATGGATCTGTGTTTTGTTAAACCACAAACAAACAAAATTTTGAAGGTTAAACATGTTACTTACTCTATCCATGGATCAACTTCATTTGTGTGAAATAGAACCCACCTATGGGCTTGTTTCCAACTAATGTTATCCAATTTTGATGGAATTGAAGCAAATAATGGCTTTCCATCAAGAATTACTTCTTCAACTTCGTCATCCCACACTTCATTTCGACCATGTGTGGTTCCAATAGCTTCCATACCTTTCAAGTATCCTCCACAAAACTTTATTGATTCCTCCACATTGTAGCTTTCAGTGATGCATCCTTCAGCCCTATTTTTGTTCTTAACATAACTCTTGTATACTTTCATACACCTACAAAAAGACCATTTTTTTTAAGTAATGTCAAAAGCTTTGAATAAATTATTCTTCTTGTGGTTCTTGATACCAAGTAAAGTTTCATGTAGCTATCAAAGGGGTACATACATATATATGAAACCTGGCCACAATATCGAATCTCATGTACCAAATGTACATTCAAATGCATCATTATATCGAAAAATGGAGGGAAGTACTTTTCAAGCGAGCACATTGTCTCCACGATATCATTTTACAACTTGTCAAGGCTCTCTATTGAAACCGATTTTGCACAAATTTGCCTATAAAAGTAACAAATCTTACAAAGCATCTTTTGAATAGCAAGGGGTAGCACATGGCATAGATCTTTGGGGGAAGTTGTTGCATTAGAACATGGAAATCATGTGCTTTCATTCCATGGAACTTAAGCTATTCCATAGATATATCATTTTTTGGATTAGAGCTATAATTATATGCACTTTTAATGTGAAAAGAACATGACATAGGGTCTCTTTCTTTTTCTTTGAAAAAGTATGCGGTGCAGGTGGAAGGAATATTTTTTTCCTTTAACTTTTGGCCACAATGATTTTCTCAAACCCATTTTTTGCAAGTCATCTCATGATTTCTTTCCATCTTTGGACTTCCCTTTTATATCCAAAAGAGTTCCAAAAATGATTTCACACACATTCTTCTCCCCGTGCATTACATCTAAATTATGACGTTGTAGGTGTTTTTGCATTCCAACACATTGAGAATATTGGAAAACCATTTAATATGGAGGAAATAATAAACAATGAATTCAATGAAGACATCTAAGCACAATGACACCATATAAGCATGCAATGTATAATAATTAGGAATGGTTGATGTCTCTACATACCTCCCAATATGGTAGATTGAATAGGATTGATTGTTTCTTCCACATCACAACATTAGTTTTTTCACCTTTTTCCTTATTTCTTTTCCTTTTCTTTGATTCGCTCTTCCCCCAAACTGTTTTGTTTCCTTAAAAATATCTGACACTCTTACAACTGGAGGGGCATAACGAAGCTCCTCTTTCCCATTAAATGGTCCCTTCTGTGAGCGAAACTTATGATTTTGAGGAAGAAATCTCCTATGTCCCATGTACACACATTTCTTGCTACAATTGAGGTACTTTGATTCTGTGTTCTTTCCACATATGGGGCATGCATTATAGCCTTTTGTTGTGCAACCAACCATAGTCCCATAAGCTGGAAAGTCATGAATCACCCACATAAGAATCGCCTTCATGTTAAAGCATGTCTTATTGTAAGCATCATATGTCCATACTCCTTGGTCCTATAATTCGTTTAGTTCATCTACCAAGGGTTCCAAATACACATCAATGTCATTACCTAGTTGCTTGGGACCAGGTATTAACAATGTTAACATACAAAAATTCCTTTTTGTGCACAACCATGGTGGGAGGTTGTATGTAACTAACACCACAGGCCAAACACTATATGTACTAATCAAGTCTCCAAATGGATTAAATCCATCTGCTACCATTGCAAGTCATACATTACGGGGTTCGCATGAAAAACCAGGCCATTTTTTATCAATAGTTTTCCAGGTTGGACTATCAACAGGGTGGCTCATATGACCATCATTGCTTGCATTCTCATGACACCACCTCATTTTTTGTGACATGTCCGCAGAGCTATAACAACAAAGAAAATATTTCATTTATATATAATATTATCATATAATAACACTATGAAAAATGGTAAAGATAATACAAGAAGGTGAAAACTTGAATACAATTATGGTGTTGAAAATCATACCTATACATTCTCTTTAGCCTCAGTTCTATGGGGAAATATCTTAACACCTTTGTAGGAACACCTTGACGCACCTTTTGATATTGAGCATCCACCTTCCATCGAGATTTTCCACATGTTGGGCATTCATCTTTACTTTCGTTACTTCCTCGATATAAAATGCAATCATTGGGACATGCATGTATCATATCATAGTTTAATCCCAATGATTTTATCAACTTTTATGCAGCATTTGCAAAATATGGAAGTGTGTTATCTCTAGGAAGTGTATTTTTATGCAATTTTAACATTTGGCCAAAACATCTATCAGACCATCCATTATTCACTTTGAGATTGTAATATTCCACGGTTGTTGATAGTTTTGTGAAATCAACACAACTTGGGTACAATGGCCTCTTGGAATCTTTGATTAACTTCCTATATTCATTAACTTCATTTAGTATATTTGTTGATGCCAACCCCACATTATCACAACCTTCATTTAGGTTTTGATCAAGACATGGATAAGCATCATTCACCATATGAAGCACTTGATCACCAACAATGGTTGTATCATCATCCTTTTGGAGGGGATCATTATCATTCTGAAATGATGTTCCAAGCTCATCAACCTGATTATCGTAATGGCATTCTACATGTCCATAACCCTATTAATAAGAAAATTAAAATTCATGTCAGTGATTTTATGGTTTTTATGAAAATTATCTAATGAATCGAAATTGGTCAAATAGGGGCCTTTACCAATGCAAATTAGCTTACCAGTTGAGATGATATATGCTATATAACTTCATGTGGCTCATTTTCAGAGCATTTCCTAGCCTCATCAATAACAGATGGAATCTAAAGGTGAGACGAAAACATAATTTTGCACATATAAATATAATTGATATCTTTATTGTAATACAAGTATGTTTGAAACTAGATCAATTCAGTTTTTTCAAGATACCGGACTGTGAATGCTCTCTCCATGAAAATACCAAATTTTATATTGTTCTATTATTCCATCACAAATCAAGTGCTCGCGTATTTTATCAAATGTTTGTACTTTGACTATGCCACATTTATTACATGGACATTTTATGGACATCTTATTCCTTGAATGCACCTCAGAAAAATTTAAGAATTCCTCAACCCCATATCTATATTCTTGTAGTGTCCTACACATAACCAATTTCCATTAAGTCACATAAATTTAATTGAGAACAAGTTAGCACTAATACATCTTTTTGGTATATCACGATGAATAATCAAATATAGAAACTATACCTATTTTTCAAGTTCATCCAGTTTCTTTTGTCTATTTGATAATATGCTCCAAGCTCCTTTGAAATTATGTCTACAATGAACTAAAAAATTTAGTTGATACTAAACCTCATATATATTGAAAACACACAACTTTGCACTAACAACTTGCGATCAAACAACTGCATAAACCCACATTTCTTATTAAGAGGTATTATGATATAAAAAAACTCCCTAAACTGTTCAAATATTTGACTTAGATCTTCTGGAAATAATCTCTGTGGCTTAATGCATTATTGTAATGGTCTCTTTACATGTTATTTTGTAGAACCATTGAAATTCGAACCAATATGGCATCTAACTTCTAAGAAAGTACAACCCATAAAGATTCTACCCAGACTCAAAATTAATTCATTCTAGGCAGCCCTTCAATGCAGAGTGTTCAAAATCACTCCTCTTCGTACTGAGCGTAATTCCAATGTAGTCAACACTCAACCTTATATCTTAATTCAACCTTAAAATTAAAATGTATCCCAACAAAGAGTAACACAATTATCATATAGAGGATTCAGTTCATGCCATCGAATTCAATCTCCTCTCTTCAAGAAAATATTATGATCCTCCTTATAAGAATATAGTATTCTTGTAGCTACATATCACATAAGGCATTCGACTTTGAACTCTTGTCCACGTATAATATTTAATCTCATGATTAATACACAGGAGTATTGGATATATATGCGCAAGGTTGTTAACATCAAACAAGAAGTGTACATAATCTACCATTATGCCCAAACATTATTTCTAGTATTTGAATTCATTACAATCCTTAAACACCTTCACACAAATCTAGACAATTTCAATCTACAGCTCATACCTAAATCATGTACAAATTCAATTGAACCATCATCTACGGTTATTCACACAGCTTGATTGTTCTTCCTACTACAGTTAGAGAACAAGCTAACTAGTTCATTTCCTAGTTAGCTTGTATATTCACCAGAGTTCATCAATCACACAGACATTTATGAAATCAGCACACAACATCATGGCAAATAATCATTTTCCATTTATTACTTGGAAATTTGCAAGCTCATAAACAAACTCTGACCTATCCTCTATTTTTCTTGCCTTGATTCTTACATTGTATAGCTAACCCTTCCAACCATCGTTTTTCAAGCCTCTCTCTCTAGCCTCTAATGCTCGCAGGCATACAAGATATACTTGGAAACATAACTTGTAGCTAAATAACAAACTTCCTACATGTATGGAACTAACTCCTAAAGTTCTTGTAATTGTAATTGTCATTATTATGTTAAAATAAATTTATTTTCATCCTTAAGACAGTTTAATAACGTATATCTACAGGCTTGGCCTAAGCCTGTAAGCTGAGTTGTTGTTTATACTTACATATGCACAAATGGAAATCGGACACATGGGTCTTATTTGGAATCGTGTCACCTAGCCCATCCTTTTGTTGGTTCCTCCGAGTTCATTCTGATGTTAACCCAGGAGCGGATTTATTGCATACTGGTCGCAGAACAAATGAATCACTTTTTCTACCAAGATTAGAGGATCTATCGATTCTTTGAATCTTGACAGATCCCCCCTGATTTGTTATGATGTAATTGCTCTTTTAATAAGTTGCATAAGATCGAAGAATCTCGATTATATTCACATATTCCCTTTTCTTGCTTTTTTGTTTCCTTAAATGGTGGAACTCCTGGTTGACCCTAAAGGAAAGAGGTCTACTTATCATATTAGTTCTCTCCTCCATTTCCATATATTAGTGCTCCATTATTGTTACTCTTTTTGAATTTTTTAACTTGCAAGAGAAATGGAAAAATATCATTTCACAATTCTTGTGGCCTCTATAACAAACCCTTACATACGCTGCTGCATACAACAGAAGTCCACGACACAATCAAACCAAGCCACCAGTAGTTGCGGCCTCATCAATCAAGACACGGAGTAACCCCTGCAAATGACGGTAAGGAAGATCAAACCTCAATAGTCCCTCCTCAGGCCACGGCTCAGCAGATCAGGCCTCAAACAAACTCACATTCAAAGTTTTAAATTTTTGACAGACCATGAGGTCTTGTCCTTAAAACAAGGAGGGGTTCAATTTAAAAATCTTGTAAATGTTCAATAGTTTGCAAGGTTAATCTAGAAGTTTCCAAGTGTGATGAGGTGTCAATGATAAGTCATCTTTTAGGATAGAGCCGAACTCCTATTTAGGGAGGCAGTTATAGAAATATAGAAAGGTCATTAGGGTTAAACCGTTAAATTGATTCTTCATATATACGATTGTAAGCCTATGAGACACGAGAGAGGTAGAGCAGAGGTGAGGCAGAGGCAGAGAGGATAGGAAAGTAGAGAGGAGAGGACCAGGGTAGAATACTCCCATATTGTGTAATCACGTCATGAAATTCTGAGTAATTGAATTTGATTAATGAAAGCATTTTATATGCATATGGACTTGTGAATATCTCTTTCTATGTATTTTTTATGAAGTGCATTGTCTCTATTGAATGTGAATGGCGTCTAGCTAAAAACATAAAGTCATTTACTCTGGAATTTGTATGTAATTCCTACAGCGAAATATGAGTACACAGGCTTTGTTAATTGGCTGACTTCCTGACAGTAAGCAACTACAGGAATATGCGATTTCTACGAAGGATTTGGAATTGGAAGACCCTTCTGAAAACTGACTCGATGTGATTGTTTATGACTCAAGTGTCCTTATGTTATGAGATCTCGAGTTATGCAAATCGAAAGGAAGTGAAGCGATTGAAGTTGGAACATCAAGTTACTTTAATTAGATTGTTTAAAGTACATTATGCATTAAACCCTAACCCTAACCAAAATTTAACACAATAAATAAATGTGTTGGGTGAGAATCTACGTTGAAGGTAAAATATTGGAGATTTTAGCAGTTGTTTAACATTTTTATACAGAGATTGAGTTTTTTTTTGTAAACTAGAGATAGAACCTTATATTGCCTTCATCGAAATATATAGTATTAGGGTGGTATCGGGCCCTCTCTTAAACAATAAAACAGACCCCAAAATATAGTTTGAAACAGAGTTTAGAAATGTCATCCTTCAGAGGAAACCAAGTTTTGCTGAAAAAAGAGATTTAACAGAACTACTATCAAGCAAAAGGATCTAAGGTCGAATAAAAAAAAGTCTAAATAGAGCTAAAAAAGAAGAGATAGCTAATTACTGGTGTAATCCTTCTTATCAACCTGGGTGGGCTGGGTGGTCAGATCTTTAGCCAGGGTGATACCGAAGCACCAAGCGAAATGTCGTTGGTTGAACAGAATCTGCTTCAGGAAATCAAGCATTTCGTCCTGGTAGAGGAGAATTTAGGCTTGAGCTTTGTTTCTGTCCATTAGAGCTTTGCCGAGCACTAGCTTCTAGGACGAATGAAAATCAAGCGTTTTTTGGTACAGGGTGGTCTGACCCCTGGTATTTCCTGGGTCGAGAACCAGGGATTCAAATTTGCTGCGAATTTCCTCATTGGTAAGGAACATGCGAGAGATCCTAACATATTCCTCCGCGTCCTGGATTTCAGCTTGAGCTTGAATCAGGATATCTTTCTGGAACCTACGGGCTTTCTCTACAACACCTCGTATGAGATGAATCAGCAGATTGGAGGAAGAGCTAACTTGCTTCGCAGCGATATGGGTGAAAATCCTTCTGGAGGGCGGCATGTCCACGTACTCTTCTAAAGGACCTGAAAACCAAGGAAAAGGTGAACTGAAGAGCCAAGAGAAATGGGGTAGGAGAGAGCGCTGAGCACCCAGAAGATGAGAGCACCAAGGATCCAGAAGATGAGAGCTCTGAACACCTAGAAGACGACATCGATGTGAACACTACAGAACAGACAACTGAGAACCCGACCTAGTGAGAGTCGAGAGAACCAGAGAACCAGCAAGAGCCAAGAGCCGAACTTCCAAGAGCAGCAAACCAACAAGAGCCAAGAGATGAACTTCAAACATCCAAGAGCCCGTGAGCTAAAAGGTCAGTAGCCAGGCCCGGTAGAGCGAAGCGAGAGTGGATCCTTTGCGCAGTAATGCTTGTAGCCGAGCATCTTCAGTTCTAATGCGTCTCTGATTGAAGTGCAAGTGAACCCATATCTCATTACTTGAACTACCAGTAATAGTCATGAAGGCGAGATGACAACCCCATTCATCCAAATTCGTGGGAGCCATTATAGCCAGAACGCAGAGCAGGGTGGGAGTATCCGACAGGGCATCACGCATGCTGGAGTGGTCAAGCCGCAGATGGGAGGAAGAGTTCCAGACGAGAATCCAGCAGGGGGAGTTATGAATTTGCATGGGGCGCGTGGAAGGTAGTGGTCATCACGTATTCAGCATCGAAAATGGAGCAGGAAGGCCAGTGGGGAGGCATGTGGGAAAGCGGGTGACCTGTCATGGTGGCGGGCGTGTGGCAGGTCATGCAGGCAGGCGGTCCAGTCCTTGTGGCAGGTTCCTGGTAGGTCCTGCAGGAAGATAGCTGGTTACTGCTACTGGCGGGCACGTGGCTGGGCCTGGGGCTAGTCACCTCCTTCTACGCCCGTTGTGGGAGAACAGAGATTGAGTTATGGAATTGATAGCCAGGTTCCATATTTCAGGATTAGGGTTTCAATATTTGGAAGTGTGTTGAAGGGTAGTAGTTATTTTTTTCCACTTGTTCATGAAAAACTAAGTTTCTCAAATGTTGAAACAAACCCTAAAGAAATGAACGCTGACCTGGAGGAAAAATCGTGGCAAATTGTCATTGTGCACAAGTTTGAATACCCAGGTATACACTGTTTGGGAATCGAACTCCATTTTAGATTCCATTTGTGTACAAGCAGCAGTAGATCATGTTTAAAATTCAATATGCTAAGATAGAAAATAGCAGCATTACATTCCATTTCACAATAATAGCATATACAGGATCACTGAAGAAACAACAAGCACAACATAAACACAAGAGACAGAGATTTATCCTGGGAAACCCTCATGGGGTAGAAAACCCAGCAAAGCTTCCTCAATATAGATGACCAGCAATATACAAAGATGAAACCCTGAGACATGATCTCCTCCTCCACAATAGCATACCTCTCCTCCACAAGTGCGCTATCCTCAAGTGTGTGAGTGTATCAAATGAGGAACACACCTCCTCTATTTATACACTACTCTGATATGTATTTTACACAAGTACATGTAGGCTCGTATTTAACCATTAGGTTAAATACCCCATTATAACTAACTGGGCCGACCCCCACATGGTGGGTTTAATAACCCTAGTTACCACACCCAACTCGGAGGAATAAACATCTCCGGATTTATAGTATAATCACATCGGAGGTATGGAACATCTCCGGAATAAATAATATACAAATATAATATTCTTTGAAGTTACAATATTTCAACACTCCCCCTTAATGAGAAGGATATTATAACAGTATCTGCACGAGCAAGGAGTCATCAACATCATACATGATACATCTATATATCATTGGAAGCTTTCTCAACATCATCAGTAACTCAAGCAGTTACTGGAACATCTTCAATACTGGAACATCAACATCTTCAGTACTGAGTCTTTATCTTCTGTAGCACTCGAACAACTACAACAACATCAACATCTGGATCCTCACGATCATCAGTATCGTCATCTCACGATCATTAGCATCGTCATCACACGATCATCAGCATCGTCATCACACGATCATCAGCATCGTCATCACACGATCATCAGCATCGTTATCTCACGATCATCAGCATCGTCATCACACGATTATCAGCATCGTCATCTCACGATCATCAGCATCGTCATCACACGATCATCAGCATCATCATCACACGATCATCAGCATCGTCATCACACGATCATCAGTATCGTCATCACACGATCGTCAGCATCGTCATCAACACAGGTATCCATAACAATACAAGTATCCACATCATTAGTACAAGTATTCATGCCAATACAAGTATACATATCATCAATACAAGTATCCATACTGATACAAGTAATCATGTCATCAATACATGTATCCTACCGATACAAGTAACCACATCATCAATACAAGTATCCATACCGATACAAGTAACCACGTCATCAATACTAGTATCCTACCGATACAAGTAACCACATCATCAATACAAGTATCCTACCGATACAAGTAACCACATCATCAATACAAGTATCCTACCGATACAAGAAACCACATCATCAATACAAGTATCCTACCGATACAAGTAACCACATCATCAATACAAGTATCCTACCGATACAAGTAACCACATCATCAATACAAGTATCCTACCGATACAAGTAACCACATCAAAAATCACTTTCTCGGAGACCGTACGTCTACGGATCAATTCAGGGACCGAAGTCCGGGGATGATACAATCCCCACTTCTCGGAGACCATACGTCTACGGATCAATTCAGGGACCTAAGTCCGGGGATGATACAATCCCCACTTCTCGGAGACCTCACGTCTACGGATCAATTCAGGGACCGCAATCCGGGGATGATACAATCCCCACTTCCCGGAGACCTCACGTCTACGGATCAATTCAGGGACCTAAGTCCGGGGATGATACAATCCCCACTTCTCGGAGACCTCACGTCTACGGATCAATTCAGGGACCTAAGTCCGGGGATGATACAATCCCCACTTCTCGGAGACCTCACGTCTACGGATCAATTCAGGGACCTAAGTCCGGGGATGATACAATCCCCACTTCTCGGAGACCTCACGTCTACGGATCAATTCAGGGACCGAAGTCTGGGGATGATACAATCCCCACTTCTCGGAGACCACACGTCTACGGATCAATTCAGGGACCGAAGTCCAGGGATGATACAATCCCCTGCCTGTTCATTCAGGACTTCATTATCGGAGACCCAGTCTACGGCTCTATTCTGGGACCTCAGTCCGGGGACGATACAATCCCCTGCCTGTTCATTCAGGACTTCATTATCGGAGACCTCACGTCTACGGTTCTCTTTAGGACTGAAAGTCCAGGGATGATCCAATCCCCTCAACTGTCCACTAAGGACTTCATTCTCAGAGACCTCACGTCTACGGCTCTCTTTAGGACTGAAAGTCCAGGGATGATCCAATCCCCTCAACTGTCCACTAAGGACTTCATTCTCGGAGACCTCACGTCTACGGCTCTCTTTAGGACTGAAAGTACAGGGATGATCCAATCCCCTCAACTGTCCACTAAGGACTTCATTCTCAGAGACCTCATGTCTATGGCTCTCTTTAGGACTGAAAGTCCAGGGATGATCCAATCCCCTCAACTGTCCACTAAGGACTTCATTCTCGGAGACCTCACGTCTACGGCTCTCTTTAGGACTGAAAGTCCAGGGATGATCCAATCCCCTCAATTGTCCACTAAGGACTTCATTCTCGGAGACCTCACGTCTACGGCTCTCTTTAGGACTGAAAGTCCAGGGATGATCCAATCCCCTCAACTGTCCATTAAGGACTTCATTCTCGGAGACCTCACGTCTACGGCTCTCTTTAGGACTGAAAGTCCAGGGATGATCCAATCCCCTCAACTGTCCACTAAGGACTTCATTCTCGGAGACCTCACGTCTACGACTCTCTTTAGGACTGAAAGTCCAGGGATTATCCAATCCCCTCAACTGTCCATTAAGGACTTCATTTTCGGATACCATACGTCTACGGATCAATTCAGGGACCAAAGTCCGGGGATGATACAATCCCCACATGTATTCTCATCAATACATCTATCATCAAAAGCATGTAAAACAAATTATTCTAAGCATAAGAGTCCTAAATCTAAATATTTCTAAGTATCTAGGTGTAGAGAACAGGTTACCTCATCATTGACCTTGTTGTTCGATGAGACAATCTCATCATCAGTGACTATACTACTCCCCCTTTCGAGGAGGGTCCTTTTGAGCTATACCAAGCTTGTCTCAGAAGTATTCAAATTTCACTCAAGACAGAGGTTTGGTTAGTATGTTGGTAACTTCTTCACTTGAGGTAGAGATTTGGTTATCGGTAACCTGTTACAAATTCAAACTTTAGTTCCTTCTGCATCATATCTTATTAGATCCCTATGTTCTTTGACTTATCATGGAACACTAGATTCTTTGTCATCTTCATACAACTCTATTTGTCACATAGGATCACAGTTGGTTCTATCTCTAATTCAAACCAATCCTGAAGCCAAGCTTCTTCACAACTAGCAGAGCAAGCAGCCATATATTCTGCTTGTGCTGAGAGAGCGACACTAGACTGCTTCCAGCTAAACCACGAGATCATGGTTAATCCCAGACAATAACATCCTCTTGATGTGTTCTTCCTGTCTGATACACTTTCTTCCCAACCAGCATCTGATTAGCCATCTAAAGTCATGATCTTCAAGATAGCATAGATCAAATTCTATCGTGTCCTTTATGTGCCTCATCACATGCTTTGCAACTATCAGGTGAACACATCTAGTTTCCACTAGATACTGACTCAAGGTGTTCACAACAAAGCATATATCTAATCTAGTATTTGTTAGATACATCAATGACCCAATAATTTGACTGTACAGAGTTATTTCCACTAACTCTGATGAGTCATCTCCTAACAGCTTCAAGTTGGAATCCATAAGAGTGGCCATTCCAACATATCAAGTCTTCTCAAGATTTCTCAGCATACTTTCTCTGGTTGAGAGAGATTCCTTCTGAGACTTTCCATACTTTTAGACCTAGAAAGTAATGCATCAATCTGAGATCTTTCAATTTCATTTCTACAGTTATCTATTTGTGCCATCTCTCATCAGATGGGTCTATTGATATGAGCCTCAACATCATTCGAACTCTGTGGTGAGTTCCTTCTTGCATCCATGTCATATGTGTATAGAAGCCATATTCAACCTTGTAGCAAAGGTTGAGATCCATATCACCCATGGTGATCATTAAGCTCATCAATTGATTATCGATCCTGGGAACCATATAGAACCTGATTCACACTTCTCCTTTAATTACACCATTAAGAGAATGGTCTTATCTTAGCCACTTGGAGCAAACATCTCATCATGATTCTCTTCCTCTTTCTAAGAGAATCTTCTAGCCATGAGCCTTCTATATTTTGTTTGATTTGTAAATCTTCTTGTTGAACATCCATTGCTTGTTTAGTGTTCATCATTCATCATGATCTTTCCTACAAATCAAAATTAAGTACAGGATTAGTAATACTTCATAATCATCAAATCATATTGACATGGTAACCTATTATGCATACAGATATCATTTACATAGTGATGCAACTATTTTGACCAATACTTTGGCACAACACTTTCCCATATCTTGTATGCATACAGTGGCTATCTAGATGCCTTCCATCTCTACCAGAACATACTATCGAGAGTGTGCACAACTCTCAGCATGTCAGCAAAGAGGTTTCATTCTAGACAAGCAACAATGGAATGTTTGTCCAACTTACCAATCATATGCATATTAGTAGTATACTGTTCAATGTTCTATGAATATTTACACTCAGCATGATATATTATAGGAATACAAATATGCATACAATCTATTACAGGCAATATCATTTACTATTTCAAATAACAACTCAAATACTTATCTTTTATGTTTGTGTGGTTTCCTCCCGCTTGATCTTCTGTATGTCTTTTGAACTTCTATTCATTCTGTACCACTGTGCATGTTCAAGTGTCATCCTCATGATCTCATACACAAACATACACCCATTAGTATGTTCTAAATGTTATCAAAACATTATAGTTCTAAATTCTTGAAAATGTATAGTCATGATTAATTAGTATTCAAGATTTCAGGGAAGTATTCTTTTACTCATGCATATCATCAATCAAGATAAAAGACATAATATGCATAATCCCTTGATTACTAATTTTATGAATAAGCATAGCCAATCATACCAAGTATACTTATATAAGGGATCCTAACACAAGGTAAGATTCATGGGAAACATACCTGGATTAGTATACCTATTTAGTTATGTACAACATACCTAAACAATCTCTTCAATGATTTAGAGATCCTGAGCTAGAACCTGCATGTCTCATAGGTTAAGCATAATATAACAAAGTCATACATACCTCGTAAGTAGAACAAAGATTATGGATGAGTCTTTGTCTTCATGTTTTCATGGTCATGGAGCCTGATTTGTCTTTTGTGATGTACATGTATCTTGTTAGTAGACAACATCAACCTCACACAACATCATAATGCATTAGTACAATCATAAGTGTCAACACCCTAACCAATGAATATCTTCTATCATGCATTCATAATTTTGTTAAGGTGATACAACAAATCTAAAATCAAGATTGTACTAACCGTAATAACATGAAGACAAACATACCATAAGCTTAATCATGAACAAATCTCAAAACATACCTCGATGAGTCATACCTGCCGAGATCGCTTGTAATCTCCTTATGTAAAGCCTTAGCCTCATCTCCCTCTGAAACAGTAACTCCTTCACTTATGCAGGTGACCAATCCATCTTCTTCTAGGATTAACCCTATCCACTTGATTTGCAAGAACTGGACCTGGAGCTGGATATGGGTTTGTCAGAAAAAAACCCAAAAATTCAAACTTTGAATTTCAAACTTCCGAAAGGATAGAAATATGCGCCTTGATGAGCTGATCAAACTGATATATTCAGAATTTGAAAACTGCAAAGTTTCACTCCTCAATTTTGCCTTTGAAACTTCTGGATTCACTGGACGTGACCCTGAACTGGGGTTTGGTGAATCCCACTCTTCTTCCCAATCAAAATGTTTGATCCAAAGCTCTAAGCTTCTATTTTTCTGAGGAGCTTCCAGCCATGGTCACAGATTTCAAAAATTCCCATTTTTACAGAAGCCCTAATTTTCCACTTTTCTAATCAAAGTCCCGAACTAGGGTTTGATCAAGCCCGGCCTTCTGCCCAACCAAAAATTCTGATCTTGGTCTCTAAATTTCTATTTTGATGAGTAGCATCCAGCCGTGGTCTCCGATTACAAAAATTCCAACTTTCTTCAAAGCCCTAAATTCCGGAAGCCATGAATGAAGGTACCAAAAAATAATTCTGTTTTGACAGAAATATGTACCTGATTGTTTCTGGTGTAACTCCGAAATGTTTGATCCACAGGGTCTGAAAAAGTTTTTTGAGATAGCCTGACCTGTTATCTTTCCATCCTGATAGGTCTGACCTCAATTGGATGTTCTGAGAGAGAGTTATGCCAAATGTCGCAACGTGACCTGTTTTGGGAAAATACAGGAGAGCGAACTTGTACGGAGTGCCACGTGTCACTGTTTGACCTTCGGCCTCTGAAAAAGTTTTCTGAGATAGCTCGGCCTGTTATCTTTCCATCCTGATAGGTATGACCTCAATTGGATTCTCTGAGAGATATTTATGCCAAGTGTCGCAACGTGACCTGTTTATGGGATAATACAGGAGAGCGAACTTGTACGGCGTGCCACGTGTCACTGGTTCAACTTCGGCCTCTGAAAAAGTTTTCTGAGATAGTACAGTCTGTGTACTACCTGTCACTTTTCACAAAATTTCATTTGGATCTTCCTAGCCCATGTTATGACCTTTTTCCCAAGGTCACCTGATTTTGACTCAGATCTGGAAGAGGCAGAAACCCTATATTGTACAGATCATAAATCACAAAGTACAACGAATTAGAGGTTGTCCTTTGGACACAAGGTACCTGGAGATTTTAGCTTCGTCCTGTAACAATTTCAGATCCGAAAACTTCGCCAAAATGGATTTATAGAGAAAGTTCTACGATGACTGGTTTTAGCTATGTAAAACCCTAACCTTCAAATTGTCGTAAGTAAAGCAAGTGTCTTTAGTGCCATACCTTGTCTTCCTTCAGGTTAGCTCTGATACCATGTTTAAAATTCAATATGCTAAGATAGAAAATAGCAGCATTACATTCCATTTCACAATAATAGCATATACAGGATCACTGAAGAAACAACAAGCACAGCATAAACACAAGAGGCAGAGATTTATCCTGGGAAACCCTCATGGGGTAGAAAACCCAGCAAAGCTTCCTCAATATAGATGACCAGCAATATACAAAGATGAAACCCTGAGACATGATCTCCTCCTCCACAATAGCATACCTCTCCTCCACAAGTGCGCTATCCTCAAGTGTGTGAGTGTATCAAATGAGGAACACACCTCCTCTATTTATACACTACTCTGATATGTATTTTACACAAGTACATGTAGGCTCGTATTTAACCATTAGGTTAAATACCCCATTATAACTAACTGGGCCGACCCCCACATGGTGGGTTTAATAACCCTAGTTACCACACCCAACTCGGAGGAATAAACATCTCCGGATTTATAGTATAATCACATCGGAGGTATGGAACATCTCCGGAATAAATAATATACAAATATAATATTCTTTGAAGTTACAATATTTCAACAGATCATGGCCCAATTGTAATCAAATTACTAAAGGGGAAATGCCATTTGTGAACAAAGAAATTGAATTTATACTCAAGGTAAGAGTTCAAGAATTTGGGGAATTGTTTTTTGTTGAAATTGCAGGTGGTTCCTACATCAAAAATAAAAAAAGAGTTGCATGGATAGCATTGAAACATGATTTTCGCAGTTCGTCTCACTCCCTTTCCTTTCGATCGGCACCTATGTCTATCTCTCCATGCGCGGTTCAACCCAACAACATTTCATTCTAATTTTTTGTCTATCTCTCCATGTGCGTGGTTTAAACCAGAGCAAATCATTCCCACCCTTTCACCCCAACCAATATTCAAAAATTGAATTTTTTTGTCTTTGAAAATTGTATAAAATTGTATCTTTTGAATCTTTGAAAATTGTATAAAATTGAATCTTTTTAATCTTTAAAAATTGTATAAAATTGAATTTTTTGAATCTTAGAAAATGAAGGGATCATTTCTTGATGTAATTTAATTTAAAATATACAAAGTGACAAAGTGTTACCATTATTGCAGTTTATTATTTAAATATTTTTGAATGATTATTATTGTTTGTTTATTATTGATCTCCCCATGGATTTAATAAGCTACTAATTTAAAATGGTTTATTTAACCAATTAATTAAAAAAAAATCCCGGGATGGGGTGTCTCTTAGCCACGTGGAGGAGGGGACAAGTGCCACCTGTGAGAATGTTTCTCATGGCAATCACGCGGGCGACCAACCTCCCCAACCCTCAACCCAAGCACAATTATATCCCTTCTAGTTTGAGGAGATGGGGATGTTATTCCATAAATATTTCCCAACTGCAACTTGACACGGATGCTAGTAAATGATCATTCATCATCGCATGCACCATCAGTTGTTGAGCAATCACAATGTGCAATTAAAAATCTTCACTGTTTTAATGGCAACCATTATGATGGATAGAGCTTATGGGAACTGGAGTCAATGGGTTATGTCGGTTATGGATCAAATCACCATTTTAAAGTTTCTATCAATCAATTTGGGCCTGGTTGAAACTGTGTTTGCAAATTCTCGGTATGGAAAGGTTTTATGGCATGGGAAGGTTGTGACCGATATGGTTAGAGAACGGAAATGGGGCATTCCTCGACGCAGTGAACTGTTTGGTTAATATTGGGATCTACGATGTGCATGCTGCAGTTCAGAGCATGGGAGAGGATACTCACATTTGACTTTGCGAGTTGGAGGTGCAGGTTCAAAGCTTGTCCAAGCTCTTGGAAGACATTGCGAGTACCCTGAACGTAACTACTACTCTGGTGGTGGAGGCCTATGCAAAACTATTTGTTGAGGGATCCATCCCCTAGCTCAATGGTGCTGGAAAATGCTACTATCTCTCTAACTAGTCCTCTCACTTTTGTTTCTAGCATTAAAATGGAGATGCACTCTCCGTTTCATAACAACCCTACGATGGGTGGGCCACACCCTCCTGTGAAAGTGTCTTCGGCTATAATGCCAAACAACATTATAATATAGGTGGTTCTTTCAAAGCTATAATGCAAAACAACATGCTTACATTCCAACTTCATCCCTAGATATGAGGGTAGCTATAGAAATAGTAAGCAAATAGGATCACATGTATATAGAAAATGCACAACTACACAACATGCATCATGGGAAGCCCTCATGGGGGAGAAAACCCAATTACAACCTTTCACTGTGATAGAATCCACAAAATCAAGAGTCATGCATGACTTCACAATGTCTCTTACCATAAACCCTAGGCGAAGGCATACCTAGTGGGAGACCATGCATTACACATCAAAGAATACACTATTATAACTGATCTACTACAGAAGGATAGTGAGCTAGAGAATAACGAACCCCAATCATAAGCACAAGAGGAAGACCAAGTATATAGAACATGATGAGAACATGACTCTCTCATATATATAGAGGTCTATGGGTAAACCTCCAATAAGTATACGATCCCACACAAGACCGACTTAACCAACAAGTTAAGTTAGGGGTCACACATCATGACCAATATTCAAACATTAGGTGAGGGGCTCGCAACCACATACGGACTTCTCTATACTTATGAGACATGGAACACCCATCAAGGAAACCAACTCAATCCACCATCATTAAGTGCTACCACCATAAAGGGATAAAATAGGTGAGAGCCAACTATTTACTGAGGGATCCATCCCCTAGCTCAGTGGCATTGGAAAATGATACTATCTCTCTGACTAGTCCTCTCACTTTTGTTTCTAGCATTAAAATGGAGATGCACTCTCCGTTTCATGACAACCCTGCGATGGGTGGGCCACACCCTCCTGTGAAAGTGTCTTCGACTATAATGCAAAGCAACATTATATAGGTGGTTCTTTCAAAGCTATAATGTAAAACAACATGCTTTCGTTCCAAATTCATGCCTAGATATGAGGGTATCTATAGCAACAGTAAGAAAATAGGATCACATGTATATAGAAAATGCACAACTACACAACATGTATCATGGGAATCCATCATGGGGGGGAAAACCCAATTACAGCCTTTCACTGTGATAGAATCCGCAAAATCAAGAGTCATGCATGACTTCAGAATGTCTCTTGCCATAAACCCTAGGTGAAGGCATACCTGGTGTGAGACCATGCGTTATACATCAAATAATACACGAGTAATAACTACTTTACTACAGAAGGATAATGAGCTGGAGAATAACGAACCCCAATTGTAAGCACAAGTGGAAGACCAAGTTGATAGAACATGATGAGAACATGACTCTCCCATATATATAGAGGTCTAGGGGTAAACCTCCAATAAGTATATGATCCCACACAAGACTGACTTAACCAACAAGTTAAGTTAGGGGTCACACATCATGACCAATATTCCAACGTTAGGTGATGGGATCACAACCACATAAGGACTTATCTATACTTATGACACATGGAACACCCATCAAGGAAACCAACTCAATCCACCATCATTAAGTTCTACCACCATCAAGGGTCGATAAAATAGGTGAGGGCCAACTATTTGCTGAGGGATCCATCCCCTGGCTCAATGGTGTTGGAAAATGCTACCATCTCTCTGACTAGTCCTCTCACTTTTGTTTCTAGCATTAAAATGGAGATGCACTCTCTGTTTCATGACAACCCTGCGATGGGTGGGACACACCCTCCTGTGAAAGTGTCTTCGGCTATAATGCCAAACAAAATTATAATATAATTGGTTCTTTCAAAGATATAATGCAAAACAACATGCTTTCATTCCAACTTCATCCCTAGATATGAGGGTAGCTATAGCAACAGTAAGCAAATAGGATCACATGTATATAGAAAATGCACAACTACACAACATGTATCATGGGAAGCCCTCATGGGGGAGAAAACCCAATTACAACCTTTCACAGCGATAGAATCCACAAAATCAAGAGTAATGCATGACTTCACAATGTCTCTTTCCATAAACCCTAGGCGAAGGCATACCTGGTGGGATACCATGCATTATACATCAAAGAATACACAATCATAACTTCTCTACTACAGAAGGATAGTGAGCTAGAGAATAACGAACCCCAATCATAAGCACAAGAGGAAGACCAAGTTGATAGAACATGATGAGAACATGACTCTCTCATATATATATAGGTCTAGGGATAAACCTCCAATAAGTATATGATCCCACACAAGATCGGCTTAACCAACAACTTAAGTTAGGGGTCACACATCATGACCAATATTCCAACATTAGGTGAGGGGCTTGTAACCACATACGGACTTCTCTATGCTTATGAAACATGGAACACCCATCAATTAAACCAACTCAATCCACCATCATTAAGTGCTACCACCATCAAGGGATAAAATAGGTGAGGGCCAGCCCTTAACATTGTGAAGGTGTCCCTAGACATCTCAAGGCCTCTACCCACTATATCCTCACCGGCAGAGAGTGGGACTCATCATGGGTGTTTTATAAGACAATGCATGGCTACTACCCATTAATGTGTCCTCATCGACAAGGAGTGGGACTCGTTAGGGGCTCTAACCACTATGTCGACATCGACAGGGAGTGGGACTGATCATCACATAACAACACAACTGTTATAATCTCCACCCACTCTTCCAGTGCAAGAAGAGACGCACCATTCTACCAGTCCATGGAGAATGTATCACTGATCCTGCAAACATAAAAAATAAAGAGTTTGAGGAATGCATCCATCTTATGGTTCATTTGATTCAAGCCATCTATGTGGTTACAATAGTCTAATAGTAGGTGAAAACACCAAGGTTAAAATGCATGGTTTCTTTTTGCATTTGTAAAGGTGTTAATTCCTCAACGTATAATCATATTAATGGATAGGGTATTTTTAGAATAGTGATAATTGCAATCCATGAGAAGAACCTTGGATCACACATTTTGGTTTGATCTTATCTTAGGCATCACTCATGTTTGATCAAGTAAGCAAATCACTAGCATGGATGAGGGTGAGAATTTACTCAAGAGACCTTTCTCTTTACCAATCGAGAATTTCCACATATTTAGAGGAACTTTTGCATATTTGAAGGCATACCTCACCATTGAGGTTCATATATATGTTTTTAAATGTCTTTTCTTAGATGGTATACTAGGTCTTGGCACCTCTTTTATGGTGTGAGAATGTGTTGTAGGCAATGAATTTTAAGTAGATCCATTTCAACTTTATTTGATTGTTGCATTAGCTTTTGTAGGAGAAGGGTTAACATTAATATTAAACCAATGCATTACACTCACCATTACAGACTTTTTTTCACACCATTAGTTTGATTGAGAAGTTATATTGTTTGACTAATGATTTTACTCTTGTACATGTGAAGATGCTAACTTTATGTTTTTTCAAATCCACATGCTTTCCTTCTAGTTGTGCATTTTTTTAGTGGCTTGTGTATCTTCTATAATCATGACTACCTGGTAAAATTTTAAGGATCCATACTTAAAAATGTATAAGTCTTGGCAAATCCAACCAATTCTTAAATTCTAACTATAAAATATTTGGTGATACTTTTCTAATTGTTTTTCTAATTTCTAAGTATTTTATGGCGAAAATAGCAACATCTGTAAATGGAAATAGGAACATCTATTGTCAAAAAATGAATGTTTTGATTTATATTTCCCTCCATTGTTTTTAGTGTTTAGATTTTCCTCCAAATTTTTATTCATTTTGTAATATTAATAGAAACAAATCTCATCTCTATTCAACAATATTTTAATTGAAAACATTTATTGCTTGGTGTTGGAGTTAGAAAGCTATGAAGACTAGAGGAAATGAGAAGCAATCTCTCTTATAACAGACAATCTTAACCCGTGGAAACAAAAAGAGGTACCATTGCCTTGAAATACTGCTTGTACTATATTGCTAATACTATTGTTTTTTCCTTACTGTCCCTTTCCCCCAGATGAATTATGATGAATATTATGATGAGTATTTCAAAATTTAATAGTATTTTAAAATCCATATTTGCAAATGACATTTACCGTGGATAATTGGCCTTTTGCAAAGACATTTTTTTTATCTTGTCACTTGTTTTTGTCAGTTCATGAACAAGATATTCAAATACATTACATCATCAAATTGGGGATTTGAAATAAGTAAGCCAACATGCATTTTTCTGCCAAATCAATTTTGAAAACAAATGTGGTGCCGCCCTTGTTTCCACCCGTTTCCACCCTTGTTGATGCAGGAGATGGGAAGACCTGCTCTGTTCCCTAATCTCGTAATATTAGAAAATGTTCAAAACCAGTCCTGGGTACATTCTTGCCATCAACGCCTCTTAATATTCATTCAAAATGGAAGAAAAAAAATCTCACCATAACTGTCTTGCAATATTTCATGTGTAAAATTTCACAGGCCTGGAAAGATACGTGCTACAAGAATTTGGTAGTTAAAGAACTTCCAGTAGTTTTTTCCATGGGTTAGCTTAGAATAGGGTTACCAGAATTTTCTAGAAGTATCGTTACTAGAAATCCACTTACTCACAAATCCAAACAAAAAATGCAGATTCGCTCTTTCCAAAAGTTACAGACATCTTCTAAACACCTGAGTCTGTCTCTCCAACATCTAGTTAGCAAAAATTGCAGAATTTCTTCAAGGAAAATTATTGGAATCTAAACCGGGAGTAAATGGCGAGATTTACATATTCTAAACCAGTTAAGCAAATTTATATCAAAATTCTCAGAACTCCACATCTACTCAGTATTTAGAGTTGTGCAGCATAATTTCCAAACACCTTTCATGAATTCACAGTCCACAAGAAGATGTTTTGTGGTTTCAACATTCTGCATACACAGACAACATCTGCTAGGACCAATCCAGCCTTTTTTTAAAATATTTTCCCATGTCTTGAGACGCCCTTGTTGGAAATATGGCAGTTATAAAGGATTGGCATTGATGGCAAGAAGCTTCTAATGTCTTGATGATATGGCAGATGACAAATAGATGAAACCCATGAAGAAAAGATACAAGGTGAGGAAGAAGCAGAATAGAGGACACGGGCATTGGAGTTTGAGCAACTTGAAATTAATTGAGTAGTTGATGGAACAAACCATCCTGACCCAGAAATTGCAGAAGCAAATTGCTTGCATGCAGCATTAGGATTAAAGCCTTTAAAGCTTTGACATTGTTAAGACTGTCTTGCTAGATTTATTTGTACTGGAAGAATTTAGACCGCTTCATTGCTACTCGAGGGCTATGTGTCGAGATGTTGATGGAATGCTTGGAGCTCTATTATTATCACATGTATATTCACTTTGGAACTTATTTGCACAGGAAGATAGCAGAGATCGTGATCATGACTTGCAATCTGATTATAAGAAGCGACACAGTAGTGCAAGTCTTGAGAATCGCAAACCCTGGAGTCACTCTTGGTTTCTAATGAGCATAAATTTGTGATCAAACAATATAGATGACCAGGTCCTGGTATTTAATCTTGTAGGAAAAACAGTTGCTATGTTTTTCTGTAAAAATATTTTCTCCACCGCCACTGCATATCTTATAAAGATGGAGAAATTGTGTCAGAAGATGCCAGATATGCAGTGATTTCTTATGGATCCAAGGCTTATTCCTTCATTGATGATCATCTTCAAAGGCTTGAGGAGGAAAGAGACGAGAGTTCGGTCGACAAGTAGATGAATTTGGAATCAGAATTACAAGCAAGAGACTCAAGGATCGTTTGATCAAATAATCGACGGTGCAGATTGATTTTTCTATTGGTATTTATCCCACATTGGCAACACAGTTACGTTTATATGTGTTTATAAGGACCGTTCTCACTATGCCTATTCGACGCATAGTGCAAAGGTTATGGTGGGGGCTCTGGGTGATTGGACTCCACGAGAAGTCACCATCCCGAAGCCCGCGACGACCTGTCAGGCCCCCTACCTTTTGGAAAAAGTGACAACGATGGTCACATGAGTGACCAAGGGATTAAGAGTACCGAGAAGGTAGAATCCCGTAAAGGCTTGATGGAGTTCGTAGAAGATGAAGGTAAGCTCGCAGGAGCTTCTAGGAAGACCATGCCCACATTAAAAGGAGAAGAGATGCTCGCAGAGGAGTTAAGGAAGACACATAGGCACGAATAAGAAGAAGCCAGAAGATTAAAGAAGATCATTCCCAAGTTTTGGGAGAAAGGAAGCCCGTAGAAATCCCAAGCATGCAGTTTTGAAGGAAATGAAGCCTACAGGCTTGAAGTTAATTTATGAATTAATTGACTAGTTAATTAATTAATTAGTTCATTAAAACAAAGATTTCAAAGGGCGTGAAGCCAACAAACCTGGAAGATGTCCATTGAGATTTAAATTGGTTAAATAATCAAAATTTGCAAAAGACAGAAATATGAATTAAAAGGTTTAATAATAGAAGATTCGATGAAGCATGTGAAGATTATTAATTTAATTAATTATTAATAAAACAGACTTAAAATAGCAGAGAAATGAAAGGACATGTTTGTTTGGAAGAGATGTGGCTTTTAGATTTGAATAGGCATGAAAGAGCTATTTAATGAAGAATCTAAATAGAAGAAGAGAGTGTGTCTTGGAGTCATAAGTTGCAATAGCATCCTGAGCAGTCCGAGACAAATTTGAAGTTCCAAAATTGACATTCAAGGGTGGAAGGGTGGAGCTAGGGCAGGTCAGTGCCTGCAAGGAAGTAGGTGCTTCCTTGTCAATTTGTAATTGACTAAATAAGGGTGTGGGTGAATCCTGATCAATGGGTGCTAATCCAAAAGGGAAGAAGACATCTTCCTTCTATTGCATATTGTAAAAACAAGTTTTGCAGATAATAGAAAAGTGTTGGTGGTTTACCTTATTGGGTTCCACGATAAATTATTGTGTTCAAGTTTGTTTTTACATTTGCTAAAGTAAAAGAAATTGTGTTTAAATTTATGTCAGTGATTCACCCCCCCCAGTGACAGGACCTTATCCATCAGCCCATGTAGTACAAACCAAACAAAACATTTTAATTTTAAAGGAATATGCCAATTCCACAGTCTCTTATACCACCAATGATTCGGGTAGATGCATTTATCCTGAATAATCCTTTTGTATAGTCACAATACCAGTGCTCGAATTTCCAGTCCAAATAATCTTGTCTCTTTCTCGAGAAATTCTACATCCGACAGAATTCAGAGACCGAATATACAAATCCCATTCCTGTGCAGTACTACCAGAAATCCCTAAGTCCTTAGAGTTCAACCAATAGTCATTCCTATGATCAATACTTCCTCTTTTCTTAATCATGTTCAGGGTAGTGTAATCATACCCTTTTAAAATTTCAATCAACCCAACTAACAACCGATAAGTCTCCTCTAATCCTAAAATTGGATCAACACCAATTAGGATTTCCTTTCCCAATCCAACTTGCCAGAAAATATCCTTAGCCGACCAGTTATAAATCTTAAGAAAACCCCTCTAGATAGGAGAGACATTTCTGTAAGATTTTCTTGGATCCTAAACCAGTTAATAACATTAGATTTCATATATTTTGCCTGTAAAACTTTTGACCACAGAGTATTCCAAAAAATACCCCTCCAGAAACTTTTTAGCCTTAGTGCTATACTGAAGGTGTTCAGATCTTTAATACCCAACCACCATTGCTTTCCGGTATGTCTCGCACTAACTCTCTGAGGACATGACAACACTTTATGTATACTACTAAACAACACTTTTTTGTATTATGTATTCTATATTTTAGTATACAATGTTAGACATTTTATTAGGAATAAGTTAAATATATTTGTATAATCTTCATAAATACTATTTAATTTTCAGGATTGTGTTAGTTGGCTCGTTTCAACGATGTGTTAATAAAAATGATTTTTTTTGTTATGTAGCTTATTTGTAGATGTCCATATCAATGTAAGACATTATTCTTTTTGTTTGGGATTTCAATAACTTCAATATTTTTTTAACAATTATTTTCCTTTCTTTTATACCTTAAAAATTGTCTTTCTTTGAGCAAGAGTTGCAATCCATATTTGTAGGGAGCTAATAGGATTAAATTAAGACGTTTCAATACATCACTTTTAACAAAGTCAGGCCGCATTACCAAAATAAATGACAATGTTATATGTGGCACAACTTCAGGTAAATATTTTAAACATGATGGTGACTTATTATTTATTTTTTAATCAATAAACGATTGTATTAAAAAAAATTCATAATATACTTGACCATAGGCTCTAAGATGGGAAACAAATTCCCACAAAATATACCATCGGGATCCACTATCCCATTACAAAGTGAATCTATTTGCTATAGTGTCGACAACAATTCTAATGCACATATTCTTGAGAAAGATGTGAAAGAACCACTAGAAGGTATGATCATTTCTAAACATTTCTTGTCCTATACAAGTATTTAAAGATTTCATATTAACAATTTCATATTGTCATTGTCTCAAGAGGGGTACTGGTTTGTTTTTCCAAAAAAAATTCAATAGGAACCATCACAACAAGATCATGTTTTGGAGCAAGATCCACCACAACAAGAGCATGTTTTAGAAGATGCAAATGCATCTACCCATGCTAGTATTGCAATAAATGTGAAAATAAGGGGTAGAGGACCAACAAAATGTCTCTTTGGAACCACTATAGAGGGCATTGCATTACTTGAAATTCAATTTAATGAGAGGGGCCAGCCTATTGGTCCACATTCAGAGAAATTCTCCTCATTTTTAGGTGTTCTTGGAAGGGAAATTTTAGGCATCAAGCACATGGAATGGAAAAAAGTGTCTGAAGTGCAAAAGAAAGACATGTGGAGTGCAATCAATGTGAGCATTAATTTATTCTAAACTTGATTGATGCATATTGAGCATGTGTGTGATAGGTCTAGTTTCAAATAACGCGTGTATATAATAATGGATTGTTTATCTATTGTAGTGTACCTATTGAATAGATCCGTCAACAGAGCCATGGTGTCATAAAGCAATATCTCAGCGCTTGAGAACCTATAGATATAATTTGTATAAGAAATACTATTTGAAATACGAAATAGATGAGGAGAGGATTGCAAACCTTCCTATTGGAGTAAATGAAACTGATTGGATTGATTTTTTTAGATTACGATCTAACCCTAAATTCAAAGTAAAAATGAAAGACAAATTTGAATGTTATCATCATTGATTTTGAATCCTCTCATACAATCAACTATAATCTTAGCATCTGTTTTTTTATTGAGTTGCAGGAGAAGTCAAAATCAAATAAGGAAAATAGGGAATTAGAATAAGCGACCCACACTTATGTCCGTAGAGGTTACTTTAGGGTTGAAGATGACCTCGTAAGTTGTAACAAATTCGATTATTTGTTCACAATTAACAACTTTAAATATAGTTAACTAGATTGTTGTATTTGTTGATACTAGAATCAATCTCGTGGTCCAAATGATAAGCCTATAACTAGGGCTAATGTGTGGACGAAATGCCATAAAAAGAAGGATGGCACTCCAATGTCATCATTCATTGTGGAGAAAATAGTAAGTTCTGAACCTATTCTTGTATCATTTATGTTTTTTTTTTAGAGTTAATGATGTTTCTTATATGAGTTTGTTGAAATGTTGACAGTGCTAGAATCAAATTGAATCAACACAAAATGAGTCAATGTCTCCTGCATATGCTAAAAATCAAGATTCCCTTGCTATAGTTTTGGGGCCTGAGAGGAGGGGTCGTGTACGTGGGATTGGATTCGGAGTCACTCCAAGTGTGTTATTTGGAAAAGAGTGTTCCTACAAGAAGGAATTGCATGATACTAAAGAGAAATTAAGAGAAAAGGACAAGGAACTCGGAAGATTGAAAGAAGTTGTTGAAGAATTAATGGAATGGAAAGCTGCCATGGAGGTGGGGAAAGAAAGAGGCCGAATTGTTCCAAAATCCAAAAATGTAAGGATTGCATGAATTTTTTTAAACTGACTCCTATTTTTTCCATTTTTATTTTCCATTCTTTGAAAATCGCTCACAAGTATTTACTTTTTAGGAGAGTGTCCAGAATCATCCTAGTCAAGGTTCATTGGAAAAAAATGCAATGGCTCCTAGACCATCTAATACATTTCATACTCCAAAGTCTAATACATTTCACACTCCAAAGTCGACGGTGAGTTTTTAAACTATTTAATATTTAGTGCAATGTTATAATCATTATTTCACTGTATCTTACAAGTATTCATTTACTAACAGGCTTCTCTGAGGCCTAATCATGCTTTTCCAAAACAAACTCCATTGACTTCAGAAGAACATAATCGTGACCCAATTGGAAAATAAATACAATGGGTAAGTTCTAAGCCTGTTTATTTTTATGTTTAATATTCCCTTCTTATTCCAAGGAATCTCACGGGAATTTGTTTATTGGCAGGTTCAACCACAATTACCATCTTCAGATGCAGGATTGAATGGAAAAAAATGTTTACTGACATATTTTAATGGTCAATTGAAGGTTGCAAAGGGTTAGATAAAAAGAATTGAACCAAACTTTGTCATGCCTAATGAGGAAGAATTAGGTGAAGGATATTATCTTGTGTGCCCATAATCAATTCTGGTTGATCTTGATTATGAAATCAAGCTTAAGCATAGAAGTAATCAATGCAAGTATTTAGCGGATGCAATTAACAATTTTATACCTTGGAAAAGCAATGGCATTGAATTGATCAAAGATTGAGAATAATGTCAATGAAAAATTGTATTCTTACTAGAACAAGTTTATACTATATTGTCTAATGTCTTACTATACTCCAGTTGTAGTTTTTGTGAGTAATAGTTGTAATGAGATAATTTTCTGTGTTCAAGGGAATAGAGATAATATGACAAAGTGGACATGTGGTATTGTTTGCAAGGAACTTGTCAATGTACTCCAAGTGAAAGGTAGGCCCTTAGACAATTAGTTGTTGTAGGTTTTCATCTATTTGGTCATCCCCAAGACACATAACACACCTGAAAAAACACCCAAATAGATCTTATGCAAATTAATTAAAAGAGCAATTACATCATAACAAATCAGGGAGGATCTGTCAAGATTCAAAGAATCGACAGATCCTCTAATCTAGGCAGAAAAAGTGATTCCTTTGTTCTGCGACCAATATGCAATAAATCTGTGATCAGCAAGGTTGTCATTAATGACACCACATTAATTACAAAGGTGAATGGCAATGGAAAAGGACAAGACATGCCAGAGGAAAAAAAACAAGGACATAGCATGGTAAAGGACAAAGTATGACAAGCATGGACAAGCATGGCAAGCAAGCTAGAGGACAAAGACATGGAAAAGGTGACATGGAGGATTGATGACAAAGACTTGACTTGAAAATGAATGAAAAGACAAAGACATCAAAGAACATGACATGGAAAAGGTCAAACAAGCATGAATTTGATGACTTAGCAAATGACAAATATTGAGGACTTGGCAAGCATGAAGTTGATGATGACAAGAAATCATGACTAAGGACACTTTGGGGCATCACAGTGAGCATTTTCTAAGGGCCCTGCGGGCATTTCAAAGTGCCCCTACGGGCATATTTAAGAGCACCCTGCGGGCATAATTTAAGGGCATTCAAGAGCCCTTGCGAGCGTTCTTGAATTCCCCCTTACGGGCATATTTTAAGGGTTGTGCGGGCATATCCTGGAGCTGCGGGCATGTTTGAATTAAGCCTCTGCGGGATTTATGAAATCAGGTTGCGGGCATTTCTAATGGTGCCTTTGCGATCATTTGAAGCCCCTTGCGGGAATTGTATAAGGTCTCTACGGGCATTTGAAACCCCTTGCGAGCATTGTATAAAGCCTCCATGGGAATTTGAAGCCCCTTGCGAGCATTGTATAAAGCCTCTGCAGGCATTATATAAGGCCTCTGTGGGCATTTTGTGGAGCCCCTTGCGGGCATTTTATGGGAGCTATGAGGATCCCTTGTAGGCTTCTAGAAAAGGACCAACTGCAGGCATATGAGGACATGAAGATAGGCCCTTGCGAGCATCACAAGAATGAAGTAGATTTGTGCAAAGAAGATGACTTCCATATGGAAAGACAATCTTAAGGTCTCTCAAAGACCTTAGGTACACCTTGAGTTCATTGTTGGAGGATGGACTCAAAGGTATATGGCGGTCGCTAAGAAACAAGTCCTAGGATCGGATTGCTAACATTAACATAAGGAAAACATGTAGGGATGAAGTTTGTAAAGTATGAAGTAATACAATTTGTCCCTATGTGACTCAAGGAAGATGCATATTGATAAGGGGAGCTAGAAATGCTTAAAATAGTTGCAGAAGTATACTTTGAAGAGAATATTACTCAACCTGATTTGAAAAGGAGTTTGATGATGATGATATGATTGATAGGGGGAGTATGGATAGAAAATTAAGTGAATCAACAAGTTGATGTTTGGAAAATTGACAAAGGCTTACATTTTATGAATTTACTATATGTTTCTGTAAATGACTTCCTCTAGCCTTGGATATGATTGACAGAAATATCTTCACCTGTCGTTGGTATCTGATTGTATGACTTAGTCTGTTGTATCAATAATCAAGAAGACACCTTTTAAATGTCCTGAGGAGAACATCTATCTCAGAACTAAGGAAAAGGAAAGAATAACCTACAGCTAATGAAAGTAAGCAGTCTAGAGAGTTATGAGAACGGGAGGATGATCTCTATAGGAACTCTACAAACCTAAGAGCAGAATTGAAGAATTGTCTGAAGCATTTTTTTTGGCACAATAATTTGTGAATGCATTTGAGAAATGTTCAAAGGTAGATTTGAAGGCTTTGAAGCTATTTGGGAATGTTCTATTAATGCCATAAACAGTGAAGAATTAGCATGTGGATATACAAAAGTATTGACAATAGGTTGCTTGAGTTCAAGCTTGCTCAAGGACAATCTACATCAAAATGAACTCGGAGCAACCAACAGGAGGATGGGCTAGGTGACACGATTCCAAATAAGACCCATGTGTCCGATTTCCATTTGTGCATATGTAAATATAAACAACAACTCAACTTACAGGCTTAGGCCAAGCCTGTAGATATACGTTATTAAACTGTCTTAAGTATGAAAATACATTTTAACATAATAATGACAATTACAATTACAAGAAATTTAGGAGTTATTTCCATAAATGTAGGAATTTTTTTATTTAGCTACAAGTTATGTTTCCAAGTATGTCTTGCATGCCTGTGAGCATTAGAGGTTAGAGAGAGAGAGGCTGGAAAAATGATGGTTAGGAGACCGGAATCTTTATGGGTTCTACTTTCTTAGAAGGAGAATATAAAACACATATATGTGCGTGAACAATCATGAATCATGTTGTATTAGTGCAAATCTGTTAATAAGCAAAATAAGCATAATAAACATAATATATTTCTAAAAGTGATTACAAAGTTACAATGAACATTTCTATAGCATAATAAGCATATATGTGTGTGAACATTTCTATAGCATAATAAGCATAATAGATTTAAAAGTGATTAAAAAAGTTACAATGAGCCTTGATCTTTGATGTCAAAAGAAAGGTAAATAACGATATAGGAGGTTAAAGGACATTTTAGAGGACACAAAAAGGGTCAAAATAGGGGTTAAAACATAGACAATTCAAGCACGAAACATCTTCCCTAGAAGGAAGTTATTGCATGTCCCTATGCAACTTATTCCCCCTGTAGTAAATTCTGATTTAGCTTGGTCCAACTATAATATTGGTGACTTACTTCATTTCTTCTCCGAAATCCTAAATGACGATCCACTTCCATCCATGAAGAGTTCTCTGCAAAATCATACCACTACCCAGTAACACTGTACTCATTTTTGCTGCACCAGAGCAAAAGAAAATGGAACCTTAACCCAAGCCATTGAGTACCATTTCTTCGTAGAGAATTCACATAAAAAATTGTTCTTGAAAAGGAAACCTAGAAAAATGGGTATCCCATGGGGTCCCATTGTTTGAGTATTGGAGGAAGCAAATTCCAACGGGTCTCTGAGGCCTGCAAAGAGTCCAAAGTCCCACAAGATCTAAGTTCTTCAAAAATCTGTAACATTGATCTCTGATTCATTCTAAATTGTTTCACCTTCATAGGATCCCTGAGGAATTCACTGTGACTAGAAAAGGCTACTTCAGGATCTAGATGCTCTCCTCTGACGTGAAGTTCAGATTGGAATTCCAACTTATAAAAGAATTTCATCCCTATTTCCCACTTAATTTGATTATGAATAAAAGATGAAAAGGCTCATAACTGAATATCTCCTACTACAGGATTGGGATTCCATTCCAATTCATGTTCTAGAAAGAATTTAAACTGATAAAGTTCACACAACAAATCCTTTTCCCTTGTAGATGAGTCATTATAAATATCCTCAAAGTCATCAACATTTCCTATCATGAAATTTTTGTTATTATTCAATCTCATCATCTAAAGGCCTACCCATTGTTCATGCAGGTACATTGAATAAATTCTAGCAGGACTTCTACAAGAAATGGATTGCTCAGCAAATTGAAACATTTGCCTCTTTTCTTCTTCTTTAATAATTAATTGCTGCTCTAAAGACTATTTCACTTTTGTTCTTGAACCAAGTAAGCAAAAAACCAAGATTCCTGCATATGTTGTACTTCAAATTTATATCGTTGTTGATAAATAAGGCCCAAGTCATATTATTCATCATTTCTTCCAGTCCATTTAACAGTATTTACTTCAATTGATGCTAAAGCCAGGTTATTATTCCAAACATCATCAAGAATTTGATTAAAAAACTCATAGAGAACTTCTATGACTTTTTCTTTATCTTCATAACTTTTAGAGGAAGAAGGAAGAATGTTTTCTGCAGCTATTGTAGCCAATAATTCCAAACTTGTATTATCCTCAGCCAATGGTACTAATTCCTTTAGTACTGATTTATCTCTAAGAAATTTATTTTGTTTGCTCAACCTTTTGTTTTGCAAACTCCATCAGTGAGCCTGACTTCTCAAAATTTTCGGTCTTTTCTTAAGAGCATCATTCTTTCTCTGTAATTGTCTACTTATTTGTTTTAACTTTTCATTTTCATTTTTAACATATCTATCCAAAACTTAAAATTCATGAACTTGCTTCTTAAGTTTCTTAATCCTCTTCTGTAAAATACCTGAAATTAAACCAGGAGAATCCGGCCTTACCACTTGATTAGATTCGTCTTCTTCCCTCTAAGCGTGGTCTTGAAACTGAGTAGCTTCCAATTCTGGATGGGGTGTTGACTCTAAATTATGTCTCTCTGTATAACGATTTCTTCGACATTTGGGTATTGTAGATAACATATCTTCAAATATTCTAACTTTTTCAATACCTTGTTCAGAAATGCCTTCTAACCTTGCAAATATTCTTCTCACTATACCTGAAATTTTATTAACCTCTTCATCATCTCTATGCCTCTTTGGAGATAGTTGGGTTTGAATTGGTTCAGAAAATGTTGGTGCTGGATCAAATTTTGTCCAAACTGCTGGAGGGGGCGATACAAAATCTTGAGGATCATCATTAACCTGCTCCTGAAACCCTTTTTCCACTAAAAATTGTTCCCACATTAGGTTGCTCTTTTGTAATTCCTCCATGATCAAGAACTTAATTAATCCTGATGATACAAGCTATTACTGAGTCACTGATTAGGCCTTTTTTGGGCAGTTGAAGCCATTTTGGATAGGCTCTTCCACAAAAAGTATGGAATGTTCATCAATTCTTCTCCTTTAATGTGAAGGAGAAGCTGAATATGATAAATAAAGAAAAGGCTATATCATCCTTCACAAGTCAAATATTTCTACAAAAAGAAAATGGCATTACCCCATTCAGTAGTGAAATAGTTGCGTTCAGCTCCCTTCTTCCAATGAATACTAGAATTAGCCACTTTCACAAATTGTTTCCAAGAGTTAGGGTTTTTCAAATGACCAACTTTAAACCATATTTCCCCTGTTTGTGGTAAGCCTGCAACGAGAGCAATGGATGTTTCTGAAACTGGAAGCAGAAACCCCCAAATGTTAGAACAAGCTCCATCGAAATTGAGAGCAAATTCCTTGGTCACATCTTCGTTGTGCCCTCAGAATTTACTAAAAAACGCATACAATCCAATTTTTTGAAAAATCCTCTTACTAGAGGGATCTTCATCCAACATTTCAATGCAATATGGCTCCTCCCTACATGCAACAGCCATGCCAACTGAAACTTTCTTTGCTGAAAGGAATTTAGGTGATCAAACCGGTATCCTTTAACCCAAATTGGTATTTTCGTGCAGACTTATGCATAACAAAGAAATCCAACTTTCAAATCGGGTATAAATATAATTGTTCATACATGGGACAAAAGGCTAGAGCTAATGACAATTGATGGGGTCAAATCAGCATATACCCATTCATCCAAAAAGCAATGAGTTAACGAGCATTCCATATAAGGAAATTATTTGAACAAAAAGACTTGGTCTGACAGGTCACGTTATATAATAAGCCATGAAATGATCACATTATATAATAAGCCATGAAATGACCTTGAAAATCTAAGATACAAATCATTCTTATATGCTAGAATTTATACACATTATTAGGAAAAATATATTGAATTTAATCCTACTGGAACAATACTTGTGCATATTCAGAGAAGACTTTGAATAGAATACAACATAGGCAGGGGATAAAACCAAGATCCAATCCTTCCAATCATGCAAATACAGATCCTTCGTGGATTTTTAAGATATAACTTTGTTGTAAGAAATCATTATATCTGCAACTTGAAAAGAAAAATTCCAAATAGAACTGAAAGTTTGCTTATATCAGGAGGGATGAATCCAAGATAGTATCAAGGTTCTGTTCATTTTCAGGGATTCCCTTCCCCATACATGTGACATTCCATTTTACCAACATTCTATTCATCTCCGGGATTTTACTGAAATATTTAAAAAACACAGAAACTAGAGATTCTACAGGCTTGATCAAAGCTTGTAATTGTCTACTAAAACATGTTGAACAACAAATTCTTCAACCAACCCATTCGTGATGCAATCCAAACCATGTGAATTAAGATGTTGGAGTAGAACATGGATGGATATATGCATTCGTCCAAAAAGCAATGAGTTAATGGTCATTCCATTTATGGAAATTATTTGAACAAAAATACTTGGTCTGACAGGTCACGTTGTATAATAAGCCATGAAATGACCTTGAAAAGGTAAATCATGAAATGTATACAAATCATTCTTATATGCTAGAATTACACATTATTAGGAAAAATAAATCGAAATTTACCCTACCGGAACAGTACTTATGTAGATTCAGAGAAGACTTTGAATAACATACCACACATGAAGAGGATAAAACCGAGATCCAATCCTTCCAATCATCCAAATACATATCCTCCATGGCTTTTAAAGATAAAAATTTGTTGGAAGAAATCATTATATCTGCAACTTGAAAAGAAAAATTCCAAATAGAACTGAAAGTTTGCTTGTACTGGGAGGGATGAATCCAAGATAGTACCAAGGTTCTATTCATTTTCAGGATTCCCTTCCCCATACACGAGACATTCCATTTTACCAATAATCTGTTCATCTTCAGTATTTTACTAAAATATATAAAAAACACAGAAACTGGAGATTCTACAGGCTTGAGCCAAGCCTATAATTGTCTGCTAAAACATATTGAACTGCAAATTCTTCAACCAAACCATTTGTGATGCAATCCAAACTATGTGAATTAAGGTGTTGGAGTATAACATGGACAAGTAGACATCCCTCCATTAATGCCAATGGGTGTCAAAGCATCGAAGTACAATCTAACAGGATATGAATCAATTTTGTTGATGTCGAATACGCAAAAGATGAAATTGCTTATGGATCCATTTTGGAATGGTACTTATAAATTGCTAGTGGTTTCTTATGGAAAACCACTTGAGATTGCTTATAGACCTTACAAGTGGGTATTGTGACTAGTATGACCTTGGAAACATATCAATTACAAAGAATCCATAACAATACTAGTCTTAAACCATTATCTTTTGTCGAAAAATATATCAACGCTCACATATTGTCATAAAAAACCAATTATAATGATAATCGGTGACAAACATTTTCTACACTCACCAAAAGTAAAATAAACAAGTATTAGTGAGGGCTAATAAAATATTGTCACCAGAAGTGTCACCAAAGAGAGAATCAATAATGGGCCTTTAACAACCCTCACTAAAAGTGTCACTGGAAATGGATTTGGTGACGAACCTTAAAGGACAATCTCAAAAGGCACCTATAACGACGATGTTTTAAGGACCGTCATCATATATGACAACCCTTAAAGGTTCGTCACATGTAAGACCCTCACCAATGACCTTTTTTCTTGTAGTGTTGATATCTAATTTAAAATTGTGTTTTTTGTCAACTCCAAGGGTTTATACCCATTGATCAGGATTATGGTTGCAAGGAAAATATGTTGCAAGGAAAAAACAAAAATTAACAAAATAAGTCAAAATATGTTTGAATAACCTCTGTCACAATAGTAACATGCTATGCATATCATCAATGTAAGCCTATGACATTTTCACAAACTAAGAGGAAGTCTAATAGATGCTACACATTTCATCAATGCTACTGTATTTCATCAAAAGATACGTACATGATCTTCTAAGAAGTTCGGTTCAAGTGTTCCTACTCTAGCATGCTGAAAACAATGGCAAAGTATCAAGTGCAATGGCAAGGAATTCATAACTAAAGTGTAATAAAATTCATTGGGCCTTCATGTACATATGGTCAAATATATGTAACAAATATACCCTAGTTTGTTCCAATATGCTAACCAATAGTTGGTCATGAATTCACTCTCACAAAATCGTTGAAGATATAAACCCTATCCTTACTAAACCATAGTATGTAAGACCCTGGTTTGTGCTTTACCTCTTTCATATGTCCATTTTCCACTTGTCATAATGCAAAGTAATCATACAAAATCCATGGAAAATGAAATACCTAACTATTTTAATGATCTTCCTTGATAATGTTTTTTTTATGAAGGAAAATAAGATGTTCATGGTCCTATGTTTGTAAAAAGGATGGATTATCCTCATATGAAAATGTATTTAAAATTGAATGTACTTGATTGATACAAACGATGATGTAATGGTTGTTCATTGTGATTTGGAAAGTATTCCCCCATAACTTGATGGAAAAGGTTCATGGTGACTCTGATCTAACAAAGATAGCAAGGATCAGAAGGATATCATCGATGAAACATTGCCTCCATTTTTTATTTGTAACTTTGAATTCTTAAAAATGACATTAATAACTCAAAATCCAAATATAGTGGAACACCAAGGAGTTGTTAAATGACATGGCACACTAAGGACATAGAAATCTACCAAGGGTGTCGTGTGGTAGGTTTGATTTCCACTCTTTGAACGTCTAGTTCTAGAATCAAAATAATTTTTTTTCAAATTTGACCCCCATGTGCAAAACTACACACTCCCTTACTGAGCAAAACCCTAGTTTCCAAAATGGACCCAAAAGATGACACTTGGGACATGGGACAAGAGAAGAGGGGCACCCCTAGCACTATCCCAATGTCCTGAATCCAACGGAGTTGACGTTTGTTCAATCCGAGCCACGATCGTCATTCTATGGCTCGTTCCATCTCGCATCCAAAAGGCCTTCAAGGACACCTGTTGGATACCTACCGGGGGCATAGAATTCCAACCGTGCAACAAAACTGAGTTCCATGAAGTCTTGCAAGTGTGTCTAGGAAGGTTCCAGATGGGAACGCTATCCATAAGTCCCCGATCAATGATTTTGCAAAGTTGACCCCCATGTGCAAAAATTGCACACTCCCTTATGGGGCAAAACCCTAGTTTCCAAAATGAACCTAAAAGATGACACCCGAGCCATGGGACTAGAGGAGAGGGGAACCCCTAGCACTATCCCAATGTCCCGAATCCAACGAAGATGATGGTTTGTCGATATGAGTAAATACTACCATTCTATGGCCCGTTTAAACTCACACCCCAAAGGCTTTTAGGGACACCTACAGATGGCTATACAGGAGAAAATCCAACAAAATAATAATTAGCATGGGGATAGTAATAATGAGAATGGAGATGGTGATGGTGATAGTGAGCATGAAAATGGGAATGAGGATGCGGATATTATGGTTTACTTAGATGGGAGAAAAAAACAAAGAAGACAAATCCATGACAAAACTTGTGCAATTTATCAAGTTGTACTAAGTCTACGCAATGTATCTATCTATCAAGCTATCAATGTATGGATATGATTTATAGGCCCATTTAAACTCCAGAGAAAATGTGTTTGACCTCTATGATTGAATAGGGAGGATGTCCCTACTCGAATAGATGTATTTCAACTAATGACATGTCCTTTCAATGCACAATTTTCATTTCCTCCCTCCAATTTCATTTAGGTCAAGTGTCTCAAGGAGAGATGGAAAATTCATCCTTGGGCATAATAACCAAACAAAGCAACAAAATTTAATGTTTTAATTTTTGGAAAGTGTGTTTGGGATAGACCAACATGAACGCATTGTCCATAAACTCTCATGCAAACGTTTTATGAATTTTACTTTTTAATGCAAAATCTTCTTTGTCTCTTAATGAGAAAAACCCTAGTTGGATATGGGTTCCAATAAGATGTTTTTTACTCCACATATGGGTACTCATGCCTTGTCCATGATTATGGAAGGGAAACAATAGACTTAGGTCCTTGACCATGTTCATAGGAGGGAACCAACAACCTTAGGCCCTAAAGATAACTTATTAGGCTCAACCTTCATGAATGTGTCATTGGACCTCCACATAGGACAATGAATGCATTATGGGGCCTTAGTCATCATCAAGTGATGAAACAAGTGATTTATGATCATATTAAATTTTCTAAAGCTTAAGGGCATTGGAAAAGTCCTTTAAATAGAAAATGAGAACTTTGTAGGGGGAAAAGTCTTGGGCGTCTAGGTTTCTAGGTTTCTGGGTTTCTAAATTAGGTATCTAACGGTTATATTTGTGTGGATGATGGATGATAATATTATGGTGAAAAATGGGATGGTGATGGTGACAACATGGGTAGGAAGAGCACGGTGGTGATGTTCATGGTGGCATGGTGATGGTGACAATGACCATGGCGATAGTGATAATGAGCATGGAGATGGTGATGGTGCTAGTGAGCATGAAAATGGGCATGAGGATGCAGATATTATGGTTTACTTAGATGGGAGAAAAAAACAAAGAAAACAAATCCATGACGAAACTTGTGCAATTTATCAAGTTGTACCAAGTCTATGCAATTTATCAATCTATCAAGCTATCAATGTCTGGCTGCAATAGCCAAAATATTAATGTCAATACTCAATGAGACCGCGAAACAAAATCATAGCATACATGTACACCACATACCTATAACATAGTACACAATAAAACATGCAAACCACATACTAGATTACCTACCGATTGTCATTCGACTAGACCATCAGGATCACCTCGAATACCAAGGGTTTCCTTTAACCTCTCATGCTCAAAGTAAGGCAATAAGTATCATGTCTTTGATGAGTTCTTCCTTGGCATTGTTTGCAGCTTGAGGTTTGTGCCAATAACTAAGTCTATATAATGGTATACAATCTCACTTGGTCTATAATATTCATATGTATACCCTTTTCTATTTGTTGAGTGGGAAACTTGGTTCAAATATTCTCCCTTTATAACCATCGACCCAATCGGAAAACAATTGGCCTCAGAGTCCTGTAATGGGAAATTTAGGGTTTGCTTCCCCTCTAAGAAACGTGCCAGCCAATAGTCAGTGCACCATGCATTGCATCTCAGGGAAACCACTGCGTATATGTTTCCTGCAACGTTTCATTCAACTAATTAGACACAACTAGTTTTCAAAAATATCAAAAATATACACAACTAATTAGACACAACTAGTTGTCAAACATATCAAAAATATAAAATATTAATCGAACCTGGTTGTATGAGATCTAATATGTGGTCATAGTCTGGTGAAATACTTGATTGGTCCTCCTCAAAATGGGATAATTCTGTAGCTATCCGTCGACCAATGGAGAGTGATACACGGTGGCAGCTATCAACCCAATCCATGGATTCACATTCGTCCCATTCACCACTACTGCATGGAGAACAAAAACATGAGAGTTTCCTTGTCCACATTTCAAGTATAGCATTGTCCGACATTCTAACTAAATGAAATGCATGAGCTCCTTGGATGGTATTGCACTCATATAACTATGATCAATCTACATCCACCACCTCCCAAAAATATCTATGTACATGTGCTTTCCTAGTTGAGTGATCTTCCTTCCTTCTTGCTCCATCCCCCATGACTGAAGCACACCATTCAGCGATGGTTTTTGCATCTCGGATGAGTGATACATTTGTGAACTTAATTTATTTCCCTTGTGATGCAGTCTTGATGCACGCACCTGCTCCATCATGTTCACTTTTTCCATTTTCGGTCTCAAAATAGTTCCAAATATGTGTCACCTTGTGCCTTTTGTGGAGCATACACAACCATTGGAAGACATAGGCATTTTTTAATTGTCCTGCACAACCGTCAGACCAAATCTAATGTTGTTCCATCTGTATATTGTTATCCTTTAAGTTATTGTAGAACATTTGAAAGTTGTGTTGTACAAAATCCAAGTCGTGACACATGTCATCACTTATGTAGACATGATACTACTTCAATATAACCCTGTTGTCTTCAGTACTATCTTCCCCATGTCTATAGGTGATATGGACCATTATGCTGACGTGGTCTGAGTGATAGTATTGACTCTGAATCTCATTTTGCGGTTGAAGAGTGTATCTTTCCGCAAAATTGACCACTGACAGGATAGTCCCAATAGGAAATGTATCCCTGCACGTTCTAAACTGCTCATCTTGCCAACGAGCCACATGTACATGCTTTACATGTTGTTGTGTCTTTTCAAAGAATTCCTCCATGAAGTCGCAAACCTGTACCTGGTAGATCAACAATAAAGACATATATCAATAGATTTTTACATATGAAATTGCAATCTGAAGAAGAAATAGTATCCAATAACTGATTACCAACCTGAGAAGTGACCAATTGTATTTTTTTTCTTTCGTTGCCTCCATCAATATCATACATGACATATTTGAATGATTGCAAGTTCACCTCCTTCCTCCCAAGTACATGCTAATCAGTCACATGTATGCATTTTTCCAATAATGCCAATCCACCACACCCTGGGCATGTCCCATCTATGCAAGCTTTTTGATAAAATGTGCAATCGTTTGGCCTGCTACACAAAATGCTATGAATAAAGTCTCTAGATGACATTGGTGGTAGTGTAGTTGAGCATTCCTACACAAGAGTGTTATGCAATACATGAAAAATATATGTATATGTGTCATAATAGTAACCATACTCAATGTGGTATCGACAACAACATGTGTTACGAATTGTGTTTATTTTAACATACCATGGTTTGCATTTTTCAAAGGATCTTTGGCCCAAGTCAAGTTCGTTATGTTCATTCCTAAATGTCTCATATAATTATGTTTGTGTCATATCAAGAAAATGTTTAATGTGTGGTTGACGATCCTTTGAACCCCTTCTCAATTTTAATACATCTTTTTTGTTGGAAGAAGTTCTAGTGCTGTCATGTCAAAAAGCTTGCACTAATCCCTTTACCGCATCAATGAGCTTCATATCAGAGCGTGGCAACCTGCCAATGAAGGCCCAAAAATCTATTTGATTGGTTTCAAGTTGTTCTCTTCTAACACAATACCTACGAAGTGTCTTCACATTCAAAGTAATAATTTTGGAGGTAGGTTTAAGAAAACGAAGTGCCCTAGTTTTTTTGTTCACGATTGATTGTGACAACACACGACGAGCCGCATTGTGATCCTTTGAGTGAGATTTCTTTCCAATTATACTAAATGCATCTACTAAACTTTTAACAATATGAGAACTGGGTTCTAACATTTTGGTCATCTTTATCCTTAACGTTCTTCTAACAACAACCACAAAAATAGATTTTAACAATGATAAAAATAATTTGCACTTGTCCCCATCACATTTAGAATCAGAAAATTTATAAAGTATTTGTCGATTTTGATAAGCAATAGCACATTTAGACAACGTACCTTTAAGTGAACTAATGAGAGTTTCATCAACCTGTATACGTTTCAGAGTTCTTCGTTGTGCAATTGCTAATGGAGGTAAGGGTGTTGGAACTGGAGCATGTACAACTTCACTAGGACGCTCCGGCGTTTCAATAGGTGCCTCTTGTCTTTCATTCTCTTGTTGGCAGTTGGATGTGGGAATTGGACTTTCTCTTGGACATTCTTTATAACATTTGCTTCTTCCATTGTAAATCCTTCATTCAATGCCTCTCTAACTTCGTCGCTTGTATAAGCACTACCCAACAAGTCATTCACTACCATATTCTGAGGTTGAATTGATGTGGGAATTGAAACATCCCCCGATGAGCACCTACGTTTTACTTCTTGGCTAGTGCCATGGGGTGCTTGTTCATCAAATGTTGTTGAAATTGAGGGGCCCTCTAGTGAATTTCTTCGTTTTTCTTGAGGTGGATGGGTAGGAACGACCGTGGCATCATCTACAGTTGGAGTTGGATGATTTTCCATGGAATTCCTTCGTTTCCACATGTCCAATCTTTTCTTTTCTCTAACTTCTTCCATGATTTATTGAGGCTTCTCTTTCCTTTCTGATTTTCTTTTTTGATTGCGTGAATTCCCATGACCACAATGAGCAATACTAAGAAAATACATTCTAGAGGTGTGCTCAACTATTCAAATATCCAAATTCTTTATCAATTGTGAATATAGGTTCTTCAAGCTTGCTCAATTGTCAATATAGATACTTCCTCAATTGTGAATATAGATTCCTTAATCTTGCTCAAATGTGAAATTAACTTCTACCTCACTTGTGAAATAGAAATTTTTCATTTGTGAATATAGATTCTTCAAGCTTGTTCAATAGTGAATGTAGATTCTTCTTCAATTGTGTTCATATAGATTCATCAAGCTTGCTTGAAATTGTGAATGTAGAATCCTCTTGAAGCTTTAAATTGTGAATGTAAAATCCTCTTGAAGCTTTAAATTATGACTATAGAATCCTCTTGAAGCTTGAAATTGTGGATGTAGAATCCTCTTGAAGCTTGCTAATTGTGAATGTAGAATCCTCAATTCCCAATGCTAACTGTAGAATTCTCTTCAAGCTTGTTGGTTGTGAACATAGAATGTCAAGCTTCCTCAATTGCCTTAAATGTTGGTTGTGAAAATAGAGTTTGAATTTTTTTTGCCAGTGTTGTAGGGGAGACAGGGAGTCAAAACGAAAAAAATTTAGGTATGAAATAGGCAGAGTATTCTACTGAATTTTTGCACAAACAAAATGCGCTAGCGTTATGGACACACATAACGGGCTAGCGTTATGGACACACAAAACGCACGCGCATTTCTGGAATGTTAAAAAAATCCTAGGTATTTAATATGTTTGGTGCACGTCTAAATAATACCTAGTTGCACAAAACGCGTGAGCGTTTCTTCATGCAAAAACGCGCTATCGTTATGGTAATCATGAAAACCTTATTCAATAGTTTATTTAATAGTTTGTATGGGTTAGGAGGTTAAATATGGATTTGGTGTTAGGGGCTTAGGGGTTAGAGATGGGTGGTGGTTAGTGGTAAGGGAAGGGGGATTAGGAGAGAGCGAGAGGGGGGGGGGGGTAAGAGAGAGAGAGAGAGAGAGAGAGAGAGAGAGGGGTGTAGAAGTAGGGAAGAGAGAGTGAGGGGGGGTTAGTCAGGGGTAAGGGGCTAGGAGGGGGGTTGGTGAGGGGGAGAGAGAGAGAGATACTGAGAGAGGGGGTTAGTAATGGTTAGGGAGGAGAGGAGGGAGAGAGAGAGAGAGAGAGAGAGGAGAGGGTGTTAGTTGTAGGGAGTGAGAAAGAGAGATGGGAGGTGTGGTTAGAGGTAAGTGGAGGTGTAGGGAAGAGAGAGAGAGACTGAGAGAGCCCGGGTTAGTAAGGGCTAGGGAGAGGAGGGGAGTGTAACATGCCCCTCACCCAATCCGACCATCGGGAGGGGACGTTGGAAAAAACTGGGCTCTAATAATTCGTCCCAATGCATAATACGATTTTCTAATAACATGGAATGTGTGCAGAAATGAAATAAACATGCACAGCGGAAATAAAAATATAACCACACACATCTAGCATGCAATTAGAAGCATAAACATTGCAGGCATCAAATACAATAGTTCATATTCAAATACGTGGGAGTACTTATCTTTAAGAAACGCAGATCCAAGCAACTGGCTGTGTAAGAGTGCTTTTCGACCCAACCATAGGCACTCAATCCAGCATATACTCTTTATGCTGCTAAGGCCGCCAGGGCGAAGGAAACACCTATAGGATTCAATCTCTCAGCCCACAACCCATTCTGCTCTCTGTTCCTAGTCAAATTCTCATGCAGATCTCTACAGAGATCTCACTCAGCCCACATCCTTGGCTTCTACAGTACCTGCCCCACACAACACCCTTCTAGCTCAGGCATCCCCTTCACTGATCCAAGGTTCTCTTAGGCGATCCATCTTGCTAGGTCCTTCCATTGTGTGCATAGAAGAAGTCCAATCTGATATGGTTTCTATAAAACCACCTGTAGCCTTGATTTGTGACTTCACAAGCACCTACAAGCAACAGCACTCCATGGGTAAGGTTCCTATCTTCCCAACCTCTCTACTCACCTACAACCAACTATTTTTCCCTTCCAAAAATGTAGCTTTGTCCTCTAATTCGAATTTCTGGGTTAAGCATATAGTGTAGTAATGGACATGAACAACCATGGTAACTCTACGTAGTGTAGCAGCTTGCATGAGGGAATGAGAATGGAATAATAATCAAAAGAGTGTTGACTCCAAGGATATGAGGTGAGGGTGAAAAGACAGTTGACATGGCTTCTGAACATAGAAGAAATAGGACAGCTGACAGTTGACATAACTATCACAATCCCCATGCTCAATAAATACATGAAGTGACTTTTCCCACCAACCTCACATGTGCAATAAATGATTGGAAAATGGTCAAAAAAAAGAGATAATTGGCTTATTCTCATCACATGATAGAATTTAGGGTGAGTTCTAAGGTCGACACATGGAAACATAGGATTGGGTTTCCCGTAAGCCCCCTTCCTCTTCCCCTCTGGTGGAATCATAGCCCCTTTGGTTCTCTTTACACAACCATTGTTGGACCATTCTATTGATTTTCAGCATAATATTTACATACATTTCGAATTATGAATAAAAAGCCAATCATATAGTCCAAAATAGAAATATAAAATCACACATGCCTAAACATTCACTAGTCAAGCCTTGGCCTTGAGCTCCACACTAGGAATTCGCACTAGAATATTTACATCATTTACATAATATTGGATAAATACATTCCAAGTCAAAACTATGGGTGTTACAGGGACAGAGATAGAGAGGAGGGGTTTTGGGCTAGGGGGAGTAGCCAAGAGATAGAAAGAGTAGGATGGTTAGGGATGGGAGAGAAGTTAGGGAGAGAGAGGGGGTTTAGAGAGAGAGAGAGAGAGAGAGAGAGTTGTAGAAGTAGGGAAGAGAGACAGAGAGAGGGGGGTTAGTTAGGGGTAAGGGTCTAGGAGGGGCGTAGCCATGGTGGGAGAGAGATAGAGTGAGAGAGGGGGTCAGTTAGGGGTAAGGGGCTATCATTATGGTAATCATCAAAACCTTATTCAATAGTTTATTTAATAGTTTCTATGGGTTAGGAGGTTAAAGGGGGATTTGGTGTTAGGGTCTTAGGGGTTAGAGATGGGGGTGGTTAGTGGTAGGGGAAGGGGGATTAGGAGAGAGAGAGAGAGAGACAGAGTGAGAGAGGGGGGGGTTAGTTAGGGGTAAGTGTTGGCTTGGTTTTGCAACCAAGCTTAGTGATATGGGCACCTGCTAACTAGTAGCAGCAATTTCAATATTAACCAAAAACAATAAACTAAATCTAAATCTAAGCTAAACTAACATGTGCATATCATAATAAAATTTTGAATTAAAAAAACAAGAACAAGAAAATATAGAAAATAAATTTGTATTGAAAATGGGGGCAAGCAAGTGCTTGCAATAGTAATACCTCCAAATGATGAAGATAGTTGAGAAGCTCCAATGGTGAGCAGCTCCAAACTCCAAAGGGTCCTTTCTCCAAGGTTGCTACAATGGCCAAAAACTCAAGGGAGATTTTGGCAGCATGAGGATAGGAAGATGGATGGATGTGAAATGAGGAACCCCTACCACTTTTTTATAGGTTTTGGTGGTGGCGAATACCATTGTGGTTTTGTGGAAACCAATGGTATTGACCAACATGGTTTAGGTACTTTTCCCTCCTTTTTCCTTTTTTGAATATTTTTATTATTTTTATTCCCTTTTTAATATTTTGGAAATTTTGGACCCTTTTTTAGGGTTTTTTATGCTTTTTTAGGAAAAATACTCATTTTGAGTGGAAAAAGGGGTGTACTAAGGCCTTTTGGTGACCTTTTGTTGGCTTTAGAGGCTCAAATGGTGAAAAAGTGGACAAATGGGTCATGTGAATAGGGAAATGAGCTAGTGAGCACTTTTTGGGTGTTAACAGTAAGGGGCTAGGAGGGGGGCTAGCGAAGGGGAGAGAGAGAGAGAAAGACTGAGAGAGGGGGTTAGTAATAGTTAAGGGGGGAGGAGGGAGAGATAGAGAGAGAGGAGAGGTTGTTAGTTATATGGAGTGAGAAAGAGAGATGGGAGGTGTGGTTAGAGGTAGGTGGAGGTGTAGGGAAGAGAGAGGGGCTGGGAGAGCCTGGGTTACTAAGGGCTAGGGAGAGGAGGGGAGATAGATAGAGAGGAGGGGGTTTTGGGCTAGGGGGAGTAGAAGTGAGATAGAAAGAGTAGGATGGTTAGGGATGGGGAGAGGTTAGGGAGAGGGTGTTGGAGCACAATTGCCGTTAGACCAAACCCTGCAGGTGTTAATCTCCGCTACAATCGCCAAAGTTAGGATCCACGAGAGGGGGTTAACCCATGTCATGAAACTCACGGGGAGCGCTGGACGCAAATGCCAACAATCTCCCCCCCAATGTTACTCGGGTGAGTTTCAAACTTGAGACCTGTCGCTCTGATACCATTTTTTGGTAGTACAGCTGTCGTTACACCAAAACCCACAGGTGATTGGTAAACTCACCACCGCCATATTTCAAGGATCCACGAGAGGCGATTAGTCCCTTGTCACGATACACCGGGGAGCACTGACTACTTGCAATTTCGTGCAACAATCTCCCCCTCAGCGTAAGCCAAGTGTGTATCAAACTTGAGACCTATCACTCTGATACCATTTGTTGGTAGTACGGTTGTTGTTACACCAAAACCTGCAGGTGATTGGTAAACTCACCACCCCCAGATTTCAAGGATCCACGAGAGGCAATTAGTCCCTTGTCACGTTACACCGGGGAGCGCTGACTACTTGCAATTTCGTGCAATGGAGGGAGAGGGAGTTTAGAGAGAGAGAGAGAGAGGTAGAAGTAGAGAAGAGAGAGTGAGAGACGAGGGGTTAGTTAGGGGTAAGGGGCTAGGAGGGGGTTAAGCGAGGGGGGAGAGAGAGAGAGAGAGAGAGAGAGGGGGGGGGGGCTTAGTTAGGAGTAAGGGGATAGCGCTATGGTAATCATCAAAACATTATTTAATAGTTTCTATGGGTTAGGAGGTTAAATAGGGATTTGGTTTTAGGGGCTAAGGGGTCAAGCGGCTTAGGGGTTAGAGATGAGCGGTGTTTAGTGGTAGGGGAAGGGGGATTAGGAGAGAGTGAGAGCAAAAGGTAGGAGAGAGAGAGGGGGGGGGGTTGGGTTAGTTAGGGGTAAGGGGATAGGAGGGGGGTTAACGAGAGAGAGAGAGAGAGAGAGAGTGAGAGAGGGGGTTAGTAATGGTTAGTGGGGGGAGGAGGGAGGGAGAGAGAGAGAGAGATAGAGGAGAGGGTGTTAGTTGTAGGGAGTGATAAAGAGAGATGGGAGGTGTGGTTAGAGGTAGGTGGAGGTCTAGGAAAGAGAGAGAGACTGAGAGAGCCCGGGTTAGTAAGGGCTAGGGAGAGGAGGGGGTTTTGGGATAGGGGGAGTAGTAGAGACATAGAAAGAGTAGGATGGTTAGGGATGGGGGATAGGTTAGGGAGAGAAATAGGGGGTTTAGAGAGAGAGAGAGGTGTAGAAGCATGGAAGAGAGAGTGAGAGAGGGCCCTGTTGAAGCCTCGGATGTGATGGAAGTACCCAGGAAACAACGTAAGGGAGATATCCCAGTCGAAGGCTTTGAATAATCCTACGCAAGGATTACCCTATCCTCAAGATGTTTGGTGTAGCTAACTCTGACGGATATTTGGCCTCCATTGGCACCCTTTGAGTTGGTAATTTTGCTCCTTAAAAGGGAGACTTTGAATTAAGTCTGAAACTAAACCTAAATGTGATTTAAAAGCAATCTACAATTAATAATTCTGCAACTATTAGAAGAAATTCTATAGTTACAAAAATACATATTTGAACTAAAATACTAACCTATCTAAATGTTAATTAAATTAATAACCTATCCCGGGAGCCAAAGTTTTAAAATGGAGAGAATGATTTAATGTTCAAATGAATGATTAGATCGTCAATAATTTAAAAAGAAATTTTTAAATCATTAACTTCATTAGCACATCAATTCTAACATGGGAATAAAAACATTATCTTCACTATGCTAAAACTGTTTGAACATGGAATCGCTTCTGCAATCATTAAACATAATCATCTTAACAAATGAACTACAAAAATGCAGAAAAATGAATCTGATTATTATTCAAATGTGCACAAAAAGAGACATCTCATTAAACACAAGTAAACATGTGAAGAATAACTTCAGAAAAGAAAGGTTCGTATCACCTGTTCAGTTTCATAAAAACATTTACAAAGCTTAAAATTGATTATCAACAACCACTCCAGGCAGCGCCTCCTCAGTGTAGCTCTTCCAAGTAAAAATACACAGAAAAGAGTTTAGCAGAAAAATTACAATCTTTTTGTTCTCCAGAAACTGCCTCCCCCTCTCTCATATCATAGAAGGTAGGTATTTATACAAATTAAATGTCAGGAGAAGACAAGATCACTTTCCCCAATTACTAAGCTAACTAGCTGAGTTGTTCCATTTAGTAAATCCGTCCATGAGAAAAATCTCAGAAATTGCGTTTTGAAAAACTAGTCGTATTTCCCAAATGAAGAACTTTCTAAGGATTCTGCATATCAGAAAACTAATAGGCCATATTCTGCACAAAACCCATGCCTCAGATTTTCCAGATTCATCTTCATCACTCCAGAAATCGCGTCCAAAGATCACAGCTTTCCACTTGGCACGTTTTGATCACTCCAAATTTGAGATGTAAATTCTTCAATTTGATTCCTCCAAATCCAAAGCCACACTTGTACAATTCAAAAGAGAAATTAAAACATCATTTCAAAGCTAATGAAATAAATCTAAGTTAATAAAAATCCATTTGCAAACCAAAATATAATGAAAATAGTTAAATCTTATCCAAATCCCAAATTGACTGTTCAGACAGGTTTTATGGGTAGTTACGCTATTCATTTGGAAAAAATAATCTTCCTGAATTATTCATCATCCTTCCATATTTCCAATGAGCTATCTCGAGCTTGATTTGGACTTATAAATCTCAAGATATTGCTCCCGGAAGTTAAGGCTCAGCATCGGTTGATTTCATTGTTGGGTGAATGGCACCTTTGATCTAACTATTAAATCCATTATCCCATATTAATTATTTTCCAAATGAATAAAAACAAAACAAAAATCCAAAATCAATATTCCCAAAATATCTGAAATCAAATGTTGACGAAGAATTTTTAGGATTCAAACAAATCAAAATCGGGAAAAACAAAAATTAGAACCAAAGTAAATCCTAAGTAAAAATGAAATTACAAAATTTACGGACCCGAAATTAAATTAAATAATAACATAAGAGAAACTTAGGGTCCGAAAAATGTGGAAATGAAAAAGTAAAAATTTGAAAAAGTGATTTCAGCAATCCACATTCCGCATTGCAAATTGCGGGTTGCCGAAATATTAAATTTCAATGAAAACATTAAAATTTCAACAATTAAAATCAACGGTTCCGCATCCACAATTGCGTATTGCGGATTGTGGAAAGGTTGAAAATTTAATCAAAAATAAAATTTCTGCAATTAGCAAAAATGCATAAAAATGATCGGAAAGCTTGGAAAAATGCAATTTTTTTTTTAAATATTGAATGAAGTAAAGAAATAACAATGGATAAAAGATTAAGAAAAATCTAGAAATATTTACAAAGTAAACGAAAATTCAATATTGAAAAAAAAATATCATTAAAACATAAAACCTCGAAGTAAAAATCAAACCATTTACAAGTTAATTCTTAAGAAAATAAATGTTGGAAACAAGTTACTTATATAGGAAAAGAATCACTCATATAATATATGAGAGTTAATGAATTCCATAAATAGGTTTCTAACATAATCATTTTCCAAGAATAGAAAACCAAGAAAAGAATAATAATATTTACTTTTGCACAATAATAAATTAAAATCCTTTTTAAAATATAAATTGTATTTTCAAGATCAAATTAGCTTATTGACAAGGAAAAACTTATCCATAATCAAACTAACTTTACATCGTAAATATTGAATTTTAATCCCACTAATTCCCAAATAATCATAAAACAAAAGATTCATGAAAATTAAAGAAATTAAAACTCATACAAACTAAAACATGTGTGTTCCACTTAGCACGCTACACACCCTTTATTGGGATCAGAAATTTCACCTATTCAAGATTTGATATTAGACATGCTCCCATGTGTCCTCTATATTTCTTAGTATATCTTATATTCTCTGTCTTTCTACACTTGAAAGTTGGTAGTAAGGAGAAAAAAAAAATTACACATGGAAACAAAAGGTAAATAATTTATATTAAACTTTATGAATGTTATTTTCTTTAAGCTACCTTGTGTGCATACCTAAGACTGCAACCACGATGGGGTGGATTTCCAGGTGTTCTAATTATGAGATTTATGGGGAATAGTATTACCATTCCTTCTATAAGAGGAATGGATCGATATTGTTGGAGAAGAAATAGTACGGGTATTGCTCAATATCCACTTAGGAATCATTGCATTTCAGTTTTTAGTAAATGAATAGGTAGGTATGGGTAGGACTGGTACACGATCCCCTTTATGATTGGTGTAATTTTATGTCATGGTTCGATTGTTAGTGCACGTATTGTTACAATATTATGCGTATGCATTTAGTTAGGTGAAACCAATTCTTCTCTGCTTCACTCACACTTGGTTACAATATAAAAAAAAAAATTGCAAATATGCTCGGAAAATGTACGCGTGGAGTTAAAATGATTAAAGACATCTAGTGGAACATACATGAATACGTATAGCTTTTAAAATATATAAAAAAAAAAAATTTGTCCGTTAGTGATTGAATGCCCATATTAAGAAAGGGATCATTTCTATTTTCCAACAAAAAGACAATTGTTTTGTTTAATATGTAAATATAATGCATGAAGATTTTTTTTTTCATACAGTAATGAAATTGGCAGCTCAATATGCGAGCGCCAAATCTGATAGGGTCATCGAGTCGATCTTGGGTGAGGACGGCCATAGCCCACAGCCCCAACCACCCGGCCATAACTGCGGCCCCACGCATGAAGATTCATGGAAGGGAAAGCTAAGAAGTGGAATCTAGGACTTTTCATAGCGATATGAGGGCCAACAAAGATCTAGTATAATACCAACACTGCCATGTCCAATGCTAAGCACTTATTTACATCTCAGGTACTGAAAATTATTTGGAATATTTAATGGAACATCTAATACTCTTTAGCTTTGTGGATCGGCTGAAGGGATCTTATTTTTGCATGTGTACGCTTGCGCCAAAAATGAAGGAATTTTCAAGTTTTTTTAATCATCATAATATTAGAAATAGAATTTCTTAGAATTGATGTAAATCACCATATTTATTTCAACCAAATCAAATTAAGCTTAAAATAAAGCTTGGAGGCACGAATCAGAAAGACACAAGACAACCCAAGCACCGGCTCCCAACGACACTATTTTATGCAATCTCACCGTTCATCCTACCATCAAATTCCCATCTCTGCCTAAGTTGCGTGAACTGATGAATGCCGATGGCCTAGGGGATGATGATGATTTTTTACCAACTCAAAATAAAAACAAAACATTTCAGATTTGAACCTTCTGCACAAAACATTTTAGATTTGAACCTTCCCACTCCCTAGTGTTTTACTTTGCAGCCATTATTTAAGTGGCGTTTCTACTTTTATCCAAATGTACTCGTTTTTATAGTAGAAAACAAACAATGAAAGAATGTATGCATACATATATATTCATCTTCAAAGCTATCTTAAAACAACCAACAAAAGTCAGATGCTACTTTCTCTTTTCATATTCATGGCCACTTCCTGTAACCTCATTTATTTCCTGTCACATCATATTTGATTCCCAATATAACCACTGGGAATATGGGTAGTAAATATCATATATTTAGTATTTAAAGGAAAAGGGCATATTAGGTGGATAACTTGAAATTTTTAATTTACGCACATTAGGTCCCATATAACCAAGTCAAGTTTAGGATATGTTTGTGTTTAAGTTATAGGAAGTGCATAAAAGGATGAAAATATTTGTTGCAAGCACTAAAACAAACACAACGATAATTCCAGTCTTAAACTTGCAGTCGTGACAAATCAACCGAGCAAAGCACAAAGCATGAAGTAAAAGTAGAAATTTGCTCGATCTTAGTACGAACCTCTACATCATACAAGAGAAAAAGTAAAATCATTGCATTTTTCAAGGTTTTCTTCTGTTGGGCGGTAGTGTCCACTGATAGGAGAAATAGACTACATCATACAAGAGAAAAAGTAAAATCATTGCATTTTTTCAAATATATGCAACATCATGGTTCAAAAAAATTATGAGATCATTGAAGTGTCAGGCTCACTGTCATATTTTGGTTTGACACCGTAATGTTAATCTCACGCTGATATCCTGCAACCATTCCATTATAGATATATATTATCAAATAACCTGAAAGTTAACCATTGTGGCCATGTTATTTCATAATATAAGAGGTATCTTAACAAATAAACAAAACAAACAAAGTTCTAGCAAGTAAATGTAACAAGATGAAATGACCATCAACCCTAACTATGAATACATCATTACACTTAAGAGAATGTGTTCTCATGCATTTCTCACAGAGAAGAGAATGATCTGATAATGAATAATAATACTCGATGGCAACAATTTCTAATTTGGGTGCTCAAACCTTGATTTATGCATACATCCAGGCAGCTTGCTTTTGATTTAGGCAGAAGCAAGCATCTCGATTTACGGAATAGTAATTTTGTCTCGGAACAACATTTTTGAATTTTTGACAGGATCAACTTACCTACCTATTCGAAATAAACCTTGGAATTAGCTTGACATATCACATTTTTGAATTTCCATATTAATGGGCCTGATTCGGCCAAATTGGGTAGTTATGTTACACTTAATGCCATTGCTCCCTAAGCGAGCAACTCAATTGAGTCTCCAGATAGAGAAGACAAACATGAAGCATTTAAAGCTAAGATAATAAGCTAGAGAAGTTGGATCCAAGAGGGAAGTACGAGGTAGGTATTGGACCATTACAATATTTCTTGCTCTTCACTCCCTTTTCTTTCTTCTTATCATTCCCTTTACATTACTCCCTTGGATCAGAAACTGCAGCAGCAAAAGAACTGGGAAATACATGTGAATTAGCAACTGGATTAAAGCAACCCACAATCAATTTGAATGTGCTTTCCATTGTGACTATTGAACGCCCTTCTAACACATCACAACAGATTTCAAATACTGAAAATGTTCAGGGACTGAAGGTGATCAACGCGCATATATGCAGACATAAAGATGAGTTATCAACGGAAATATAGAACTGAAACGGACCTCCTCAAAGGTAAACAAAAACTTTCGCAACTCCCATGATCTTCAAATCTACGAAGCTATCGTGATGTGTTTGTGGCAAGTGCGTCACATGCGGTAGTTGTGGCAAGCACAAGTGGTGTGGTGCAGTGTTTTGTTGGTGCACGAGACTGCGATCGTGGCAAGTGGAAGGATGCACTCATTATAATATGATTTTTACATTATGATCGATGTGATTCAATAAAAATCTTCATGCAGTTATTAAACACAATAAAAAATGGCTCAGCCTCGGTTTGAGGGCAAATAAGGCTCTAAATTTCTTCATTGGACAGAATAGAATATATGCTAAAAAACTTAGGATATAATGCTATGTGAACCGTGTCAGGATAATAGAATTTGTTCAAAACGATTTATATAGTCCCTGTTGTTGTTGGGAAGGGACTAATAATGGATAAGACAAGCTACCTTGACATTTATAAAAGGGGATTTTCTAAGGCATTTTAAAGGGTGGATAGTTTTAATAAAAATAGGAGGTGCAAAAAATATGAACTCGCGGTTTTGGGCCTGGGGTCATTGTAAATTTTACGAATTAACAGTCTAAAGAAGGATTCATAGTATATCTTGAGAGAGTTTTGTGTCTTCCTCTTGTAACCAAATTTCTTCTTATAAATGCTTGCCTATTTTTGACATGGTTTTTATTTTTCATCCAAGTTGTAGATCTGAAATGAATAAAAAGCAGTGGAGTATCTTATGCATTTTGTTCAGCTTTATTGCATAACTGGAATATTTTAATGTGATGTAGAAAGAAGAACTAAGGATTTTAATTATGGGTTTACCCTCACTTTTGTTTTTCCATATCTATAAGTTTCCTTGTTTTTCAAGTTGTGTTTATAGGGCATACATGACTAAAATCATTCCTTAAATGATCAATTATAGCATGTATTGTTTCTAGGGATAGATTCATTGTTTTCCCAATTCTCTCCTAAATATTTACACTCTGTAACCAGGGATTCATTTTCCCAACTCTGGTCACTAATATTCCATCCTGCCTTCCTTCATATATAATCCGTGTATTGCTATTTTCATCCAGGTTTCACCTTGCTCTCTGCTTTAAATTCTCAACCATGCTCATATTGTATTTTTCTCCTTAAAAATATGCCATAATCATTCATTTGTGAAGTTGTTAATGAGATTCTTAGCGCAGCCCATTCTCTTTTAAATACAAGTGATGGAGCCCCATCTGGCCCAAGATCATCCTAAGGCCCAAAGTAGGTTAATATGTTCCTGGTGTTTCCCAATTAACAGGATTGAGTACCTCAGTGTGCCATCATTCTCCATTCAACTTCTATATATTTTAGTAGCTTTATTTCCTTTGTTCCAATTGTTTGAGTGTGTGTTGTTCAAGTTCATCAAATACTCCCACATTATTTTTATTCAACACCCCACTATTTTTGCTTTCAGTGTCTTTGAGTTATTATCTCGATTCATGTATCAATCACTGAACCATGCAACCACTTTCATCTTACTTTATCTAAAGAACTTGTGAACTATTCACTTGCCAAAACACCTAAGTCCAAATCAAATTTCTTCTAGAAATCATTAACCAAATAAAAAAAACACTTCCTCCTGCAACCAACTAGAGATAAATTTGAAAGGAATGTTGAGATTCTTGTCATTTGTATCAAACTATAGAAAAATTGGTCAATTAATCAAAATTATACCCTCTTTGATACAGAATTTGTATGTATCCACTTGAAGAAGTAATGAGTTTGAAACTAAGAATCAATCCAACCTCTTTGATATTTTGTTCCTCCTATCTCTCTTATTCCACCAGGTTGGTTTAATAGAGATAGGTTCTGCATCTACGAAGCCCACCAATTCCATTTTTTTGAAGATATAAGATGCCATTATATCCACCCTAGCACTTTCACTCCAGAACTACATTATATTTAGGGTAAAATTCATATCACCCATGATTACTACATTACCATTTTGATAAATCATTATTGAAAAATAATCTCCCAAAAGGCATGCTTCTCACTATAGGGACCATAGACATTGAAGGCAGTAAATGTATGACTCCAACTTCTACTACATATTTCTATACACATACCTAAAATGATAGAAAAAGAACTCATCCAAAGTCAAATTTCCACCCTAAAATGAGTCCTCCTAAGGGACCACATGAATCTATGAAGGTATAACCCCATCCTTTATAGACCTTTTTCAAGTAATTCAAAATATCTGACCCTCTGCACATAATTTCATGAAGTAGTATAATATTATGATTTGCATCCTACATTAACCTAGCTAAGGTAGGTTTTCTAGGGGTACTGCCTAAACCCCTTACATTCATACAAATAATATTCATGACCCAACACCCTTCAAGGGTTGATTAATTTTCCCTAAGAACCCTAGTGATGGGTTGTTGAGATCCCTATTTGATCTCCTTGATGTACTTTTCTTGTGAATGAAATAGTTAGGATTTACTACCAGGTTATGTGGACCCATAGCCCTTATTTTCTCAATTCCCAAACCACCAACCACCATTTCAACTAAGTCATTTGTTTTAGGTGGAGGTCATAATGATCCATATCCCAACCTTCCATCAAGTATAAGGATTCCCTATATTGGTCACCAAAACAATCCCCTTACAATGACTTACTTCTAGAACAATCCATGACAAAAACAACCTTTGAGGTCCTCAAACCCAAAAACATTACCCAAAGTTCTACCCAACTCCCTTTTGTTTTTTGGGGACACAATATAATATTTAGTTCCCTCAAATAGGGTAATCCAATCTACATATACACCCTTGAAAATGTAGGAATTGGGAACCTCAAAAAGATGAGGTTTCTTACATTTTTTATCTGTGCTAAAGGAAGTAGTCGATGAATCCCCTATGAGCCCCATCAAGTGTTTTAACATGAGAGCTTCCATGACCTTGTCATGACTAGGTCGAGCATCCTCCCCTAATGTCCATTTTCACCTTATGCCTCAATTTACACTAATCATGAACGTAAGGGAATGGAATCAGCCATGAGAACCTCACCTTCATTACATTTTAGGTTTTTCTCATTATTTCATTCCATCTGACCACTACCAATTGAAGGATAGGCATGATAAAGTTCCTATGTTTGGATTGTACTAGTTGATCCCACAACTTACTTCTTTCACCATGCATACTTTTGAAAATTCAATGGACAAATATTGTACAATATGTCTATACCTATGACAATGAATGCATTGAAATGGCATATATGCCTAGTCCAATGCATGTGCAAAGATCCTATCCCCATGATTATATCTAGGATTTTGAAGAGTCATTTTTTAATAGAAATCTCAACTAGTACATAGGATATCATTCGTCTACAATCCACCTTGAACGTTTAATCAACCATTATCATCTTGCCCATTTTATTACCAATGGTGGATACACCCTCCTCTAACCATAACTTCAAAGGTAGATATGATATTTTGATTCATAATGGAAGGACTATGATTGCCTTGGCCTTGGCATAAAAACATGGGTGCCATGGTTTGAGGTTTGGTAACTCCATGATGGTGCAAAATCACAAATGTACGAGAAAATAATGGTAGGGTTACTTATTAGATCATCGTTTGAGGATTGAACCAATGTTGGCTAAGCGCTTGATAATATGACAATACTAGTGAGAAGGATGAACACTCAAGGAGATAGAGTTATGGTGGTATTATTAACAAAATGGTTAAATACCTTGCACGGAGATTACCGATCTTCTTGCAGCTTGTATTCTATAAACAATCATGATGAGGGAAGAACAATGAAGGGTTGCTAGTGTACGGAGAAAAAGTACATGCAAAGCATTTAATAAGATTAACACATCCAAGGTCGGCGACATAGAATAAGTATGAGAAATTTGGTTGTTTCAGTTGATTATTGTGTATAGCCAAGTAGCAATGATATTAATAAGGAACATGGAACAAAGCATCAGATAAAAATGACATAAATATCATGCATAAAAGGAGGATTCAATCATAACCTTCTAAGGTAAGTACATGCAAGGAATTAATGAAGAGATATAAGTTGTGATTACAAAGAAGGTAATCATAAAATGTGTTAATGGAGTAATTAAACACTCCATTGAGTGGAACTGTCATGGTCAACATAGTAGAGCTTATAGGAAGTGACCTAAAGAGGTGTAGAGGAAATTCCAAAATTAAATAAATCTTGCACACAATCATAGATAAGAGCATGGGATGTCATATGGTGAATGCCCAAGTCATTGGGAGATATTAAATAATGAAGAAGATGATTCCAACAATAAAGGAGAATGCCCATGGGGTGTAGACCAGTTGGAAACCGTGCGATTGTTAAGGCGTACGGGTTGTTAAGCAAGTCGCTAGTTCAAACCTCGTTGCAACATTGAGGGTGCGCTGTGGGGAAGGATTACTCTCCTAGGGGTATAGTGGTAGCAAGATTGGATCCCTAGACCCCGTGTCACGTAATTCCCCTAGATTACAAAAAAAAAAAACTGTAAAGGAGAATGGTCAAACATGAAAATATAGAGAATGCTAACAAAATTTTAAAGGAACAAATGAGTAGAAAATTTAGTAGAATATAACTAGTGTGGACACTCCCAGATGGAAGAAGAGGCGTACAAAGGTAACATAGGACCAATGCCTTATATAGAATGAAATAAGAATGCACTGTGGGAATTAGTCCATATGAAGTTAGTGTGATATAAGTTGTATTTGTATGAGTGTTGAATAATAATGCTAGGTAAATTTAAACTCGGAATTGGAATGTCCAGGAAAGGAATCAATGAATGAAACTTGAAGTGCTTGGAAATTAAGAAAAAGGGACAAGTTGGGCTTGGCTGGAAAATTTATCAAGAAAATTGAACAGCAGTATAAAGGTAAATTAGATACATAGGAAACTCAATGAAGGAACACAAATGTGGTGAAAATTTATGGGTTTGGATTTAACCCAAGACAACAAAGCAAGAAATCATAATGCTAGTACAAACTGTGGGATACTAAGAAATGTATAAGAGCAACAAATGATGAAAATTCTAGCAAGGTTATTGGATGGTGACATGGCTATGGATAAGATCGCCCGTGTGGTGAAGTTACAAGCTATGCATGTGAATTGAAAGTCAACTAAAGAAGAGTAATAGAAATGATAATATGATCCAAAGGTTGGTGAAAAGATGATGTAGTTTTCCATAGGACCAGCTAATCAGGTAATATTAGAGCTGCCAATGGAAACTATTTAGGTATGAATTATTCGTGTTTCTTGCATAAGTGTTGGAAAAGGAATTGGGTAGGAATTCCTTTAGCCATATTTTTTTTTTAAATCATGTTTCGGTATGCGTATGACATTGAATGCATTTGAAATTAAATGATACCCCACCTGATATGGTGTGGTATGGGGTGGTAATAGCATGCCATATGTGAAAAATGGCTATAATTAATTCATATGAATATCATTCCATTTGTGTGTTGGTTGTGGGTAAATAACCAAGGCAAATATGAGTTTGTGAACCTCATATGGTAATCATGAATCAATCCAAGGATGCATTGAATGTGTATGCATTAGTAGATTGTGTAAATCTTGTGGTTACACATACACGTATGTGGGCATATATGTTTAATGCATTATGTGAATGAAAATTATGCCATATTTTATTGCATAATATGTTAATAGCTAAAATGGTGGACTTATTGGTAATGCATAATTCTGAGATCATTTCATGAGTTGTTGTGAATGCAATGAAAGAAATGCATGAAAAAGTAGTCACATTGAATGAACTACATGAATTCTTTGTCGAGAGAACATAATTGTATAAAAGAAAGAGATGTCTTGGATATGGCAGTGAAAGTGAGCCATAATGAAGATAGGGACTATTTCTCATGCCATTGAAAGCTAAGTATTATGTGTGCAACTCATGTTATTAATAGGAATTTAATTGTTATAATAATGATTTCCAATATTAATTGATAGATAAAAATGTGATTCCTAATACATATATGTTTATGTTTATGACATAGGTGGATGGTAAATCTACTTACTATGAGCCCATGATGGCAATTGTAAGTTGGAAAGCCTAGGAAGAAGGCCATTGCAAGGACATTAGAGCCCTATAAATTGTGCTCTTCTTGTGTAAGAAATCCTTGGAAAATGATGGATCACCCGAGGAACTATTAACTTAGAGAAGGGGATGCCTAAGCTTGGAGGGTGAGTGACTATAGAGAAGAGGAAACCGTAATGAATCTGATATGAGTGATTCATGATATTTTTAGATTCCTATCATGGAGATTCCCTAGTCGGCCCATGTTGGAGCACTGGAAGGGAATCGTGCTAGCATAAGGGACTACATGAAGAGAAGGGATCCCATTCTTTGTGTTGTGCAGGCTAATGGGGGGGGTGATATGGATTGGGACATCTGTAGAGAGTGTTTCAATATGAGCGGTGATTTGAATTCTTTCTCATGGAAACCTTGTTAAAGAAAAGAAATATGCATGCAAATAAGTATTGGATAGAGATTTTGTACTTAATTGATGAAATGATATATGTGCCTACCTTTTGGTTTTGGAAAATTGCTATGGACATATATATGACTATTTCATAAGAATGATTATAACATGCATACTTTTTATTAAATGGTTGATATAGGTACATGTGGATCTTCCAAGCCCAGGAAGGGAACTAGGAAGTGGACAATCAATGTTGGTGTATTGTGGATGAGATGGCCAACAACTATATCAGATTTCAAGGATCAAGGACGTTGTGGAAAATGTGGTTGAGGAAACAACTTGGGAACTAAAGGATGTTGTGCAATGACATATTGTACATGTATAAAGACATGTTAAATTTTTTCATTGTATATATAATGTTGATGATGCACCAAGGACGATGCATAAATTAAGGGGGAGGGAAATGTAACACCCTTGTTTTTTACCCCAACATGTAGTGATGTAAATATGTATATAATGATGAAATGGATAGAAGTCGAGCACGAATGATATAGTATGACCAAGATGATGTAATTATGTACATTTACGTTTAATATAAAAACATGACTATTGTAGACAGAGAAGGACGAAGAAGATATGGGGGGCTCTGAATCCACAAGAGGGAAAGTGAGAAGGGGGTTCAATGGGGAGATGACCCTAGTGAATTATAATTTAAGTCACTGTGCTTATTAATCCTTTTATCCTAAGTTTTATAAAGCCTCTTTAATTAAAGTGCATTAGCCTTAAATTGAGTTAACTACCCTGATCTTGGGATAGGTTGGGAAAAAAGGTAAAGTTCCCATGAGTACCATTTGTCTAATTCTCATCACCCTCACATGCCACTTGGCTAGTTCTCAACATGCATACAAATTACGAAGAACTAGTTTATTCATCATGATTTTGCTATCATTTTAGAGGTCATTAGTCTGCTATCAAAGAACCACCACCCGTACCATATCCTAGAGGCCTCACCCGTATTATAGTCTGAGTTGTATCCAAGAACGACTGAGTTCCCTAGAGTATCGACATGAAGAGTCCCTAGCCGGATTGTACTGGAGCCCTAGAAGGGAATTGTGGAAAAATATCCCAAGGAACTATTAACTCAGAGAAGGGAACCCAAGGAACTGTTAAGTATGAGAAGGGAACCCCATTCCTCGAGTTGTGCAGGCTGATGGGGGAGGAGTGCCAGTGGATTGGGATAGTTGTAGAGGGGAAATTCGACACTTCTTTTGGATTTATAGCCCCAGATAAGAAAGAATTGGTATAACAGAGTGCCCATGTTTGGGAGGAACTTCCTTGGTCCATAGTCAGTTGGATTATATTTTCAGATAAGTCTCCATCTATGTATAAAATGTTTTGTATTTATATTTGATATCTATTATACTTAATTAATGTTATTTGATTATTTAAATGCATGGAATTATTAGCATTGTGTGAATGCATTCATGCATAAATTGCCTATAACATTCTCGTATAAGTTTATATTAATTATGGGTGATCATTTATATATTTAATTATGCTGTTAATTTTAATTAAATCAATGGGAAAATGAAATTGAGTATCTGAGGCAATTTTGGTTAGTAGTTTGAGTATCTCGTGGCCATAATGGCAGTGTGAGGTCATTGGGTATGTGACATGGGTTCAAATCAAATAGATAATACAATAGTATATGTTGGATTTTCAAATCCCTTTTGGGATATTTCTTTGAACTCTGGTGGTTTTTCAAAAATATTTGGTGTAAGCATATTTTCACATATTAATACTTCCAATTTCCACCTAGAAAGTCCCAAAATAGATGACAAATTATATGATAAGACAATATGGATCATTAACTCCCCATTTAGGGAGGATTTTGGTCACCAAATTGTTTTTACTAAAGGAAGTAAGGAAATTTTTACCCTACTTGCTCCCTAGAGTACACTTTGGCCTTGCTTGGAAGTTGTCTGTTCAACCTTATCTATTAGAATTCATGATGTCCTCGTCTGGTTCTTTTAGAATTCTTCTACAAAACTGTACCTTCCGCTAAATCTGCCTTATCTTTCAGAGATAAATCCTTTATGGTAGGAAGGACTATGTCCTAGTCCAACATGGAAGGCTTGTAAAGATTTAGATTATCCACATTCACTACTGAGTAAATGTGCATATATTGATATGGATTTATGTGAGAATGAACTGAAAGAGCAGATATAGAACCACATACTTAGATATAATGCAGGAAACACACTAATATAGTAAACTCAAATTCTATTAACTAGATAAAATAGAACATATTGTAAAATAAAGCAACTAGAATGGTGGTAGCTTCATCGCTGAGAAGAGTTGTGGAATCTATGCTCATTCATCATAAGATGATTACAAAAGGAGGTTGAAGGGGCTTCTTATCCTCAGCATGAGGGAGAAAACCCTAAACATCAAAAACCTAACCGTAGGAGATGAACTGTAAAAAGGTTTGTGGTCCCCGAGGTGATTAGTTGAGGTGTCAACTTCTTGGAGGCATACATTTTGCATACAATCTTCGTTTGGGGTGCTTGGTAACTCGTTGGAAAGGTCTAGACGAGAAGTACAAATTTTTCCTGTGCAAACTGTCTTTGGCTATGTTTGTATTGTAGCATTTCCAAAAAACATCATTTAGGGCCTCAAAAGAGCCTCAAAAGGTTTGGACCTGAAAACTTGTAAACACTGCCAAACTGGAAAAATTGTCTTGAGCTCATAGAATAGGTAGGTGTCCACAGATATCCATCTGGACCAGTCCTTCGACCCGAAAAACTTCCAATATGGAAAACCTATTTAGAGCCAGTTGAATAGGTGGGTGGTCCCCGATACCCATCTCAGTCAGTCCTCCCCCTTAAGAAGCAATGGTCTCCATTGCGTTGAGTCCCTTATCATATGGTGAATTGTGTGTTGAGTTAAGATCTTAGTGAGGCATTTTCTAATGTGAAAATGCTACCTTTCTTTGACATCCCGATAGGTATGTAATTGTTGTTAATGGATGCACTATACCCATTCAACAATTTTGGTTTCCTTATTGTCATTGGTTTGGACTAGTGTGGATGATTTCTTTCTCGAGGAGAAACTTGAATGTGTGGTCTTGCACCATAGAGGTACCGGGATAGGCGAGGCGACAATTCCTTTGTGTTCTTCATGTTTATGTTGAGTAGAGGGACCCTGTGAGGAGTTTGTGTAGGTATTTGTGATTTGATACTCACCTTCATAGGAAATGGTGAAGAGGGAAAATTTCCCAGTGTGGGAGATTATCTTCCTGTATTGCTTGGTTGAGGTCAAAGAGACTACGCTAGGTGCAATTGTCTTTGGTATTTGATCGAGTTGTCCTCTCAAAGTGATAATGACACTACAAGGCCATGAATTATATATAGCATGAAACTTCCACATATATGGGTTCCCTAAAAGAACATAATAGACTTCAAGTGGGGCCACACCACATAGTACCTCATCTTTGAAAGGCTTGATTCTATATGGTAGATGACATTGATGACTAACACAGATACCTTGACATTGATGATGAGGGAAGAACAATGAAGGGTTGCTAGTGTACGGAGAAAAAGTACATGCAAAGCATTTAATAAGATTAACACATCCAAGGTCGGCGACATAGAATAAGTATGAGATATTTGGTTGTTTCAGTTGATTATTGTGTATAGCCAAGTAGCAATGATATTAATAAGGAACATGGAACAAAGCATCAGATAAAAATGACATAAATATCATGCATAAAAGGAGGATTCAATCGTAACCTTCTAAGGTAAGTACATGCAAGGAATTAATGAAGAGATATAAGTTGTGATTACAAAGAAGGTAATCATAAAATGTGTTAATGGAGTAATTAAACACTCCATTGAGTGGAACTGTCATGGTCAACATAGTAGAGCTTATAGGAAGTGACCTAAAGAGGTGTAGAGGAAATTCCAAAATTAAATAAATCTTGCACACAATCATAGATAAGAGCATGGGATGTCATATGGTGAATGCCCAAGTCATTGGGAGATATTAAATAATGAAGAAGATGATTACAACAATATAGGAGAATGCCCCCGGGGTGTAGACAAGTTGGCAACTGTGCGATTGTTAAGGCGTACGGGTTGTTAAGCAAGTTGTTGGTTCAAACCTCGTTGCAACATTGAGGGTGTGTTGTGGGGAAGGAGTACTCTCCTAGGGGTATAGTGGTAGCAAGATTGGATCCCTAGACCCCGTGTCACGTAATTCCCCTAGATTACAAAAAAAAAACTATAAAGGAGAATGGTCAAACATGAAAACATAGAGAATGCTAACAAAATTTTAAAGGAACAAATGAGTAGAAAATTTAGTAGAATAGAACTAGCGTGGACACTCCCAGATGGAAGAAGAGGCGTTCAAAGGTAACATAGGACCAATGCCTTATATAGAATGAAATAAGAATGCACTGTGGGAATTAGTCCATATGAAGTTAGTGTGATATAAGTTGTATTTGTATGAGTGTTGAATAATAATGCTAGGTAAATTTAAACTCGGAAATGGAATGGCCAGGAAAGGAATCAATGAATGAAACTTGAAGTGCTTGGAAATTAAGAAAAAGGGACAAGTTGGGCTTGGCTGGAAATTTATCAAGAAAATTGAACAACGGTATAAAGGTAAATTAGATACATAGGAAACTCAATGAAGGAACACAAATGTGGTGAAAATTTATGGGTTTGGATTTAACCCAAGACAACAATGCAAGAAATCATAATGCTAGTATAAACTGTGGGATACTAAGAAACGTATAAGAGCAACAAATGATGAAAATTCCAGCAAGGTTATTGGATGGTGACATGGCTATGGATAAGATCGCCCATGTGGTGAAGTTACAAGCTATGCATGTGAATTGAAAGTCAACTAAAGAAGAGTAATATACATGATAATCTGATCCAAAGGTTGGTGAAAAGATGATGTAGTTTTCCATAGGACCAGCTAGTCAGGTAATATTAGAGCTGCCAATGGAAACTATTTAGGTATGAATTATTCGTGTTTCTTGCATAAGTGTTGGAAAATGAAATGGGTAGGAATTCCTTTAGCCATATTTTTTTTTTAAAATCATGTTTCGGTATGCCTATGACATTGAATGCATTTGAAATTAAATGATACCCCACCTGATATGGTGTGGTATGGGGTGGTAATAGCATGCCATATGTGAAAAATGGCTATAATTAATTCATATGAATATCATTCCATTTGTGTGTTGGTTATGGGTAAATAACCAAGGAAAATATGAGTTTGTGAACCTCATATGGTAATCATGAATCAATCCAAGGATGCATTGAATGTGTATGCATTAGTAGATTGTGTAAATCTTGTGGTTACACATACACGTATGTGGGCATATATGTTTAATGCATTATGTGAATGAAAATTATGCCATATTTTATTGCATAATATGTTAATAGCTAAAATGGTGGACTTATTGGTAATGCATAATTCTGAGATCATTTCATGAGTTGTTGTGAATGCAATGAAAGAAATGCATGAAAAAGTAGTCACATTGAATGGACTACATGAATGCTTTGTCGAGAGAATATAATTGTATAAAAGAAAGAGATGTCTTGGATATGGTAGTGAAAGTGAGCAATAATGAAGATAGGGACTATTTCTCATGCCATTGAAAGCTAAGTATTATGTGTGGAACTCATGTTATTAATAGGAATTTAATTGTTATAATAATGATTTCCAATATTAATTGATAGATAAAAATGCGATTCCTAATACATATATGTTTATGTTTATGACATAGGTGGATGGTAAATCTACTTACTATGAGCCCATGATGGCAATTGTAAGTTGGAAAGCCTAGGAAGAAGGCCATTGCAAGGACATTAGAGCCCTATAAATTGTGCTCTTCTTGTGTAAGAAATCCTTGGAAAATGATGGATCACCCGAGGAACTATTAACTTAGAGAAGGCGATGCCTAAGCTTGGAGGGTGAGTGACTATAGAGAAGAGGCAACCGTAATGAATCCGATATGAGTGATTCATGATATTTTTAGATTCCTATCATGGAGATTCCCTAGTCGGCCCATGTTGGAGCACTGGAAGGGAATCTTGCTAGCATAAGGGACTACATGAAGAGAAGGGATCCCATTCTTTGTGTTGTGCAGGCTAATGGGGGGGGTGATATGGATTGGGACATCTATAGAGAGTGTTTCAATATGAGCGGTGATTTGAATTCTTTCTCGTGGAAACCTTGTTAAAGAAAATAAATATGCATGCAAATAAGTATTGGATAGAGATTTTGTACTTAATTGATGAAATGATATATGTGCCTACCTTTTGGTTTTGGAAAATTGCTATGGACATATGACTATTTCATAAGAATGATTATAACATGCATACTTTTTATTAAATGGTTGATATAGGTACATGTGGATCTTCCAAGCCCAGGAAGGGAACTAGGAAGTGGACAATCAGTGTTGGTGTATTGTGGATGAGATGACCAACAACTATATCAGATTTCAAGGATCAAGGACGTTGTGGAAAATGTGGTTGAGGAAACAACTTGGGAACTAAAGGATGTTGTACAATGACATATTGTACATGTATAAAGACATGTTAAATTTTTTCATTGTATATATAATGTTGATGATGCACCAAGGACGATGCATAAATTAAGGGGGAGGGAAATGCAACACCCTTGTTTTTGACCCCAACATGTAGTGATGTAAATATGTATATAATGATGAAATGGATAGAAGTCGAGCACGAATGATATAGTATGACCAAGATGATGTAATTATGTACATTTACATTTAATATAAGAACATGACTATTGTAGACAGAGAAGGACGAAGAAGATATGGGGGGCTCTGAATCCACAAGAGGGAAAGTGAGAAGGGGGTTTAAGGGGGAGATGACCCTAGTGAATTATAATTTAAGTCACTATGCTTATTAATCCTTTTATCCTAAGTTTTATAAAGCCTCTTTAATTAAAGTGCATTAGCCTTAAATTGAGTTAACTACCCTAATATTGGGATAGGTTGGGAAAAAAGGTAAACTTCCCATGAGTACCATTTGTCTAATTCTCATCACCCTCACATGCCACTTGGCTAGTTCTCAACATGCATACAAATTACTAAGAACTAGTTTATTCATCATGATTTTGCTATCATTTTAGAGGTCATCAGTCTGCTATCAAAGAACCACCACCCGTACCATATCCTAGAGGCCTCACCCGTATTATAGTCTGAGTTGTATCCAAGAACGACTGAGTTCCCTAGAGTATCGACATGAAGAGTCCCTGGCCGGATTGTACTGGAGCCCTGGAAGGGAATTGTGGAAAAATATCCCAAGGAACTATTAACTCAGAGAAGGGAACCCGAGGAACTATTATGTATGAGAAGGGAACCCCATTCCTCGAGTTGTGCAGGCTAATGGGGGAGGAGTGCCAGTGGATTGGGATAGTTGTAGAGGGGAAATTCAACACTTCTTTTGGATTTATAGCCCCATATCATGGGTTTCCTTTGTTATAGAAAGAATTGGTATAACAGAGTGCCCATGTTTGGGAGGAACTTCCTTGGTCCATAGTTAGTTGGATTATATTTTCAGATAAGTCTCCATCTGTGTATAAAATGTTTTGTATTTATATTTGATATCTATTATACTTAATTAATGTTATTTGATTATTTAAATGTTAAGTTTAAACCAAATAGACTAGCAAGATCACTGAAAGAAACATAATCACAAGATAGACACAGAATTTACCCTGGGAAACCCTCATGGGGTAGAAAACCCAGCAAAGCTTTCCTCAATAAGATGATCAACCAAAATACAAGATGTGCTCCAAGACTTGACCTCCTTCTCCACCTCCTGTGCAGACCTCCCAGACAAGTGCGCTACTTTTCTAAGTTGTGAGTGTGTATCAAATGAGGAGCTCTCCTCCTCTATTTATACTAGTTCCCGACTGAATAAAATACCTAATGGGGCTGACCTCTCCTGGAGAAGTCTAATAACCCCTAAAATATAATATCAGGGCCGACCCCCACATGGTGGGTCTAATAACCCTAGTTACCACAAATCCTCGGAGGAATAAACATCTCTGGATACATAATAGAGTCACCTCGGAGGGATGGAAGATCTCCGGAATAATAATGTACAAATATAATATTCTTAGAAGTTACAATAGTCAACACTCCCCCTTAATGAGAAGGATATTATAATAACATCTGCAGGAGCAAGGAGTCGTCGACTACATCATACATGATACATCTATAAATCATTGGAAGCTTTCTTCAATTCATCATCATCAGTAACCCAACCAGTTACTGGAACATCAACATCATCAGTATCATCATCATACGATCATCAGCATCGTCATCACACGATCATCAGCATCGTCATCACACGATCATCGGCATCGTCATCACACGATCATCGACATCGTCATCACACGATCATCGGCATCGTCATCACACGATCATTAGCATCGTCATCACACGATCATCGGCATCATCATCACACGATCATATTACAGGAAGATCAATCCTGCTCTCTTTAGGACATAGGTCCATGGATGATACAATTCGATCAAGTTCCAGGATGATCAGTCCTTATCTCTTTAAGACAAGTCTCATGTCTAGGGACGATGCAATCCCATCATGTACATTTTGAACCCAGTTCATGGACGATGTAGTCCTCACATGTACCTTTAAGACAAGTCTCATGTCTATGGATGATGCAATCCTATTTCAATTTTCAGAGACATCAGTCTACGGATCAATTCTGGGACCAAAGTCCGGGGAAGATACAATCCCCTACCTGTTCATTCAGGACTTCATTATCGCAGACCCAGTCTACAGCTCAATTCTGGGACCGAAGTCCGGGGAAGATACAATCCCCTACCTGTTCATTCAGGACTTCATTATCGGAGACCCAGTCTACGGCTCAATTCTGGGACCGAAGTCCGGGGAAGATACAATCCCCTACCTGTTCATTCAGGACTTCATTATCGGAGACCCAGTCTATGGCTCAATTCTGGGACCGAAGTCCGGGGAAGATACAATCCCCTACCTGTTCATTCAGGACTTCATTATCGGAGACATCATGTCTACGGCTCAATTATGGGACCGAAGTCCGGGGAAGATACAATCCCCTACCTGTTCATTCAGGACTTCATTATCGGAGACATCATGTCTATGGCTCAATTCTGGGACCAAAGTTTGGGGAAGATACAATCCCCTACCTATTCATTCAGGACTTCTTTATCAGAGACATCATGTCTACGGCTCACTTTAGAACAAGTGTTCAAGGATGATACAATCCCTCTTCTTTCTAGGAGACACCTATCTACGGCTCACTTTAGAACAAGTGTTCAAGGATGATACAATCCCTCTTCTTTCTCGGAGACACCTGTCTACGGCTCACTTTAGAACAAGTGTTCAAGGATGATACAATCCCGCTCCTTTCTCGGAGACACCTGTCTACGGCTCACTTTAGAACAAGTGTTCAAGGATGATACAATCCCTCACATGTATCCTCATTAATACAGGTACAAGTATTCTCAACCACACAAGTACATTAATCAATACATGTATCCTCAAAAGCATGTATTCTTACCAATACATCTTATCATCAAAACATGTATTCTTACCAATACATATAGCATGTATTCTCACTAATACATCTATCATCAAAAGCATGTATTCTCACTAATACATCTATCATCAAAAGCATGTTTTCTCACTAATACATATATCATCAAAAGCATGTATTCTCACTAATACATCTATCATCAAAAGCATGTATTCTCACTAATACATCTATCATCAAAAGCATGTATTCTAAGTATAAGAGTCCTAAATCTAAATGTTTCTAGGTATCCAGATGTAGTAAGCAGGTAGCCTCATCATCGATCTTGCTTGTTGATGAGACAATCTCATTATCAGTGACTATATTACTCCCCCTTTCGAGGAGAGTCCTTTTGAATTACACCAAGATTGTCTCGGAAGTATTCAAATTTCACTCGAGACAGAGGTTTGGTAAAGATATCAGCAATTTGATCCTCAGTGCTCACATACTAGAGCTTGATAGCTCCTCTTTGCACCATATCTCGTATATAAAAGTATCGGATCTCTATGTGTTTTGACTTATCCTGGAATACAGGATTTTTTTGTCATCTTGATGCAGCTTTGATTGTCACACATAATCACAGTGGGATCCATTTCTAAGTCAAACACTCCAGATAATAGCTTTCAAAGCCATACTGCTTCACAGCTAGCAGAGCGGGCAGCTATATATTCTGCTTCAGTAGTACTGAGAGCCACACTAGATTGTTTCATGCTGAACCATGAGATCATGGCAGATCCAAGACCATAACATCCACCTGATGTACTCTTTCTGTCTGAGACACTTCCTGCCCAATCAGAATCTGAGTAACCATGTAATCTGAATTCATGACCTCCAAGATAATATAGACCAAAATCTAATGTACCTTTTAGGTACCTCATTACATGCTTTGCAGCTATTAAGTGAACCTTTCTAGGTTCTACTAGATACTAACTTAGGGTATTTACAGCAAAGCATATATCTGGCCTGGTATTTGTTAAATACATCAAAGACCCAATGATTTGTCTATATAGAGTTAGATCCACTAATTCCGATGAGTCATCAACTAATAATTTCAAGTTGGAGTCCATGGGAGTGGCCATGGGTTTACACTCCAACATATCAAATCTTTTTAGAATCTCCACAGCATACTTACCTTGATTTAGAAAGATTCCTTTTGGTTCTTGCCATACTTCTAGACCTAAGAAGTAGTGCATTAGTCCGAGATCTTTCATCTCGAATTCTGAAGAAAGCTTCTTCTTGCTTTCAATAATTTGTTTCTCATTTCCGGTTAGAAATAGATCATCTACATATAACAACAGTATAACTGGTTCATCATCCATCACTTTGAGATAAAGATTGGGATTAGCTTTACTCTTGGTAAAGCCCATGCTTGTTAAGAAATTGTCAATCCTTTCGTACCAAGCCCTGGGAGCTTGCTTCAATCCATATAATGCCTTTTTCATTTTGCATACATGAGTTCTCCCGTCTTTAACCTCAAACCCTTGTGGTTTCTCTATGTACACTTCTTCTTCAATTACACCATTCAGAAAAGCTGTCTTAACATCCATTTGATGTAATTTCCACTTCATCATAGATGCAAGTGCCATGATAGTTCTTATTGAAGTATACCTAGCAACCGGTGCAAATGTTTCTTCATAGTCAATTCCCTCCTTCTAAGAGAATCCTCTGGCTACAAATCTTGCCTTGTATTTTTCAATGCTACCATCTGCAGCATGTTTTATCTTGAAAATCCATTTGGAAGAAACCACACTTTTATCTTTTGGTTTGGGAACTACATCCCAAACATCATTTTTCATTATTGACTAATATTCTTCTGTCATTGCTTCTACCCATTCTTTCTTCTGAGCTGCCTCTTCATAGCTAGTAGGTTGTTGATCCGCAAGATCACACATCAAGGCCATATAGTTGGATACTAGCTTTGGTTTCTTTATTTCTCTAGTGGAGCCTTCAGGAGCTCCATATCTTTCAGCTCCTTGAATAATATCTCTAGCCCATGTTGGCCTTCTTTTCTTAGATAAATCTGTAATAGGAGGTTCTTGTGGTTCCAACATGTCATGATCCTCTGGTGAATAAGCTTCAGGTATGTGCATAGCCTCTGTGATTCTAGGAGGTGCATCTTCTTCATAGATTTCTTCAAGTTGGCACTTCCTGGATTTCTTGAGAGCTGCTTCTTCATCAAATGATACATCTCTACTTATTTCTATATGATGAAAACCTGGTATGTAAATTCTGAAGGCCTTGGATGATTCACAATAACCAACAAATATTTCCTTCTTAACAGAAGGATCCAACTTGGTTCTCTTTTCTTTTGGAATGTGGATGTACACCGGACACCCAAATATCTTAAGATGACTTACCTCAGGCTTCTTTCCTGTAAACACTTCTTCTGGAGTCTTGAAATCAAGAGCACTATGGGATAGTCTATTTTGCACATATACTGCTGTCTTAACTGCTTCAGCCCATAGATACATGGGTAGATCTTGGTCATGTATCATAGTATTTACAGCTTCCATGATGGTTCTATTTTTCCTCTCAACAACCCCATTTTGTTGGGGATTGTAGGGAGTGGTTAGTTCCCTCTTAATTCCGGCTTCTTTACAAAAGTCTTCAAAGTCCTTTGAAGTATATTCTCCGCCATTATCTGTTTTGAGAATCTTGATTCTCTTTTCTGAGAGATTTTCTATTAGAGCCTTGAACTCTTTGAATTTTACAAAGACTTCATTCTTACCTTTTAGAAAGTATATCCAATTTTTCCTTGAATAGTCATCAATAAATGAAAGATAGTATTCAAACCCACTTAGAGAAGTGGTGGGCATTGGTCCACATACATCTGAGTGTATTAGCTCCAAAATGTTCTTAGTCTTTGTTTCACTCTTTGGAAAGGGGTTCTTGACATTCTTCCCTTTCTTACATCCTTTACATGAGCCATCATGATCAACCTTCAAATCTGGTAATCCTATGACCACCTTGCTTACATAGGGTAAGGCTTTGTAGTTAATGTGAGCTAATCTTCTATGCCATAGCTCACTGGGGCTAGAAGTTTCATGAGCAAGGGCAACCTCTGGATGACCCTTGAGCTTATAGAGACCTCCTTCTTCTTCGCCAATGACAACTGCATCTTTAATTGATTTTCCTTTGGACCACATGAGTACTTGACCATCTATGAAGGCAACTCTAAAACCTTTCTTATCTAGTGCTGAGCTAGAGAGTAGGTTCTTCTTCAATCCTGGCACATATAAAATTTCTTTCATCTTCAAGGGTGTTCCAGAATCTAGCTTGTAGTTTGCTTCACCGATCCCCTTGATGGGATATTGGTAATCATCTCCTGGAGATACCTTTTGTGGTGAAGACTTTTCTTCAATTCTTGAGAGAGTTTTCTTTTGACCTGTCATGTGCTTTGAAGCACCACTGTCAATGAGCCATGTATCTTCACCAGGAGACACAGATCCAGAGAGTGTAGAAAATAGGACATATTCTTCTGGATCTTCTTTCTTTACTTTAGATCTTTTCCTTCGAGGCCTTTCCTCTTCTTCTTCTTCTTCTTCTTCTTCTCCTCCTTCTTCTTCTTCACTATCATCTTCTGCCATATGTGCATGATGTCTTTTGTGGACAAACTTCTTCTTCTTCTTTTCTAGTAAAGTACAGTCTCTAGCATAGTGTCCTAGTTTAAGACAATTAAAACATTGGACTGTGGAGAGGTCTCTTTCTGAGTTTGTTCCTCCTTTCCTTTTGAATCTATGAGAGGGTTGAGACCTTTTGTGGTTCACTTTCTTGAAGTGACCCCTTTTTCCTCTTTTGGTGTGGGTGGCCAAGGCTTGGTCATCCTCTTTGAGAAGAGCCTCTCTGTTGGCTACCCTAGCCTCTTCTTGAACACAATCCTCCCATACTACATCAAACTTCATGCTTTCTTTTCTGGCACACATGGTTTGTATGAATGATTCCCAAGGTCTAGTGAAACCATTTAGAGCAGTCATCACAAGTTCATCTTCATCAAGAGTATCACCAATGGCATCTAGTTGCTCCTTGATTTGGGAGACCCTTGAGAAGTAGTCTTGAATGGATTCTCCTTTGTGCATCTTGGTACTCTTCAACTGAGTCCTTAGGTTCATCTTCCTATTGATGTTCTTTCCTTCATACATTCTTCCTAGGGCATCATACATTTCCTTTGGAGTCTTCTTGGAGGCCACTTGGGGAATCAAGTGGTCTTTAATGGAATTAGCTATGATTCTCTTAGACCTAATCAAATCCTTCCTATGCTTCTCTTTGGCTTCATCTCCTTCAGGTTCTGCAACATCATCCTTGACGTAATGAGCAAGATCATTCTCTTCAAGAATGAGACCAATTCTGTATTTCCATGCCCGGAAATTTTCTATACCTTCTAGCTTGTCTTCAAGCTTAGTGTTTGGAGCCATCTTCTCTTGGGGGAGTCCAAGAGACAAGAGATAGAATAGTACTTACCTGGAAACTTTAACCCTTTTAATTTTCTGAATCCTGGGACAGAATTTCTGGTTTATCGCACTTTTGGTAAAACTAGGTTTTGACTTTACCGGAGTTCTACCCAACCAAAAAGTTCAATCTAGGGATCAAAAGATTGGTTTTGAGAAGGGATATCCAGCCATGTAATCAGAATTCAACAATACCAACTTTTTGCAGAAACCCTAATTTTCACCAGAGAGAGAGAGAGAGAGAGATATTCTTACGTTGTGAAAGATGTCCTATTCAGGCTAGCTCTGATACCATGTTAAGTTTATACCAAATAGACTAGCAAGATCACTGAAAGAAACATAAGCACAAGATAGACACAGAATTTACCTTGGGAAACCCTCATGGGGTAGAAAACCCAGCAAAGCTTTCCTCAATAAGATGATCAACCAAAATACAAGATGTGCTCCAAGACTTGACCTCCTTCTCCACCTCCTGTGCAGACCTCCCAGACAAGTGCGCTACTTTTCTGAGTTGTGAGTGTGTATCAAATGAGGAGCTCTCCTCCTCTATTTATACTAGTTCCCGACTGACTAAAATCCCTAATGGGGTCGACCTCTCCTGGAGAAGTCTAATAACCCCTAAAATATAATATCAGGGCCGACCCCCACATGGTGGGTCTAATAACCCTAGTTACCACAAATCCTCGGAGGAATAAACATCTCCGGATACATAATAGAGTCACCTCGGAGGGATGGAACATCTCCGGAATAATAATGTACAAATATAATATTCTTAGAAGTTACAATATTCAACATTAAATGCATGGAATTATTAGCATTGTGTGAATGCATTCATGCATAAATTGCCTGTAACATTCTTGTATAAGTTTATATTAATTATGGGTGATCATTTATATATTTAATTATGCTGTTAATTTTAATTAAATCAATGGGAAAATGAAATTGAGTATCTGAGGCAATTTTGGTTAGTAGTTTGAGTATCTCGTGGCCATAATGGCAGTGTGAGGTCATTGGGTATGTGACATGGGTTCAAATCAAATAGACAATACAATAGCATATGTTGGATTTTCAAATCCCTTTTGGGATATTTCTTTGAACTCTGGTGGTTTTTCAAAAATATTTGGTGTAAGCATATTTTCACATATTAATACTTCCAATTTCCACCTAGAAAGTCCCAAAATAGATGACAAATTATATGATAAGACAATATGGCTCATTAACTCCCCATTTAGGGAGGATTTTGGTCACCAAATTGTTTTTACTAAAGGAAGTAAGGAAATTTTTACCCTACTCGCTCCCTAGAGTACACTTTGGCCTTGCTTGGAAGTTGTCTGTTCAACCTTATCTATTAGAATTCATGATGTCCTCATCTGGTTCTTTTAGAATTCTTCTACAAAACAGTACCTTCCGTTAAATCTGCCTTATCTTTTAGAGATAAATCCTTTATGGTAGGAAGGACTATGTCCTAGTCCAACATGGACGGCTTGTAAAGATTTAGATTATCCACATTCACTACTGAGTAAATGTGCATATATTGATATGGATTTATGTGAGAATGAACTGAAAGAGCAGATATAGAACCACATACTTAGATATAATGCAGGAAACACACTAATATAGTAAAATCAAATTCTATTAACTAGATAAAATAGAACATACTGTAAAATAAAGCAACTAGAATGGTGGTAGCTTCATCACTGAGAAGAGTTGTGGAATCTATGCTCATTCATCATAAGATGATTACAAAAGGAGGTTGAAGGGCCTTCTTATCATCAGCATGAGGGAGAAAACCCTAAACATCAAAAACCTAACCTTAGGAGATGAACTGTAAAAAGGTTTGTGGTCCCCGAGGTGATTAGTTGAGGTGTCAACTTCTTGGAGGCATACATTTTGCATACAATCTTCGTTTGGGGTGCTTGGTAACTCGTTGGAAAGGTCTAGACGAGAAGTACAAATTTTTCCTGTGCAAACTGTCTTTGGCTATGTTTGTATTGTAACGTTGCCAAAAAACATCATTTAGGGCCTCAAAAGAGCCTCAAAAGGTTTGGACCTGAAAACCTGTAAACACTGCCAAACTGGAAAAATTGTCTTGAGCTCATAGAATAGGTAGGTGCCCATAGATATCCATCTGGACCAGTCCTTCGACCCGAAAAACTTCCAATATGGAAAACCTATTTAGAGCCAGTTGAATAGGTGGGTGGCCCCCGATACCCATCTCGGTCAGTCCTCCCCCCTTAAGAAGCAATTGCGTTGAGTCCCTTATCATATGGTGAATTGTGTGTTGAGTTAAGATCTTGGTGAGGCATTTTCTAATGTGAAAATGCTACCTTTCTTTGACATCCCGATAGGTCTATAATTGTTGTTAATTGATGCACTATACCCATTCAACAATTTTGGTTTCCTTATTGTCATTGGTTTGGACTAGTGTGGATGATTTCTTTCTCAAGGAGAAACTTGAATGTGTGGTCTTGCACCATAGAGGTACCGGGATAGGCGAGGCAAAAATTCCTTTGTGTTCTTCATGTTTATGTTGAGTAGAGGGACCCTATGAGGAGGTTGTGTAGGTATTTGTGATTTGATGCTCACCTTCATAGGAAATTGTGAAGAGGGAAAATTTCCCAGTGTGGGAGATTATCTTCCTGTATTGCTTGGTTGAGGTCAAAGAGACTACGCTAGGTGCAATTGTCTTTGGTATCTGATCGAGTTGTCCTCCCAAAGTGATAATGACACTACAAGGCCATGAATTATATATAGCATGAAACTTCCACATATATGGGTTCCCTAAAAGAACATAATAGACTTCAAGTGGGGCCACACCACACAGTACCTCATCTTTGAAAGGCTTGATTCTATATGGTAGATGACATTGATGACTAACACAGATACCTTGTCCTTGGATTAGCCAACCAATGGTGTATGGATGCAGGTGTGGTGTTGTTGGTAGCTCCAAACTCTTGATGACTTCTACTGAGATTAGGTTCTTTTGGTTGATGTAGTCGATAACAAAATGTAGGGGGATTCCCTTCACTGACATTTGTGAGTGGAAGAGGCGCCCATCTGCCTTTGACCCTTCTAGTTCTTTTGGTTGAATCTGTGTGGTAGCAATAGTGACACTAGTTTCTATATCAATGATTTGATTCCCGGTGTGTGCGACTATGATGTTGGATTCTGAATCAGAATCAAAATTGGGATCTTATTCTAAATCTTTAATCTTGGCCACCAATTTCTGCTCTTAGTGACATTCATCAATGTTGTTCTGGGGGATTTTGTGGAACTCACACCACTTTCCAATGTCCTTCTTAACCTTCCCATTACCCTTATTGGACAGGTTTTCTTGAGGTTGGTTATCCTTCTGTTGTCCTTTGTTTTGTGACTCTAGGATTCCTTTTCCATGCTTCTATTGCGGCAAATTCGTAGGCCCTAAATCCTGCTTATTCTTTTGTTTAAATTTCTGCTCTAATTTTATAGCATACCGATAAGTGACTCCTAATGAAGAGATGTCCAATAATTCCATCTATGTTCCGTTGTAATGATGTAGACCATTATGATATTTCAGAACCAGGTGCCACTCGAAGTATCTAATACCCAGCTTTGTGCACAAGGTATGAAAATTGTTGGTGTACTCTGGCATCGCTTGGTCCCTCTCTTGATGAAATGTGGTGACTCCATCTTATGTACCGGTCGTCATAGTTTCCCATAGGGTAATTTTAATCCTTAACAACATCTATAAAAGAGGCCCAAGTGGCATTGACCTCAAACATTTCAAACTCTTATGTTAGTGTCATGTCCCCAAATTTTGACAAGGTTTATGTCACTAGGACATAAGCATTAAAATATTTAATTAATGATGCCAATAGTACTAGGAAAAGAATTAAATTATTCCAAGGGATTAATTTTGGTTTGGAGGCATTTAATTAATTAAATTCCAGAATATGCACTTTGGAATAATTAATTAGTTGGTTTGAGTAATTTTATTTCTAATTACTAATATTTCGACTAGAAATAATGAGCTAAGCTAAGGAGGGAGAATTAGAGAGGCCAAGTGGACCAAGGAGGATGGAAATTGCTAAAAATGGTCAAAAACATGCTAAAAGCAACAAATCAGGATAAAATCAGGAAAAGCAGCATAAAGTAGGAAAGTCAGAGAAGAAGAAAAAATCCAAAGCAGAAAGTGGAAAGTCAATCAAAAAAAGAAAAAGAAGGAAAGCAAAGCAAAAAAAGGAAAAAGAAGGAAAGCAATATTTCCTCATCCACTCAAGGAGGGCGCATTAGCTATGGATACTTTCTCCTCAAGTAATCCAATCTTATAAATAAACCAGTGTGCACCACATTCACCTCTTTTGTGAGTTTAATGTTTTGATTGAGAGCAATTGTGCCTTAGAGACTTGGGAGATGTGCCCCTAGTCCAAGCTAGGAGATGTGCCCCTACTTTCTGTGAGAGGATGATGGTATTTATCCATTATCACTGATTTTATTTGCAGGTCCTGTAGCTTATCAAGTCAAATTTGAATTTCAGAAGAAGCATCATCCAGTTCAGAGTTCGAATCTCCAGGTTTTCTATGAATTTCTAGAGGTAGATTCTTGTGTAGAAGAAGAGAGATATTTATATAATGTTTTGAGAGTCCTATTGGCCCATATATGATGTCTTTTATCTGATCAATTCGAATTTGAATTTCAGAAGAAGCATCATCTAGTTCAAAGTTCGAATCTACAGGTTTCCTATGAATTTCTAGAGCTAGATTCTTGTGTAGAAGAAGAGAGATCTTTATACAATGTTTTGAGAGGCCTATTGGCCCATATATGATATATTTACAGTGATTGTAAACCTCTTATATCATTCATTCCAAATCAAATTACAGAAATCTGAATTATTCTCACAATTATCCACCCTCTCTAGATTTGCATAGAAACTGATTAGTTTTCAGACTATGTGGAATAAATGAATGAGTAGATGTCCACATGAGTTGATTTATTTTCCTGGAGTTAGGTAACATGTTATATGAAACCATCCATGTCTTATTTTCATAATTCATGAGCCTTCAGTAACTGTTTGGAATCTCCTGAAAATTACTAGATGTGCAATCCTAGTAGGCAATTTTTATTGTATTTTTGTGAGACTTGCTCATAAATTCATATAAATTTCTAGAATGTCATTTGACTATTTAATTGATGTAATTTAATGTTATTTATCCTCTCTAAGTCATAAACACCCATCCCTAGCCTCCAATCAAGTACACCCATACTAGTCTGCATATGCTGAGGTGCCCAGGAGCATTGGAGTAGATTGCAGATTTGCTGCTCTTGAAACATAAATGGCCTCACTACTTTTTGCATAGGTATCATCCAAACATAATATCCTTCCTTCCACCCAAATCCTTTGATCTTGTTCAACCTCATCCAATCTAGCTTCCCCAAGCAGTGTTCAAATTCATTCTGTGAAGTAGAGAGTTTTTGTATCATTGATCCTAGTTGCAGGTACATTACAATGGTATCAGATCACTTTCCTCCACCCCTTTCAAAAGAAAGAATCTCACTGTTGAAGAATATTGCAGATCATAACTCAAATTTGCAGCTATGAAACTAGTTCCAGTCATTGAAGATGAAGAGTTCGAGCCATATGAGGAAGCAGAAATCCTCTACATAGATGGAGGCCTCCCTCAATATGAAGATGGTTAATTTTGTGACCATATATATGATGAGTACATTAGTCCTTTTCCACCAAGGTTTAAATTTACTGAGGATCGAAAGAAACCTAGAGGAGCCAAAATAGATTACTATACATGGGATTCAGCTGCCTCCTACTTGATGAGAATTTTTGGATCCTCTTCAGGAGGAGTCTCCAAGAATTTTGATCCTAAGGAATCCAAGGAGGAAACTTAATCAGTTTTCTTAGAAAACCAAGATCCAAAATAAGAACATAAAACAGATTCATAGTCACTACTTGAGCTACCCAAGGAAGCAGAAGACAAGCACACATCAGTTGGATGTGAACCAGAAGATTTGGTGGAAAAACAAGCCACCATAGCTCCACCACATGAAGAGAAAGACATGATACAAAGGTATTGCTACATTTCTGATTTTTGTATCCCTTTGTTTCAATCTGATATGGAAGCCACTTACAGTGAGAAGGTTGTCATGGTTGAGTCCTTCCATATGGAGCCTCAAATTTTTGGTGTTAACTATGAAGGTAGTAATGGAGATGAACCATTGGCGGAGCATGAGTCATTGCAAGGTGATATCAATGGGAAAGATACAACCATTCATGTGGAGAAGCAAGAGGAAAGCACAAATCAGCCATCCCCAATCATTGAGAGGAGTAGTGAACTACCTAGATTTATTAGTAGTGAAGAAAGAGCTATGGTTCTTGAAGGGGAAGCCAAGTACACAATTCTTACTGATGAGGGTTGTGCATCATATGATGAAACCCCCACTTGTATTGTTGATGATCATTCAAAGACATTGAACATGGATGAAAGAGAAACTACTGATGGTTTCTCTATGTTGAGATATTGTAACTTCAAAGAATATTATATTTGTACTTTATTATTCTGGAGATGTTTCATTCCTCCTTGAAGACTTTATTGTATATCCAGAGATATTTATTCCTGCGTCGGAATGTGGTAACTCAGGTTATTAGAATTCCCTAGTGGGGGTCGGCCCTGTATGTGTTATGTGGGTCAAAGGGTTATTAGACCACCCTAGAGGGGTCGGCCCAGTCGGTTGTAGTGGGGTATTTAACCCATTGGTTAAATACGAGCCCACATGTTTTGTGTAAAAAATAAGTCGGAGTAGTGTATAAATAGAGGAGGTGTATTCCTCATTTTACACACTCACTCACTTGAGAGTAGTGCACTTGTGGAGGAGAGGTCTGCTATGATGGAGGAGGAGATCATGTCTTTGGTTTGCATCTTTGTATATTGCTGGTCATCTATATTGAGGAAGCTTTACTGGGTTTTCTACCCCATGAGGATTTCCCAGGATAAATTTGTGTCTCTTGTGTTTATGCTATGCTTGTTATTTCTTCAGTGATCCTATATATGCTATTATTGTGAAATGGAATGTAATGCTGTTATTTTCTATCTTAGCATATTAAATCTTAACATGGTATCAGAGCTAACCTGAAGGAAGGCAAGGTATGGCACTTACGACACTTGCTTTACTTACGACAATTTGAAGGTTAGGGTTTTATATAGCAAAAACCAGTCATCGTGGAACTTTCGCCATAAATCAATTTTGGAGAAGGTTCAGGATCTGAAACCTTTACAAGCCATAGATAACATCTCCAGGTATCTTGTGTCCAAAGGGAACCCTCAAATTCGTTGTACTTTGTAAGTTATGATCAGTACAAGTTAGGGTTTCTACCTCTTCCAGATCTCAGTCAAAATCAGGTGACCTAGGAAAAAAGGTCATAACTTGGGCTAGGAAGATCCAAATGAAATTTCATAAAAAGTGACAGGTAGTACACAGACTGTACTATCTCAGGAAACTTTTTTAGAGGCAGAAGTTGAACCAGTGACACGTGGCACGCCGTACAAGTTTGCTCTCCTGTTTTATCCCATAAACATGTCACGTGCGACACTTGGCATAACTTGGTCTAGGAAGCTCCAAATGAAATTTCGTAAAAAGTGACAGGTAGTACACAGATTGTACTATCTCAGGAGACGTTTTTAGAGGCCGAAGTTGAACCAGTGACACATGGAATTCCGTACAAGTTTGCTCTCCTGTTTTATCCCATAAACAGGTCACGTTGCGACACTTGGCATAACTTGGGCTAGGAAGCTCCAAATGAAATTTTGTAAAAAGTGACAGGTAGTACACAGACTGTACTATCGTAGGAAACTTTTTCAGAGGCTGAAGTTGAACCAGTGACACGTAGCACGCCGTACACGTTCGCTCTCCTGTTTTATCCCATAAATAGGTCACGTTGCGACACTTGGCATAACTCTCTCTCAGAAAATCCAATTGAGGTCAGACCTATCGGGATGGAAAGATGACAGGTCAGACTACCATAGAAAAAAAATTTGACCTTGTGGAGAGGAAAGTTTGGATTTACAGCAGAAACAATCAGGTACATATTTCTATCAAAACAGAATTATTTTTGGAGCACCTTCATTCATGGCTTCCGGAATTTAGGGTTTCGGAGAAAGTTAGAATTTTTGGAATCGGAATCCATGGCTGAATGCTACTCAGAAAAATCAAAATTTAGAGACCAAGATCGAATTTTTTGGTTGGGTAGAAGACCGGGCTTGATCAAACCCCAGTTCGGGATTTTGATCGGAAAGATGAAAAATTAGGGCTTCAGCAAAAGTTGGAATTTTTGAAGTCTGTAACCACGGCTGGAAGCTCCTCAGAAAAATAAGAGTTTAGAGCCTTGGATCGAACCTTTTGATTGGACAGAAGGGTGGGCTTCATCAAACCCTAGTTCGGGTTCCTATCCAGAATATCCAAAAGTTTCGAAGGCAATTTTGAGGGGTCAAATTTGGAGATTTCAAAATTGAAGTATGCTAGCAAGACACATCCTTCCATCCATTCAGAAGTGTGAAAGTCAAAGATTGAATTTTTAGGGTTTCTATAGCAAACCCTAATCATGCTCCAGATCAATTTTCAGGGGGAGTTGAGGCTAAGGCCTTACATAAGAAGACTACAAGAAGTCTCGACAGGTATGACTTAAGGAGGTTCAGGTATGTCTTGAAATCTGATTCTTGATTAAGTTCATGATGTGTTTGTCTTCATATTATTTATTAGTACAATCTTGATTAATGTTAGAATTGTCTTATCACCCTAGTAACAGTATGAATGCATGTGAATGATCGAATACATTCATTGATTAGGGCTATATGATTGTACTAATGCATTATGGTGTTGTGTGAGGTTGATGTTGTCTGCTAACAAGATACAGGTACATCACAAAAGACAAATCAAGTTCCATGACCATGACAACATGAAGACAAAGACTCATCCATAATCTTTGTTCTACTTACGAGGTATGTATGACTTTGTTATATTATGCTTAACCTATGAGACATGCAGGTTCTAGCTCAGGATCTCTAAATCATTGAAGAGATTGTTTAGGTATGTTGTACATAACTAAGCAGGTATACTAATCCAGGTATGTTTTCCTATGTCAAGTTAGAATCTTACCTTGTGTTAGGATCCCTTATATAAGTATACTTGGTATGATTGGTTATGCTCATTCATAAAGTTAGTAATCAAGGGTTTATGCATATTATGTCTCTTATCTTTATGATTTAATTAACCAGAAGAGTACTATGATCAAACAAGAACATGCAAGAGTAAAAGAAGACTTCCTTGAAACCCTGAATACTAATGATCATGACTATACATATTCAAGATTATTTAGAATTAGAATGTTTTGAGAATATACTAATGAATGTATGTTTGTGTATGAGATCATGAGGATGACACTAGTGCACACTTGAGCATGCACATTGGTATAGAATGAATAGAAGTTCAAAAGACATATAGAAGATCAAGCGGGAGGCAACCACACAAACATAAAAGATAAGTATTTGAGTTGTTATTTGAAATAGTAAATGATATTGCTTGTATGCATATTTGCATTCCTAGAATATATCATGCTGAGTGTAAACATTCATAGAGCATTGAACAGTATACTACTAATATGCATATGATTGGTAAGTTGGACAAACATTCCATTGTTGCTTGTCTAGAATGAAACCTCTTTGCTGACATACTGAGAGCTGTGCACACTCTCGATAGTATGTTCTGGTAGAGATGGAAGGCATCTAGATAGCCACTGTATGCATATAGGATATGGGAAAGTGTTGTGCCAAAGTATTGGTCAAGATAGTTGCATAACTATGTAAATGATATCTGTATGCATAATAGGTTATCATGTCAACATGATTTCATGATTATGAAGTATTACTAATCATGTACTTAATTTTGATTTGTAGGAAAGACCATGAAGAATGATGAACATCGAACAAATGATGGATGTTCAACAAGAAGATTTACAAATCAAACAAAATATAGAAGGCTCGTGGCTAGAAGATTCTCTTAGAAAGAGGAAGAGAATCATGACGAGATGTTTGCTCCAAGTGACTAGATAAGACCATCTTCTTAATGGTGTAATTAAAGAAGAAGTGTGAATCAGGTTCTGTATGGGTACCCAGGATCGATAGTCAATTGATGAGCTTAATGGGTGATGTGGATCACAACCTTTGCTACAAGGTTGAATATGGTTTCTATACACAGATGAACTGGATGCAAGAAGGAACTCACCACAGAGTTTGAATGATGTTGGGGCTTATATCAGTAGACCCATCTGACAAGAGATGGCACAGATAGATGGCTGCAGAAATGAAAATGAAAGATCTCAAATTGATGCATTACTTCCTAGGTGTGGAAGTATGGAAAGGCTCAGAAGGAATCTTTCTCTACCAGGGAAAGTATGCCGAGAAATATTAAAAGGACTTGATATGTTGGAATGACCACTCGTATGGATTCCAACTTGAAGCTGTTAGCGAATGACTCATCAGAGTTAGTGTATATAACTCTATACAGACAAATTATTGGGTCATTGATGTATCTATTAAATACTAGGTCAGATATATGCTTTGCTGTGAATACCTTGAGTCAGTATCTAGTGGAAACTAGATGTGTTCCCCAATTAGTTGCAAAGCATGTGATGAGGTACCTAAAGGATACGATAGACTTTGATCTATGCTATTTTGGAGATCATGACTTCAGATGGCTACACAGATGTTGATTGAGCAGAAAGTGTATTAGACAGGAAGAGCACATCGAGAAGATGTTATTGTCTGGAATCAGCCATGATCTTGTGGTTTAGTAGGAAACAGTCTAGTATGGCTCTTAGCACAAGTGGAATATATGGATTCTTGCTCTGCTAGTTGTGAAGCAGTATGGCTATAGGATTGTTTGACTTAGAGATAGACCCAACTGTGATACTATGTGACAAACAGAGTTGTATCAAGATGGCAGAGAATCCAGTGTTCCATGATAAGTCAAAGCACATAGAGATCTGACATTTCTATATACAAGATATGGTGCAGAAAAGGACTATAAAGTTCGAATTTGTAACAAGTTACCAATGTACTAACCAAACCTCTACCGATCCGATGTACTAACCAAACCTCTACTGATTCGATGTACTAACCAAACCTCTACCTCAAGTAAAGTTTTCCAAGACAAACTTAATATAGTTCAGAAGGATCCTCCTCGAAAGGGGGAGTGATGTGATCACTCATGATGAGATTGCCTGCATCGACAGTGAGGTCGATGATGAGGATACCTATATTAGTGATGTCAATAGAGAGGTTGGTGGATGGTCCTTCGATAGGGTCTAAGTTGACAAGGGGATTGCATAATCCTTGAACATATGTTCTAAAAGGATCCGTAGACAGATATCTCCGAGAAAGAAGAGGGATTGCATCATCCTTGAACATATGTTCTAAAAGGATCCGTAGACAGATATCTCCGAGAAAGAAGAGGGATTGCATCATCCTTGAACATATGTTCTAAAAGGATCAGTAGACAGATGTCTCCGAGAAAGAAGAGGGATTGCATCATCCTTGAACATATGTTCTAAAAGGATCCGTAGACAGATATCTTCGAGAAAGAAGAGGGATTACATCATCCTTGAACATATGTTCTGAAAGGATCCGTAGACATATGTCTTCGAGAATGAAGTCCTTGGTGGACATGTGGGGATTGGATCATCCCTGGACTTCAGTCCTAAAGTGAGCCGTAGACAAGATGTCTCCGAGAACAAAATCCTGAATGAACAGGTAAGGGGATTGTATCGTCCTCGGACTTTAGTCCTGTGAATTGAGTCGTAGACAAGATGTCTCCGAGAAAAAAATACTGAATGAATAGGTGAGGGGATTGGATCGTCCTCGGACTTTAGTCCTGTGAATTGAGCCATAGACAAGATGTCTCCGAGAACAAAATCCTGAATGAACAGGTAAGGGGATTGGATCGTCCTCAGACTTTAGTCCTGTGAATTGAGCCGTAGACAAGATGTCTCCAAGAACAAAATCCTGAATGAACAGGTAAGGGGATTGTATCGTCCTCGGACTTTAGTCCTGTGAATTGAGTCGTAGACAAGATGTCTCCGAGAACAAAATCTTGAATGAACAGGTAAGGGGATTGGATCGTCCTCGGACTTTAGTCCTGTGAATTGATCCGTAGACAAGATGTCTCCGAGAACAAAATCCTGAATGAACAGGTAAGGGGATTGTATCGTCCTCGGACTTTAGTCCTGTGAATTGAGTAGTAGACATGATGTCTCCGAGAACAAAATCCTGAATGAATAGGTAAGGGGATTGGATCATCCTCAGACTTTAGTCCTGTGAATTAAGCCGTAGACAAGATGTCTCCGAGAACAAAATCCTGAATGAACAAGTAAGGGGATTGTATCGTCCTCGGACTTTAGTCCTGTGAATTGAGCCGTAGACAAGATGTCTCCGAGAAAAAAATCCTAAATGAACAGGTAAGGGGATGGGATCGTCCTCGGACTTTAGTCCTGTGAATTGAGCCATAGACAAGATGTCTCCGAGAACAAAATCCTGAATGAACAGGTAAGGGGATTGTATCGTCCTCGGAATTTAGTCTTGTGAATTGAGCCGTAGACAAGAGGTCTCCGAGAATGGAATGATAGGACTGGATCGTCCCTGGACTTCGGTTCAAAAGGTACATGTAAAATCTCAAGCACAGTTGAATCTAGCTACTGTGGATTCCTCACTGGTGAAAGATTGCACAACATTTGCAAGAATTAGCATAAAAAATTTAAATGAATGAAGAACAATACACATGAAATGGTGAATAATGTCAATATTATTAACTGTCCAACCTTAACAAAGGTTAAGAACACCCATATATACAAATCTGGAAGAATTTGAATCCATCTGGAGTGTTCACACTGATCTAGCTTAGAAAAAGCTCAAACCCCCCTAGGTTGACCAAAATATCCCAAACCATCCCAAACTGGTTCGAATCTGCAGTGTGAATGCTGGGAATGACTGGACAGGCCCATGTGACCTCACACATGTGAAGAAACTGGTTGGATAGAGGTTTGGAGTCTAAAATTGGTCAAAAATGTGACAAAACAAGGCAAGATTGTCCACAAAGAGAGCAAATGCGCCCTAGGTAGAAGAGAAGCATGTTGAGTGCATTAAATGACCTGAGGAGGGCGCTCTAGGCATGCTGAGTGCATTAATTGCCCTGGGGAGCGCTCCACTTAGCTGGTTTGACTCAGCACTTGTTCACATTGCTAACTAGTTCAAGACAGTTTGACCATTTACCAATCTAATCAACTTAGGGATGTAATCATTAATCACTTGGGCTAATTAATCATCATTAATAAATGATTAATGTACATAGGTGGAAAAATGTTCTAACACCCCCCCCTTAAGCTAGACTTAGTGAAATATCAAAAATTAAGGCCTTGGCAACTAGGCTCAAGTCACCTTTTACATCATAAAATTTATTTGTCCATGTAACCAAGGTAAGGAGGAAAACCACATGGGAAATAAAACCTCCCCTCTAAAATGGACATGTGGCATATATCAAAATACACCAATCATCACCATGCATCACTCACCCCAAGCAAAGATCTAAGGTGAGTGAAGGTCTTCTCGGTAAAACACTTGGTGAAGATATCAGCAGTTTGCTCACTAGATGGGCAATACTGCAATGCTATGATCCGGTCATGCACCAAACCCCGAATGTAATGCATGTGTATCTCTATGTGCTTGGTCCTCTGTCTCTGTACTGGATCGGTAGAAATCTTGATTGTACTTTGATTATCACACCAAAGAATAGTGGGTGAATCAAAGACAATCCCGAACTCTGCAAGAATACCTTGCAACCAAACACATTGTGTGGCTGCATTGACTGCTCCCCTGTACTCGGCCTCAGCTGAAGATAAGGAAATAGTACTTTGTTTCTTGCTTGACCAGCATATAGGTCCATGTGCAAGCATAAAGACATAACCGGAAGTTGACTTCCGATCAATACAATCACCGGCCCAATCAGAATCTGTAAATCCTACTAGTTCAAGGGATGAACCAGCAGCATAATGGATACCAAAGGACTTAGTACCCTGAACATAATGAAGGATCCTCTTGGCTGCCTTCCAATGGATCTCATGAGGCTCTTGCATGTGCCTTGCAACAGCCCCAACAGCATAAGACAAATCTGGTCGAGAGTGTGTAAGATACAACAAACTCCCAACTAGTTGTCTATACAACGAACTGTCAACTAGTGGTGAAGAACCCCATTCTGTAAGCTTAACTCCTGAAAGAAATGGAAATTTTGCAGACTTACATTCAGCCATCTTAAATTTCTGCAGCAAATCTGAAGCATACCTTGACTGACATACAGAAATTCCATTCACAGATTGATCAATCTCCAAACCCAGAAATTGTTTTAGCAATCCTAGATCGGTCATGGAGAATGCACTGTGCAATGCTCTCTTAACCGAGTCAAGTTCTTTGGTGCAGCTACCAGTGATCAAAAGATCATCAACATACAGTACAATAATCAATATCAGATCACTAACATGCTGCATATACACATTTGGATCAGACTTACACCTCTCAAACCCCAAAGATAGCAGAAAATTGTCCATTTTTGCATACCATGCTCTAGGAGCTTGCTTGAGCCCGTAGAGTGATTTGTTCAACCTGCAAACAAGTGTATGATCAGAGATAAAACCTTCAGGCTGCTGCATATAAATCTCCTCATTCAGATCCCCATGAAGAAAGGCACTCTTTACATCCATGTGATGAATCTCCCATCGCTTGGAAGCCCCAATGGCCAAAACTAGTCTTATGGAGTCCATCTTTGCCACCGGTGCAAATGTTTCTGTATAGTCCACTCCTTGGACCTGAGAGTAACCCTTAGCCACCAACCTGGCCTTATACTTCATATCAGAGCAATCAGATCCAATTTTGGTTCTATAAATCCACTTGCATTGCACTAGTTTCCTCTTGGGAGGAAGAGGGACCAAATCCCAAGTTTTGTTCTCATGGAGTGAGTTCATCTCCTCTTGCATGGCTGATTGCCATCTTGGGTCTGTACATGCTTCTGAATATGACATTGGATCAGATCCAACCATCAAATAACATGCCTCACTCAGATCAGAATTATTATATGCAAAGGAATTGTGAAATTGAGATCTAGTTTTCCTAGCATCTTGGGGATCTCCCACTAGCTCTCCGGCACTTTGAATTGTTTTCTCTGCCCACTTGGGCCTTGAGGGAGGGATATGTTCAGAATCCATATCAACATCATCTTCAGCAATATCAGAATCAGAAATATCAGAGAATGAATCACTACTTACTTCATCATCAAGACGAGGGAATGAGCATTCCCCATCACCTTGTTCACTAGCTTGCAAGAATTCTTCCTCTTCGAATTTGACACTTCTTTCAATGAAAGTTTTGTGAGTGGATGGATCAAAGAGCTTGTAGCCCTTGGAATCCTCTGCATACCCAACCATGATTGACTCCTTGCTTTGGGGCTGCAATGCCTTTCTCTTCTCCGGTGGAATTCTGGCCCAAGCCCTTGAGCCAAAAATTCTGAAATGTGAGACATTTGGCTTGTGGCCCATCCAAGCTTCAAATGGAGTGATTCCTTGCAATGCTTTGTGTGGTGCCCTGTTCTGAACATATGCTGCACAATTCATAGCTTCAGCCCATAATTTAGGAGACAAATCCCTTGCTTGCAACATGCAAGTTGCCATCTCTTTCAGTGCTCTATTTTTGCGCTCTGCAACACCATTTTGCTGAGGTGTGTAGGGCACTGAGTGTTGCATCTGAATGCCATGCTCTTGACAGAGCTGCTGCAAATTGTTGTTGACATACTCTCTACCATTATCAGTCCTCAAAATCTTCATGGCCTTCCCACTGAAGTTCTCAACCATGCTCTTAAAAATCTTGAAACAATCAAAGACTTCAGATTTTTGCTTAAGGAAAAATAACCAGCAGTACCTTGAGTAGTCATCGATGAAGGTGAGCACATATTTGCTGCAGCCATAGGAGGGAGTGGGGAGTGGCCCTATGAGATCAGAATGTACTATCCCAAGAGGTTGATCAGCCCTCCTAGCCTTCCCTTTATCATACTTCCTTTCAGGATGTTTCCCAATCATGCAACCCTTGCATGTTCCACTCGAAAATCTGATTTGGGGCAGCCCTTCTACCATATTTTCTTTGCTTAAAACTTGAAGATATCTGTAGTTTAGGTGCCCATACCTTTGATGCCATAGCTTGCTGGTCTCATTCCCATGTGACAGCAGCACACTTGGTGAAGAGAATTCGAGGAAGTGGGAGAACTTGTACATCTTCATGTCATGGTCTGCAACACCCTTTGCAACAATTTTCCCGGTGGAAACTTCTGATATCTCCACTTCATCCTGAGTGAAGACCACCTTCTTTGCTGCTCCAGTATGAGTCATTTGATATACAGAGAGAAAGTTTGCTGCAATATTTGGCACATACAGCACATTGGAGAAGAAGCCATTCTCCATAGAGATTTTCCCAATGCCATGAGCAGGGATTTCTGAGTCATCTCCCATTCGAATTGAGAGACCACTGTAGGGAGCAAGTTCAGAAAACGAGTCTCTTGAGGAAGCCATGTGCCTTGAGGCACCTGAATCAATGATGAACAAAGGTGAATGAGATGAGCTAGCCACCAAAGCATGGCAGCTCTCCTTGTCTTCAGAAACGCACTCCTTCTTCTTGGAACTTTCAGGAAGAGGAATGTTATTTTTCTGTAGGAGATGGGTCATGGTGTCTATGGTTTTCTTCATGCATGAGCTCTCTGGATGAAAACCTCTTTGACAGTAGCTACATTTCGTCTTCTCAGCCTTCTTTCCCTTGTTCTTGACAGGATTCGAAACCCCCTCAGAGGATTTGGGCCTCTCATCCTTCTTCTTCTTCTCTTGAGGTTTCGACCCCCTGGGTTTTTGCTTGCCTCTTCCACATTTCGAATCTCCAGCTGCAAGAACTTGATCTTTTTGTTTGATGGAGCCCATCAAGACCAGCTTGTCTTGCTCTTGAGTTAGCATCTCCATGAAGTCAGCCAAGGATGGCATCTTCCAACCTCTAACTGTGAGCCTTGTGGAGTTGAAGGAAGACACAAAAACTGAGTATTCAGAACCCAATTTGGAGAGAATGGACAACACCAACTGTTCTTCTTTCTTCTCTATGCCACATTGTCTGATCTGCAAGACCAAGTTCTTGAACTTGGTGAAGAAGTCCTGGATGGAATCGAAATTCCCTGGGCTCAGTGAGACAAGCTCATTTTCGAGCTGGTGGCCTCTCATCTCATCAGTCTTTCCAAACAGTGTCTCAAGTTTGAGCCACACTTCATTTGGAGTTGCTAGACTTTCTACATGAAACAGGAGGTCTCTCGAAATGCTGAGACAAAGGAGGCCAAATGCCTCATCCATTCTGTTAAAAAACTTGGATTTCTCCACAGCTGAGTTTGGCTCAACCTCAGTGCCCATCGTGATTCTGTAGAGACCCTTAGATCTCAGCAAAATCACCATTTCTGCCTTCCAATCGAAATAGTTGAAGGGTGTGAGCACGTTTGGGTGAGATGGCTCCATTCTCCTCTGCTGCAATTCGCACTTGCTGACAATGCTGAACTCCAATACCTGCAAACAACTCTCAAATCACTCTGGAGGGATCTACACTCACAGATTCGAACCCTGTATGGATAGTGGGTGCATTCGGGAGAGCATCACACCTGAGAGGAGCCACTAGATTTCTCCAGTAAGCTCAAGGCAATGGCCTCAGGAATTATGTGGTTTCTCCACTGTTTCTGGCAATCCACTACAACAGTATGCTGGTTCGAATTCTAGCTCCAAGAGCTCTGATACCATGTAAAATCTCAAGCACAGTTGAATCTAGCTACTGTGGATTCCTCACTGGTGAAAGATTGCACAACATTTGCAAGAATTAGCATAAAAAATTTAAATGAATGAAGAACAATACACATGAAATGGTGAATAATGTCAATATTATTAACTGTCCAACCTTAACAAAGGTTAAGAACACCCATATATACAAATCTGGAAGAATTTGAATCCATCTGGAGTGTTCACACTGATCTAGCTTAGAAAAAGCTCAAACCCCCCTAGGTTGACCAAAATATCCCAAACAATCCCAAACTGGTTCGAATCTGCAGTGTGAATGTTGGGAATGACTGGACAGGCCCATGTGACCTCACACATGTGAAGAAACTGGTTGGATAGAGGTTTGGAGTCTAAAATTGGTCAAAAATGTGACAAAACAAGGCAAGATTGTCCACAAAGAGAGCAAATGCGCCCTAGGTAGAAGAGAAGCATGCTGAGTGCATTAAATGACCTGAGGAGGGCGCTCTAGGCATGCTGAGTGCATTAATTGCCCTGGGGAGCGCTCCACTTAGCTGGTTTGACTCAGCACTTGTTCACATTGCTAACTAGTTCAAGACAGTTTGACCATTTACCAATCTAATCAACTTAGGGATGTAATCATTAATCACTTGGGCTAATTAATCATCATTAATAAATGATTAATGTACATAGGTGGAAAAATGTTCTAACAGTACATGATAGGACTGGATCGTCCTTGGACTTCGGTTCAAAAGGTACATGATAGGACTGGATCGTCCCTGGACTTCAGTTCAAAAGGTACATGATAGGACTGGATCGTCCCTGGACCTCGGTTCAAAAGGTACATGATAGGATTGGATCATCCCTGGACCTCGGTTCAAAAGGTACATGGTAGGACTGGATCGTCCTTGGACCTCAGTTCAAAAGGTACATGACAGGATTGCATCATCCATGGACCTATGTCCTAAAGAGAGCAGGATTGATCATCCTGTACTATGATCATGTGTGTTGCAGGGTATGCTGCTATTGTGTGAATACTTGTATTGATGATGTGTATACTTGTATTGTGTGAATACTTGTATTGATGATGTGTATACTTGTATTGTGTGTATACTTTTATTGATGATGTGTATACTTGTATTGTGTGGATACTTGTATTGATGATGTGTATACTTGTATTGTGTGGATACTTGTATTGATGATGTGTATACGTGCATTGTGTGGATACTTGTATTGATGATGTGTATACTTGTATTGCGTGGATACTTGTATTGATGATGTGTATACGTGTATTGTGTGGATACTTGTATTGATGATGTGTATACTTGCATTGGTGTGGATACTAATACTGTTGATCTAGATGACGATGCTGCTGGTCGTGTTGATCTAGATGACGATGTTGCTGACTATGTTGATCTAGATGACGATGATGCTGATCATGTAGATTGAGATGATCCATATGCTGTAGATCGTGATGAACCAGATGCTGTAGATCGAGATGATGTGACAATGCTGATCATGTTGATTTAGATGACGATGTTGATGATGATGCTAATGATCGTGTGATGACGATGCTGACGATCGTGAGGATTCAGATGTTGATGTTGCTGTAGCTGTTTGAGTGTTGCAGAAGATAAGGACTCAGTACTGAAGATGTTGATGTTCCAGTATTGAAGATGTTCCAGTAACTAGTTGAGTTACTGATGATGTTGAGAAAGCTTCCAATGATTTATAGATGTATGATGTTGATGAATCCTTGCTCGTGCAGATGCTGTTATAATATCCTTCTCGTTAAGGGGGAGTGTTGAGATATTGTAACTTCAAAGAATATTATATTTGTACTTTATTATTCTGGAGATGTTTCATTCCTCCTTGAAGACTTTATTGTATATCCGGAGATGTTTATTCCTGCGTCGGAATGTGGTAACTCGGGTTATTAGACTTCCCTAGTGGGGGTCGGCCATGTATGTGTTATGTGGGTCAAAGGGTTATTAGACCCCCTAGAGGGTCGGCCCAGTCAGTTGTAGTGGGGTATTTAACCCATTGGTTAAATACGAGCCTACATGTTTTGTGTAAAAAATAAGTCGGAGTAGTGTATAAATAGAAGAGGTGTATTCCTCATTTTACACACTCACTCACTTGAGAGTAGCGCACTTGTGGAGGAGAGGTCTGCTATGATGGAGGAGGAGATCATGTCTTTGGTTTGCATCTTTGTATATTGCTGGTCATCTATATTGAGGAAGCTTTACTGGGTTTTCTACCCCATGAGGGTTTCCTAGGATAAATTTGTGTCTCTTGTGTTTATGCTATGCTTGTTGTTTCTTCAGTGATCCTATATATGCTATTATTGTGAAATGGAATGTAATGCTGCTATTTTCTGTCTTAGCATATTAAATCTTAACACTCTAGTACCTGTGGAACATCTACTTGTGGATGTTTGAATTTTGTTGGAGTACCTACTAATGGGTGCTCACATCTCTATGTTAGTGACATAGAGATCAAATTTGAAGATTTTGCTTCAAGCCAAATTTCCATTGATCATGATGATGGATTTCTTTCAATAGTGGAAGCAAACCAAGGATCAATTTCACCTTCACCACTTGAATTTTATGAGGGTGATCCAATGAAGTTCGAAGAAGAGAAGGTTCTATCTCATGAACTTTCCTACTTTGATAAAGGTGTTGCACATATACTTTCCTTTGAGCATGAAGATGATGAATTTACAGCCATTGATGAGGAGAGAGTAACTTCACCTTTAGCACATAAGCTTCATGAACTTAATCCAAGGAAAATTAAAGAACAGGATGTTCACTGTCATGAACCATCCTTCCTTGAAGATACATTAAATATGAACACATTGAAGATCAAGGAGACCCTTGACATTATCCATGTCACTCATGCTTTAGTGTCACAATATTGTTGGGGAGTTGCATCAATGGAAAATCCACTTTCCATTGAAGACATGGAGAAGATTCAGAACTCAATGACAAACATCAAAGGTAAATTTTCACAATTGCTTTCTGATAGAGATTATTTGTTTGATCTTTTAGGATTGTATCATGATGCATTATTGAAGAATGAAAAAGAGCTTGAAAATCTCTCATATGAGTTGGAATCCACCCAAGATTCTTTGAGAAGTAATAAAAGTACTCTCTTGGAATCTCATATGCAAGTAGAGCAACTTCAACAAGAGTTTCTAAGATCTCATATTCCCTCCTATGTTCCAATCAGCCATTCCCTTTTGGTTGATGATTTTTCAGATTTCTATGGAGGAATCTCATGTGATGGTGGAACATGAGGATCATGTTGATTTGAATGTGCTTGAGAGGGATGAAATCAAGCAAGAAGGTAACCAATAATGTCACATCCCCTCCCGTCATCCAGACCCGCAAAGGAAACATGGCCGAGCTATGGGGGTGTCTAACTCTCCCCACAGCCATACAAAGAAATGTACAATTAAAATAAAATGCATAATTAATTTATACAGCGGAATTAAAACATATTTGCACACACACAAACGGTAATGCATCAATGTATCTATCACAAGCAGAGGATGATTCAACATGCAGAGAATCAATCCCATTCCAATGATATGCACAGATCTCATATCAACCATATTAAGATAATTATTTCAATCCATTAACATGAATAATTATCATTCAGAATTAACACATTGCAGAACACATAATGCATATAATTTAAACCATGAAGAACACTTATCTTTGAGATGAAGTTGTCCAAACAACTGGCTATGTGAGAGCAACGTTCCACCCAACCATAAATCTCTGTCCAGCCTATATTCTTTTAGCTAAGAGATCACTCCCAAGTTGGGTTGTGTATCCACTAAGGAGGAACTAAACAGGCTCACTCATAGCCATGGTTTCACTCAAACAATCATGCTAAGCCAACACAGAGTTGGGTTTATCAAGCATGCAATAAGCAAAGGAGGAGGATGTTAAGCTAGTGAGCTCAACCACAGAGCTACAGGCATCTCAAATGAACTCAACAGTCATGGCACCCACAATACCTACCTCACCCAACACAAGGAAAGTCCCCTTCTCTATTGCACAGTCCCTCAGGTGTCCCTTCCCTCCAGTGCTATTCAGGGTGGGCATAGAAAGGTCCAGCTGCTAATTCCTTGAGATTCCAGCCTTCACTGGGTTTATAAAGAAACCCAACCTCTGTTCAATCATTCACACTTGGATTTCTCACAATTTTGTCATCAAATAACTCAATCTCGTCACTGGATCTTTGGGCTATAAAAACTGGGTTTTCCAATGGATTTCGGGGTATCTAATACTCTCAACTTCACCCCAAGGTTCATATCTATGGACCCCCCATTGGATTTTACTGCCAATACCAAATTTTGGGCGTTTATGGCACTTCAAAACGCAGGTTCTTGCAAAGTTGTGATTTCTGGTTTTTCTCACTGTTGGGCATTCGTAATGGATGAAAACTGAAGCTCAGATGTTCCATAATGGAATGGGAATGAGGAAAAACGAATTCCCATGAGGTAGAGTGACTTGTGGGTCAAGGAAATAGAGCCCATACTCTACCATACAAATTTTTGGGTTGCCCATGCTCCATTGAAGCCATGGACTAAATTCTTCAACAACTTTCTTACACATAATTAAATGTCAGCAAAGGAGGTCACATGGGTTCTCAAGATGACATTTGGTAGCTTATGGTTCAACCCCACAACTCCCTCACCACTCCCTAGTGGATACACAAGGCCCCCTCTGATTAGTTGCTTCCATATCCAGTTTTGGTATTTTATTGAAATATTAATATTTACATCAAATTTACAGTATCCCATGGCTTAATAGCACATGGGTAACAAAATATCAAATATTTGCCTTTTAAATAAAATCCAAGCATACACTAGTGGGGCCTTGGCCTTGAGCTCCACGCTAGGAAAACATACATCACATGTACACAATATTTACATAAAAGCCAATACACCATAAGGGTCAAAATTGGGGTATTACAAAGAACTTGCCTTGTCTCAAAGAGATTATGAGTTACCTCATGATGAGAGATGCATAATTCTGGAGGAGACACATGGTCTCACATTTGATGGATCGGCCCATGATGATGAGGTACATAGGTCCAGACTCCACTTGCTTGGTGGATAATTGTTGCAAAGGGTTGATTCATTCTCTTTCACCCCGCACTTTTGTTTCAGTCACATCACTTGAATATGAGAATTGGGTGAAATGATTTTTCTTGATAGTACCCCAAGAGGAGCAAGAGGCTCCCACAGACACAAACATTCTAGATGACTTGATGGTCAATCCATGGGGATTGGAAAAGGATCATATTTCTCCCAGCAACCATGATCTTTATTTCATATCCTTGGAATCAAGTAGTAGAGAGTTTTGTCCATCTATGGATAGATGCACCACAAAGTTGAAGAATCCAGGAGGTAAATTTTTTCTGTGTAAATTTTTTAATGCCTCTAACATTGATATGTTTTGTGATCAGCAGCATAGGTACATATTGATGTCATTAGATACCATTCATCCACACATGGATTGAGTGGAATATTACATGTTCCACATGGAGTCTCCTCTTACAAAAAAATTATGCGCATGATAGGGGGAAGACAACTAAACAAACAAGCTGCCAAAGGAAGTTGGTGAGCTATTGGAGATATGCACTTAGAGAAGCCACAAGCTCCTTACTTGGACATGATTTGGTGAGTGTTTGTTCATCCACTAATTTGATGAGTAAATACTTGATGGAGGTATGCATCATATGTTCTTTCCACTTGAGTGCAACCAGTGGCAGAGAGTTGAGCCATTGGGATAATACATGTTTTTCTTTTGGATCATGTGGCAGAGAGTTGAGCCATGAGATTACTCCATTGGAGATATATACCCCTAAGGGTATTGGTTCTACTTGCAGTTGTGGTTTTTCATTGTATTCATAATATTTTACTTGTGATCAGTTGATGAGGCATTTTTGGTGTTTGTATGATGTCTATCTTTCTCATAATTGGATAAGGGACTTTCACCCTTGTCATTTAAGCTATAGTGATGGCATTCTTGATTCTTGTGTGCATTGGGCACATGAGAACTTTCTTATTGGAGTGAAAAGAATTGATGAGGTTTGGACTCACTCTTTGGAGGCATATTTGGTGGTGCATAGTCTTTCCTTGATTGGGTCCTACCATGGAGAGTTGCATATCTTGATTGAGGGGCCCTCAAAGTTTCAAGGTTGCATTGGAAAGGATGATTTTCCAATGTGGTGGTATGACGTTTTCATCCTTCATAGCATTTCACATGATGATTATTTTTTCTTGTTACTAATGTTTGGTGAGATGCAGTATGATTAGTGGGATCCTGGTATTCCACGGGATGACAGTTTTCCACACATGACACTGTTACTTGGAAACTTGCAGTTGAAGCAGTGGGATCCAGGCATTCTTTTTCTTGATAGATTTTGTTGGATGGTATTCTGATCCATGGGAGTGTCGTGCAAGCAATGGGATCCTAGAATTGCTTGCCTTGGGAGCAGGTGTTTGCATGTTGGCATGATGGAGAAATCCAACCCTCTTTTACATCAATTCATCTATGTTGCACTTGGTTTCAGTTTCCTACATGGGGAACACCTATGTGGATGGACTTGTAGTTTTCATAGTGGTGGTATCTTTGCATTTCTGATATTTATATGGGATCTTGGCACACTTTCCATTTGCTTCACTTGGATAAAAGCAGGCATGTTCAATTATAGATGTAGTGGAGATTTTCTTTGGAGAGATGATTATGATCAAAGTAGTGCAGCAAAAGCATGATGGACCTCTTGGGATATTTTGCTTGAGGACAAGCAAATTTTTGGGAGGGAGGACTGTCATGTCCCCAAATTTTGTCAAGGTCTGTCACTAGGACATAAGCATTAAAATATTTAATTAATGATGCCAATAGTACTAGGAAAAGAATTAAACTATTCCAAGGGATTAATTTTGGTTTGGAGGCATTTAATTAATTAAATTCCAGAATATGCACTTTGGAATAATTAATTAGTTGGTTTGAGTAATTTTATTTCTAATTACTAAAATTTGGACTAGAAATAATGAGCTAAGATTAGGAGGGCGAATTAGAGACGCCAAGTGGACCAAGGAGGATGGAAATTGCTAAAAATGATCAAAAACATGCTAAAAGCAACAAATCGGAATAAAATCGGGAAAAGAAACATAAAGTAGGAAAGTTCAGAAAAAAGAAGAAAAAGAAGAAAAAATCCAAAGCAAAAAGTGGAAAAAAAAAGAACGAAAGCAAAGCAAAAAAAGGAAAAAGAAGGAAAGCAAGCTTTCCTCATCCACTCAAGGAGGGCGCATTAGCTATGGATACTTGCTCCTCAAGCCATCCAATCTTATAAATAAACCAGTTTGCACCACATTCACATCTTTTGTGAGTTTAATGTTTTGATTGAGAGCAATTGTGCCTCAGAGACTTGGGAGATGTGCCCTTAGTCCAAGATGGGAGATGTGCCCCTGCTTTCTGTGAGAGGATGATGGTATTCATCCATTATCACTGAGTTTATTTTCAGGTCTTGTAGCTTATCAAATCAAATTTAAAGTTCAGAAGAAGCATCATCCAATTCAGAGTTCGAATCTCCAGGCTTCCTATGAATTTCTAGAGCTAGATTCTTGTGTAGAAGAAAAGAGATATTTCTATAATGTTTTGAGAGGCCTATTGGCCCATATCTGATGTAATGTATCTGATCAAGTCAAACTTGAATTTCAGAATAATCATCATCCAGTTCAAAGTTTGAATCTTCAGGTTTCCTATGAATTTCTAGAGCTAGATTATTGTGTAGAAGAAGAGATATATTTCTACAATGTTTTGAGAGGCATATTGGCCCATATATGATTTAATTGTAGTGATTGTAAACCTCTTATATCATTCATTCCAATTAAAATTACATACGTATGAATTATTCTCACAATTCTCCACCCTCTCTAGATTTGCATAGAAATTGACTAGTTTTCAAACTATGTGGAATAAATGAATGAGTAGATGTCCAAATGAGTTACTTTCTATTCCTGGAGTTATTTAACATGTTATATGACACCGTCCATGTCTGATTTTTAGAATTTTTGAGCCTTCAGTAACTGTTTGGAATCTCCTGAAAATTACTAGTTGTGCTATCCTAGTAGGCAATTTTTATTGTATTTTTGTGAGACTTGCTCAAAAATTCATATAAATTTATGGAATTTCATTTGACTATGTAATGAATGTAATTTAATTTATTTATCCTCTCTAAGTCTTAAACACCAATCCCTAGCCTCCATTCAAGTACACCCATACTAGTCTGCATATGCTGAGGATCCCAGGAGCATTGGAGTAGATTGCAGCTTTGCTTCTCTTGAAACATCAATGGTCTCAGTACTTTGTGTAGAGGTATCATCCAAACATCAGATCCTTCCTTCCACCCAAATCCTTTTATCTTGTCCAACCTCAGTCAATCTAGCTTCCCCAAGTAGTGTTTTAATTCATGTTGTGAAGTAGAGAGTTTTTGTATCACTAATCCTAGTTGTTAAATTATAGTTATGTTTTTCTCACAATAATTTCCCCACCAATTTTTGACATGGGGGTAATCCTTAGGGAGCACAAAGGTGATATTTTCCTTGTCGGAAAAATTTTGGATAGAGAAATACCCTTCTAGCAAACTCAACCATTTATCTAGGGCATCAACATTGATCTGGAATTCAAATAAAGGAATATAAAATTTAACTCGTACCTTAAATGGTGTGCCTCCTCCGAAGCAACTACTTGATGATCCATTTGTTGTTTTTGACATCCGTAAGAGAGTCAAGGTGAAATTTTCTATCATCTCATTTCTTTGTCATGCGAGGGATTCCTCAAGCAATAGCTCGATAGGATATCTTGCTATGTCATCTCGATTTTCCTCGGCCATGGGAGGCAGTTTGGGCCGATGAGAGTGGGTTTCCCCAATATTGACTAGTTCAATAACCAATTCTTGATATCCATATCTCGTTGGGGACATACGTTGAGAGACAACAAAGAGAATATTTCTATGATACCACTGATCTGGATTTATATGAGAAAGAAATGAAAGAGAATTTATAGAACCACATACACAGATATAATGCAAGAAACATGGTGATGCAGTAAACTCAAATTCTATTAATTAAATAAAATAGAATAGATTGTAAAATAAAGTAGCTAGAATGGTGGTAGTTTTATCTCTAAGAAGAGATGTGGTGGCTACGCTCATTCATCACAAGCTAATTACAAAAGGAGGCCAAAGAGCCTTTTTATCATAAGAATGAAGTAAAAAACCTAACCCTAGGAGATGAACTGTAAAAAGGTTTGTAGGCCTCGAGGTGGTTAGTTGAGGTGTCAACTTCTCGAGGCATAACTTTTGCATATGATCTCCATTTAGGGTTCTCGGTAGGCCATTGGAAAGGTATAGTCAAGAAGTACATATTTTTCCCATCTAGATATACCTTTGGATACATATGGACTATGGTGTTTCCAAAAAAAATCACTTAGGGCTTCAAAATGACCTCGGAAGTTTTGGACATGAAAATCCATAAAAACTTCCAAACTGGAAAAATTGTCTTGAGCTCGTGGAATAGGTGGGTCGCTTCCAATATCCATTTAGAGAAGTCCTTTAACACAAAAAAAATTACAATAAAGGAAACTTGTTCTGAGACAGTGGAATAGGTGGGTGGCCACCTTTACCCATCTGGATCATATATGGTGGTAAACTAAATTTGTAGACATTATCACCTGCCTTATCCAACACTTCAAAATGACCATACCTCGTAGCCTTGATATTCTTATAAGGACCTACACTCTTTCTTTATCTAGATGAAACCAGACTCTGTCTCCCACCTTGAATGTTTTCTCAATTATATGTTGATCATGTTAAGCCTTGTACTTCTCATATGAATTTTTCAAAGTCTCATGTGCTTGCAAATGGTTCTACTTGATATTTTCAACAAAATTTGTAGCCTTCAATGCTTCTCATGTGGTTTCTTCCCTCACTCCTCCTTTTTTTCCATATACAAAATCTAAGGGAAAAGGTGGAAAATACCTAAATTTCCAAAAAGGACTTAGTGGTAGAAGTGTGGATTGCTCTATTATAAGAATGTTGAATATAAATCAATTTTCCATTCCAGGTCCTTGGAGGTTTTTGTTAGGAAATTACTCTTATAGTTGGGGAAAGAGACTACCAATGTACTGGGGGTTATCAAGCAGACATATAATGGTTTTCCAACATAGTTTATAAGAAAATAGGATTAAAAGTAAGAGAATGTATACCTTATTTATGAAGGTCGGTCCAAGCTTTCTCTCTTCGTTCTCCTATGCAAACAACCTACAACACAAACACGAGACCTTTCTCAAACGTATTTGACTACAAATAAAATATTGATATTAATGAATCAATGTAACATCAACATGTAATCAAATAATAGTAGATATAGGAAAATCTATATTGGAAAGGAAGGAATGTCTTAATCTTTATTGACAAAATGCAGAAAGTATACAGAGCTTATACATGTTCCTGCACCGGCACCGTCGTAACCACAACCCTAGGATCATGCTCCTCTCTCTTAGCTATGAATTTCTCTAGCATAACTTTCTCCAATGATCATAAGGTCCCTTTCACAATCCCTTCCCCTTGTATTTATAGCAAGGCAGGGAAGGCAGGTTTGAAAGGTGGTTAAATGGGGAAGTTGGGGTAGTTTGGGTACCTGCCTCAACTAATACCAATTCGTGTTTCTAATTATTTTTTAGCTTTTTATTAAGACACCCGCGACTTTGGTATATGAAAACTAGCGAGTGTCTTCACTTGCATGTATCGGGTGCATCATTTTTATTGACAGCCGCGAGTTGTCAGCAGAAGAACCCGCAGTTGAACCGCTGGTTGTTAAGTATAAGGGTCGTAGTTATGTCTAAAAATATGTAGAGGAAATGATTGTAAGTAAAGGATTGCAAGGATCAGCTCTAGGTCATCTAGGGTCAAGGTAAGCTCTTCCATCCATAGTGTCCTTTTGTGTGACCAACAAGGAAATGTGGTCACGGATGGAGAAGTGCTAATTTGACCGATGACAGATGCCCCCTAATGTGTGAGGTCAGAGAGAAGAGATGGCCAAAATACATTATCATCCAAGCAAAGGAGGAGCAAGGAGGTCGCAGGATGAAGTCACAAACAGTACCTGAAACAGAAACAAGCTCAGCGAGCAGTTTACAATCTTGACATCAGGAGATGTTCAGAATGGTAGAACATAATCTCCAATACATAAGTGAAATATGTATATAGCATGGCCACTGAAATACAAGCGTGGATCCATGTCAAACAGTAGATCATAGCCATAACAACAAACTGGATATATGTCTCATCAAGAGCCAAAAATGGGTGTGGCTTAGTCTTGCGCAACTTGGGCAGTAACAAAATGTGACGATGCTATTATAGGCCCAAGGTCTTCTTCCAAACCGTCAAGGTATGAATCCTAACCATGCGAATAAATGAGTTGATGTCGAACATGAAGGATACTGTTTGATTACCGGTCAATGATGTAAACCATTAACAAATGTGAGGGCACCCAGCATTAATGAAAATGGGGCCCAAGGTACCTAGTACATTCTAACAAGTGTGAATAAAGGGTCTTGAAGTCAAACACTTGAAGAATCAATCGAGTAGGAGACATTGATGTATTCCCACTACTCAATAGAAAGGGAAATTGCCACTGATGACTGCAACCCCCAAGGTACTACCAATAACTCTAAACTTCATTCCCAGAGAAAGATGAGCTGAACCCGATAGGAAGAAGTCCGTTGGAAGGGAGGCCTTAAGGCATACTCCATCATCCAACACGAGATACAATCAACAGGTTGATATGATCTGAAGTAGGACTGAATACATGATGAAACAAACTGACACCAAGGAATGGCCGACACATGAGGTCAAACTAACTACAGAGTGGCCAACACAAGGGGTGTCCTTGAACAGTGAGCACGACACAAGAGTGACTGAGGCAGCGTTGAAGACAAAGGGGACCATGATATAAAGTTGTAATGTTAGAGACATTAACATATTCTCCATCTGACTGGAAGAGTAACCAATCGGAGGATTAAAAACTCTAAGATCAAGTTCATCCTAAGGCCAAAACTAAAACACAACTTGTTTGAAAGACTCAAAAAGGTGATGTGCTCAAGGACATAAGTGACTCGCTTCCTTAATACTGAAAAGATATTGGACATTCTTCCCTTCCCTTTTCTCTTTTTATTAAAGAATGTATTTTCTTGATTTTAACGAGCATGAAAAGGTGGAAAAGAAATATCGATAATGTCCTTCTTGTTACTTTTAATGAGTCCAAGAAAGAAAACTCAATAGTCCTTCTTCATTTTTGAAAACAATCTCGAAGAGGGGATAGAGTAATGCTTGGTATAAGTCTAGCCATGTGTAATTTAACAAGTCCATGGGAGGGAAACTCAATACTTTCTTCATGTTTTAATGAGTTTGAAGAAGAGATAAACGAGTACTCGATAACACGGATCCATGGATTTTAATATCAATCCTGGATCTGTTCATGGTCGCCATTGTTTTCAATTTTAAGGAGTCTGAAAAACTTACACCTACTCGTGGATTTTAGTATCAAGCTTGAGTTGGTATGTGCTCGACGGTGTTTTCATATTTAAAGAGTCTAAAAAACTTAAACAAGAACTCTATATACCCTCTCGTGGATTTTGCATCGAGTCCAAGTTGGTGAATGCTCGTTGGTGTTTTCATATTTTGAGAGTCTGAAAACCCTAAAGAAGAATCCTAAAGTAACTTTTTCGTAAAGTTATTCTCCTCACCCGAAAAGGTGTAAAACAATGAGAGAAGAACTCTTCTAGCCACATACGACTAGAGTATACCTTTTTCGTAAATAATCCACTAAGGTCCGAAAAAGGGGTAAACTTATACCTAAGTGGATGATTGTTCAAGTCCTTTAACGAGTCTGAACAAGACAAGTGTACTTGGAAATCTTGTCATATTTAAAGAGTCTAACAAGAGCGTGAAAGAACTCTATAGGTATCAGGGAACTTAAGTTCCTTGATCTATCAAATGACAAAAAGATGTAGATATCATGAAGACTACCGGATTAGTAGAAAATGACATAAAACATGATCAAAAGAGATTTCAATATGGCAAAAATTGACAAAAAGGACTATACTTAAACTGACATGCCACAAAGAAAAGCAAACCTTTGTACAATCCTTGTTGCAAAAAAGTAGTGAGAAATGTCGCTTAGAACTTCACCTAATCAAAAAGAACTAAAAAAATACATTAGTGATTAAATAAAGTTAAAAATAGTTTTGAAACTATAGGAAATTGAAAGAAGTGGGTAAAAATTAAAAGTAATTTTTATAAATAGTTCCAAAATGTCAACATAACTCACAAAGTCATCTCTCTTTAAGCTATCAATTCAATCAATTATTTTTAAATTTTAGTGGTGTTTTTTTCATTTTTATGAAGGTTTAAAAACTAGGGCCTCGTACCCGCGGATACCCGCCTCTGTTGTAGAGGTGAATTCGCGGGTCCCGGAAGTCAAATGAAAAAAAAAACAAATAACTAAGAGATGAATGCTGTGAATGATGCAGGGATGGTGTTAACATGGAGGGAAAGAGAGCATGAATCCATGGATAGAGATGCCATGGGATATCCGCTTACCTTAAACATGTTACGAAGATGCGGCTTGCTCAAGTTTTTTCAAACAACAAGTATGCATGCACAAACGCATTTGCTTCAGATGCTCGTTGGCTACTGGGATCCCGATCAAGGGATGTTCGATCTCCAAGGGGAGATGTTAGAACTTACCATCGACGATATAGACTTTATCACAAGTTTATCCCGTAGGGGTGAGGAGGTTAAACTCAAAGGAACATTCCGAGGGGTAGGTGCACTTTCAATCCAATATTATATCAACGCTTATTGTCTGTCGGGTACCGAAAAGAGTGGTAGAAAAGTCCCAATTGGCTCTATTGCAATCTTCCCGTTGAAAGTGATACTAAGAACACTTAACAGAATTGGTGGGAGTGCCGCACAACACTTGGCCTCTCGAAACTACATGCAAATCGGGGTTGAATGCTTGCATGGTGTAGTGTTTGACTGGTGTTCGGGTCTCTTGGTGAATATGAAACACCAATTGACTGACTGCAAAACCGGGAAGAAGAAAAAATTTGGCTATGGAAGCATCTTATGTACTTTCTTCTTCGAGAGGGCCCCCTTCTCTAAGCCTGGGGATGGCTCTACCCGTCCTGAACCCCCACGAGCCGTTGATGACTCGGTGGGGAGATATATTCTTACGCCAGGGTGGTGGCGAGGCTAGACTTTATTATGTTGATGAATACTATCTCGGGTGGTGGAGTCATCAAGTGTCGGCTCTAGAATACTTCCCGTACGCAGGTGTGGATTTTCGTGGACATCCAGAGCTCGCTCTTCCTCCAGGATCAGCCTGGGGAGAGATGGGTAAGATGTGCTTATGCTTTTGAAATTTATTTCATTTTGATGATTTTATGTATATATAATTTTTATGAATGAGTAAGAGTGTTGATGGTGTGATTTATGTAGATGTGGGGCCTGTGCGACCTACTGGACATCCTCGTGTATTTGTCAGACCGACTGAGCCAGGTGATTCTGATGCGATGTTGGTGAACCTCGAGGGGAGTATGAGTCATTTGACTCATGATATCCCAACGCACAAGATCTAGCGAATACTGCTCGAAATGAAATAGCATGTTGTAGGAATGCCCCCAGCATGGATTAGGATACTTAGAAAAGTAGCTAGGCTAGTCATATTTTATAGGGAGGTTGTAGCAGAGTTAGCAGAGGCACCTCCTTCTCCATAGGGAGAGAGACATGTTATATTTTTTAGGCCTTTGAGCCTATTTTTGTATATTATGACACTGCGACATCCTATGACTCGTACTCATATTTTTTTATCCTGATATATACAGTATTGATTTATGTATACATGTGTGTGTCCTTATGTGTGTGACTGTTTTAATGTTATAGTGTATGGTACAAATGCCAATCTAATACATAGTTTGCATATGAATCAACTAATGAATTTAAACTCTTTGAAATGTGTTGATATGTAATAAAAACAAATTGTCTTTCAATCAATCTAACACACAAAAAATGACGAAGCAAAGAAGGATCCCTAACCCTGTATTCACCCATCAACTAAACTAATACTAACTGTGAGTCGAGTCTTACCTCCAAATGTGAAAAGTCGTGATGAATAGCATCTCGGAGTAACTCAATGACTGCACTGTACTCAGCTACATTGTTCGTTGTAGAGCCCAAACAAGCTCCTCCCGAAGACACAAGTTGACCAGACGGTGAGTAAATAATCCAAGTTGTTGAGGCCAACTAACGGGTGTGGCGACTAGCACCATCAGCGAATCCTATAAAGCACTCAGTTTTCATCTAAAACCACAATCCAAAAGACACATAAGATGCGCAAAAAGAAATCAAAAGAAAATACTAACTATACAAACATGTACAGTTATAATACAAGAAAAATCATAGAGGCCTAAGCATAATACTTTTTCAGGTAGAGACCATTTCTAGGCTCAGGAAACTTACAACCCTTGTAATCGGTTAGCTCATAAGATCCTTTCTTCAGAACTTTAGAGACAGTATACAGTCTGAGCCACATTGTTATCACTCATATTTTACCCTTTCGTTGTAGAAGGATAAACCTAAGGTAACTATTTCAAACCAATCTTTAGGAGGGAAATTAGCCTTTTCCCTACTAGACAGGGCTCTCTCAGAAATATGTAAATGGCTAAAGATAATAACTGTGATTTTTTAAAATAAGTATGTGTTTGTGTTGGAAGGTGGTTAGGATGGGTCATTATCACAACACCGCAAGTGTTGCGATACCGCGAAAGGCGGAAAGCCAAGTGCAAACGATGTTATGTTTTTATATTTTTGGGTCAATTGTACCGTGGTATGCAGGTTTTTGGGTCAGTTTGGACCATGTCAGTTAGTATTGGGTCATTTGGACCATGTCAGTTAGATATTGGGTCATTTGCTCGAAGTGTCGGTTAGAAAGTTGTTAGGAAGTGGACAAGCAATGAAAAGGCAGAATCCTATATATAGTCATAAGAGTCGTATATGTTGAATCATCTTGGATAGATGTGTCTGTGATTGTGTATCTGAGACCACGAGATATCTGCGAGACCTGTATTTTTGCGGAGATGTTGTATCTGGGTTTTTGCAGAGTTAATATGAGATGACATAGCTATTTTGCGGAATCCCTGTGTCTCTTTTGTTCATCTGTGGTAATGCATGTTGCGATATATGAATGATGATATGCTTCCTTGTTGCAATGAATTCCTTACTATTGTATTTGCTAGAATGATGAATGTTGAATGATGCTATGAATACAAATGATGTATGGGTTAAATGCATAGATCTACTCCTGTAATGTCACAATAGGTTAAGTAATGAAGCCGCAAAACATCCTCCTTCATTCGGCGGAAACATGGTTCCGTCAATTCTCCCTTGAACATCTCGGGTGAGACCTCATCTGCTCTGCAGGTGTTGCTGGATGGGGTAAAACATATCTGGGTCGGTGCTCAGGGAGACCGCGGTGGTTTGGATGTCAATAGTGAGTGGAACCCCTGTCAACTAGGCATGGAGTCGAAACTATAAAATCTATAGACCAGTGGATAAACAACAATAAATATTTTCACAGAGGCAATATAGTCATCACATTACAGTCAAAGATTTTTTGCAGATGATTTAGAAAGAAACATAGACAGTCCATCAATAATGGGCACCAATTTTCAGATGAATCCACTATCATGTTTAGAGAAATAATGGATACTCAGACCCGATAAATCAAGGCATAAAACATATGAATCTCGATTTATTATAAACTCTCATCTGAGCATATAATATATGACACAATGGAAAGTATAGCGAAGAAAAGTAAACATGCACGTTAATCAACACATGAATCTTTGATACTGTAAAAATATGTTATTTCCTGTGTGGCTCTTTTATATCAAAAATATATATCAACCCGATACAAAAACTCTTGTCTTCAAACAGGTTTCCAACCCCTTCAAAAATGACTCACATTGTCTTTTATACAAAACTTCTTCGAAGCAAAACCTAACTGCTTCTTTTAACTAAAACTGAAATAACTTTAACTAATTTTCCAAATGTCAACTAAGTCAAAATTTATACAAAATTATTACAAATAAAATTCTTCAAAATTCTTCATTTTGCTCGATGAGCATCTTCAAGGATGAAGGGTATACTTCATTTTTCCAAACTTTTCCACATAGCTCCACTGGTCAGCAGTAATAGTTTCATACAATATCATTTCTTTTGCTAAGACTTTCAGCTCCACACTTTCTTCATTTGACATAGGAGGGATTTCTTCGCTCAGGTTCTTCAACATATCCATGATTTCGAAATCTTTTGCAAGCTTTTCTAATAAGATTTTACCTGTAAGAACATGAGTCAATTTCTCAAATTTATCATGATTCATTCTTATTGCAAATAACAAATTTTTGTAATCATTATGGGAAATCAATTCATCATTTTCATTCCAAAAAGGAGGTAATCCTTTTTGGAAGACTTTCTCGAATTTTTTCTTGAAATCGGCAACTTGTCTTTTCATTCCTGCACACCGAGCTTCAAATATTTCCAGATGGGTATATTTTCCTAATATCCTTCCTTCCCAAGCGATCACTGAAATTCTATTTTTAATACCCAACGTATTCAACTCGTCTTCTGATAAAACTCTCAATAAATCCATGGCATTCTGAGCTGTCTCTTTTGGTCTTTTGCTCAAATTTTCTCTTACTGTTGTACAATTCTTTAAGGCTTCTTTTATTGTTTTTTCTTTTGCTTTCACAAAATTTAAATAAGGCTTGATACTAACAATTCTCTCAATGATAATATCCCAAATCATATCCTTGCATCCTTGCATTGGGACTTGTCCGATCACTTGGGAAGTGAATCTTTGATTTGTATCTAATAGCTCCTTATTTTTGTTTTGCAATCCCTTTATTTCTTCATCTTTCTTCTGATTCTGTTCTTCTAACTTTCATTTCGCTTCTTTCAATTCTTTAATTTCTACTTCTTTAAGACTCACTTGAGACATGGACTACACGAGGTTAGCTGTATTAGTTTCTTCGCTCACCTGGTTGGTACTTGATTGTTGTTGAGCTAAAACTGTTAGCTTTCCTTTCAGATCTTCAATTTGATTTTTCAAGCTCATTTTGTCTTTCTCCCACCCTATTTCTTTTTCAGCCACGAGGGCTTCACTAGAAGGCAATATAATATCATGTTCATTCATATTAAGGTATTAAATATTCATGAAAACCTAAAAATTATATTGCTTATATATTAAGGGGCAAAGGGTTTTTTTTATTTAATGTAGCAATACAAAAATACTTTGGGGTCTTTTTTATATGGGCGAGCTGACAAATATCTGTAAATGGAGATGGCAAGATCATGGCCAGATGAGAAATCGGGTTGAGGCAAGGCTCAGGCTTACTAGTACGTAGGGAAATCATGTCTTGAGGCATGCTTGAGGCCAGGGGTTTGATGGTGAAGTGGGTTTCCAGTCGATCATAGTCGATAGACAGTGGTGATTGACAACCAATTGTTACCAATAGCCTTGGGAGGCTCTAAGCCTCTAGGGACTATTATAGGTCCTCGATAGGCCTTGGGGGATTGAATACCCAACCACTCATGCCTATTACAGGCCTTGGGAGGTTTAGTCATCCTCCTAGAGCTTGTTACAGGCTCTAGGGGCTTGGATACCTAGCCCACAACAGGCTTAGTCAGCAATTGGGGAAATGCAACATGCAATCTAAATGTTGTACTATGTGCATTGCATCTAGTGACATACAAGAAGTGATCTCCTATCTCTTCATTAGACCATTAGATGATGCAAATCATAATGATATGTGGTTGAGTAATTGCATTGTGGGTGAAGTAATGTGCATCCACAATATACATCCAAAGAAGCAAGGTGCATTGAAGAATGCATGTGGGGTCATAAGAGGGGTATCATATCAATATACTAGGTAGAAATATAAAGGGGTATAAAAAATGTTAATGAAAAAATTGATACATACAATATCTAGTGAAAATAGGGTTTTTTTTTAAATTGGGAAGGCATATTGGGAGGGGGTTAAAAAAAATGATTTTGGAAGGTATTTTCCAATATTTAGTGAAATTAGGGGTATTGTTTCATATGCCATGAACGAACGTGCTATGATAACAGTTTATTGAGTGAAACCCCCGTGTTTTCAGCAAATTTTAACAATTATGCTTTACTATCACTAATTTCTTTGGACAAAGCTTCTTTTTCTTGTTCTAATTTTGTTTCTTCAGGAGCTTGGATTAACTGAATATTTAGAATTTTCATCTTCTTTTGTAATGCTTGAATCATATTATCTTTTTCTATCAATAATTGTTTTCTTTCCTTGCCTCCACCATCACTCGCAATCAAGTCAAATTGTAATTTTTTTACTTGCTATTGATGAGCTTTATTTTCTAGTCTTTCTTGTTTTAATTGACTGTCCATTTTACTTACAATACCTTCCAATTTAGCAACTCTCAAAGTTGCTTGTACAAAATCCTCATATATCACCTCTCCTATCTGCTTGTGCAATTGAATCTTATCAAGCACCGTTATTTTCTTCAAATTAACCTTTATCTCGGTCATTTTTTCTTCAGTTGATACTGCCAAATTTAAAGTATTTTCTTTGATATCTCTGCTTGCTACTAAAGTAACATCTGAACTTGTCAAATCTCTAACTTTTGGCAATAAACTATAAATCATTTGGGAAGAAGCTTGTTTATTTTGCCCGTATTGCTTATACATTTCAATTCTGGATTGAAATATACTTATATCTCCACCCTCCTTAACTTCTTGAAAATTATATTCCTGCACCTGGACCTCTGGGGCTGAAAACTCCTCTTTTTCACAACTTACATTATCTGTTGAAACAACCAATTCTTGTTGTGTCTCAATTTTAAGTCTCTTTTCTCTATCTCTTTCTTCATCATCTACATCCATTATTTCCTGCAAACTTCTTTTTTCTCCAACTTCCACAGTACTTGGTATACAGTCTGTCTCTATTGTTGATTCTATTAAAATAAGGTCTTCCAACTGTAAACTTGTAACTGCTTCATCATCAAATTCATACCGCAACAAATTTCTTCCCTTTAACAATCCCTTTGTTTCTTTGTGTTCAAAATCCTTAGTATTATTATTCTTTCTCCTCTCAGAAATGATATGGAGAGGATCATATTCAACTGCTACATCTTTCTTGAACTCCATACTTTCCAACAACTTCTTTACATCCGACAGAGCATCTTTACTTTTTATAATAAACGAGCCTATTTTCCACGGATATTTCAAATCAGAAGCTTTCTTGAACTTTAGTAAATGTTCATCTTCTAAAATCAATTTCTGTCTAACAAATTCCAAAGTGAAAATTCTTAAAGTTAAGAAGGCAGGAACACATAAGGTTCATGTACAAAACCATACAATCTAGTAACTATGTAATCTTTAAATAAAAACCAATCTCCCACTGTTACCTCCTCCTTCAACTGCATTAGGGACTTCATTTTTGGAAAAACCCTTGGTATTTTTTCCCCAAAATCATTCTATATACTTCAGATAGAATTTAATTCATATAATTGAACATATTATCATCCAAAGTATCTGTCTAAAGTATTTGTGAGAACTGTAACTCTTCTAGACTGCTAAACATGACCATTTTCATCAATTGTGACTGAAACCTTAAATTTCGTGTGTTGGAGAAACTTGTCAACTGTGAGTTAATACTTTATGTTAAAAACTCTTCAAACTTGAGACTTAGCACTGAATCATACTCAATTCCAGGAGAACCAACACTTATTTTGAACAAAAAACTCAATTGTAGCTCAGACACCAGCATATCAGTATCAAGACCGAAAAATTGAGCTATCAAGGAAAGGACCAATAGAGTATTGTCATTGAAAAAACTGGCATCTAAAGGGTACAAAGTACTTTCAATTTCCAAGTCGAGTTTAAAACAGGTGATCAAAAAAACTTTTCGACTCTCAGGAGAAAGATGACGATACAGGGTGATGATTGATTCTTCAGAAAAACTTTTAGACTCAGGCGCTTGGGACACAGTGATTCCAAAAGAACAATCGACAACTGACGGATTTATGGAACAGACAATTCTAGTCTTCTGAGCATTCATAATGACTTGTTGGGGGTTTCAGAGTAATTAGACGCACACCAGGATATGAATTCAGGTAAAGGCATAATTTGGTCAGGGAAGAACAGGATAAAGGATGATTGTAACACTCTATGTACATCTATGCCCTCCGTATGCAAATTTTTTAATATTCTTTTAATTTCAGGAACAAGTAGTCGAATTTCCGTATCAAACACATTAAAATCCCTATCTTCCAGAGCATTCTTAACCCTAACACTGCTAATATTTGGGTCTTCTTCCATTTTTTATTATAAACAAGTATAAATTACTGACAGTACTGGTTACAAGACCTTATCTATCACTGAAATTCTCTGAGAATGACCTGCCTTGTCACCTTCTTCGTCCTACACACGTCTGGAAGTTTCTGACTCCGACAACTTCCAAGAACAAATGTCAACTTTATGTGCTCACTACTATATATAACCTTCCTTCATTATCTTTCGGTCTTCTTTGCCAGCAGTCAATTTCCTCATCCATCGATCTCTCGTGCGACAATCCTAGCCGTTGGATTTGATGTTCTTTTAACACCTTGACAATCTTTCTTCATCAACCATCCGATTTCCCTCATCTTTTGATCTCCGTTGTTCATTATTTGGTACCATATTTTTATCATAGTGGTTTCGTGGCTTTCTAAAATGATTTTTTATTACCACTTCCATCCCTTGCGATAGGCTATAGCTTTGACACCTGGATAATTGTTTTACCTTTCGCAACCACTTTTCCTCCTTATTACCTGCGCTTCTTAATAATGTGTCGATCACTTGGAACCGTTGATCAACCATACAATCATCTGGACCATTGCTTTCTCTACTGCACTTGTGCTTTTTTGAAACCTTCTCTTTAACAAATGGATTCTCTCAACGTTGATCTAAGCCGTCCACGTGTTTTAACATAACACTCATCGCATAACACTCAAGCGGGTTTACAATACCACCTTTCTTCCTTGCGACATATTTCAAAGGCAACACATGGTAGGTTTTTTTGGTTTTTGCAACAGCTTACATCCTTTCTATCTCCACACATGTAGGAAATGCAACAACAAACAAGGACCGTCGATCTCTTTCTCATGCTCGATCAACGGTGTATCTTGCACGACAATTAGCGCTTTCAATATTTGATTTCGGACTATAGTTTTTGGCATTCTTTTGTTCCTATTGATCAATTTTTGCATTTTGCTTTTGAAATTTATTTTTGTTGTTCTTTTTAGCACCACCATTTACCACTTTATGTTCCATCTAACCACAAAATCATAGAACTAGAGACTTTTTTGGAATTTTTCTCATCAAACTAGCAAATTTTCAAACATTTTTCTACCATACTCCATTATTTACACTGTAAAAACTAGGTGCTAACAACTGGCTCCTACTGGGGATGTTATCCTCCTTGTGAGGTAGCAAAGAACCTCGTATACCAAGTGCCTGATCTATTGGGCTGTCTCCAAATTTTCCTGAATCCATGTAACAACTTGCAACCTGTAACTTGTTTCTCATCCATCTTCTGAAAATAAAGTTGTACATTGCTAAAGATATACTTATCGGTCAATTTTATTTATGTACACAACCTTAAAGGTACTAAAAAGGAAAAATATCTATACACTGTATAGAAGTTTCTCTTTTTGTCTCTTTAAGTAAGATAATGCTTGAGATGTCGCCCATTGATCAGTCCTCTTGTAAGAAATTATCCATTCTGGTCTTGAAGAATAAATGCATTTTCTCCCTGATAACCTGCTATTATATAAGGACCATTCCACAAATTTTCAAATTTACCATGCTTATCTTCTCTTCTGGCATCCCATTTTAGGACCAGATCATCCATCTAAAAATCTCTCTCCTTAATTTTCCTGTCAAAATTTTTCTTCATTTTTTCTTGATGCACTTGAGTTTTGTTGTAAGATTTTTCCCTCATTTCATGCAATTCTATCATCTGGTTTATCCTCCTTTGCCTATGATTGGGTTCTTTTGCAACTTCTTGTAATAATTTCATAACTGGTAACCCCAAAGAAATAGGAAATATCACTTTTGTGCCATAAACCAACTGAAAATTAGAAGTGTCAATAGCTCTCTTTGTGCTAATTATGTCTTCCCACAATGCATACTTGAGCTTGGTATGCCATGCTCTTTTATTATCTTCTAGCAGCTTCTTTATAATCCTTACCAGACTCTTATTTGAGGACTCTGCCAGTCCATTTCCCTGAGGATAGTATGCATTTGAATGATTCAAATGAATGTGGTATTTATGGAAAAAATTTATCATCTTCTTCGACTTAAAAGCTGGAGCATTATCTGTTACTATTCTTTTAGGACAACCAAATCTTGATAAAATATTCTCCTCCAAAAACTTCATAATCATTGTCTCATTAGCATTTCTAGATGGGATGGCTTCGATCCATTTTGTGAAATAATCTGTTGCGGTGAGGATCCACCTGTGTTGCCCTGAAGAATTTGGATTAATTTCACCAATGAAATCCAATCCCCATTGTTGGAATGGTGCTTCTACTGCAATTGGTTTTAAGGGTAAGGGCAGAAGCTCTCTTTTTCCATCAAATATTTGGCATTCATGACACTTTGATATCTCTTTATATACATCTGAAAAGATAGTTGGCCAATAAAAACCTGCTCTTAGGATTTTATTAACTATGGCTTTCCAAGAATGATGTCCTCCACACATCCCCTTATGAAATTCTCCCATCATATGTTGTGCTTCATTCTCTAGTAAACAGTTCAACAAAACCCCACATGGATCTTTCCAATACAAATATTGATTCAATATGCAAAACTTTGCTGCCTTCAATTTCACTGATCTTGATCTAGTTTTATCCATCCCTGGAGGTGCTTGCAAATTTTGTAAAACATATACAATATCTGCATACCACGGTGACAAGGAAAAATATTCAACTACTTAACATTCTGGGACTATTTCTATTGATATTTCTGAAATTAAATTTATATCTAAAGTTTCACAATTGGTTGCAGTCATCATCTTTGCTAAACCTTGTCCTTTTATCAACTTTGTGGGCTTAATATCCAAATCATATTCTAACAAAACAGTAATCCACTTTGCTCTTTTTCCTTCTGGATCAGGTTGAGTAAGAATATCTTTTACTGTCGCAAAAGGAACATATGCAATAGTATGTGAATGTAATATATAAACTCTTAAATCTTGTAATGCTTTCACCAATGCATAAGCTTGTTTCTCCATGATATTATATTTCAGCTCTCCATCTCTCAAAATCTTACTAAAAAAGGCAATTGGCTATTCCATACCTTCTTGATTCTTCTGCAATAAAACCCCAGCCAAAGCATGTTGTGATGCATAAGAAAAAATAATAAAATCCTTTGAAAAATCAGGACTGATTAGAACCGGGGCTTCAGTTAAGGATTTCTTAATATAACTGAAGTATTAGCTAGCTTCAGGTGTCCATTTGATTTCATTGTTTTTCCTTAACATTTCAGAAATATTCCTTAAAATTTCTGCAAAACTTGGAACAAACCTTCTCAAGAAATTCACCCTGCCAATGAAGGATTGTACCTTTGTTTTACTTCTAGGTATCCCAATCTTCTATATTGCGGATACTCTTTCTGGGTCAATTTTGATACCATCCTTTGATATGATATGTCCCAACAATTTTCCTTCTTCCATAGCAAAATGAGACATTTTAGGATTCAATGAGATACCAAACTTTCTGCATTTTAAGAAAATTTTCTCTAAATGTTTTTGATGATCTCCAATAAATTTAGAGTATATGGTTATGTCATCCATGTACACTACCACAAACTTATCATTTTCTTCTGCAGAGGCAATGTCCATAGCCCTTTGAAACGTAGCTCCTACATTCATTATCCCAAATGGCATTTTAGCATACATAAATGTTCCCCATGGAGTGGTAAAAGTTGTCTTCTCCCGATATTCTGGATGAACTTTAATCTAATTGTATCCGGAGAATCCATCCAACATAGAAATTCTCTCTGCTCCAACAACTTTCTGTAAAATATGATCCATTTTGGGAAGTGGATAATTATCTTTCAAAGACTCTTTATTCAAATTTCTAAAATCCACACACAACCGTATCTCTCCATTTTTCTTCCTTACTGGTACTAAATTTTCCACCCATCTGGAAAATCTCAAAGACACAATAATTTTAGCATCAAACAACTTTTTTACTTCTTTTTCAATTACTAGAAGCAACTTGGGGTTTATTCTTCTCAATTTCTATTTGAAAGGATTTTCATTTGGCTTGATTGGAATCGTATGCTGAATTATGGAAGTATCATACTCCTTTAAATATTCATAACTCCAAGCGAAAACATCTGTAAATTATTTCATCAATTCAACATATTTATTTTCTTCTTCTTCTAGAAGTTTATTTGAGATCTTCACTATCTTGGGATTCTCTTTGTTTCCAATGTTACAATATTTAATATCTCCCTCTTTAGGTTCTACTTTCGGATTCTTAGCTACATCATTCCTATCAAATGACCTTCATAATGGAATGAGCCCTTTAGCAATGACATTGTTTTTCAACTGAATTATATCTTTACCTCCAATTTTTTCTTTGAACTTCTCTGGCTCTTCAGAAAATTCTTCTATATCAGGAAAAACTTCTACATCTTCAGTGTCAATAGATCTGTGAGTAAACTCATCTGTCATTTCTAAAAACCTTCTGATCTGTTGATCATCTTCAAAGACTTGCAAATGCCTGATATTATCAGGAATGGAAGGTCTATTCACAACCTCAATATCATATTTCTTCTTGGAAAAACTGGCAACCCTGAAAGCTGCAACAGTAGTAGCCAAAGAATCTGCCATTGAATTATCAACTCTTGGTATTGTAACCATATCCTGTTCATCAAATAAATTTTCTAACAAATCCCAAACTTCATTTCTATAAGATCTCAACCTTGGATGCATTGCTTGATAGATTTCCTTTACTTGATTTATCACCAATTTTGAATCTCCAAACACTTCAATTTTCTTTTCTTTCATTTCTTTTAACAGGTTCAACCCCAAAATCAGTGCTTCATTTTCTGCAACATTATTCGTACATTCAAAATCCAGCTTAAAAGAATACATCAAAAATTCACGATCTGGAGTGATGATCCATACACCTGCACCAGCTCCTTCTTTACTCATCGACCCATCAAAATGCATAATCCAGGTCCCTTCTTTTCTCACCTTTTCTTTTAGCAACTTTTCTTCTTCACTTGGCAAGTTTTCCTCTTTTGGTTTAATCAAATCTATTTTCTCTTTAGATTGAATATCATTGTAAAAAATTGAAGATCCCAAATCTGTATCTACTGCATATATAGAATGAGTTCCAGGTTCATCTCTATCACTTACCACATAATGAAACTTTTTTTCAGAATATAACCTCCTATGCTCCCCGAGAACTGGAATAGTAGCAAATGACATATCCATCTGCAAGGTTCCTTTGAGTTTTGATGCCCATGATCTGGATAACAACATGCCAAACTTTGGTGGAATATCAGCAACAACCACATCCATAACAACTCCTTTAACTGGCATTTTAGTAAGATTTACCACCAAATATTTGATTAATTTCAAGCATTTTACTTTCTTTGAATCAAAAGAAAATAAATCCGTATATGGTCTTGTTATCTCTAAACCCAATCTTTCTACTACAACTTTAGGCATCAAATTATGCAAGGCACCTGAATCAAGCATACAATTATGTAAAACCTTATCATGAATATTCAGGTTTACATAGAAAGGTTGTATAGCATCCACACTATTGTCCTCCATCTTTGAACCCATATGAATAAGATCGAGAGGAGTTTGCGGAAAGAATTTTTCAATTCGACAAGTTTCGAACCTATTAAGCCGGTTCATCCTCAGGAGAACAAGAATCTCGGAGTATCAACCCATATGAATATTTGGAGTATCATCATTCAATTCTAATGTATCTGGTTCCATTTGCATTTGACCTCCAACCATTTTAGAAATATGTTATTTATATTCAGTGTTCTTCAAAATTTCATTAAAATGTAGGGAGATTTTGATCTTGGCTATCTCATTTTGCAGACTAAAAGGAACCACACTTTTATCACCATCTCTAGTCAATTCTTTTTTCTCTGGGATATTTTTCATTACATCTTCGTTTTCTTTGTTTTTTCTATTTTGACTAGTGGATGGCTTATCCATTGGACCTTTTCCTTTATCAACCAGAACATTTCTATTCCTAAGACTAATTTTCCTTTGAAGGTCATTTATTGCATTTTGATATCCAATCTGGTACTATTCAGTTTTTTACTCTAAAATATTACATTCCCCATCTACAAAAAACATATCATGTTCCATTTTGGTGAGATATACCTCTGAATCCAGATCTCCAAAGTGATGTATTTCACTTTCCACTAATTCTGTCTCATTCCCTTCATCCACATAATTTTCAGGAAACGGAGGTCTCACTGGATTTTCCTCTGCATTTATTTGATTCCTTTGATCTCTTTGTCTCATTTGTGGGGGAATTGACCTCCTGAAATTTGGGTTTCTAATGGGTGGTTCTGGTTGTTCTTTATTTTGAAATCTATTGTCCAATGCCAATCTATCTAGTAATTTCTCCATAGTTCTCATCATGACCTCAAATTTCGCATCAGTGGAAGAAGAAGATGTTGAAGGCTGATTATCTTCTTTAATCTTTCTTCTATCCATGTCAACTTTTTGTTTTATCTTTCCAGAAGCCATCAGATTAGATTCCACTTCCACTTCATCTCTCATCATATCCGATAAAGTAGTTTACCTTCTTTCCCTTAATGTACAAGAAAAATCACCCTCAAATGCGTCTGCATAGTGTAACTTGGCAGCCCCTACCAACAGTTTAAAATCAGCAGGAATTGAATTATAAACCCTCATGAATCTAGCATAAAATTCTTGGACTATTTCAAAACCCTCCTTCAAATTATTATATTGTGTTAATATTTTTGAAGGATTCTGTTTGTCTTCCCACCTCTCAATAAAAAGGGTTACAAAGTCATTATATGTAGCAATAGACCCAGCAGCTAAAGTTCTGAACCATTTTTTGACTTCTCCTGAAAGACTCTGGGCTAACAATCGCATTTTTGCATCATTATAATCTACCTCTTCGAGATCAATAAAGTCATTGAATTTATCGATATGTTGTTGCGCCATAATATCTCCTTCCCCATCAAACTATATAATTCTTTGTGCATAATTATGGGGAAGGTCGTGCAAAGCAGCAGGAAAAACAAGGGGAGCAAACCTAGCAGCCACTGGTCTAGGAGGATTTTGTGGTATTAAAGGTGGATTTTGTGGTATGGTGTTCTGGTTTCTTATTGGCACTCTCTAGGCTTTAGGTTTTTTAGACTTAGCTCTTTCGGATTTTTGTAAACCTTCCCAAACTAACTGTAAAGAATACTTCCAAAAACTATGTTGATCAACCTCAGTTTCTTTCAAATCTGATTCTGATTTAGTTCTAAACAAAGGTCTTTCACTTATATTGACATTTTCATCATTTAATAGATCTTCTTGAAAAGAAAAAATATTTTGTATTTGAGAAGTGCCTTCTTTTTCTTTTCCTTTGTTCTTTTTCAGGAGTCTTTCTGGACTTTCTACACTGGAGAACAACTGTGAATCTGGATTTCCCCTCATAGGCATTCTTCTGGAAGCCACAATGTCTTTTCTTGGAGTCGCCTGTTCAAAACTGAAAAATATGAACGTGAAGTCACCAGAGCAAGATACAACCAATTGTAAATATCAAACTTCTTTGCCCACTGAAATTTGACTGCAATGTCGTTCTTCCCAGGGACATCCCCGGCAACGGTGCCAAAATGTTATCACTCATATTTTACCCTTTGGTTGTGGAAAGAAAAACCTAAGGTAACTATTTCAAACCAATCTTTAGGAGGGAAATCAGCCTTTTCCCTACCAGAGAGGGCTGTCTCAGAAATATGTAAATGGCTAAATATAATAACTGGTATTTTTCAAAATAAGTATGTGGTTGAAATTCACACAAGAATCATTGGGCATGGAGTCGAAACTATAAAATCTGTAGACTAGCAAATAAACAACAATAAATATTTTCATAGAGGCAAGATAGTCGTCACATTACAGTCAAAGCTTTCTTACATGTGATTTAGAAAGAAACATAGACAATCCATCAATAATGGGCACCAATTTTCAGATGAATCCACTATCAATTTTAGAGAAATAAGGGATACGCAGACCCGATAAATCAAGGAATAAAACATATGAATCTCAATTTATTATAAACTCTCATCTGAGCATAGAAGATATGACACAATGGAAAGTATAACGAAGAAAAGTAAACATGCACATATAAGAAAAGAGAAGTACAGACTGTACTTCTGAACAACACATGAATCTCTGATACTGTAAAAATATATTATTTCCTATGTGGCTCTTTTATATCAAAAATATATATCAACCCAATACAAAAACTCTTGTCTTCAAAAAGGTTTCCAAACCCTTCAAAAATGACTCACAATGTCTTTTATACAAAACTTCTTCAAAGCAAAACCTAACAGCTTCTTTTAACTAAAACTGAAATAACTTTAACTAATTTTCCAAATGTCAATTAAGTCAAAATATATGCAAAATTATTACAAATAAAATTCTTCAAAACTCTTCATTTTGCTGATAATTTACTCGATGAGCATCTTCAAGGACAAAGGGTATACTTCATTTTTCCAAACTTTTCCACATAGCTCCACTGGTCAACAGTAATAGTTCCGTACAGTATCATTTCATTTGCTAAGACTTTCAGCTCCACATTTTCTTCATTTGACATAGGAGGGATTTCCTCGCTCAGGTTCTTCAACATATCCATGATTTCAAAATCTTCTGCAAGCTTTTCTAATCAGATTTTACCTGTAAGAACATGAGTCAATTTCTGGAATTTATCATGATTCATTCTTAATGCAAATAACAAATTTTTGTAATCATTCTGGGAAATCAATTCATCATTTTCATTCCAAAAAGGAGGTAATCCTTTTTGGAAGGCTTTCTCAAAAAATTTCTTGAAATCAGCAACTTGTCTTTTCATTCCTGCACACCGAGCTTCAACACTTTCCAGATGGGTATATTTTCCTAATATCCTTCTCACCCAAGCGATCACTGAAATTATATTTTTAATACCCAATGTATTCAACTCGTCTTCTGATAAATCTCTCAAGAAATCCATGGCATTCTGAGTTGTCTCTTTTGGTCTTTTGCTCAAATTTTCTCTCATTGTTGTACAATTCTTTAAGGCTTCTTTTATTGTTTTTTCTTTTGCTTTCACAAAATTTAAATAAGGCCTGAGACTGACAGTTCTCTCAATGATAATATCCCAAATCGTATGCTTGCATCCTTGCATTGGGACTTGTCCGATCACCTAGGAAGTGAATCTTTGATTTGTATCTAACAGCTCCTTATTTTTGTTTTGCAATCCCTTTATTTCTTCATCTTTCTTCTGATTCTGTTCTTCTAACTTCCATTTTTCAATTCTTTAATTTCTACTTCTTTAAGACTCACTTGAGACATGGACTGCACGAGGTTAGCTGTATTAGTTTCTTCGCTCACCTGGTTGGTACTTGATTGTTGTTGAGCTAAAACTGTTAGCTTTCCTTTCAAATCTTCAATTTGATTTTTCAAGCTCATTTTGTCTTTCTCCCACTCTGCTTCTTTTTCAGCAAATTTTAACATTTATGCTTTACTATCACTGATTTATTTGGACAAAGCTTCTTTTTCTTGTTCTAGTTTTGTTTCTTCAAGAGCTTGGATTAACTGAGTATTTGCAATTTTCATCTTCTTTTGTAATGCTTGAATCATATTATCTTTTTCTATCAATAATTGTTTGCTTGCCTTGCCTCCACCATCACTCGCCATCAAGTCAAATTGTAATTTTTTTACTTGTTGTTGATGAGCTTTATTTTCCAGTCTTTCTTGTTTTAATTGACTGTCCATTTTACTTGCAATACCTTCCAATTTAGCAACTCTCAAAGTTGCTTGTACAAAATCCTCATATATCACCTCTCTTATCTGCTTGTGCAATTGAATCTTATCAGGCACCATTATTTTCTTCAAATTAACCTTTATCTCAGTCATTTTTTCTTCAGTTGATACTACCAAATTTAAAGTATTTTCTTTGATATCTCTACTTGTTACTAAAGTAACATCTGAACTTGTCAAATCTCTAACTTTTGGCAATAAACTATAAATCATTTGGGAAGAAGCTTGTTTATTTTTCCTATATTACTTATACATTTCAAGTATGGATTGAAATATACTTATATCTCCACCCTCCTTAACTTCCTGAAAATTATATTCCTGTACATGGACCTCTGGGGCTGAAAACTCCTCTTTTTCATAACTTTCATTATCTGTTGAAACAACCAATTCTTGCTGTGTCTCAATTTTAAGTCTCTTTTCTCTATCTCTTTCTTCATCATCTACATCCATTATTTCTTGCAAACTTCTTTTTTCTCCAACTTCCACAGTACTTGGTATACAATTTGTCTCTATTGTTGATTTTATTAAAATAAGGTCTTCCAACTGTAAACTTGTAACTGCTTCGTCGTCAGATTCATACCGCAACAAATTTATCCCCTTTAACAATCCCTATGTTCCTTTGTGTTCAAAAGCCTTAGTATTATTATTCTTTCTCCTCTCGGAAATGATATGGAGAGGATCATATTCAACTGCTACATCTCTCTTGAACTCCATACTTTCCAACAACTTCTTTACATCCGACAGAGCATCTTTACTTTTTATAATAAACGGGCCTATTTTCCACGGATATTTCAAATCAGAAGCTTTCTTGAACTTTAGGAAATGTTCATCTTCTAAAATCAATTTATGTCTAACAAATTCCAAAGTGAAAATTCTTAAAGTTAAGAAGGCAGGCAACACATAAGGTTCATGTACAAAACCGTACAATCTAATCACTGTGTAATCTTTAAATAAAAACCACTCTCCCACTACTACCTCATCCTTTTTTTTTTTTACACAAACGGATAATGAGCTTTATATTAAAAAGTAAGAACAGGATACATAGAGCAGGGGAGGCTGTTCCCAAGAAACCAAAGCTGCCTAAACAGACTCACTACAAGCCAGCCTCTAATGTTCAAAAAAGGATTTATGCCTATTATGCCTATTACAACTGAAAATATTTACAAACTACCCTAAAAGGAGACAATAGAAGTAGTACATATAACCAGAAGAGTAATAACCAAACCAAAAAAGAGTTGTTCAAACACATAAGGGAGGAACCAGAATGCGAATCAGTTGGCATGATGAGTTCAGACTTTCTCCTTGTTGCCTTAAGCTAAACCTGTGTTATCGTCTTCCACATTCAGGATGACAGAGGGGTTGCTTCCACTATTGGTTCTTACGCAGTCAACTTTGGCCTCCACAATCCTGAGGCAACTGTAAAAAGTGTCATGCTTGCCCATCAATTTTTCAAAATAATCCTTCATCTTACCAGTACTAGTCCGGACTTCTAAATTGGAGATTTGCACAAAGGTGGCGAGATGAGATATTTCTTTCTTCATATCCAGGAGGTCGCCTCTGAGCCAGTGAACTTGAGCTTCCGGGTCCTATAGCTGTAAGTGGAGTTTCGGGGAGGGGCTACCCTGCCCACGGGGAGATTCCATATTGACCAAGCCTCCATTTAAGCCTGCAGCGTGCTTCCAATTCTTATTTCCAAAATCCTCTAGGCTACCTCGAACCATCTGCTTAGGAGTACCATGACATCCAGATTTCGAGAGGAGTTTCCAACTCCCATTTCCAGAATCAAAACCACTGCCAGTATATTGCATAGGACCCCTATTTCCCAGGACATGACCAGGATCTAGGGGCACCCATCTCCTTCCGCCACCATGTTCATCTGCTTTGGAGTGATTGCTGCAAGCCGAAATTGGCACACCTCCCCTTTCATTGTCGCCATTGCCCTGAAAGAGGTCAGAGAGATAGCGTTTCTTGCTGCCTTTGCCTGCCCCAGATTGTCCCGACACATTATTCCTACAACCTTTACACTGCAGAGAAGGATGACACAGGTGGGTCTCTTCCATGGCGGTCCTAAATAATAGACAAACAGGGAAATCACTGCAAGGAAAAACACAAAGAGGAGCTAGGGACGAGGATCAAAATATCAGAGGAGTTCACAAGATTTCGTGAGAACCACCACCCTGCATGAAATAACCTACCATTTCCTTGGGGGACGTCCGCATTGATCTCTCGCATGCGAGACAGGTGGTGTCTGGTAGGGGTGGCCGCCAGTTCAAGCGAGGTGACATTTTAGAGGGGCGGTGAAATCTTGAGTGGATCTGGGGAGTTAATGAGGCCCTCGGAGGGAAGGGGTTGGAGAAATAAGGGTGAAGGAACATAGGATATAGGGATACAAGGAACCTAGGGAACCCAAGCATCCAAACAAAGAATATCATTGATAATAACATGTCCACAATTCAAACCTACCCCGAGGTTAGCCATGGTGTCATCAATTTGGTTGTTTTGCCTTAGGATATGTAGGAAGGTGATGGAGTGGAATTCCTTTGACAAGAAAATGAAGTTTTGATGCAACGAAGAGGCTGGTTTTCAACGTTGTTTTACTAGGGCCTTGGTTTCCCTGATCACCAACATAGAATCTCCAAATACCACTAGATCCTTGACATCAATGCTCCTCGCGACGTCCATACCTTTTATCACTTCGATCCATTCTGATTCATTATTGGTTTTCCTGCCAATTCCCCAAGCATAATCTTTCACTTTGTTTCCGTCGAAGTCCATAAGGACTCCCCCCGCACCTGTCAACCCAGTACTGCTACCTCCTCCTTCAACTGCATTAGGGACTTCATTTATGGCAAAACCCTTGGTAGTTTTTCCCCAAAAATCATTCTATATACTTCAGATAAAATGTAATTCATATAATTGAACATATTATCATCCAAAGTATTTGTGAGAACTGTAACTCTTCTAGACTGCTAAACATGACCATTTTCATCAATTGTGAGTGAAACCTGAACTGCCGTGTGTTGGAGAAACATGTCAACTGTGAGTTAATACTTTATGTTAAAAAATCTTCAAACTTGAGACTCGGCACCGAATCGTACTCAATTCCGAGTGAACCAACACTTATTCTGAATAAAAAACTCAACTATAGCTCAGTCGCCAGCATATCAGTATCAAGACCTAAAAATTGAGCTATCAAGGAAAGGGCCAATTGATTATTACCATTGAAAAAACTAACATCTAAATGGTACGGAGTACTTTCAATTTCCAAGTCGGGTTTAAGACAAGAAATCAAAAAACCTTGTCGACTCTCAGGAGAAAGCTGACGATACAGGGTAATGATTGATTTTTCAGAAAAAACTTTCAAACTCAGACGCTTGGGACATAGGGATTCCAAAAGAACTGTTGACAACTGACGGCTTTACAGAATAGACAATTCTAGTCTTCTGAGCATTCATAATGACTAGCTGGGTTTCAGAGTAATTAGACGCACACCAGGATATGAATTCAGGGAAAGGCATAATTTGGTCAGGGAAGAACAGGATAAAGGATGATTGTAACACTCTATGTACATCTATGCCCTCCGTATGCAAATTTTTTAATCTTCTTTTAATTTCAGGAATAGGTAGCCGAATTTCCGTATCAAACACATTAAAATCCCTATCTTCCAGAGCATTCTTAACCCTAACACTGCTAATATTTGGGTCTTCTTCCATTTTTTATTATAAACAAGTATAAATTACTGACAGCACCGATTACAAGACCCTACCTGTCACCGAAATTCTTTGAGAATGACCTGCCCTGTCACCTTCTTCGTCCTACACACGTCCAGAAGTTTCTGACTCTGACAGCTTCCAAGCACAAATGTCAACTTTATGTGCTCACAGCTATATATAACCTTCCTTCATTATCTTTCAGTCTTCTTTTCCAACAGTCAATTTCTTGATCCGTCGATCTCTCGTGCGACAATCCTAGTCGTTGGATTTGATGTTCTTTTAACGCTTTGACACTCTTTCTTCATCAACCGTCCGATTTCCCTCATCTTTTGATCTCCATCATTCATTATTCAATACCATATTTTTATCATATTGGTTTCGTGGCTTTCTAAAACAATTTTTCATTACCACTTCCATCCCTTGGGATAGGCTATGGCTTTGACACCTGGCAAACTGTTTTACCTTTCGCAACCACTTTTCCTCCTTATTACCAACGCTTCTTCATAATGCGTCGATCACTTGGAACCGTTGATCAACCATACAATCATCTGGACCATTGCTTGCTCTACTACACTTGCACTTTTTTGAAACCTTCTCTTTAACAGCTGGATTCTCTCAACGCTGATCTAAGTCGTCCACGTGTTTTAACATGACACTCATCGCATAACACTCAAGCGGGTTTACAATACCACCTTTCTTCCTTGCGACATATTTCAAAGGTGACACATGGTAGGTTGTTTTGGTTTTCACAACAGCTTACATCCTTTCTATCTCTGCGCATGTTGGCAATGCGACAACAAACCAAGACCGTCGATCTCTTTCTCGTGCCTGATCAATGGTGTATCTTGCACGACGATTAGTGCTTGCAATATTTGATTTCGACCTATAGTTTTTGGCATTCTTTTGTTCCTATTGGTCATTTTTTGCATTTTTCTTTTGAAATTTCTTTTTGTTGTTCTTTTTAGCACCACCATTTACCACTTTTAGTTCCATCTAACCACAAATCATAGAACTAGAGACATTTTTGGGAATTTTTCTCATCAAACTAGCAAATTTTCAAACATTTTTCTACCATACTCCATTATTTACACTGTAAAAACTAGGTGCTAACACACATAGATTTAAATTTACCTACGCCGAAGGGATCTTTGTCCTGGTCATAGAGAAGAACAAGGTCTCCTTCAGAGAACACCCTTGGTTTCACAGATTTGTCATAGTGAAGCTTGACTCGACTTTTGTGAGCTTCGTTTGTTGTAAGTGCATCGCGACGTTGTTCATCTAAGTGCTCTAAATGTAGCAAACGCTCCTCCAAAGCTTAAGTTTCTGGAAGCAATTGGATAGCCAACTTCAAAGAGGGGATCTCGCATTCAACCGAAATGACTGCCTCCACCCCGTGAACGAGTTGGAAAGGTGAGAACCCAGTAGCAGTCTTAACATTAAATCGGTAATCCCAAAGAGCGAGATACAACAAGATGTGCCAGTTAGATCGACTAGCATTAACGGTCATTTGAAGGATGGTTTTCATAGTATTGTTGACCGCTTCAACCTGACCATTTGCCTAGGGATATAATGAAGATGAGTGTTCCTGTCGAAAACCTAGCATGGTATACAACTCGGTCAGCATATTTTTTTGAAAATGTCGACCATGGTCTGTGATGATCTCTTTGGGAATACCAAATCTAGCAATGATCTGGTTAAAAACGAAATAAGAATTTGTTTCTCCATCTTCTCTCACAGTAGGCATTGCCTCGACCCACTTCTTAAAGTAGTCAACAGCAACGATGATGTGATGGTGTCCTCCTGCTGAAGCTGGATTACATGTCATGAATTCAACCCCCCACTTGGTGAAGGGGGTTGTTGTGATAACATGATGGAGGGGATGCGGGTGTGCCCGCATCTTCTTGGTAAAATACTGGAAAGGTTAATAGTGTTTTACAGCTTCCACACAATCCTTGAATATCGTGGGCCAAAAATAGCCAGCACGCAGTATTTTCTAGGTTGTTTCCAACGCAGAAGTATGACCCCCACAAGCTCCACTATGGGCATCATTCAATACTAATTCGGATTCCTCCAAATTCAAGCAACGACGTAAAATGGAATCTACCCCACGTCTATAAAGTGTGTCGGAAATGATGAGCTAGTTCTTATCATGAGATCGAAGCTTTCGTCGCTCGTCTCTGGAGAAAGATGGTGGACACCTCAAAGTCTGGAGATATATCAAATATCCCCATACCACATGTCAGAAGTTGCAATGAGAAAAATCTGTTCATCTGGAAAAGACAAATCTTCCTCATTACTAGTTGCGTCACTAGGGAACTCAAAAATAAGCTCGGAGAACACCAGAGACTTCTTAGACTTAGCGGATTGGAAAATCAAGTCAAACTCATGTAGAATGACAATCCATTTATTGAACTTGTTGATCATGATACGTCGTGTTAATACATATTGAAAGGCATTGACTTCTACAATAATAACGGTTGTTCACGATAAGATGTAATGACGCAGTCTCTGAACGGCATGGACTTGAGCTCAGGAGTTACCAGTGTGTGCGAAAGATAATAAATGACATGCTCTTGGAGCTTGTCATCCTCCTAAAAAAGTACTCTACCAATCGTGGAAATAGATGCCGCCAGATATAGAAGGAAGTCCTTAGTATAGTCTGGAGGGCTCAGCAAGGGGGCTGATAGTAGTGCCTTTTTCAAGGCATTGAACGAAGTCTGTGCAGCCTCATCCCAAAGAAAATGGGTGTCTTTCTTGAGCAATATCATGTATCCCTTGGTGATTTTAGCATAGTTTATAATGAAACATCATAGAAAGTTTGACATGCGCTGCAGACTCTGAAGTTGTCTAAGGGTATGAGGAGGAGGAAGATTTACAATGGCCTCAACTTTCAAAGGGTTGACCATAATGCCATGACTAGACACAATGAAACCCAGTAGGCATCTGGACTCAATACAGAATACACATTTGTTAGGATTCACACAAATCTTATAATATCTGCATCTCTCAAACACGAGTCGTAAATGATTAGGATTATCTCGTCTCGTACAAGATTGCATTGGGAGATCATCCAGATATGGCTCCACTAAATGTTTAATGTCGTGGAAAGCAAAGTTCATGGCCCGCCAGAAGGTGGCTCCAATGTTCTTTAACCCGAACGACATCTTCCGATAAGCAAAGGTACCCCAAGGACAAATGAAAGTCATTTTGTGTTGGTCTTCAGGTTTTATTTGAATTTGATTGTACCCTGAAAAACCATCCATGAAAGAAAAGACTTCATAGCCCACACACACATCAATGATATGGTTTATGAAGGGTGTGGGATAGTTTTACTTTGGATCAGCTTTGCTAAGGTCCCTAAATTTCGTACAGACATGTATAGTTCCTTGCCTTTTGTCGACTGGGACTGGGTTGGAGACCCATTCTGTCATGTCGATCGGATAGATGAAGCCGACTTTAAGCAGTTTTTCAACTTCAGCCTTAATGGCAGTTGCTTTCTGAGGGTTTACCTGATGGAGATTTTGTCTCACTGGTTTAGCATTAGGGTAAGTCGTGATAACATGCTCAAATATAGCAGGGTCGATGCTTGGCATCTCCTCATAATACAAGGAAAACACGTCGTGGAATTCCTTAAATAGGTTGGTATGCAAAATGATCTCATCAGGAGAACAATTTGCTCCAATAAAAAAAATTTCCACAATGCCGGGTTTAGTGGAGATATCAATTGGTATAGCCTTCGATATGTTTTCGATGTTCCCTTCAACATAAATCATTTGCGTAGTAGAAGGGGTAAAGGAAAAATCGATATCACCACCAAGTCTCACTGAAAACTCACCATTCTCTATCTTGTTTAGATCTGGGAGAAAATAGGATATGTGTTGCATGTATTCCCACGGATGATCCAGACCTATAATGGATTCCATAATAGCCTCATCAGAAGGTAAAACGGTATCCAGACAATCAAAAGAATGGATAGATTTGACTGACCATGCAAGTGCATAGTCTATATCTGACTCTGTGGAGACAGACAGAGTCAAGATATAATCTATTGTAGCATTTTGTGAAACTTGGTATGCCACCTTTGCAACATATAAGGGCACCGTTGGTTCTTGCTGAGTGGGAATAATCCACGGATCAGTTGTTCGACAGACCGTGAAGATTTCCCGAGACAAAATTGCAGTGATACTCGTAGAACCAATGTAGTTTATGGAAGTAGGTAGATCGAATGTTCCCATCAACAATGAATACATCCCTACTCCCAGACTCTCATTGGGAAGATGAGCCTGATCAATTAAGGGGATAACTGAATCCGATGACGTAATGTTATTCTTCCAAGTAAAGGAAAGTTGATCAATCATGATGATCTTCCCTTCGTGTGGGAACATGAGTACCCGGAAGACGAACGATGGAATAGCTTGCATAGCATACGCCGAGCTCCTTCCTAACAACAAGTTGTAGTCAAGAGGAGCATCCAAAACTTCAACCTCCACAGACACTAACTTACCGCCAAGTTCAATTTCGAATGCGAGCAAGACTCCATGTGGGAGGAACAATCTTCCGTCGAAAGACGTAAGTAGTGTGTTGGAAGGGGCTAACTTAAGTGAGCCAAGGGCTTTCCAGCAGGATATTGACACTACACACATAGATGCGCCTTCATCTACAACTGCTCGTCCAATGGTTTTGGGGCCATGGACTACTTCAATTTGGAAGGCTAAGTGATACAGTAACCGGGGTTTGATATTTGACATATCAAACCGTGTGAGTATACTTGAAGAATCCATGCTCTCGATGGCCGATAGAAGTGCATTCCGCTGCAACAAGAAGCTTTGCAAAACTTCTAATGTGGACATTGCACAAGGCGTTTGGACCAGGTCCTCTACAACAGAGTAGTCAGGAGCAGCGCACGCATTGGGGTTGTGCATAGCTCATTTGTAGACACCCTTAGGTATCTTCGGCATAGAATCTATTGGTATCTCAATTTGAAGAGGAGCAGATGACTCGAGAACGTCCTTATCTTTCTGCTGCGAGTCCGGGTTATAATTCCTAGCTCTGGTTTGCAGAAGCATATGTGATTTAACCATGTTAATGAATGATTGATCATCTGATGAAGCACAAGGAGTGCCCCTAGCACTAGAGTTGCCAGAAGCTGAGCCTTGTCCATGAGGAAACAAATCCTTCAAGACAACTGATTTCTTTTCGTGAAGTAACTTCTAGGCTTCATCCAATAAAGGGCACTGATGAGTAAGGTGGTCATCCTTGCAAAGCTTACAGGGAAACTTTACCTTCTTTTTCTCTTTCTTTCCCTCCTCGACATTCTCGATGTTTTTGGGTTTCTGATGGTTCCCCTCCCCTTTCTTACCCTTCTTTTTGTTGTTGTTGGGTTGCTGAGGACCCTTTTGGTTTGTCTTCACTTGTTGTACAAATTCAATTGTTGAAGGGGAGGCTGCAACCGTAGTTGCTTCAACAACAGACTGCTTCATTGAGAGTGTGTGAACTTGTTTTGTTAAAGCTTCAAGTGTTGTTGAATATGTTGAACCAACAATGCCATCAGCATGCGGTCTAGGATTAGGTTTTCCAAGATCTATATTAGACCTTGGTGCATCCTGAATGATCTCATAGAGGATCCCAGATTAGGAATAAACTAAGTCAAGTTGTTGGGTCCTCAGGATTGCATCTTCCTCAAAACTTACTCCAAAAGTTGCAACATCCTTAGAAATATAAGGAAGGAGTGACTTTAGATACCACTCTAAAAGGAACTCTACAGGGATCTCAACCTTGATGAGCCTCTTCCATCTTCACCACTCCTGAATGTGATCAGAAAGGTGAGTGGCTTTATTCTACCTAAAAGTAGACAGAAGATCAGTACCGACATCATACCGGACTGGAAGTTGGAAGTGATTCAGGAAGACTGTTTCTAGGTCCCAAAAGTTATCGTAAGCTACATCGGGAAGTTCGATGTACCACCTTGGCTGCAACATTATGTAAGGTCCTTTGGAAGAGCCTCAACCTAATGGAATCGTCATTTAGCGAGTTGGAAGAGCACCATAAGTGAAAGTTGGTAACAGGGTCTCCAGGGTCTTCCCCAGTCTTACCTTCGAACTTCGGAATGTCTGAGGGAAGCTTGGTTGGGTCCGGTGGCTATGCAGGGTGGTGTTGCACCGGATCGTTAATTAGTTTTGAAGGATATGGAAATTTTAAGGTTTCCAAAAAAGGAAAATGGGGTCTCGCTGATGGCATTTGATTAAAAGGAGTTTGGTAGGGGGAACCACCCGAAACCTGGCTCCTATAGAGTTGGTTGGGGTTGCCCCCAGCCACCGGTTATGAAGAAAATGCATTATGGAAGTTGCTCCATCCATAAGCTAAGGGATTGCTTCCTTGTGGACTCGTTCATTACAGTTGGCTATAAGTACCCCCGAAATGTGGGTTGACAAAAATATTACTACACCCTCCACCAAACAGTGAAAAGGGAGTACTCCCTACAGGCACGTTCAAATTATGTACATTGGATGGGTGCACATTAAATCCTATGAAGGGGTTGAACCCTGATGTATATGAAATGGAAGAAGTAGGCATTGAGCCTACAAAAGGTGCCGAAGGAGCGATGTGTCCTCCAAACCAAGGAAATCTGTGACTAAAAGGGTCAAACTGAGGGTTAGCCTAGAATTGTTGTACAAAAGGGGAAGATGTGAACGATACCGAAGGGACCAATGGTAGAACCAAAAGGACTAGATGCAGTCGTATCTTGAGATCCATATGATCCTACAGATCTAGAATTGAAATTAAATGATGTGATCGGAGCAGCAGTAGCTTGCAACGAGCTTGGTATCGATGTGTGTGCATATGGAGGGGAAAAACCTCCTGACATAATAGATGTTGCGGGAGTATGAGGAACTCATGATGACTCTCCTATGTTATCCATGAAGGAACTAGATGTAAACCGATATACACTTAACTCTGAAAGACCTAGAGAAGCTACCCTTTCTAACAAGGGATCGTTGGGTCCAGTTAAAGGAGGATTGAAGGGTGTATTAAACTCTTCAGTTGTCAAGTCTTCAATCTCTAAAGTTTCTTGAACCGGTTTATCTTGGAAGATCTGATGAGGTTCTCCGGGTTGTTCAGTTGTTCCCGTAAGTTTGTAAGAACCATGAGAGTTTGTTCTTCATCATTGTGGTGGCAGTGGAGGCTCCACTGTAAATGGAGGAAGGTTCTGAAACCTTCGTGACCTTCTAAGATATTGGTCCTCCACAATTGTGTGAAAAATATACTAAGTAATTACCCTAGGGGCCACTAAACAACTAGGAGAAAAGAGCACACCACTAAAAATGTCCTAAAGTAATCCAGACCAGGCACACAAAGATAAATATTCTCAAAAGTAAGTCTGGGATGATGAGGACCTAGAAAAAACTAGTAGAATATCGAAGAACAGTTACCTGGGGTCCACATACAGGATTTCTGGGTGGAGGCACTTGAATCACCAAACCGCCTTCCCAAATCACTGCAGAGGGTTTCCTCCCACATCTGTCCTAGGTACAACAAAAATAGCCTTCTGTCGTCACCTGTGTAGAGCCCTAAAGGTCAAAATATACTAAAGGATACCAAAATTGCAGCAAGAACCCAGTGGGACAGTCGCAAATCTAGCCAAGACGCATGGGCAGGGTAACTAAGCCCGAAATCCAAGAGTGCACAAGGCACTAATGGACCCTCGTAGGAAAAAAGGATCTAGTGTATGCTCAAAAGAAAGGTGGGGGGGTATCCCCAACAGTTCGATCTCACACGACCTCATGCTTAACTCTGGTTTGAGTAGAGCTTCCCGGACTCCTCCACAACAATGGATTTACCTAAACGATAGTTATACTATGATTTGAGATTTGAATGGTTTGGAAGGTTAAAGGTGATGTATTCCAAACCCTATCCTAAGCTAGTTAATGTTGTGTAACCTAAAAATAAAAATGTTACTAATAAATTTTATTAAGAGTTCTTTTTAAGGTTGTTACTTACTCAAAGGATTAAGTGCAATGTGTGGTGATGGTTGCAACTAAAAAGAAATGCGTATATAAAAATGTAAAAGATTCACAATTAACCTACTTTGTTTGTCTTTCAAAACATGAAATCATAAAGAAAACTAAGCATAATGAAAGTTTTTTGTATTTTCAAAGATGATAGTACTAAAGACTACAACTACTTCGAAAAGAAAATGACAATTCTTGCTGTCAAAGAAAGTTCTTTTTAAATTTGATTGTTTTTCTTTAACTATGAAAGAAATGCAAATAAATGTGAACTGTAAAAGTAGTGGAAGAAAAGAGACAATGACCCAAGGCTAAAACAATCAGACCTTATGCAAGACCGACAAAGACCAACCCAACTAGTTTCCTTAGAAAGTGACTAGGTTTTGGAAACAAAATGCAAACCAAGATGACTGATATGTAAAGCGGAAAAATAGAGACTCTTATGCAGAAGTCAAACTGCTCCTGAATACCAGTGATCAAAGAGGATGAACAAATCCAAGCACTTTCTAAACACAAAATGGGCTAGAAAGCAAGGGTAACTTCGCAAGCAGAAAAACTCAAAATACACAAGACAATGTCCAGAGGGTATCAGATCAATCAAAGACTTCCAAAGCCACAGATAAGCGACCCTAAGACCAAACCCTAATTAAAAAAGGAAAATTTCAGGGAAAAATCGCGACTGTATTATGTAGCAACGCGCGGTCGACCTGCGGGTACACAAGCAAGCAACTTGCGAGTAGGGCAGAAAAGTCACGACTGTATGTATAAGTAGGTCACGGGTGAGCCTTGAACAAAAATTAAAAGAAGTAAAAACCAACTCAATCAATCATAAAAATCAAAGAAGACCTCTAAGAAAGGTTGTAACAGAGACTCAGATCGACACTAAAAGGCTTTAAACCAATGTCAGAGCAACAAACAAATTTCCAAAGCCAAAGAAGTAACCCTAAGATCAAATTTTAATTAAAAAAACAAAATCTCAGGAAAAGTTCGCGACTGCCACATGCAGAAGCACGCGGGTGCAACTAAATAATCGTGGGTACCTATATAGGCAACTCGCGAGTGTAACTGAATAACCACTCCTGTATGTACAGGAGACTCGCGGGTGGGCTCAGGAAACCTTTAAAAAGAAAAGAGTTTGCAGATCAAAAAGAATTAAGTCAATAAACAGGGTCAAGGATAACCTAGAAATCAAACAAGTTATAAAAAACTAGAAAAACTCAACAAGAGTCCCCAAAGCAGAAAAACAGATGGTGCTCCCCAATGGAGTCGCCAATTCTGTTGTTAGGAAATTACTCTAATAGTTGGGGAAAGAGACCACCAACGTACTGGGGGGTTATCAAGAAGACATATAAGGGTTTTCCAACATAGTTTATAAGCAAATATGATTAAAAGTAAGAGAATGTATACCTTATTTATGAAGGTCGGTCCAAGCTTTCTCTCTTCGTTCTCCTATGCAAACAACCTGAAACACAAACACAAGACCTTTCTCAAACGTATTTTACTACAAATAAAATATTGATATTAATAAAGCAATGCAACGTCAACATGTAATCAAATAATAATAGATATAGGAAAATCTATATTGGAAAGGAAGGAATGTCTCAATCTTTATTGACAAAATGCAGAAAGTATACAAAGCTTATACTTGTTCCTGCACCGGCACTGTCGTAACCACAACCCTGGGCTCCCGCTGCTCTCTCTTATCTATGAATTTCTCCGGCATAACTTTCTCTAATGATCATAAGGTCCCTTTCACAATCCCTTCCCCTTGTATTTATAGCAAGGCAGGGAAGGCAGGTTTGAAAGGTGGTTAAATAGGGAAGTTGGGATAGTTTAGGTACCTACCTCAACTAATCCCAATTCATGTTTCTAATTATTTTTTAGCTTTTTCTTAAGACACCCGCGACTTTGGTATATGAAAACTCACGAGTGACTCGTGAGTGTCTTCACTTGCATGTAGAGGGTGCAGCATTTTTATTGACACCTGCGGGTTGTCAGCAGAAGAACCCGCGGCTGACCTGCTGGTTGTTAAGTATAAGGGTCGCGGTTATGTCTAAAAAGATGTAGAGAGAAATGCTTCTGAGTAAAGGATTGTAAGGCTCATCTCTAGGTCATCTAGGGTCAAGGTAAGCTCTTCCATCCATAGTGTCCATTTATGTGACCAACAAGGCAATGTGGTCACGGATGGAGAAGTGCTAATTTGACCGATAATAAACGCTTTTAATTGTAACCCCTGAAAACATGAACCAATGTCATGTTCACTACTTATGTCTATCCATTTGTCTATGGATGTAAATTTATAGATCTCTTCAACTTGGTTTCCATATTCTCCCAAAGTGTAGTCCAAAAGGCATTGAGAATTTTGTATCTCTATTGATGCTCTTTGGTATCCCAAAGTGCACCTAGACATTTTCAAAGAACATTTTTGTTGTGTCTTCTCCCTTAATGGTCTATTTGCAACTTGGTATCCCAAACACCTCATGTGTTTTCATCAAACAAAACTTTTAGCTTCAAACCCCACTACGCTTTATGCCTCATTAGGGAATCCCTAAAAATTAAAGTATCCAAACAACTTTAATCGAGAAAATGGTTATAAGATTATCTATAATTGTAAATTAGTTATCCATCATTTTTATCATTAACCCATTTCAATATTCCTAATTCGAAGACCCTACGTTTTTTCAATATTCCTAATGCCAACACCCTACTATTTTAATTTAACTTTAGTTTTTTTTTTTTTTTTTTTTGCCTTTCCCATCATTTTGGTTTATTCTCTTTTATTATTTATTATTTTTAATTAAACTTTAATATTAAATTTAATCTCTAAGCCTTAATCGTTAATATTAAAACTAATATTTAGGACTTAATTTTTAAATCTTTTTATTTAAAATAACTAATATTTAGGACTTGATTTTTAAATCTTTTTATTTAAAATAACTAATCTTTAGGACTTGATTTTTAAATCTTATTATTTAAAATTCTATTAGCATTCATTTTCTATATCCTTTTTTTTCCGCTATTCTATTAGCATTCATTTTCTATATCCTTTTTTTTTCAGCGGAAAAATCATCTCCTTGCTATTCCGAAGGAATCAAGGAAAGTTTGAAATACAATCATTACAATAGAGCTCAACAAGAGCATCATGTCACTTATAAGAATTGAACCTGGGTGGGGAGGGCAACAATTTTTCCTCCCAACCACCCAAGCTACAACCAATGGACTTCTTATGCTAGTCCACCGGGAAATGGTCACCACCTGTTATTCTAGAGAATCAAGGTGGCATGAATTACAATCATTAAAATCTGGGCTCAACAAGAGCAATATGTCACTTACAAGAATTGAACCTGGATAGGGAGGGTAACAACATTCTTCCCAACCACCCAAGCTACAACCCATGAACTTTTTCATTTTCTATATCCTTTATTTTAGTGGGAGTATGTCATTTTTTAATGTATACTTCTTTTATTCATGCAATATTTTTCAATAATTTCATATTATTACATTTTTATAAGTCTTCCAACGAATCCCCTCTATTTTAATATTTTTTCTTAATTAACTTTTTTTACTTTAAAAAGGTTATTATCTCCTTTATTTTCATTCCTAAAAGTTCTTTTGTTCTCTATTTTCATAATTTCCTTCAAAGTTATTGCGTTCTCTATTTTAATAATTTCCTTTGAGCCTTTATTTTAGTGGAGTATGTCATTTTTTAATGTATACTTCTTTTATTCATGCAATATTTTTCAATAATTTCATATTATTACATTTTTATAAGTTTTCCAACGAATCCCCTCTATTTTAATATTTTTTCTTAATTAACTTTTGTTACTTTAAAAAGGTTATTATCTTCTTTATTTTCATTCCTAAAAGTTCTTTTGTTCTCTATTTTCATAATTTCCTTCAAAGTTATTGCGTTCTCTATTTTAATAATTTCCTTTAAGTGATACTTGTTATTTTTATTAAATTTGACTTGTCTTCTATTAATTATTTTCACTAACTTTTAACGACTAGATTCCTTAAATCGCATCTTATTAAATCATTACTTACTATGTTCTATCTTTTTAAGGTTTTCCTTAGATCAAGTGAGAGGGTTCACTCGAAACATCATGTTATTTCTAAGCTCGAACACAATGTAGCTCCGTAAATTCTCAGCACAATGTGACTCATTGTTAAAACCTTCATGCTCAAATGCACATCTTAATGAACCTATCAAGTACCACAAAGAGATAGTCATGTCCTTAATCTTTGTTCTTGCAAAACCACTCATGAAATCCATAGAGATGTTATCCCATGGTCTAATAGATTCAGGTAAGGGATTGTATAGCCCTTGATTTATCCTTTTAGGTGTAAGCTAAACTCTAGATGATTTGCACCGAATATCTGACATGTTTTCTAGTTAAAATCCGCTAGGAATTGTTGAAATGACAGTTTTGGGTTGTTGGAATTGCATAATTGGGGTGCCCTGAGGGTAATCAAGGGCTATGACTCCATTTCACCTTTAGTAACACAGAACTTGTCTAGCTTGTAGAGAAACCCATTTTGGATATGATAGTCAACATTATCATTACCTTCTTCTACATGAACTTGGCCCTATAGTTTTTTAAACACCTCTCTAAATTCCTCATCTTATGTGTATGCTTTTTTGTATCCATCATGGATGAAAGGCCCCATGTACATAGGAGTTCCCAAATCTATGGTTTTGGATGTGTGTGGCCTTGAGAGCATGTCTACCAACTTAATAGTGCCACCTTTCTTATATTTGATGATTAGATTAAATTGTTGTAAAAACCCCATCCACTTATAGTGTCTAGGTTGTTGAAGCTAACTTTGGTCCTCCAATACTATAGTGGCCAGTGATAAATATGGATGATGGTCTCCTTTCCCATCAAATAGTACTTATATTTCTTAGAAGCTTGAATCAAAGCATAGAGTTCCTTTTAATATGTTGGGTAGTTTAGGACTCCAACATGAAACATTTTAGAATTATAGCATACCAACTTACCTCCCTATATCAAGACCACTTCCATTGAACATTCCACTTGCATCAATTTCCACTTCAAAAGGATTTTGTAAACTGACCAATGCAAGAATCGATGTTTGACTAATATTTCATTTTATCTCTTCAAAATATTTATGTTGATTATTTCCCCACTAGAATCTCTTATCATTGGCTACTATAGCATGGAGTGGTGTGGCCACAACTAAAAATGATGCTATAAATTTCGGGATGGATGGCCTCCATATTCACGAGATCTATCTTGAGTTCCCATCCACCAATCACATACCCCATGTACACCATTGACTACTGGGCAAGTTCACATTTCTTAAGGCTTGCTAGAAATTGATGTTTTTTCAAGGTCTCCAACACCTACATGGGGTGTGAGATATGATGTTCCTAAGTAGAGATATAAACTGATATATCATTTAAGTACACTATTACAAATGAACCTGTAAAGGGACACAATACATCATTCATCAAATACATAAATGTAGTTGATGCATTACATAAACCAAAAGGCTTAGTAGTCATTCAGGTAGACCTTCCTTTGTCTTGAAGGCAATATTCTAGGTGTCTTCTTGTTTAACTCATATTTGGTGGTGCCTCGATTTGAGATGCAACTTCATGATTTACTTGGCATGTTGTAACTAATCTATCAAGTCATCTATCCTAGGTAGAGGGTATGGATTTTTAAGGGTGATGTTATTCAAAGCTTTGCAGTTGATACACAATCTTCAAATCCCATCCTTCTTGGGTACTATGATGATAGGTGACCCATAAGATGAGGTGCATGGTGGCATTTCTCCCTGCTCCAATAGTTGCTATAGTGGTTTCTTCACTTCATTTTATTTTGGGATGGATTTTTTGTACAACTCAATGCTTGGCAATGGGAAGTTATGCAACAACTATATCTTGTGCTCTACTTCCCTCTTAAATGAAGACCCTTTAGGCCCCTATAACACCTTTTTGTATTCCTGTAAAAGCTAGTCCAACCAACATTCATGCTCTTTAGTACATCCCTCCATAGATGCCTTTACCTTTTCCAATTCATCCCTTGGCCTACTCTCTATTAAGAAGAGTAACACAAACATCCTACTTAAACTTATTAATTTATTTTCCAAGTTATCACTTACCAAAGAGATCTTGGATTAACCTTTGTGTGCATTAATGTTGAAGGACTTCCCATCCTTGATTTGGCAATATTGGTTTTCTCTCCTCATGAAGATTGCATCCCTTAAGTATATGTAGGGGCTTCCAAACACTACACCACACACATAAAGTGGTACTACATCTATCTCCACTTCATTAATATAGTTGACACTTATGGAAAATTTGATCTTACACTACATAGTAACTCGACTTGGTATCTTGATTTACCCATCCCAATGGATATGGGTGAGGATGGTCATGAACTTCTAATCCCATGTTTCTAACCAAATCTTATGGTATGGAATTGGCATGCAAAGCATAATTAAATAGAGCATCCACCTTTGAATTCTTGACATGGATCTTAATATGGAAGAGTTTTGACATCTCCTTATCTTCCTTAGGATAGAGGCTACTTAGATTCACATCCTTCTGCATTATGGTGCAAACAATATTTTCATCTACATCCAAGCTACTCTTTACTTAGTTTCCCAAATCATGGATAGCACATTGTTCTTCTTAGCAGCATTCATGTAGTTCTTTGGATTCAACTCTAGATATAGCTTCCAACACTTATCTTCAGTGTCACATTGATATTACAATGGTTGCAGTGGTTTTTTGGATATTTGCATTGATGTGCAATGGTTGTTGTCTTCTTATACTTTCCTTTCCACTTCTTATTTCCCTCCTTGGAAGCATCTTAGTGGTCTTTCTTCTTGGAACCACTTGGTTATCCTGTATTCTTACAAATATTCTTCAGATATTGTGGTTGCACATAGGCCTCATCAACTACCCTAGGTTTAAAGAGCATCGCTTTCCTCCATAAATGACTACACATACCACCCAAATACTTGAAGAATATGTTCAGGTTCTTAGGATATATACCCAACATAATGACCATTTCCTTGAACTTGGTAGTGTACTCTTGCACACCATACCTTTCTTTTTTTCCAAAAGTAATGCCAATGGATACATTAATCCTCTTTGTTATTGGAGGATCACTCACTCAACTACTGGGGGATCACCCTCCATATTAAGTGTCTTCATGTGACTTTCCCACCAGATTTGGGCATGGCCCTCTAAATTTAGGGTAAACAACTCCCACTTAGCTACCTGGGGATCACCCTCCATCCCTATGTCTTTGTGTGGCTTTCCCACCAAGTTGAGGGATGCCCCTCTAACTTTATTCTATCAAATAAAATATTTTTCTCCTATGTTATGAACACTAAAATAAACTTATAACTATTTTAGCAATTAATTAAACTTAACATCAATCTCAATTTAGTAGGATTTGGTGTTCACTTTTGCTTCTAGTTTAAATAGAGGTTGGGAATAAATGATGGCATTGGAACTTGGTCTCTCTTTCTTTGGGTCCTTTTTCAACTCCTTTTCTAGGTCTTCACTATCTCTATATTTCTTGTGTCATCTAGATTTTGAGTTATAGATACAAAACTCCTTGAAAATAAACTTGTTCTCTAGAGGTACCATGATTGATGACCATGTTACAAGAGGTGTCATTTTCAAAATCTCTTGTTTGACTCATCCCATGAATTGTTATTATTGTACTCATTCACCATGTCTAGGGTTTTGAGATTTATTCATTACATCAATTCTTAGATACTTCAACTTCCAACAAAAAACCCAAAGAATTTTATTTGATACCAATATGATTCGTAGACCATTGTGGATATTCCACTACAATAGTTTGTCATGACATATCTTACAATATTTTGAAAATCCCTTATTATGAAGTGTGTAACTTTCGATCTTTAGATTTAATTATTACATTATGCTTCAATATCCAACTCTTACATGCTCTACTCAACATGGAACAATAAACAATACATTAAAACTAGAACCCCTTCCTTTCCTAACAACACAATATTTAACATAGTTGGATAATCGTCTAGAGTTAGACTTAGGGATTTTGCATGCTTCAACCCCAATTAGTATTAAAGTTTTGGACCCTCTTAATTTTATAATTGTAAATTATATTTTAGTAGTGACAAATAGTAAAAAATATTTAACATACACCAAGTCCAATTATATCACATCACAATGCTTCAACCAATCCAATATTAAATTTTTAAAATTCATAATATAAAATTTATTTTTATATAAATTTAGATTAATATATGACTTTTACAAAATATTATAATTTTACGAAATCAATGTTGAACTTTGGTTGTCATTGATGTCAAATAGAACTTAGTGTCTATGTGCCAATTTGAAGAAGTACATAAAACTATGTGCGCAAGTCCTTAATCCCACCTAGTTGTGGTACTCCAAAGTTGATGTCAAAGAGGACTTAGTGTCTATGTGCCAGTTTGAAGAAATATATAAAACCATGTGCACAAGTCCTTAATCCCACCAAGTGATGGTCCCCAAGTGCGCAAGTCCCACCAAGCCAATGAATTAGTGTGAGAAAGATCCACTAAGGCATGGTACATCATTTGCGCGGGTTAAGACAAGTGGTAAATGCTTGGTAAGCTTGAACAAAAAGAAAGGAAGAAGGAGTGTTACCATTTAGAGAATCCCCAACTTGTGGACACATTGTTTGAACAAGTTGAGTATAAATAAGAAGTAAAGTTGATGAGTGAAAAAGCAAGCTTGGAAGAACGCATGGAGTAAATTCTGAATTGACAAGCTTTTGTGAGATGAAATGCTCATGTGAATTAGAAAAAACATAATTTGATGAAGTGTGCAAGCCAAAAAAAATGCAGAAACACAAGGAAAAAATGCACGGATATGAGCATTTGTGAAAAGGCACAAGAATCATGTGGATATATATGTGCACAGAATATATGTTGTAGAGTGGATCAGTGGTGTAATACAGTGTAAGAGAAACAACGGTCTGAGTTGAACCAGTGAAAGAGAACGTAGTCAGTAAATCAGAGTTCAAATCTTTGTGCGTGCAGACCTGAAGTCATGAATCTATACTATCTACATCTCAGGGCAGTTGTATGAGGCAAGGAAAGGAGATTGGTGTCTCCACTTAGGTTGGTTCCTGAACACTGTGAGTTGGTGCTTGCGCAGAGGATTGGTGTCCTCACAAGTTGAAGCTTGCAGTCTGCAAGTTGGTGCTTTCCAATAGGATTGGTGTCCCAATCAGAGGGGTGTATGAGTGAGTCAGTTCTCACATCAGTGGAGATCGATGTCTCCCATATTTCTCTGTAAATTTGTGTGTGTGTGTGTGTGTGTGTGTACCACACACACACACAAAAGGTTTCTTCAAATATTTGTGCACAGTTTATTTTTATTGATGTGGTGTTAAATTGCAATTGGTGCATGTTTTAAAAGTGAATAATTTGTCAATCTGTGCATGATATTGATTCACCCCCTCTAAGTATCATTAATAATTCCAAAAATTAGCATTAGAGCGAGTTGCTTTAGTATAGCTTAATAACTGAAAGGAAGACAACTGCGCAGACATGGCCTGTGAATTTGGTCTGAATACAGATATAGCTCCCCTATTCACTAGAACAAACTATCTATTGTGGAGCATAAGAATGGAAGATTATTTGCGATCATGTGGACTTGACATTTGGCAGGAAGTTGTCGAAGAATATATTCCTTCAAAAGGGTCATCAAAATATTCTTCCAAAAGGAAATTGAAAATGAATAACAAATTAGCAATGGATGCCATTATGGAAGGGTTGGATGAACCTATGAAAGGAAAAGTTGGAAAGTATGTCTCAGCCAAAGAACTTTGGGACAAGATAAAAGACCTTCATAAGATAAAGGAAGTGATTGTAGGAAGTAAAGAATTAGAAGAAGCAGACAAGAGTAGTAAATCCATTAAGGAAAGAGCCTTCAAGTCTAAATATAAGGAAACTGAAGAAGAAGACTGGAAGAGTGAATTGATAAGTGCCATAAACGATTTAAGAAAAGTGAGAAGAGAAAATGAAGGGATGATGGAACAACTGGTACAACTTGACAAAAAGGATCAAATGGAAGAAGCAAAGAGTACCAAGTATTTCCCAGTAAATCAATTAAATAAGAAGGAAATAATGTGTCAAGAACAAGAAGATGGCATTACTGCTATGAGAAAAGAGAATCTATCACTAAAAACAAGGTTGCAAGTGTACCAAGAGGAAGCTCATAAATTTAACAAGTGACACAGATCATAGATGAAAAAACAGAACAACTACTTGAAGCTAATAAGGCTAAAGAAAAGTTAATAGCACAACTATGTGAGATGGATTAAACCTGTGAAAAGCAAGTGCTTGATATTCTTTCACTAAAGGAAGAACTGAACAACACAGTCTCTCAACTGGAAACAAACTCGAACTTTGAAAAAAATACCATGATCTTGGAACACATCCTTCGTTATCAAAGATCATTACATGAAAATATTGGTATTGGGTTTGACCAACATCAAGATAATCTTAAGGAAGATCTTAAATCATTTGAAGAAAAGATCAAGGAAGACATCGATGTGAAAGGAAAGGAAAATCCTTTAGAGATTGACAAAAGAAAATTCAGGATGACAGAATAATCAAGAGGACAAGAGTTAATCAGGTACGAAAATCCTTTTCCTGTTTGCAGTTTTTCGTGCAACATAAGTGGGCATAAAGCAGTGAACTGCAATTTTGTGAACAACAAATTCAAAATAGTTAAGAAACTTGCTATATGTTGGAAGTGCAATAATTCTATACATATTGCAAAGTTCTGTAATAAGTTTGTATGTTACAAATGTAACATCTTAGGTCAAAAATATCAAAACTATAAGAATTTACATAATTCAAACAAATTATGGAAGAGAAAACAAGAATAGAACATAGAAGGAGAATCTCAGCCAAATTTACACGCTACCCACAAAATAAATTCTTCCGGAAATCAAGTAAAAGGAAACTACAGAAAGGTGTGGAAAAGGAGGTCAATAAATAAAAAAGGACTGACTCTATGCGCATAAAATAAAGGGAAAGTTTAAGATCAGGCTGGGTTAAAAATTATGTTGAGGGATTTTGGAACCGAAACTCTTTGTACTTCATGTACCTTAATACAAGAACAAAACAAAGATAATGTGATTCGTCACAGAAAGAAGGCACTGTGTGAGGTTACAAGATTAGTTGCATAGGCATAAGGAGAATTTGTGAGAAGGACTACGACAAATCACGAGCATTAATGACAAGAAAGGTAGTGATAAGACTAAAAACATAGCGTCATTAATGACTAATGGCAGAAATTGGTTAAATGTATTTGGACCAAATCAAGGTATATCTAAGCGGTATAGAAGGTAATAAAAACAATAAGAACACAAAGCTTCCAATACAAGTCGTTGATATCATACAAAGTGAGCTACTGATCCTAATGAGAATATCAATTAGAGAACAAGCACAGGCTAGAGCTGAGGAAGAGTGATGGAACCCAAGAGACAGTGTAGAATAAAGAACCCATCAATGGATATACATGAAGAGACTGAGCAGATGCCTGATCCATCATCATCAAAACTGATAAATTTCCCTTGCGATTACATCCCATCAAGAAAACCCACTTCGGAAACTATTAATCTGCCCACCATAAAGGACACAAGCGTACCAACATCAATAATACCAGAGGGAGTGCATGTTGAAGAAAGTATGCTCGGTCAACTATACAAATTTCAGTTTGTTGATTTTGATATAATTGACGAAGAAAAGTTTCCTTAGATGATCAATAGCAAATACCTGAGAAGGAGAACAGGGTCACACCCTAATGCACCAGTCATAATGGAAGTACAACCATGAGCATATGGGATGCATAAATCAAGGGTTTTGAATCTAATGGATATTATACATTTTGGAAAAATCCCACAAGTAAAGAAGTGTGGAACAATGTTGTTGTCACAGATACATGGTGGATTTCTATGGCTAAAGAGGTCTATATCCATTAATACCTAGTTGATATAATGGATCATTAGACTCCCTACTAGGGGAGAAGACGTGAGTATTCTTTTGGACAGGAATAGGAAAAGGCCCTTGCAAAGAAGGTAATAGAAAAGTACAGAACCCAAATATAAAGTAGAGGATTTTATGTTTCCCACATAAATGATAAAGATGTAAGGTTTACGGCTCAAATTTTGGGATGAAAGATGTTTCAAAAGAGTCAGCGGGACTAAGTTTCAGCAGCAATTATCATGGTCGTAGCACATTGCATGGAAGGGATTCAATTCAACTAGCCAACATTTTTGTTAAATGAGGTTTTAGCTTAATGCCAAGAAACACAAGAAAAAGGTACACCCTTCCATTATACTTGGTTTCCAATATGTATTGCGCTAGTAGGATGGAAAGAACCAAGAGACAATCAATTCTTTGTAAGAAATAGGAAGTCATTTTTAGTAGAACGGTATGCAAATTTGTGGTTTACCAATAATCAAAACAAACAGATACATAATGATATTAATTTCTCCTTCTACAATGAAGAGATTAGGGTTATTTTAAATGAAACACCAAGTATAAAACCACACATAATTGAATCATATAAGGGAATTGTACGCTTCAAGATAGGGATGCATCATACCTACATACAAGCCAGAAGAGATCCAGAGAAGCAATGGTTAATTACCATGTTCATTTGTTCCAAGGATGACATTGTGCAAATTGTAAATGATTGGGATCCGACGTGGAAAATTACACTAACAGAAGAAGAAGAGGAAACACAACAGAAACAACCTAAATGTTCCTTCATCCAAAGAAAAAAAACTGAAGGTGCGGAAATTCCTACAAGTGTTGCACATCAATTTGCGCAAATTAAAAGGAGAACACAACAAACTCAACCTTAAGAGTCATCAAAGAATAAAAGGAAAATTTCCAAACCTAGTCTTGTTCAGGCTCTAACTGAAGATAATATTGATCAAATTGGCCTGGAAGTCAAAAATATTACTAAGGAGACAATGAAGGATTTGGCTACAAGGGAAGAAATTGAAGATCTTGCGACACAACAAGAAGATATTTTGTTGAAGATTGAAGAAAATTTTGCGACAATGAAGCAACTGATACTGATGACGAAAGGGGGAGAAGGACAAACTAATGTGTAAAAACACTTAGAAAATACACAAACACATCATGTTGCGCATATGAAGACGACAACAGAGTCACATCGAATTCTAAAAATTTCAACTGCATCCCTGGTGCTTCCCACTCAAGAGATGCAGGGGTCATCAAGTCATGTAGAAATGATCATGTCGCACTTATCTATGGATGAGGTGCATGCACTGCATACGTCTATTGCGCATGAAATTAGATGGAGACATGAAGTTGTTACAGCTGACTGGTACAAAATCCAAGATGAGAATGAAACTTTACAGGAAGAATGTTCTAGTTTGAAAATAGAAAAAGAGAAGACTGCACAAAAGAGATCAGAGTTGGAGAAGAAAGCAAAGTAAGCAGCCACAAAAAGTGATTAGCTGAAACAAGACGTGGAGGAAATACAACATAACAACTCGACGCTACAAAAGGAAATAGAAGAAATATATAGTGTGCTTACAGAAGTTCAATTAGATGGATATACATATCCAGAAACAAAAGGTAATCAATATAAGTGAAGTTATCCAAAGTATTTGCATTGAGATTGAGGATCTCACATTGAAGCAACAACCAGGGACACCTCCAGAAGTCAGAGCTAAGTGGGAACATAGATGTGAAAGAATGGATATTGCTATAGGAAATATTAGGACTTTGGAATTAAAATGTGAAAAGCTACATGAAGAAAGTGAGTAGATCTGGGGAAGTTTGGTTGCTGACGAGCAGCTCAAGAAGTGGATCATAAGATGTTGATTGCACAAGATTCAGAACAAAAGATGCGTGATAACTTGGTCATACTACCAGCCACTAAGAAAATGGCCAAAATGGGGGAACACATGAAACATCAACAAGAAGTAAGTAGGATCAATGATGAACGTCATAAAATAGCCAACATGCTCGAACCACTATAAGATGAAAGTTTTCAAATCACAGAACAGATTGCACAGATACTAAGGGAAGTTAGAGAAGCCACTGATGACTACATGGAAACCCTTAAATTATCTACTATTGAGCATGCAGAAGAGGCGGTATTAAGAAAAGAAGCATAAATGGAGGAAAAAGTTGCAACAACATAGGCATCCCTACAACAATTCGCTACATCTAGAAGAGAAAGAAGAAAAGATCGGTCTATGATATTTTCTAAAACAAGGGATATTGCGCAGGATGGAATCTGGAGAGAAGCACAAGTCCAAGGGAGAAAACTACATATATTGCACATGTATAAGTTTCAAATTTTTGTCACTAACAATACATATCCCTTTTCCATTGATGTCAAAGGGGGAGAAATAATATGAAGCATGCACAGGAAGCGCAATGAGATGAAATGAAAATCGAAGGTTTCGCGGTAGAGCAAAGGATCAAACTAGCATGAACACAAGGGAAGCACTGTATTGTGTGCAAGCGGAATAGAGGAATTCATGATTAGAAAGAGCACAACTTCATAAGGTGTTAACATCAATGCCAAAGGGGGATATTGTTGAACTTTGGTTGTCATTGATTTCAAAGAGGACTTAGTGTCTATGTGCCAGTTTGAAGAAGTACTGAAAACTATGTGTGCAAGTCATTAATCCCACCTAGCCATGGTACTCCAAAGTTGATGTCAAAGAGGACTTAGTGTCTATGTGCCAGTTTGAATAAATATATAAAACCATGTGTGTAAGTCCTTAATCCCACCAAGTGATCGTCCCCAAGTGCGCAAGCCCCACCAAGCCAATGAATTAGTGTGCACAAGATCCACTAAGGCATGGTACCTCATTTGTGCGGGTTAAGACAAGTGGTAGATGCTTGGTAAGCTTGTCTGAAAAGAAAGGAAGAAGGGGTGTTATCATTTAGGGAATCCCCAACTTGTGGATGCATTGTTTGAACAAGTTGACTATAAATAAGAAGTAAAGGTAATGAGTGAAAAAGCAAGCTTGGAAGAACGCATGGAGTAATATTCTAAATTGGCAAGATTTAGTGAGATGAAATGCTCAGGGGAATCAAAAGAAACATAATTTGATGAAGTACGTGAGGAAACAAGAAATGTAGAAACACAAGGAGTATACACGCAGATCTGAGCATTTGTGAAAACGTGCAAGAAGCATGTGGATATATATGTGCATGGAATCTATGCTGTAGAGTGGATCAGTGGTGGAATATAGTGTAATAGAAACAATAGTCTGATTTGAACCAGTGGAAGAGCCCGCAGTTAGCAAAGCATAGTGCAAATATTTGTGCATGCAAACCTAGAGTCAGGAATCTGTACTATCTACATCTCAAGGCCGCTGGACGGGGAAAGGAAAGAAGATCGGTGTCTCCACTCAGGTCGGTGCTTGAACACTATGAGTTTGTGCTTGAGCAGAGGATTGGTATCCTCATAGGTCGGAGCCTGGTTCAACAAGTTGGTGCTTGCGCGTAGTATTCATGTCCTCACAGGTTGAGGCCTACAGTCTGCAAGTTGGTGCTTTCCATTGGGATTGGTGTCCCAATCAGAGGGGTGTCTAGTGAGTCAATGCTCACATCAGTGGATATCAGTGTCTCCCATCTTTCTCCATAAATTCATATTTTATACATATATACAAAAATTTTCTTCAAATATTTGCGCACAGTTATTTTTATTGATGTGGTGTTAAATTGCAATTGGTGCATGTTTTAAAAGTGAATAATTTGTAAATCTGTGCATGATACTAATTCAACCCCCCATCTCAACATCATTAATAATTCTAACAATCAGTACTCTTTGAAATCGAACATATTACTAAAGAAAAATGATGAAGAAGACTAAATATGATAAGAATCATAAGGAAAGTCCCATACGAACCTAATCACCATTAGCATTGATAATATTACATATTACAACTAGTTCAATCATTATTCGAGTTTTATTGTTTTTAATATACATGTATAGTGTAACATTCTGCTCCGGTTCATAAATGAAGTAACCCAACTTTGGGAGGAAAGGAAACCCCATCTCCTTCCCTATGGAATCGATTTTCATATGCAAAAGGAGGGTATCTGGATACAACTCCTTCCAAAAGGATAGAGGGATATCATCCCCTCCCAATTCCTCATTCCTCTCCAGTAGAACTCTGCTCAACGGACCCTTAATGACCCAGTATAAAGTCACTGTTTTATCATAAAGTCCTTGTCTGGATCTTGACAATATTGGATCTATCTCTCCAACACCGCTTCATCCAGTGATGGTGCATTCTCCATGACCTCCCTCCGGATCACATCTCTAGATCGGCGCAAATGGAGGGTGGGATAGTCGACTAATAATGCCAAGTAGCCTGTGCTACATGATTTTTCTCCTGGCTAGTGTGTTCCTTATGCTAATGCTCTCCCTTTCCTAAATTCTCGCCCGACTCCATGGCGAGCACGACAATTAACCAACACACGCCGTCACCCACAAACACACCACCTTGTTGCTGCATAATACCGCTCATATGCACTTCGTTGCACGACAGGTCATTTATCTCTTTGTTGCACTTGTTATACTTGGGGTCAGACCAGTTCAAATAATTTAACGGAGTGGCAAGGAGAATTACCATGAAATCTAACATGGCCTTCCCATTATGGATCTCCAAGCCAATGCAATTCCCCGACTTTCCATAATTGTCTTTGTCTGCCTCCTGCCACTTCCTGTACTTGCAACAAATGCCATTTAGAATTCCATATCGAAACCTGACTTCCTTCTCATACTACTCCAGACCGTGAATAACACTCACACTCATGCCCCTGTCACACTAATCCTCTTACCACATGATTTCATTAACACACTGTCCTCAACACGTGTTATCCTAAGCTGTGCTCCCGTCACCCTAGTCCTCTTACCACTTGCCTTCATTAAGGCACTATCCTTGACTCGTGTTATCCTAGTCTTAATGCAGCAGGGATGCCACGTTTCCATTCTCCTGAGACTCACCCGTGTCCAGGGACTCTCGGAGACAATGTTACCATGAGTGTATGACAAGGCCTTGGTGGGGAGGTTTGTTGGGAGGAACATGGGTTTTGTGACATTTAACCAATGAGTTGAGGAAAATTGGTTAGGGTTACTAGGGTACCGTCTGAGGTTAATCTCTTTGGAAAAAGGTTGGAAAGGTATATGTTAACACCTAAAATTCACACACATGTGACATTTCGGCGATTCATCTAGTAAAGCGTCATCAACATAAAGAATGCATCTCACCACAAGTATCCTCAACAGATCCAAAACACAGCACGAGTCCACAAGTTCCAAGAAAAAATTAAAACAAAGGGTAGCGTGGGTATTACACAGTTGACCGGCGCTATAGCACAAGTTACCTTAACAATGCTCGTGCTACAACCGTGCATCTTTTCCTACGATGCTCGCGCTACTGTTAAAACGGAGGGACCACTCATGCCCAACGGTGCATTAAATACTCAATCCTCCCCGAGGATCAGAATTCGACTCCTCACACACTTGGGGGCATTAATCATCCCCCCTTGTGTACCTCGAAACTAGTTCATGAAGGAGGAGAGTTCACATTTGGATCCAGTTGTTTGATGGCCACCTCTTGGCCTATAAAAGGAATCCATTGGCATTGATTTGGTAGAGAGAAATTAGAGCAATGTTATGCTGTTGGATTTGAGTTGGAGCTTCCTCGTAGCCCACCATTTCCTACCATTATTAGCATTCCCAAGCTTGATTGCCACCTACCATCAAGGGGCAAGTGTTTCTCTCCATTGTTATTCCTCCTACTTGGCATTTAGATTGGACAAGAAAGGCCACCCTAAGGGATATTGTTGGCTTCCCTTGAATCCTTCACCTCCTAGGTGTTTTACATCTATTCCATTGGGAAATACAAGAGTGGTTTAGCATATCTTTGGTTGTTGTTGAAGTTTGAATTCTCCCCACATCTCTTTCATTTTGTTTTTATTAATATTTTCATGTTTGAATGTGATTTACACTAACAATATCTTGCAAAATCACTTGGAGTAATACCACCAACCATCAAAAGGGGATCCAAGGACTAAAGCCTTGCAACAACCTATAAGGCTCAACCCCTTTCCAAGTGGAAGAGTGCATTTGAGAAATTTTTTCCATAACAGTTCTAATGGCGACCATACTTATTTTTGTTCATTTCTTTTTAAACTAGGTTGTTTTATGCTAAGTAGCTAATTCTAGGTATTTTTCACTTGCAAGTGATCAGGTATTTGACTTCTTGCTTCCAGAATTTGGACCCATTATGGCCACACTTATTTTTTTGTAGTCGCACGGTTCCCAGCGTCTCTGTTAAACTGATAGCGCATAATTGAATGGGACAGTCACACGCATAGCACAGGTTACCAGTGTCATACCTGCTCTGCATCGCCCATCGCACCCACATGCAAGGTTAGTGTATTACACATGCTACAACACGTTTGTATTGTATTAACCCATGTGGTACGCGCGACAGAGTCTGATTTAGCCATGCTATTGTTGTTAATTTGCTTTTTATCTGCATAGCTTAGTTTGGCAGGCCAATTGTTGCTTACTAGTGAACTTAAATTAAGGCTAATTCACCCAATTACTTAAATTCTTAGTAATTAGTGCACCTAGAACAATGTTAGGAAGTAAAGAGTACATATCTCTTGAAACTTACCTAGGTAACCAACTTTGAGGCTTTCAAGAGACCCCATTGTTGTCACTAGTAATCAAGACCATTTCTTGTTTATGCATCAAATCGACATGTTGTTTTTAGTAGTATTGCTAGTGTAGAAAACACTTTTTGCATACAAGCAAGGACCTAAAGATACTTGTTTCCCGAAGTATGCTCTTCAACTCGCACTTCATGTGAGCTTGGTGAATCAGAAAAAGGGTGAGAAGTGTGAAATACCTCCATTGCACACTTTTCTATTAGTTAGAATATTTTTATTTTGCAAAGCGCCATGAGCATCGTTTAGAGTTAGAAGTACACATTACTTGATATACTCTTTTAGTTAATTTTACAATAAAATCATTTTTTTTTCTTTCATCACATGTGTTTGCTCCACTAGCACACAATAAGAGGCCTAAAGACTCCTTCTACCCTAGTATGCTCTTCACCTCGCACTTCATGTGAGCTTGGTGAATCTGAAAGGTAGGAATTGTGAAATACCCCTCTTACACTCCATAAGTGAAACATTCAAACCCCTTGAAATAAACATTGTAATTGTCTTAACCAACTAAAATCCTCCACAGGAGGTCACAAAACAATATTTTAGTTAGGTAGGATTGATTGGGATAGGCATCCATTAATTCCCACCATTCTAGTTTCATTAGCAATATTTTGAAACATAGTATTGTTGTCTTTTAGGGTACTTACAAAATCCTGCTATAAGCAAGTGTTAAAAGAAAACTTGGATCAGAAGTGCGTTGTGACCAAGGAGGTGAACACCGAGGAATATCTTCCTTTCTCTCCCCTATAAGCCACTCAGGTTTTTGTAGGGAGATGAAACTATACCATGCAAGTCGAACCACTAATCCACACTTGATGCAAGGTATCTTAGTGGCCCAACTTAGGGTATCACCAAGGAGCAATTGTGAGTGCAATTGACTCATGAATTTATCTATTACCGTTGGGAGGTGTTTCCAAGTCTTCTTGATTGGATCATTGGCCCCATCATCGGTAGAACTAGCTCTTTGTTACCTCCACTAGTCGATTGGTGAGTGGATACCATTATCACCATCAATTGTGCTTTTGGGAGGCCCAGTTACATTTGAGAGGAAGGACATTAGGTCTTCTAGGGAATTTACATTTATTTTATTTTTAACTAAAAGTTTAGTAAAATCGTAATAAAAAATAACCTACATGTGGGGACTCATGCACTAAAATTGACATTACACATACCACTCACTTATTGCAACATTTTGCATCTATTGTGGTTGGCATATTTTTTGCATTTGTTCAAATTGTTTTTATTCAACTATCACTCTAATATTGACACAAATCCTACACCATTGAGGAACAAAACAACATCCTAATAAAGTCTCGTAGAATGCAAGGCCTATCCCCTCTCTCGAGGGGTGTTTTTACACCTTCCCCTCATGTTACGCGCAGAGTGAATTCAATCTGGGGTCATTCCTAGGAAACATTAATAGGATCATCTAGTCAAGGACAATCCTTGATAGGTATATTTTATCCCCTCAGATAATCTTTTAGATACACAACTCCTTCCCCAATCAGAAGTAGTCCCCCACTACCTTCTCCCCACGAAGATCCATTTGACCCATCCTCTCTCATAGGATTTCAATTGTTGTTTACAACGCCACCTAGGTCCCCCCCTCGTGGAAATCATATCCCACATACAATGGCAAGACCCATCGTCCCTACCTTACCATTTATGGCTAGTTTAAATCTACCTGATTTTTCCAAACTGACAAATGACCCCATTGCTCATGATGTGACATGGCCAGCTATGCCAAGCAAGCTTCCTTTCGATATTTCAAAATTCGAAGGAAAACAGGGAGACAATCTCACAAACCACATTATGTCTTTCCACTTATGGTGTTCATCTAACAACATAGTTGATGACCCCGTGAGGCTTCGCCTCTTCCAATGTACCCTCACTGGAACACCGAAATCGTACGTAAATATAGAAAGTGGCACCCATTCCACATTTGCGACATTGGCCACCACATTTATTATGTACTTTCAACTCCTAATCCGACATGATCTAGGCCTCAAAATTCTCACTGATTTTTGTCAAAATACTTCCACCTACATCACGGACCACATCCACGAGTGGCGTAGACGTTGCACACTATGAAAGATCAAAATAAAACCTCCCTTTTTGTTGGATTGGTTTATCAAATCTCTCCAACCCACCATAGCTAAATATGTCACCACATCCATGCCACAAAGCGAGGAAGAGGATAGTATGAAAGCACAACATTTCGACCTCATATATGCACAATCTGGATGACTTTACACAATCCTCCCTGATGCCCCGCAGCATAGGTCATTGGATCCTACACCTTTGGGCTCGCCACATTCGACGGATGGGATTATTGGTTCCATTTCCCATTTAGGAAAGGTTCCTCCCACCACATCGGTGCCATTCAACATGGTTTTGTATTACCCATCCATGCCACCTGTGTCAGTACCCCCTACACTGGTACCGACACCATCATTTGGTCAGTTATAGTATGGACCTTACAGTCCTACCTACCCAAACATTAGCCAAGCGATGACAATTCCCACACCGCTAATGGAGCAAGTCGCTCCTACATCCACCTCGAATGGAGTGAAAACAACATTTATCCCACCATTAAGGTATAAACCATATTATCCTTTCCCATGCCCAGTTGGTCAGCAACCTTTCCCCCACATGGGGGTTAACTTAGTCCAACCTTCTTACGCTCAACAATTTGAGCAATTGAATGTTGTAAACACCCAGAATCCACGGAATCAGGGGAAGAAGAAATGTAAGAACAAGCAAAATCAATAGTCGGCAGAAGGGGGCAATGCCCCTCCCCAGCAAAACCAGAATACGGGTGATCCAAATGCAAGGACTAACAATCCCCCCAAACAAGGGAAGAATCCTCCCTTGAGAACCAATTATTGTTGCTCTATTTGTGATGATTATGGTCATTACACACATCATTGTCCTGTTATCCTCGACTATCAACAGTTAGTGGAAGCTAAAAAGAAGATGGTGATGAACCCTCCTCGAGCATTGAATCATCCCCAACCACAAACAACAATGTTATAACAACCCTTTTCCAATCAAGGGGCAGTTATACAAGAACAAGATCCTCGCTCACCCTGCAACGACTCTTTCCAAAATATCTATACGCTGGATAGAAACCTTCAAACACGAGCCAAGGGTTATGATGGGCCTTCCACCCCCCAAGTGGAAGACATTTCTATCCCCTCAGGGGGGCCTTTTCAAATACCACGCCCGAATACCGAACAAATCCCACGGATTCTGAAAGCTCCACTCAGGCACACCCCTAGTAACCCCCACATGAAAGTTGCCCACAATTACAATATTGTGGATGACTTGGCTTAGTCCCCCATGACTATGTCCACATTAGAAGTACTACAATATTTCCCAATATAGAGAAAGGCATTACTCAATGCACTTGGTGTTGTCGACCCTTCTGACTTGCATCATGACCTTTGATTTTGACAAAGGTGATCCGCAACTACCACCATCAGTCGCATTTCAAGTTCCAGTCATGGTTAAAAAAGTCATGATCCATCGTTGTATCATCGACAGAGGCGCATCCACTTGCGTTATGTCCGTAAAAGTATGGAAATGATTAGGATCCCCCAAGCTAGTACCCTCATATATCACTCTTCACACATATGATGGAAGACCATCCCAACCAAGAGGATTGTACCAAAATGTCCCCAAAGATCTAGGGGCAAGATGGTTATGATCGATATCGAAGTAATTGATGTTGAGCTCGACTACAACATCCTCTTGGGGCGTAGTTATATGTACGCCATGAAGGCAGTAGCCTCCTTAGTCTTATGTATCATGATGTTTCCATTAAATGGGAAGATAGTTAACCTCGACTAGCTTAACTACTATGATCCTAATACAACAAGCAATCCCAACAACGTCCTACCCACTATATTGGGAGATGATCAACCGTATGTTGACATTTCCCCCGGCATGTACAAGGACTCCAATTTGTTGGGAGCATATTCGGGACCACCACCAAAGATACCTACATCTACCGATGGCCTAATGTGAACGATCTTCACCACTGAAAATGGAGTCACCTCCACCTCAACATCGTCATCAGCACCACCGCTGAGTCATGGCATTGAACAAACGTTGATTCCATCGGTACCATCGATTTTTCAACCCATTCTTGTATCCTCCTACAGGTGTACAAGGGATGCCAGTTATTGCTCAGTTAACTCTACCTGGGCTAACTTTGGGGATCTCGATGTGGTACCTTACACCACCCTTCCCAGAGATGGATCCCAAACCGGTCACCCATTATGAGTTTGTCCATGTTTCGACTACTACATCTGCAATGCATGTAACACATTCAGTTACGATATCCCAACCTATGACATCTGCAACTACACCACAGTTGGTCGTCACTAAGACCACCAATGGGGGAACCTAACAACCAAAGTTATAAGGTCCCTTATTATTTAACCCAACATCTAAATCAGTAGAAACCGCTAAGCCTAAAGTAGGGGGCATTAACCATCGGGAGGTAAAAGCCCCAGTTATGATCAATACTCCCAATCAAAGGGTCACACCATTGTGTTCTCTGTGTGGGAAGCAAGACCACACAACAAACCTATGTCCTACTCTACTAGAGTTAAGGAATTTTCTTAACACCCTTGTTAGCATCACCCACGCTCCATTAGCGATAAAAGGGGGAACACCTCCCTCGCCCACAACAAAGTCCAAAACATTGTGTACGAATCATGCATGTGCCATATGTGCTCAACATGGGCACTATACACACCATTTCCCTGAACTCCCTTGTACTAAGAGGCGTTATCAATAGTTCATCTCACTCAATTAACAATTGAGGAACCCCCCTTATAATACCAAGAAGTAACATTTGTTAATGTGATCACCACATCTCCGACACCATCAGTCACCCCTCCCATAGAAGTTGCTCCAACTGCAGAAAACGTGGTAGAGCTTGTAATATTGCAAGACCCATCTAAACATACAACAACACCATCACACAATGAATACTCATCATGTGGGCACTCCACCCATATGCTCCCTCCTAGCGCCATCACATGGATAATGGAGCAAATCAACACTCAAGAAGACCAAGAACACTTTCGTCCACACATAGAGAGAACTTGCCAATATTGTGGAGATACCACCCATTACTCCTTTTAGTGCCCCATTTTGTGCATCAAACGACAAACTTATCTTGAATTGATGAGAATGTAAGATCAATTACAAATACTCGGTGTAACCCCGCAAGCGTCACCAACCGAGGAGGTAGTACCAACCTTCCCAGACACCATCGATGTTGAATCTCCTTTAGCTGGTGTCTTCACTTGCAATGATTACTCATCTTTCGATGAAGATGCAGACCACCTGCAAGCATTCCCAAAAAATTAACAACCAAAATAGGGGGTTTGTACCCCCGAGTACAAGAAAGACATGCGACACTAACCGTTGATATTCTTATTTTGTTCTAAAAACTTTACTTTTGTTTCACATTATCTCGAATTAAGAAAGTAAACTACCTCTCTTCTTTTAATGCATATGGCCTCCCCAACGGACATCTACATAGGTTATGCAAATGATCTCAGTCAATGTTCCAAACATCTAGCGTCCACTTCTTAGGTTATATATTCCCCCTCCCATACACTTCACCACACCGGTGGAGTATGCTTTGGGGGCACTAACAAACAACCAAGTAGATTACAATACCGTAATAAGTCTCTTAAGCGATGCCATACACCTAGGAATTCATCATTTACAAGTACACCTTGACTCCCAACTTATCATATAGCAGTTGAATAATATATTATGAGTGTGCACCTCCCTCTCTTCTGAAATTTTTTCCGCATGCACCTTCTCATTTGATAGTTTGAAACCATAACTTTCACACATATACCGAGAAATGCCAATGCATTCGTTGACTCCATCGCCAATGAGGTATTGAATTGGCACCTAATACATCACCCAACCGCATAACCCTGCATGTCAATCATACGTAAAATGTCTATGTGTTTCACCCATGACTACACATACATATATCTCATCATCACAAGTCCTACGGTCGATAATACATGCTGAAAAAAAATATGATAGTATCAACTACTACATGTACATCACATCAACACATAGGCAACATAAAGCAAAATACACCTACATCACATACATATAGAGATGCATACATCATGTGCTGCAAAAATGGTATATACATATATATATCTCATCAAAAATGTCTTCCATGTACAAAAAAAGGCCTTCCTTAGGCATATACATAGCTGCCTTATGGGGGATACATCAAAAAACCCGCCTCCCATATGCCTATAAAAAATATATACATACAAAAATGGGGCCATAATCCCTATATACAAAAAGAATCAAGCCGCCTCGCCGGCTGGTGGATCTCAGGGTCCCAAAATGGCTAGTGGCCGCACATCCTCCCCTAGCGCTGAATCTGGTCCCCGTCGTTGACATGGAGGAGGGGATTCTCCTCCCTACACCTCACGTGCCATATGGCACACTGCCGCTACTCACCACATAATGAGCATCCATGCCGACCCACAATAAGCTGGTAAGTGGAGTGTCAGGTCCAACTCATCATCCTCGAGGTCGGACCAACCCCTCTCATCAACACCAGTATTCATCCTGCCAAACCTTTGCTCCAATTCGGCTACCAAAGCCACCATCCGGTCCCCAACAACCACCCCACCTGCCACAGATCCTCCAGCTCTGGATGCTCTTGCTCAGGTAGGACTACCCTCGGCTGATCCCTCCTCGGTCTTTGCCTCTGAGGTGGCCTCACTAGACCAACATTTGCATCACAAAAGAGAAAACCATCATCAGTACCTGATAAACATATATGTCATAAATGCGTAGAAATAGAAAGTATGTACAAATATATATGCGAAAAGTACGTAACCATAAACACATACCAGTCGCGTCGAAACCGATAGTAGGAATGGGCAGATACGGATCTCCTTGGAAGTCCATCTCGCTCACAGGATACCTCTCTGGCCAACCTATGCGGCCCTCCCATACATCTAGCACATGTGGCGTAAAATAGGCCCCCCACAGGCCCGCCACCAACACACGGCATAATACACCCCCAAAACGCCATCCACGACTCTTGTGACCCCCTCGGTGGTACCACTACCTGTGGCCTCAATGACAAATAGTGCTCGAAGAAGTATGAGAACAAAACGCTACCATAGAAGAAGGTGCATTGCCCCGCGCCCTGGCATAAATCTAACATTTGTTGCATCATAGACTGTAGCATCAATGAGCCCCATGCCACGGGCTGACCAACCATCACCCTCTCCACCAACTGGATTTGGCCTCCTGTAACCCGGTTGGGGGAGGTGACCCCCAAAACATGCTCAACCGTTGTCACCACAGCCTCCACCGGCAGAGCCCTCAGATGGCTCACCAACACGCCACCATAGTTCACCGAAATCTAGTCACCATCGCAGTACCGATCCACTAAAGTGTGTATCGTCTCCCCAACCAACTGTGGAGGGAGAGGTTCCCTCACCCCTCAGGGAGTCAACCCAGTCAAGAAGTAAATATCATGAGTCATAATACTCAGGTCCGTGCTCAGGTCCTCGCCTCCCACATGTCCAGTAGCTGTCATAAGAGGTAGTCGGTCGACCACATCAGAGGGCTCTTGAAGAATTTCAAGATCCCAACATCTTGTAAGGCATTGGTCACCTCCTAGTTGGATAACATAACCGCTCGAAGGTCATCAAACTCTCTCTCCCTCCACTCAACATCTCGAAGGTGCACCATCACTGATAAGCAACCACCTGCACAAGGAAATGATCACCCATCATACTTGTAAAAGTACATCAGCACAACTTTCTCTAAAAAATTTTGCATGTAGCGTGATATTTTGTAATATATACTCATGTAATGTGATATTTTATAATATATACGCATGTAGTGCAGTAGAAACACTATTCGATCGCGCGGGAGTTATACATCTCAACAGAGCGTGCAACCTGATTGTTTGAGGAATAGTCGCGCTAGCACCAGCAGCGGCCGAGGCATATTTATCCCATGCTACGCATAGTAAAATGAATATTTTTTGTGCTAATGAGCATGATACATAGCGCGCGATTTTTGGAAAATATCGCGCTAGGATAGCGCAAGATTTTCCAAAAATCCCACGCAGTAACCCTAAACACATTAAAACAATCCCTGGCCACCCAAGGGAACCCCAACCCTAACTCTACCCGGATAAAATAAAAGAGTACAAAGTTTAGGCATACCTGTGACTCGTGGCTCGACGAACGATGCACCAGATCTCCTAGAAACGCTCGAAAGGCACTTTAGAAGGTCGGTGGCACAAAGTACAAGTGATTTCAAAAAGTGGACCCCACCTCTATTTTATACTCATTTGACCCAAACTTCCAACTGATGCCATGGACAAACCGTAACTCCATTTTCAAAACCATTCACACCATGACGACCAACACTTTGAGCTCTTTGACATGGAACCAAAAAATCCAAATTCCCACTGATGTCACCAGTACACTATTTTTCTATCCAAGTACCCCACAGGTACACAATGTTTTGGTTATACAATTTTTGCATTGTCAATACCTTGGTTATGTCTTTTACTACACTTGGGTATGTGTGTCACATATGTAGGACCGTGATCAGGCCAATATGGATCCCCTTGTTTTTCCACTATATGGACAAGACTCCAAATCTCTAACAACAAGGGGCATGCACCCTACCGCGGGTATCATTGCGAAACTGGAATATAGACTCTATTTACCCTCCGTTTATAATGCATATCCCAGTATTCTCGCTGATAACCATAGAGTCCCCCTTCATGGCCTTGATGTGCCATCAACATCATTTCCGTGAATAACATGTTCCCCCATGGGTGTGCACAACACTGCCATCCCCATCATCAATTGGCACCCATGATGTCGACCCCCCACAAGTCTGAGGAATCCAACCAAAATTGAAATGACCCTCCCTTAGAGTATCATTTCATAATTGCACATTTGCTCCATCAAGTAGACACACGTCAAACTCCTCGGTACATGTTATGGGAACGATTCAAAGATCCCACTCATACCTCCATGAGCACTTTACCTTCCGCAATATTCCTCGTATCATCACCCCCACAAAGACACCGATTCCCCCCCCTAATGAAGTAACCAGTTCCATTCAGTTACCTCACAGACCTACACTGCATGGCATTGTTTCATGGGGCACCCGTCTTTGCGTCTGTAAATTAACCCTCACTTCACCATTGGAAAGTGTCCCTTGATCCACTCAAAACCGTGGGGATTTCTCCCATCATCACATTGGTCCCCCGATACACCCAAAATTATCGGGACCCCACCGATATTCTCTATGTACAAACAAGTTCCCTCGTCACCTCACATTGGGGTAACACCATATTATTTTGGTATCAACCCATGGTTTCCTTTGATCGATGAATATTTAGTCTCCATATGTTCAACAGTATCTATTTTTCCAGTTACCATTACCATTTGTTTTGCATCTCCATCAAAGCCCTTTCAATTGCAGTTTGTTTCCACCAATTTCAATATGTGTCGTCCCGAAAGAAAATCTAATGTCCCTGCTCCCCATGTTTACATCAATCAAAGGAAGTTATGATCCCCACGCTTATTAACTAGTATTTTGTTAGGTCTTTCCATCCACCAATTAATTACAATATGATCTCGGGTCTCAAGAAAGGACCCTCGTCTTATCATATACTTCAACTCTCGTTGACGTAAAAACATTATATTATGAGAGTTGCAGTAGTTGCAATTGTACCTTGGGGTCCCTTTCAATCAATATAAGGGATCACCTCGAACTTAGTATGGAGAGTCATTAGTGCTCCTAACTAAGTGGTTTCCCCTATGCTCGATGTCAGCACATCATCGCATCAGGGGAAACCACACTTTTGAAGGTAGCAGTGTTCACATTTGGAAATCATGGTAGCAGTATATTCGGTACAGTGAAGCCCTCAGGAATATTTACATACCAAGTTTAGTCCCCCACCATAGTGGGTTCATCATGGTCACCAACAATTCCACTTCTTTAATATTTCGCAGTAGCTCCAGGGTAATTTACTCAAACATGGATTGAAGCCACCTTCATCCATGTCCCAATAGTATAGTAGAGTCAAGACCTTTTGTCCTCTCTCATTATAATCACTTTGAGAACGTTTCACGAGCATGGGTATGCCCGCCTCGTTTGTATAAAAACTATTCTTTATTACAGCTCCAACAGTCGTCACCAACACTCTTCCCCCATGGGAGAACCTTATTTTGTCCATATATGCTTCGTCCTATAGAACAAGAGAGAAACGACATAAAACATGATGCATTATCGGCTCTACAGTACCTTTCGAACCTCATACATTAGAGGGCATATGTTAATGCCTAAAAGTCGCACACATGCGACATTTCATCGATTCATCCAGTAAAGCATCATCAACATAAAGAATGCATCTCACCACAAGCATCCTCAATAGATCCAAAACACAACATGAGTCCACAAGTGCCAAGAAACAGTCAAAACAAAGGGTAGCGCAGGTATTACATAGTTGACCCGCGCTATAGCGCAGGTTACCTGAACAATGCCCGCACTACACACGCATGACTTTTCCTTTGATAGTTGTGCTATTGTCAAAACGACAATACCACTCATGCCCATTGGCGCATTAAAGACTCAATCCTCCCCAGGGATTAGAATTCGGCTCCTCACACACTTGGGGGCATTAATCAACCCCCCTTATGTACCTTGGAACTAGTTCATGAAGGACGAGAGTTCACATTTGGATCTAGTTGTTTGATGGCCACCTCTTTGGCTATAAAAGGAAGCCATTAACATGCATTTGTTAGAGATAAATTAATCAAGGTTATGATGGTTGATTTGAGTTGGAGCTTCCTTATATCCCACCATTTCCTACCATTGTGAGCATTCCCAAACTTGCTTGCCACCTACCATAAAGGGGCAAGTGTTTCTCTCCATTGTTCTTCCTCCTACTTAGCATTTAGTTTGGACAAGAAAGGCCTCCCTAAGGTATATTGTTGGATTCCCTTGAAGCCTTCACCTCCTAGGTGTTGTACAACTATTCCATCGGGCAATACAAGAGTGGTTTAGCATATATTTAGTTGTTTTTGAAGTTTGCATTCTCCCCCCATCTCTTTCATTTTGTTTTTATTAATATTTTCATGTTTGAATGTGAGCTACACTAACAATCTTTTGTAGAATCACTTGGAGGAATACCACCAACCATCAAAAGGGGCTCTAAGGACTGAGGCCCTACAACAACCTACAAGACTTTGCCCCTCACCAAGTGGAAGAGTGCACTTGTGCAATTTTTTCCATAATTATATCATTTTTAAGACCTCAGAGGATGACCTAAACATTCTATATGGCAACTAGACGTGGGGTTTTGCTCCTTTTCATGCGAAGAGATGGAAACCATTTTTCGACGCTCACAATGAAAGAGTTTTTAAGTGGCCACTCAAGATAAAGATGTCGGGCTTGCCGGTCGAATTGTGGACCTTTGACATTTTCAGGTGTATTGATGATTCTTTAGGTGACTACATTTTTAAGCTTTAGGCAATCTAGTGTTATCTCTCTTAGTCATATTCTTGTTCACATCGGCTTTCGAGAAGGGTTATATTCCAAGATGGCCATATCTATTGGGAAATATTCCTATTTACAAGTCCTTGACTATTCGGTGTACCATTCCAGTGCAATTTATGCCATGCCCATGGGCACATGGCTCAATAATGTCATATTCCTTTCAAAAAAATTTCCAGGTATGATCGATAGAAGAAGAATGTTATTGTTTCCCTACCGCAGAAGCATTCCTCATCTGTTCTAGAGTGTTCTTCTTTGGATTCCCGAGAGGGTCCTCTGCAATGGGATTCTTTTCCCTCACTATCTATGGCAGTTGGGGCTTTAGTTGAAGATACTGATCCTTTTAGTGGAAAGAATTATGTAGTCCATCCCTATTCTTTAGATAGAGCTTCTCCAATGGATAAAGGTTCGAAGGATGTGGAGATTTTGGTTCTTGTTGAGATCTCATTGGATCATGTGATTCCACCCACTGTGGGGCATTGGCATCATTGCATGGAGATAAAGGTATGAACTAGACTTTCATTTATGAGAATCCTCCTAGTATTTGTTTGAATCGTTTATCTATTGGTAGTAAATATGGTTATGAGTCTTCCTTTGATATCATTTATGCCAATTATCCAGATGGGGATTTTGATTTGAATTCTAGGGCATTTGACCTTCCTTTCCTTACTAAGGTGTCTCATGAATCCTTTGTTTATGGTTATTATGGCTTCGGGGGGAAAGTGGAGTTCTAACACTATCCCTTTTTTAAGATTTCTCCCATGAGAAGGCTTGATTTTCCCTTGAATAGGCTCCATGGGAAGGGTGTTGATCGTCTTAAGTCTGTTGGGAAATTTTCTCACCTTCATGAGGATGATGTTAGCCTTTTTTTCTGGAATCCTTAGTCAATTATTTTTCCCTTGTTGGGTGGGTGGAGACCGATGGATGTGCCTTTCTTTTCAGATGAGGATCTTGTTTTCCACAATTGTGACAAATCCTCCTTTGATAGAGGTTTACCCACTTTTGAAGGGTGGCATTAACTCGATCTGGTTGGGTTAGCCTCCCCTGTTTCACAATTGACTCCATTGCTGAGGATAGTCTTGGATCTATGGTTTCTAGAGTAGTCGACCTTTCGATGCATACTTTAATTTTAGATGAGGATTTCTTTGGATCACCTATAACATAGGATGTCCATAGTATCAACCCTGTTTCTGGACCCTTTTAACCTTGTGATCTATCTAGATGGTTGCCTCCTATTGTGGAACCTGGGCCTAAGTTTAGTTTCCATGTTACAATTGTTACGCCTAGAGGTTCCAAATACTTTTTAAGGCTCAAATACCTATAATACTAGGTCAGATGTTAGGTGTGGGGGGTGGTATTTATCAGATGTATGCTCTGCAATCATCTGAATTAAGGGGTTGTCCACGTTATCAACCCTATTTTTGGACCCTTTTAACCTTGTGATCTATATGTTTGGTCGCCTCCTATTATGGAAACTGAACCTAAGGTTGGTATCAATGTTACTATTGTTATGCTTGGAGGTTCCAAATACTTTTTGATCAAGGGGCCGAAGACCAACCTTAGCTTCTGTGAGGGATTAATCCTTATGTGATGTTAGGGAGAGAAGGCATAAGTCTCTCAAATGGAATCTTAGAGAGAATTATCCCGTGAAGGAGATTTTTTCATTATTTGGCTATCCTTAAATTGTAGAGGGTTGGGGCTACCCTTGAAAAAATATGCCCTCAAAAAACCGGTGGAATTTCAGAAACCTTATGTTCTTTTTTTGCAAGGGATAATTGCAAGTGGTGATTCTATTTTGATCGATTAAAAGCTTTAATTACTGGTTGGGACTTTGCTTTCCTAGATTCCCATGGTAGATCGGGTGGGATCATCATTGGATGGCTTGATAAGGTTTTTATTTGTACCAATAGTTGGGTTGTTATAACAGGTCTTGGAGCCTGTCTTTTTTCGAGGGAGTTCATTCAAGCTTTTACTTTCATCAATATCTATGGGCCTTATCAAAATAGGGAAGCTTACTAAGAGAAATTATTTCACTCTGGCTTACTCTCTTAAGGTCGAGTGATCCTTGGGAAGGACTTAAATTTCACTCTTGGAGAAGCTGAAATTTGGGGTATCAAATAGACTCTTTAACATATATCTTTATCAGGAAGTTGGAAGAAAATTCTTTGTATGACTTCCTCCCTTCAAGATTAAGACCTACTTGGAGGAATATGCGAGCAAGGGATGAAAGCATCGCAAAAAGACTTGAAATTTTTTTAATTAATTATGGAACTCTCGAGGTGCATCAAGTAATGGGTTAGTTCTGGGGGAGATTCTGACCATTTCCCTATCCTGTTAGAGGTGGCATTCGATTAGACAAATCCTCCTAGTCCCTTCAAGTTATTTTCCACTTGGATTGAGGATGAAGGCCTTAAACACATGGTTAAGAACCCAGGGGTCCCCTTTGATGGGTCTCGAAGAGAATCAATTGCTATCCAATTCTTGCAAAATCTCAAAGTTATCAAAGCATAATCAATAATATGGGTAGCAATGAGAAGGAATACCATGAAAATTGATTTCAGGAACATAGAATCAGCTCTGGAATCCTTTTATTCTACCAATATGGAAGGATTTAGGATCCAAGAGGAGACGAAGGAGATAGTGGACCTAGAATTAAAAAATAAAAATAAAAATTTTAGAAGAAAATGAGGCAATATGGAGATTAAAAGTAGAGCATTAAGGTTAAAAAATGGAGATGATAACACAAAGTTTTTTCACAATTTTGTTAACCATAGGAAGAAATTTAACTCTCTTTGGCAGCTTGAGGATGAGAATGGTGTTAAATTATCTAGTTTCAAAAATCTAGTAGAGGTTGGTGTCAATCATTTTAGTAGACTTTTCCAAGAATATGTCAAAGCGTCAGCTGAATGGATGATGAGAGTTACAACCCTTTACCCTTATTTTTTCAATGAGGAGCAAAATAATGATCTCTTGGATCCTATATATCTTGACGAGCTTAAGGAGGTAGTTTTAAGTCTACAAAAGGATAAAATATGTTAATTTTAGCCTAATTTCACAAGCAAGATCACTGAAAGAAACACAATCACAAGATAGACAAAGATTTACCCCGGTAAACCCTCATGGGGTAGAAAACCCAGCAAAGCTTTCCTCAATATAGATAATCAACTCAATACAAGATGTAGTCCTCAACAAGAGCTCCTTCTCCTCCTATGTAGACCTCTCTCTCTCTTATGTGCCAATCACAAGTGAGTGAATGAATCAGCTAAATGAGGAACACACCTCCTCTATTTATACTCATGTTCTAACTGACTTTCACCCTAATGGGGTCGACCTCTCCCAGGAGAGTCTAATAACCCCTAAACAATAAACTCAGGGCCGACCTCACATGGGAGATCTAATAACCCTAGTTACCACACTCTCTCGGAGGAATAAACATCTCCGGATATACAATAGGGTCACCATGGAGGAATGTACCATCTCTGGAATAATAAAATACAAATATAATATTCTTAGAAGTTACAATATTTCAACACTCCCCCTTAACGAGAAGGATATTATAACAACATCTACAGGAGCAAGGAGTCATCAACTACATGATACATGATACATCTTTAAATCATTGGAAGCTTTCTTCATACATCATCATCAGTAACTCAAACAGTTACAGGAACATAATCAATACTAGAACATCAACATCTTCAGTACTGAGTCTTCATCTTCTGCAGCACTCAAACAGCTACAGTAACATCATCATCATCTGGATCACTTGATCAATAGCATCGTCATCTAGATCATCACGATCAACAGCATCATCATCTAGATCATTGCGATCAGCAGCATCGTCATCTAGATCATCACGATCAATAGCATCGTCATCTAGATCATCACGATCAGCAGCATCTAGATCATCTCGATCTACAACATCTGGATCATCTCGATCTACAGCATCTGGATCATCTCGATCTACATCATCTGGATCATCTCGATCTACAACATCTAGATCATCTGCAACAAACATGATCCAATTACGGGATGATCAATCCCTCTCACTTTAAGACACCTCTCATGTCTATGGACGATGCAATCCAGATATACTTACAGGATGATCAATCCTGATCCTTTTAAGACAAATCCATGTCTAGGGACGATGCAGTCCTTGATCCATTTAAGACAAATCCATGTCTAGGGACGATGCAGTCCTTGATCCATTTAAGACAAATCCATGTCTAGGGACGATGCAGTCCTTGATCCATTTAAGACAAATACATGTCTAGGGACGATGCATTCCTTGATCCATTTAAGACAAATCCATGTCTAGGGATGATGCAGTCCTTGATCCATTTAAGACAAATCTCATGTCTAGGGACGATGCAGTCCTGACCACAGTGCAAGTCCTTTTTCATACTGGATGTGACCTATATTAGATATAGGATTTACCACCACAGAGCTAGTCCTTTTTCATACTGGATGTGATCTAGATCAGATCTAGGATTTATCACGTACATTTTGAACTAAAAGCTCAAGGACGATGCAATCCTATCATCAAGTTTCGGAGACAGATGTCTACGGGTCAAGTCAAGGGACTGAAGTCCAGGGATGATGTAATCCCTCTTGTCCACTAGGGACTTCTTTCTCGGAGACATATGTCTACGGATCAATTCAGGGGATCGAAGTCCAGGGATGATGCAATCCCTCTCGTCCATTAGGGACTTCTTTCTCGGAGACATATGTCTACGGATCAATTCAAGGGACCGAAGTCTAGGGATGATGCAATCCCTCTCGTCCACTAGGGACTTCTTTCTTGGAGACATATGTCTACGGATCAATTCAGGGGACCGAAGTCCAGGGATGATGCAATCCCTCTTGTCCACTAGGGACTTCTTTCTCGGAGACATATGTCTACGGATCTCTTTTAGAACATGTGTCCAAGGATGATACAATCCACTTGTACACTTAGACCCAGTCTAAGGACCATTCACCAACCTCTCTCTCGGTATCACCAATACAGGTATCCACATCATCAACCTCACTGTCGATGCAAGAAATCTCATCATTAGTGACCACATCACTCCCCCTTTTGAGGAGGGTCCTTCTGAACTACACCAAGCTTGTCTCGGAAATACTCAAACTTTACTCAAGACAGAGGTTTGGTTAATATATCAGCAACTTGTTCGTTAGTGCTTACATACTCGAGCTTGATAGCTCCTTTCTGCACCAAATCCCGTATATAGAAATATCGGATCTCTATGTGCTTTGACTTATCATGGAACACTAGATTCTCTATCATCTTGATACAACTCTGGTTGTCACACAGGATCACAGTGGTGTCCATCTCTAAGTCAAATAATCCTGATAGCAGTTTTCGAAGCCATACCGCTTCACAACTAGCAGAGCAAGCAGCAATATATTCCGCTTCAGCTGTGTTGAGAGCCACACTAGACTGCTTCCTGCTAAACCACGAGATCATAGCAGATCCCAGACAATAACATCCTCCCGATGTGCTTTTCCTATATGATACACTTCCTTCCCAATCAGCATCTGTGTAGCCATGCAGTCTGAAGTCATGATCTCTAATATAACATAGACCAAAGTCTATCGTACCCTTTAGGTACCTCATCACATGCTTTGCAACTATCAAGCGAACTCGTCTAGGTTCCACTATATACTAAAGGTATTCACAGCAAAGCATATATTTGGTCTGGTATTTGTCAAATACATCAATGACCCAATAATCTACCTATACAGAGTCATATCCACTAACTCTGATGAGTCATCAGCTAACAGCTTCAGGTTATCCATGGGAGTGGCCATGGCTTTACATTCCAACATGTCAAATCTCTTCAAGATTTCCACAGCATACTTTCCCCGGTTGAGAAAGATTCCTCTTGGGCCTTGCCATACTTCCAGACCTAGGAAGTAGTGCATCAATCCGAGATCTTTCATCTCAAATTGTGAAGAGAGCTTCTTCTTGCACTCGATAATCTGTTTCTCATTTCCAATCATAAATAGATCATCCACATATAGCAACAATATGATAGGTTCATCATCCATAACTTTGAGATAAATATTAGGATCAGCTTTACTCTTGGTAAAGCCCAAGCTTGTCAGGAAACTGTCAATTCTTCCATACCAAGCTCTCGGAGCTTGCTTTAACCCATACAAAGCCTTCTTCAGTTTGCATACGTGAGTTCTTCTATCTTCAACCTCAAATCCTGATGGTTGTTCTATGTACACTTCCTCCTCAATCACACCATTCAGGAAGGCTGTCTTCACATCCATCTGGTGTAATTCCCACTTCATCATGGATGCAAGTGCCATGATGGTTCTAATGGAAGTGTACCTTGCAACTGGTGCAAATGTTTCTTCATAGCCAATTCCCTCTTTCTGAGAGAACCCTCTAGCCACAAACCTTGCCTTATACTTTTCAATGCTGCCATCCGCAACATGCTTTATCTTGCATATCCATTTGGAGGATACCACACTCTTATACTTTGGCTTGGGAACTATATCCCAAACATCATTCTTCATTATTGATTGGTATTCCTCCGTCATTGCCTCCACCCACCCTTTCTTATGAGATGCTTCTTGTTGGAAAGCGGTTTGGTAAGTTGGTATCGCAACATCTACGATGCTGCGACAAGGAAGAAGATGGCGCAAAAGGCGACGGTGGAAGATGATTTTGTGCATGTGTGGGTCAATTGTACCATGGATCACGGGTTTTGGGTCATTTGGACCACATATTATGTACTATTGGGTAGGTTATACCGCAGAATGCGGGTTTTTGGTCATTTTTAGACTAGGTCAATTAGAGAGTGGGTCATTTGGCCATAGTGTCAGTTAGGAAGTCGTTAGTAAGTGGACAAGAGTTGTAAGGCAAAAGCCTATATATAGATAAGAATTGTAAGTAGAGGGAAAAAATGAGAGATATACAACTTGCGGGAGAATAATGCGAAACTCTGATGTTGGTTGTATGATTTTCAGGTATGTTTTGATGTCAAGAGTAATTGCGGAGATCTAGTTTTTGCAGAGACATTGTATCTAGGTTGATAATGATAATATGATGAAGCTATTTTGGTACAATCTCTGTGTTCAATCTGCTCAATTGTGCCGCAACCATCCTCCTTCATTTGGCGGAAACATGGTTCCGTCTGCCCTTCCTGGACGCCTCGGGTGAGACCTCATCTGCTTCACAGGTGTTGCTGGGTGGGATAAAACCTGTTCGGGCCAGTGGCCAGGGAGACTGCAGTATGCGTCGACAGTGAGTGGGACCCCTGTCAACTGGGTTTGAGCCAACAAATGGTTCCGTTCCAGGGACCGCGTTCGAAGTGAAAGGAGGAAATGTTGTGGCATCTGACGAAACCAGAGATCCAAGAATGGTTTGATCAGAAGTTGCAGGAATTCGCTGAAGAGGAAAGTCGGAACACTCGATTGACAGTAGGACAGTGGGTGGATAGATACATTCATGATGGACCGCATAAATGGTTCTTCTGTGAGTTCCCGGTTCTATTGTTCGAATGGTTGGCAAAGTTGACATTCCAGAAGAGGAACTTCCAAGGTGGTGAACCGACGACCTAGACCCCCAAATTGATTCAGGAACTGCAGGAAGTTGATAATAAAGCATTGCGGGCTGTCGAAGTGTGGTTCGATAGCATCCTAGAGGGCTATATCACAGAGTTCACAGTTGATACTCAGAAGTCTTATAGTGAAGCTGAAAGATATTTTTTTCGTGAACCTCGGGGCAGGTTTTTACTGTCGCTTCAATTGTCGATCAAGATGCTTATTTGCGAAAAGGGTATATTGAAGATGCATCGTGATCAGTAGACATCCTGGTTGGCAGAGGTCGTGGGTACCGCGACGGTTGGGGGGTGGTGCATGGAATGTTAAGGGGTAGATGGGTGCAGGTCATGATGAGACTGTGAGTGAAGCCGAGGAAGAGAGTGGTCTTACGAGGGGAGGAGCGAGGTTCCGACAGGAAAAGAGGCAGAGGATGGGAGAAGGTCCTGCTGCGGTCGAATCGCAAGACCGTGAAGGAATACCACATGAGACGAAGCGACCTCACAATCCTGACAAGAACAGCCAGGCTACGCCCAGGATAGAGGCAGGACCAAACCCTAGCACCAACGTACCCACACCTCTGCTCATTATCTCTCAGATAGCAAGAAATACCACTTCGGCACCGCCAAGTTCGTCAATCCCACAGAAGCTAATTGGTAGTAGTACAGCGAAAGGAGGAAGGAAGCCTAGAATGGCGAGAGATGATGCTAAGTTACCGTTGTTCCACGGGATTGCGACAAACAACCCCGAGCAGTATTGGTTTTTGTGCAAAGCGGTCTGGACCATCAAACAGATCACCGATGATGCTGCTAAAAAAGGACAGTTAGCGACGACCCTGTGAGGTTGTGCATTAGATTAGTTTATGAAGTTCGTTCTAGTCACTACAGGAGCCCTAAAGAAGTCGCTGGATGAGATTCGGGATGGCCTGATTGCCGAATTTAGAAGGCCCAAGTCTGAGGCTCAATATATTACAGAATTGAAAGAAATTAAGCAGTATCCCAATGAAACGGTATGGGATTTCGACCAGCGATTCAAGACGCTGATGGAAAAGGTTAGTTTCGATATGAGCGCCATCCAACATAAAGAATGGTTCATCGCAGCACTGCTACCACACATTCGGATACCACTGATGCAACAAAACATCTCGAAACCCAGTGAAGCTCTGGAGATTGCAATGCGATTGGAGGCGTTGCCGATTGGATAAAATGCAGCCGGGATGTCGCAGATACAAACACAGCTCGCTAACTTAACTATACAGCTGCAAGATTTGAAAAAGGGCAAGGAGCAGCGCGACGATGTCTGGTGTATGCGATGTCGAGGAGAAGGGAATACGAAGGACAATTGCCCAGGCTTCCGTAATTATTTGGTTTCAGGAGTGCCAAATCCATTGAATGGTGGTAGCATGCCATGGTGTCACGTCTTCTAGGTGTATGGACACAGTCATGACAATTTCCCATATATGCAGAAAATGGTCACCACCCCAAGGAATCTCTATTGTACATTCTGCAAATCGGTGGGTCACGACGACAAGGATTGTTGTGCATATGGGTTGCTACAAGAAAGAATGTGTGATGTGATTTATGTCAAGGATGACCAGCGTGCTGTACAACATCTGCAACCGTAGGTAGCCCAGCCGCTACCTCAACCACAGATGCAGTTTGTACCATAGCAACAACAACCGCCGCAGTTCATGCCATAATATGCTCCAATGCAGATGGCTCCACAACAGCCACAGTATGTACAACAACTGCAGTATGCACCACAAGGACAAGGAATGCAACTAGCACCAATGCAGCAACAGTTTAATCAACCACAGTACCAACAGCAGGGAGGATTCCGGGGAGGATACTGGGGTGGCCGTGGCGGTGGATTTGGTCGTGGAGGAGGACGAGGTGGTCATGGACCTATTCAATGCTATCAATGTGCGGTATGGGGACACTACCAGCGAGATTGTCTGCTACTGCAGAACCAGTGTACCTTCTTCTTTGTTAACGATCACATGGTTGAGAATTCTCCACAGTTGATTGCGCAATGGAAAGCAGGAAATACTCCCCAGTTGTAGAACCAGCCCCAGGCACAGCAGCTTGCCCAGAACCCAATGCAGCAACCAGTAAAGAACCAGAATATGCAGCCTAACCAGAATCAGAATGTGAACCCACCTGGGAATCCGTCGTTGAACCAGACCCAGGGTGCAAACATCGCGACAATTTCTGCAGAACCAAGATCGTAGGATGCTTCTGTTGCTGTGGTCACTCACGGAGGAAAGACAACTGGAGCAGACAGTTCAAGGATCAGGTTAGTTGGAAAAAAGAAGGTAGCATTTGACATTGATGAGGAATGGGAGACGTTTCTTCAAACACGACATGCACTAGAAAACGACCGAGGTAAAGCTATTATGTATGACATGCCTTCTACTTTTGATGCCACTTCGGAGGCCGTCCCGTCACAACGGTCCAGCACGCTTCGAGCATTTTTGGAACATTGTTTGTCCCTAGCCAAAGATCCTGATGCTCTTGCTGTGATTGAAGCCTTGTTGCGACGACCGTCCCAGGATTGACAAGAGCTCGCGGTTAATTCCCTGCAACGACAGAAGACGGGTAAGGAGATGCGGATGAATATTCAAATTGGCGAGTACGATGTTGATTCGGTTATTCTAGACCTTGGTTCGAATGTCAACATCTTGACCAAGCAGGCTTGGCAGAAGATGGGGAGCCCCCCATTGACCTGGTCTCCTGTATAGCTCCAGTTAACTAATCATGCTAAAGTAACACCAATTGGGAGAGTTCCACAAATGGTGGTGGACATTGAGGGAATGAAAACATATGCCGACTTCGATGTAATAGAAGTAGTCAAGGGAGGAAGCTCTTATCCAGCATTATTAGGGATTGGATGGGCTAATGATAGTGGAGCTGTAATCAACTTCAAGCGACGAATGATGACTTTTGAAAATCGCGATCTCAGAGTTATTGCCCCGTTGGATCCGGTTGAAGGACGCCGCTACATAGAGCCATTGAAGGACGATGATCCTAGCGGATGGGACCATGCATTCAATATTTCTGAAGATTATATCCATCTGATTGCCAACGGCAAGCTGGCATGGCGCAGCGACAGCTCTACGTCCTCCGACTCCGATGATGTGCTAGAATATTGTCAGAACCGCTTGTACAAGGTATCGCTCTGTAAGTGCGGGTTGGTTACACAGTCAGTATGTCGTATCGCAACTGAAACGGTTACACTCCCAACATACGACGGGCTTCCTGGCGTCTCTGATTTTCTGACGGAGTTTGAAGAAAGAGTTTCTGAACCTCAGCGATTGCTGGTGTTGAACGAAGCATTGAAGGCTGCTCCAGCATGCTGGTGGGAAACACACAAGGCATCAATTGATGGATGGTCGAAATGCAAAAGATTGATGATGGTACGCTTTGGCGATACCGAGATCTACCACAATGGGAAGTATGATGGTCGGGACAACCTTGGTGGTCATTTGATGGAGTGTCAGCGGTTATGGGTATCACGACCAAAAGATGAGTGGGCCCATGATTTTATCCATACTTTGGATTAGATGCCACGCTCTTGGTATACTGCAGCTGAGTTGCAAGGGGAAATTTCTACTTGGTTAGAGCTCACCGTGTGTTTTACCCATACATTCAGTTTTGTGGATGACGATCGCGAGGTCAATAATGCATTACAGCTCATCCGCGATGTCATTCTACAGGTTGTCCCGGTGGCCTATCCCCCGGATCCACATGCGCATTGCCAGATGTAGTCTCTCATGGAATGCTTCAATATCAGTGGTGGGCCAGAAGATGGTGATGATCCACAGAATGTGAATATCTTGGAATCCAAAGGAAGTCGTGCTGTGGTACCATGCCTGATGTGCCAAGCGATCCTCTCAGTCAGCCGTTGAAGATCCGCAAGATTAACATTGGGACAGAGGACACTCTAAAGTTCACCAATGTTGGGGATTACTAGGATGATGAGCTAATAAGCAAGGTCACTGATATGCTCCACGAGTTTCAGGATGTATTCCCGACAAAATTTTATGACATGAAGGGGATTTTGGGCGATTTAGGGGAGATGAATATTCCATTAAAACTAGATGCTAAGCCGGTCCGGCAGCGACCCTATCGGCTAAATCCATGACATAAGGAGAGGGTCAAGGCAGAACTTGATCACATGCTAGACGCTGGTATTATTGAACTGGTTGAGGAGTTGGAATGGATCAGTCTTATGGTGGTGCAGGACAAGAAGACTGGAGAGGTGCCTGTGTGGATTTATGAAAGTTGAACGATGCATGTTTGCATGACCCCCTTCCGACCCCATTTACTGACGAAGTGGTCGAAGGAGTGGGCGACCAAGAGATGTACTCATTCATAGATGGGTTCTCTGGCTACCATCAGATCCGTATTGCCAAAGAAGATCGCCATAAGACAACTTTTGTTACCGAATGGGGATGCTTTCAATTCATTGTGATGCCATTTGGCTTGAAGAATGCACCTGCGATATTTTCACGGGTTGTCGTTCCCCGCATTCAAAGATTTCATTTAGAAGTTCTTACAGGGATACATGGATGATTGGACGGTCTATGGGTTGGTTCGCGATCATCTAGCGAGTCTGCGGTTGATGCTGGAGCGATGCCGACAGCACCAGATATCGCTGAATTTGAAGAAATGCATCTTTTGTACACCGTTTGGCATACTGTTGGGTCATATTATGTGTAAGCAAGGATTGTTGGTTGACCCAACAAAGATCGCGCTTATTCTGAGTTTGACACCACCGACTACTATTAAGCAGTTACGGGCGATGCTGGGACACATAAGGTATTATCGCAAGTTCATCAGGGGTTACGCTGCGATTACTGCCCCTATGGAGAAGTTGTTGAAGAAGGATGCCGTGTTCTAGTGGAGCCCAAAATGTCAGGCTAGCTTTGAAACATTGAAGGCGAAGGTGGCGTCGGCACCAATGTTGGTATTTCTGGACTGGAGTAAGGAATTCCACGTCCATGTTGATGCCTCATCGATTGCGTTGGGTGTCGTATTGGCTCAACCAGGAGAAGGTGATCTCGATCACCCCATTGATTTTGCTAGCCGGAAGTTGTCATCTGCAAAAAGAAACTACACTACTACGGAGAGGGAAGGTCTGGCAATGATTTACGCTTTGCAGAAGTTTCGCCATTACTTACTAGGAGGCCATTTCAAGATGTTCACAGATCATTCTGCATTAAAATACCTGGTCAATAAGCCTGTGTTGGGGGGGAAGATATGCCGCTGGCTACTTATTTTTCAGGAGTTCGATTTTGAAGTCATTGTGAAGCTCGGCTGGTTGAATACCGGTCCTGATCATCTCTCATAGATCGATACAAGAGAAGAGCTGACCAACATTGAAGATGGGTTACCGGATGCCCAACTATTTCGGGTTGAGGTTGCAGATGGCTACTTTAAGACAATCATTCAGTTTCTAACAACGGGTACTGCACCCGACGAGTTCACCACCAGTATGAAGAAGCAGTTGGTAGTCAAGGCAGCGGACTTCTAGCTAATTGCAGGAGAGTTATACAAAATGGGTGCCGATGAGGTATTGCGCGGATGTGTCCTACTACATGAGCAAGTGCAGATATTAGCAGAAGCGCATGGAGGAGTGGCCGGAGGACACTATGACGGTCGGGCGACTCCTAAGAAAGTGCTGCGGGATGAACTATGGTGGCCCACACTGCATAATGATGCGACATACTATGCACGGTCCTGTGATGTCTGTCAGTGAATTGGAAAACCATCCCGACGCGATGAGATGCCACTCATGCCTTAGTTGACATTGCAACCGTTCGACAAATGGGCAGTGGATTGTGTCGGACCAATCAATCCACCAAGGAAGCGCACGGGTGCGCGCTATATTATCACCGCGACAGATTATTTGACTCGCTGGGCAGAGGCAGCACCAGTAAGTGATTGTTCCGCAGCAATGGCGGCACAATTTTTGTTTGATAACATCATCACTCGTTTCGGCTTCCCCAAGATACTGCTGAGTGACCAGGGAAGCCACTTTCTCAATCGCACTATCAGCGCATTGACGGAGGAACTGCAGATACATCACAAAAAGAGCACACCATATCATCCGCAAGCAAATGGCACGGTGGAAGCCTTCAACAAGGTATTGGAGCATGCGCTGACCAAGGCGTGCAATACGAACCGCGACAACTGGGATCTGAAAATCCCAGCGGTGTTGTGGGCCTATCACACCACATGTAAACACTGGACAGGGAAAACACCATTTAGGTTAGTATATGGACAAGAAGCAATTATTCCCATGGAGTATATTGTCCCGAGTTTGCGCATCGCAGCTGCAACAGGCCTGGATGATGCAACGGCCCTAGATGAACATCTAGAGCAGTTGGTGAAGTTGGAGGAAGATCGATTCATCGCTGGGTTCCACCAGGGAGTAGAGAAGGATCGCCAGAAGGCATGGCATGATCGCCACATCAAGAACAAACAGTTTCAGCAGGGCGACTTGGTGTTGTTGTACGACAGCAAGTTTATGAAACAACTAGGAAAATTGTAGATACATTGGCTTGGTCCGTATCGCATTAGTAGTATTACTTCAGGGGGTGCAGTTCAGTTGCAACAGCTAGACGGGGCGATGCTCCCTAAAATGGTGAATGGTCATAGGTTGAAGCCCTATCGGTCAAGCTTGGAACAGCGCGATGCCTGAGTCGCGTGAAAAAAAATAAAAATAAAAATGTGTGGGTGTTTCAGGATGATCGGTGGTAGGATGGTGCATCGACGGAGAAACAAATGCGCAAGCAGGAGGGCTTATGTCACAAGTGAAAAATGACCTGTGACAACTAGAAGTGTTGCGCTCGGGTCACATTAGAAATCATTACACAGTCGACATCTTTATTTTTAGGGAATATCTGTTTGTTAGACGAATCAGACCGTGTCAGAAATACGCACATGTGGAATGAGGAATACGTCGAGGCAGCATGGCCGACGGCACCTAGAGGGATGGGTTGCAGGGTTGGCACAAGGCATCCACCATGGCGGTATGGTCGAAGGTCTTCTTTGCACACTTTTGCACATAGGGTGACAGGCGAGGGTATGATCGCTCCGCCCACTTCTGATGTCCGAGTAATGGAATCTTATGATTACCCTGGAGCGTGAGTAGGAGGTGCACCGGATTGCCAAGGCAGACGAACGATCGAATGTGCTGTATAAATATAGGCCCCAAGGATAACGGGAGCACATAGGTTGTTTTAGTTCAGAGAGGTTATGTCACGAGACGTTCAGGCATCTAGCTAAGTTAGGAATTCCAAGGAGGTTGTGGAAATGATCCATTTTATTTCCTACGGGAGCACACTAGGTGCGCTGAGGGCCTGAACCACGAGTGTACATGAGCAATTAGAGCAAGCTGCGCTTTAGACACTCCGGCGTCACAATAATGAAGTCTCATCTGAGATGTCTAGGTAGTTGGTGATGGTTCAAAGTCTCGTGGTCCCTTCGACCATACAAAAGGGGGGGGTTGTTGGCCCCGGGTCCCTGTAACGTATGCATACTGGTGTGAAACAGATGTGCCGGAATCGCTGGCCCATTTTGCACCTTGGCGTTGCTTGCAAAATTCCTCTCTGTCTACAATTGGTCTCTCAAGACTGGAGGATGAGTTTGCAAGGCCTGCAGCAGTAAGCTAGGACGAGTCCAACTTTGGGTAAGAAGTACATGACAATGAGCAAACGATCAGTACACCAGAAGGAGCAAAACAACATCGCGAGATCCAGACAGCAAGAACAATTACAGAACTCGAGTTCTGCCCTAGTAGAGTAAAGACCATCGAGTACACTGTATCCAGTTGACGTGGCTCGAGGGCGAGCCACAAGATTGTTTTGGGGGCCTGTTGGCAGGCGGTTTGGTAAGTTGGTATCGCAGCATCTACGATGCTGTGACAAGGCAGAAGATGGCACGAAAGGCCACGGTGGAAGATGATTTTGTGCACGTGTGGGTCAATTGTACCACGGATTGCAGGTTTTGGGTCATTTGGACCACATATTATGTACTATTGAGTCAGTTATACCGCAGAATGCGGGTTTTTGGTCGTGTTTGGACTAGGTTAGTTAGAGAGTGGGTCATTTGTCCATAGTGTCAGTTAGGAAGTCGTTAGTAAGTGGACAAGAGTTGTAAGGTGGAAGCCTATATATAGATAAGAATTGTAAGTAGAGGGAAAAAAAGAGAGATATACAACTTGCAGGAGAATAATGCGAAACTCTGATGTTGGTTGTATGATTTTCGGGTATGTTTTGATGTCAAGAGTCATTGTGGAGATCTAGTTTTTGCAGAGACATTGTATCTGGGTTGACAATGATAATATTATGAAGCTATTTTGGTACAATCTCTATGTTTAATCTGCTCAATTGTGCCAACCATCCTCCCTCATTCGGCGGAAACATGGTTCCGTCTACCCTTCCTGGACGCCTCGGGTGAGACTTCATCTGCTCTGCAGGTGTTGCTGGGCGGGATAAAACCTGTCCAGGCCGGTGGCCAGGGAGACTGCAGTATGCATCGACAGTGAGTGGGACCCCTATCGACTGGGTTTGAGCCAACACTTCTTCATAACTGGTGGTTTCTTGATCTACAAGATCACACATCAGGGCCACATAGTTGGAGAATGTCTTTGGTTTCTTGCTCACCCTAGTGGAGCCTTCAGGAGATCCATACTTTTCTGCTCCTAGTATAATGTCTCTTTCCCATGCTGGTTTTCTCTTCCTTGAAATGTTCATGACAGGGGGTTCTTATGGTTCCAACATATCATGGTCTTTAGGTGTTGTCTCTTCAGGAGTGGGTGCAGCTTCTGTAATTATGGAAGGTGCCTCTTCCTCATATACTTCTTCATGCTGGAACTTCCTAGATCTCTTGAGGGCTGCCTCTTCATCAAATGTTACATCCCTACTTATTTCCATATGATGGAATCCTGGGATGTATATTCTTAATGCTTTGGATGCATCACAATATCCAAAAAATATTCCTTTCTTCCCAGAAGGATCTAGCTTGGTCCTCTTTTCTTTTGGAATGTGAATGTATACTAGGCATCCAAATATCTTGAGGTGACTTACCTCAGGCTTCTTCCCTGTGAACACTTCTTCTGGAGTCTTGAAATCAAGAGCACTATGAGATAGTCTATTCTGCACATAGACTGTTGTCCTGGATGCTTCAACCCATAGATACATAGGTAGGTCTTGATCATGTATCATTGTTTTTCTGCTTCCATAATAGTTATATTATTTCTTTCCGCAACACCATTTTGTTGGGGATTATAGGGAGTGGTTAGTTCCCTCTTGATTCCAACTTCTTTACAAAAGACTTCAAAATCTTTTGAAGTATATTCTCCACCATTATCTGTCTTGAGTATCTTAATCTTCTTTTCTAAATGGTTTTCTATCAAGGCTTTGAATTCCTTGAACTTTCCAAAGACTTCATCTTTTCCCTTTAGAAAATATATCCAAGTCTTCCTTGAGTAGTCATCAATGAAAGTAAAGTAGTATTCATATCCACTCAAGGATGTGGATGGCATTAGTCCACATACATCTGAATGAATCAATTCTAATGTACTCTTAGTCTTTGTATCACTCTTTGGAAATGGGTTCTTGACATTCTTTCCTTTTGCACACCCTTTGCAAGTGCCATCATGATCAATCTTTAAGTCTGGTAATCCTATGACTACCTTGCTCACATGAGGTAGTGCTTTGTATTTAATGTAAGCAAGCCTTCTATGCCATATCTCACTTGGGCTAGTGGCTTCATGAACAAGGGCAGCTTCTGGATGGCCCTTGAGTTTGTATAGACCTCCTTCCTCTTCACCAATAACAATTGCATCCTCAATTGATTTTCCTTTGGACCACATGAGCACTTGTCCATCTATGAATGCAATCCTATAACCTTTCTTATCTAATGCTGAGATTGAAAGTAAGTTCTTCTTCAAACCTGGTACATATAAGATTTCCGTCATCTTCAATGGGGTTCCAGAATTAAGCTTGTAGCTTGCTTCACCAATTCCCTTGATGGGATATTGATAGTCATTTCCTAGAGATACCTTATGTGGGGAGGTCTTCTCTTCAAGTCTTGAGAGAGTCTTCTTTTGTCCTGTCATGTGCTTTGAAGCACCACTATAAATGAGCCATGTATCTTTTCCAGGTGTTACAGACCCAAAGAGTGCAGAGAATAGAACATATTCTTCCACATCTTCTTTTTCTATTTTAGTTCTTTTCTTTTGAGGCCTTTCCTCTTCCTCTTCTTCACTATCATCTTCTGCCAAATGTGCTTGATGTCTTTTGTGAAGATTCTTCTTCTTCTTTGAAGGACAATTTCTAGCAATATGTCCTAGTTTGTGACAACTATAACATTGAACTGAGGAGAGATCTCTTTCTGATTTTACTCCCCCTTTCCTTTTAAATCTATGAGGAGGTTGAGACTCCTTGTGACCATTCTTCTTGGAGTTGAAATGACTCCTTCTTCTTCTTCTGGTGTGAGTAGACAAAGCTTGGTCATCCTGCTTGAGAAGGGCTTCTCTATTGGCTACCATAGCTTCTTCTTGAATGCAATCCTCCCATACCACATCAAACTTCATACTTTCTTTCCTGGCACACATAGTTTGGATGAATGACTCCCAAGGTCTAATGAGACCATTTAGAGCAGTCATGACTAGTTCATCTTCATCAAGGGTATCTCCAATGGAATCTAGTTGTTCCTTGAACTGGGAAACCCTTGAGAAATAGTCTTGAATAGATTCTCCTTTATTCATCTTGGTGCTCTTCAATTGAGCTCTCAGATTCATCTTCCTATTGATGTTATTTCCCTCATACATTCTGTAAAGGGCATCATACATTTCCTTTGGGGTCTTCTTAAATGCCACTTGGGGAAGTGGCCTTTGATGGAATCAACAATGATTCTGTTTGCCCTAATCAAGTCCTTCCTATACTTCTCGTTGGCTTCATCTTCTTCAAGTTCTGCAACCTCATCTTCTTCAGGTTCTGCAACCTCATCCTTGATATATTGGACAAGATCATTCTCTTCAAGAATGAGACCAATTCTGTATTTCCATGCTCGAAAATTTTCTATACCCTCTAGCTTGTCTTCAAGCTTAGTGCTTGGAGCCATCTTATCCAGGGGTCAAAGAGATTGAAGTTTCTCAAGAGATAGAGTAACACTTACCAGGAGATGAGCTTGATTGAATTGAGAAAACTGGTGTGTTCTACTTCTGGAAACTTCAACTTTTCTCCTTCCAGATCTAAACAGAATTTTTGGTTTTTTGGTCTTATCTTTTTTGGTTTTCTAGTGCACAGGTTTGCAGCTTTTCTGGTTCACTGGTGCATAGGTGCGCAGTTTTTCTGGTTCTCTGGTTTTCTGCACTTTTGGTCAAACTAGGGTTTGACTTTCCTGGAGTTCTACCCACTCAAAAAGTTCGATCTAGGGCTCAAAACTTCGATTTTGAGGAGGGCTATCCATCCATGCAATCAGATTCCAAAAATTCCAACTTTTGCAGAAACCCTAATTTTCACCAGAGGAGGAGAGAGAGGTATTTTCACCTTGTGAAAGATGTCATATTCAGGCTAGCTCTGATACCATGTTAAGTTTAGCCTAATTTCATAAGCAAGATCACTGAAAGAAACACAATCACAAGATAGACAAAGATTTACCCTGGGAAACCCTCATGGGGTAGAAAACCCAACAAAGCTTTCCTCAATATAGATAATCAACTCAATACAAGATGTAGTCCTCAACAAGAGCTCCTTCTCCTCCTATGCAGACCTCTCTCTCTCCTATGCGCCAATCACAAGTGAGTGAATGAATGAGATAAATGAGGAACACACCTCCTCTATTTATACTCATGTTCTAACTGACTTTTCACCCTAATGGGGCCGACCTCTCCCAGGAGAGTCTAATAACCCCTAAATAGTAAACTCAGGGCCGACCTCACATGGGAGATCTAATAACCCTAGTTACCACACTCTCTCGGAGGAATAAACATCTCCGGAAATACAATAGGGTCACCACGGAGGAATGTACCATCTCCGGAATAATAAAATACAAATATAATATTCTTAAAAGTTACAATATTTCAACAAAATCCCAAGCCCTAATGGTTGTCCTATTTGGTTCTTTGAAACCTTCATGGATCTTTTTGAACTTGATCTTCTTAGAGTCATTGAAGACTCCAAAGTGAATGGAAGAGTGCTTGCAACCTGCAATACTACTTTCATTACTCTGATCGCTAAATATGATAAAGTAGGCAATTTGGAGGATTATAGACATATCTCCCTATGTAAGAACCTTTACAAGATGATTGCTAAAATGATTTCTAGAAGGATTAGAGGGATTATTTCATCCTCTGTCTAACAGGAACAATTTGCTTTTTAGGTTAGCAAACAAATCCATGATGCCATTGGTACTACTCAATAAGTTTTGCATTCAGTTAAGGTCAAGTATTCTCCGGCCATGATTGTGAAGGCATATTTATCAAAGGCATATGATAGATTTAATTGGCTCTACCTAAGATTGGTGTTGTTGCAATTTGGTTTTGATTTACAGTTTGTGAACTGGATTATGTCTTGTGTAACTTCAATCTCTTTTGTTGTTTTGATTGATGGATCAACCTCCTATTTTTTCAGACTAGGTAGAGGCCTTCAACAAGCACGTCCGCCCCCCCTCTTGTTTATCTTAGTGGTTGAAGGGCTGATAACAAATCATCCATAGTGAAAAAAAAATGGGCTATTTAGAGGTTCTATTGCTGGTGGTCTTGTTTATGTTACTCATATTCTTTGTTGATTACACTTTGATCTTCTCAAATGGATCTCAGGGGAAGTTATTTAGTTACAATGGTTTTTTAAATTGTTTGCAGATGCCACAGGTACGAGTTATAATGTTAGAAAATATTCTATCTCTTTCCTTAACATAGATAAGGTGGACATAGATTGGATTTGTGAACAGTTGGTTTTCCCTCTAGTGGATGTTCAGAATGGGCTCAAGTATCTGGGCTTTCTCTTAAATCCAAATTCCTATTAGAGAAGGCATTGGGCATTGTTAATTAGTAAGATAGAGAAGAGATATCATCTTTAGTGCAACAAATGGCTTAGTAGAGGGGGTCGCTTGATCTTGGTTAAATCAGTATTGGAAGCAATTCCAGTGTACTGGGTGTCTTTGGCATATGTATTTGTTGGAACATTGGAATATATCAGGAAGCTCAGCTACAACTCCCTTTGGAAGGGGTGTAAAGAAAGTTTCTCCTTACATTGGGTAGCATAGAATAAAATATCATGTCTAAAGGATATGGGAGGATGGGGACTAAAGAACCCCTTCTTTTTTGCAAAGGCCTTAGCAGCAAAAGGGGTTTGGAAAGTACTGAAGGGTGAAGGTTTATGGGTGTCGGTTGTTTTCAAAAAATACACAGTCCCTTTAATAGTGGATGAATGGTTCAGAAGAAAAGACAAATCCCACATGAATGCATCTAATATGTGCAAATATTTGATATGCGCCTTTGCAATTATTGGTGATTGGTTGGAGTGGCACATTGGTGATGGAAGGAAGGTTAGAGTGGGACATGACCCTTGGATAGGATGTGTTGGGGACCATAGGCTCACTCTTGCTTTGGTGGATGACATGAGAGATCAAGGATATATCTTTCTGAAGCATATTAATGATCTTCTAAACTCCATCGTTTTGACTCAAGAAATGGCTCATTGTAGAAGATCTGGCCATAGTGGCTGTGGAGGATAAGGAAACTTGGAACATATGTATTAAGGATTTAAAAGATATCCATATCAAACTAAAATACCATGAGGATGTTTTGATCTGGTCAAGGAACAAGGAAGGAGGAACATACTACCCCAACATTGGATATCAGGTGATTAGAGAAGAAGAGGAACATTCATAATTGTTCTGGTGGCATGCAACTTTATGGAAGTATAAGTGCCCTCTTAAGTGCAAGATTTTTTTATGGCTTGCCCTCTCAAACAAGATTCCTATATGGGATCACATGCTCATAAAATGTTGAAGTGGACCCAATAGATGTCCATTGTGTAAATTTAATGAAGAGAGTATTAACAACCTGATCATCACATGCTCTTTTATCAAAAAGATGTGGGAACATGCCTCTCAAGTATGTGGTATACCTTTCATATGGGATGGTCTATCACTTGATCATGCTCTGGAGACATGGAACAATAATGTGGTTTATAAGGGTAATATGGCGCTGCTAGCCATCTTCTCCTGGGGGGTTTGGCTCTCCAAAAACAAGGAAATGTTTAAGGAATTTCATATTCCCCAAGTTGCATGTGCTTTACAAGGATTAACATTTCTTAGAAACTTCCCCTAAGCGGACAAGCACACAAAGAGAGAATTATTGTGGCAGAACACATTGATAGAGCAGTCCCATGGCTTTATTTTGATGGAGCCTCTCAGGGCACTTCGATTGTAGGGGGTATTGGAGGCATTCTCTTTTTATCATATCATCACTGGATAAAGTAAGTTTGTAGCTGGAGTGAGGCCAAGTACAAACAATAGATCAGAGTTGATGGCTCTCAAGCTATCACTATATTTGGTTTATTTGAAAGGTGTACACAATTTACAAGTGTTTGGGGACTCCAAACTAGTTATAGAATAGATAAAGATGAATACACCTCCAAAGAACATTTACTTAACTCCTATTTATGAAGAGATAATTTAGATTGGTGGCTCATTTTCAGTCCATAAATTTTGTGCATATATTTAGAGAAATGAACTCCTAGGTAGATCATTTGTTGAAGATTGGCATACATGTGGGAGAAGAAATATGGCATAGATGGGAGATGGACACTGATCAAGTGATTGTATTTGAACTTGGTCCTCATTTGGACTAATAAAAAACAATCTAAGAGGACAGTTCATAGAAAATCTTTTGAGGGAAGGGTTTTTGCTTGGTCCCTATAGAGGACTATAGTCTTTTTATGTGTTATGCAATGTAATGATGGTGGATTCAATCCTATATGTTTTTTATTGGTCTTGAATGATAGTAAGATACTCATATCTCCGTACAATGCGATTTATTATTAATAATATATAAATTGTGGTTTTTTTTCCAAGGAAAAAAATTAGCACATTTAAATTTAAGAAGAAGTTGTGATGTGATAACAAGTTAAAGGATAAGAGAAAATTAAGATACTATAAAAATGTGATCAACCATAATTTAGAAGGCTTTTTAAAGTATCCAAAAAAAATTAGTGCAAAGAAGAAAATCAACATAGTTAAAATAAGAACAAAATATCATGAGCTTTATACTGAAACATGGATTTTTTTTGTTTTGAAAACATCGTGGGATGAAATAATTTGTCATCTTTGTGACATTAAGAGGGTTGAAGATGAAAATCATTTTATCTTAGAATGTCTTGTGCACACCTACATTAAGTCACCATTTCAAAATATTTTCTACAATACTAACCTTTTTAATTCATCACCACAATGGTGATATAGGAATGCTTCTCTTAAGGATTTTCGAGTACATAAATACAATTCTAAAGAAAACAAAGTGATTCCTCACCTTTTAAAAATCCAGATAAACCAAAGTTGGTCTTGGTGGATGTTAATAACCATCACCATTATTAGTAAACTTGTCAATGTTCATATATTAACAATATACAAGTGTTTTATTTGTGGTTTTAAGGTTAAGATGAAATGTTGCTATGAAAACAACGATGATCAAACCTTACTTGGTATACAATCCATGTATGTGTAAAGGAAGGTGTTTGATTTTCTAAAACTGATTTCCTTTTATTATTAAGGAAGTTAAATACACATATGACAAGCCAAATTAATTTAAGTGTACATTGATAAGTTAGCCTTCACGTACCTAAAATTGATAACATCTTGAACACATTTCAATCAACAAAATAGTTAGTCATTACATCGATACTACCAAATAAATATGAAAGTTTATAGAAGAAAATAGATGCATCCGAACCTTTAAAAAAATATTTAAAAAAATTATTAAGAGAATCTTAATAAATGATTTTTGACATTCAACCTTCTTAATCAAACAAAAGATTTGAAGACATTCCAATATTTATTGTCCCTCAATTTATGTTGACATAAAATAGTTGGTGGATAATTTTCTAACTAATAAAATTTGAGGATTGACAATTTTACTTCGCATTATGTTGAGAGTTTCCTCCTCATAGCCACACTTCAAAAAAATCAAAATAGGTAAAAACACACTCATCCCACTTATTGCACATAATTGTTGTTAGGTACTTATCTATGTGACAACATCTACAAAAATTAAACTAGAGTATATTGATTTATCAAGGGGATCAAATTTATTGGGGTGTAAACTTTTTGATCTTTTACTATGAAGGAATTAATACATGATATGGAGTTAAATGATTAAAAAAATTATACCTTGAGAAATATGATCCCTCTCCAACAAGGCTAGGAGGGGGAATTTTATCTAAAAATGGAGTAATAATAGTCAAAGCGATCCCTTAACAATTTTGATGTCAATGCAGGCAATGAACAGTTGGACAAGCCTTAACACTTCAAGAATATACAATGCAAGCACGAATGCAAGTTCCGAATTCAATAGTACTGCCACATGCCCCTACCTTCCAAGATTTGATGTCGACTGGGTAAATATAATGCGCTCTTATCACTCACACATTAATAATGGGAGTTGGAACAATGGAGAAGTGAGCATATGTGGCTCGAAAACAAACATTTTGGTAGATGTTCATCCCCGACATGGTGGCTCTCGGATGCTATTAATTTGGTACACTGTGATCACAAGGACACATAGTGTGGAGGACCAATCCTCATTATGTGCAACAGAGGTAGAACTTATTGCTGCCCTACATCATTGTCCACCAGTTTTGGAGCCAGATTTAGATTTATCAAAAAATTAAATTGCAACTCGAGTAAGAGAACTCAGCCTATGACCTCAAATCAATTGCCTCAAATCATGGTAGCAATCCCAATTGGCATCATAATTGAGGGCGCAACCATTCAAGCAAAGAAAAACATGGAAAATGACTTCTCCTGCGGTAATGCAGGAAAATATGGAAATAGACTTATTCAACCAAAGGAAAATCTAGAAATTGACTCCTCCCACAATTTGATTAGCAATTATGTTTTGCAAATGCATGTTCAATCCAGGCACTTTCTGTCGATCATACTCAAGTAGATATATATCAGAATCTCCTCTATGAAGGATGACAAAAGAAGTCATTGCAGTGTTTTGAATTGTTGGCTAGAAGACTTCCTTCTCATTTTGTCTTCCAAGGTGTATTTTCATGATGTACAATAAGGCTAGAGCTTTTGATTAATACAAAATATAATTGTTCATGTGAGAAAATGAAGAATTTTGATCCCTCTCAATAATTGGTAAATACTAGTTCTATACTAGTTATATGTAAAGTGTTTTGTTTTTATTTAATTTAAATGTGTTTTATTGAATGACTTTAGATAAATATTCTAGACATGAAAAGAATTTAAATTGAAACCAAAAACATAAATTTAAAGGCTAAACTAATTCGCTCCATATCAAAACACGCGAGTCTCATAAATTAAACTTTATTTCCTTGAAACAAGGGTTGGGAAAACTTTAAAATATTTAAAAAGAGGGAGATGTCTAAAAATTCCAAGATTTAGATTGGAAGGTAATTTTTAGTTTGATATTTTTTATTTTGTAAAATCTGAATTTATTTATGTTTTATTGGGATTTAGATGGTAAAAATAAATTCAATATCCTCAAAAATCTAGAACACTCAAAATTTTAAAATTTGATAAATACAACTTAAATTTTAAAAATTATTTTTTCAAAATCTTACCAAAAAAATCATCTATTTCAACGCAATTCCTAGAATTTTTAGACTACATGTCTGAACATTTTTATATCGACAAGTTGAAAAAGTGAACGAACGGGGAGTTCTAAATTTGGATTTAAGGCCAGGAAACCAAATATTTGGAAGTTATAAATTAAGTATAGGAAGATACGAATAAAGTCAACAAACTTGGTTTTATACGAAAATGGCCCTCTTGTGATGGGATTCTGGGAAACTTACCTTCCATTATTATTGGAGATTACGGAAACTGCATTTCAATTGAAAGCAATGATCAGTTATAAAACACACCAAGGGTCAGCTCTTGGAGGCCAGGGGGCTCTGGCTGCATCGATTTTTAAACCTTTAAATATATTTTGTGCCCTCTTCGCCTCCTCCCCCTGTGAGCAGGTATTACATGCCAATTTACAGCTCACAAAATCCAATCCACATGTATCTATATTTTACTACCTAACTTTTGCCACAAACTTCCATAATTGCTCTCCCAAACATTCTACCATGAACATGGCCTGGTCCTGATCTTGAATTTGAAAACGGAATTGATATAATTTTATCGAGTAGTGTTGATCGAATTGGGCGAATAGATAAAATGGTAGCAGGTGGCAGAAGAAGATTGCTGCAGCAGGCATTGAAATTGCATGGACCATTATACGATCTCATGGGCATTGAATACAGATTACATCTGCCTAATGGTAATGGTGATATGAGTTTCAATTCAGCAAGCACAAGGCACATGTGCCAACTCGTCTCAAAGATGAATGGAAATCGCGCGTTTCTTGTGGACACTTTGGCACTGGTAATAACATCTCCATTTTAATCTAGACATTTTTTATTTTTTGGAGCAATTAGGTGCCGTGTTTGTGAAAACATCAGATCTTAGACTGTGCTTTATAATGGGTTTGTGGATTTTATCAAGGCCAACTTCTCAAACAGTGTTTTACCATGGCAAAATGATATATATAGCGCTTCAAACTAGTCACATCGGGAAGAATTCTGTTAGATTTTTATGTTAGCTCAGCACATATCCTTTTTCATATAAAGACCTACGCCTTCTACAGTTCGTTTCTATTTTAGAGAAAATATGTTGGGCTGAATGTTGTGTAAATTCAGCAAAGACATATGCATTATCCAAATTACCCCAAGGATATCCTAATTTATCCGGCATATTGGGGTCTTCAGCCCATTCAAAATGTTGTGACTGTTTTCAAGATTGCAAAATTTCAGGAGAAACCCAAAACTGATAGATTGGCATTGAAAATACTGGCTGATATGTTGACATGAAGACCTGGTGCAAGCAAATTTCAAGGATCCGATGGAGCCTTTGGGTGTGCTCTGCTCCTGGTGTCACCCGGCTCTTTGTTCCTGTTGTCCCTTGCTGGCTCTATCCCATCTCGTCTCAGATGTGTTTTGGATCTTGGTAGCTCTGTTCTTGTAGTGATCAATTTTCTCTTTCCTTCGCTTCGGTAACAATTTAGAAGTGTACTTTCATTCCAGACATTGTCTTAATAGTTGGCTTCTTGACAAGGAATCACAAAACCGCTTACCCCTCGCAGATGTGGCTGATGCTCTGAGATTGCTTTGATGCACGTCCAATCTTCCAGTTTGACAAAGGATCGCCAAGTTTTCCTCTTTCTGCTAAGCAGTCTGACATACATATTCACACTAGCCAACTGTTTGACTTTACGCTGTGGCACCCCCCCTCCCCCCTCGCAGATGTGGCTGATTTCAAGCAGCTCTGAGATTGCTTTGATGCACGTCCAATCTTCCAGTTTGACAAAGGATCGCCTAGTTTTCCTCTTTCTGTTAAGCAGTCTGACATATTCACACGAGCCAACTGTTTGGCTTTACGCTGTGGCACACCCCCCCCTCCCCAATGCTTCGCTCCTGAAGCATGCTCCTAGAGGGGTGATTTTTGGGAGTGTTCTCCCTTGAAAAAAATAAACGCTCCCTGCCAAAACAGGGAGCAATGAGGGAGCATCACTTCCTTGGCACTTCCTCAATGGTTCTGGGAGCAAAAAAAATTGCTCCCTCAGCTCTCCCTCAGTGATTTTGCAGGCTAGGGGAATTCTTTTTCCCTCTTTTCTTTGAGGGAACCAAGACAAGGTTCCAATAATTTGTTTAGGCATGGCTAAGATTCTTTTAGTGGATTAAAACGCTCACTCACTCCATTTGCTCTCATTTTATTTCTTATTTCACTGACTTTGCTCCTCTTTGCTAGGGTTTTGAGTGGCTTGTTTGCTAGTTGTTGATGAACAAATTTGTGAGAGCTTGGAAGGGAGATTGAAGGCTGCTATTTGTGAGAGCTTGGAAGGGAGATTGAAAGCTGCTATTTGTGAGAGCTTGGAAGGAAGATTGAAGGCTACCATAGTTACATTCAGCCACCATTGTAGACCCAAAGAGGTAGGCTCTAAATCCCATTCTTTGTTCGTTTTTTAATTTTTTTTCCCACTATGTTGAATCTTAAATGTTCTCTTCTCCTACTCTTTTCCATTTCTCCTTCTTCATCATAGTTATTCTCATATTGAGTCAAGAAGCATGATGGGTATGTGGTTTTTCCTTTTGGTTCCATTTTTTATTATAATGGTGGTGTTGGGAAGTCGAAATACAAGTGATGAGGAAGTAGGTGGTGGCACATACCTTGGAGAGGAGGGAGAAATGGAAGGGGATGATGATAATGAAGGTGACAGTGATGATTAACAAAAACACAAAGAGACTTCAACACCTTTGTGGAAGTATGTGACAAGGCTTGGGGGAGGCAAAGGGGGTGGAACCACAAAGTTTATATGTCCCCATTGTACTAAAACTTATTCATATACTTGTGTGAGAAAGTATCTATGTTGGATTATGCCATGGGGTGAAGTTAATATTATTGGAGTCAAAACCTGTGACCAAGTGCCAATGAAAGAGAGAAACAAATATAAGAAGGATTTAGGAACAAGAGGCCGCACATAACAAATCCAAAAAATCAAGGGTTGAATCTGAGACCTCAAGTTCACATAGAATGTTTAGTGGTCGATCGCCACCCCCCCATGGTAGTGGATTCTTTCCTATGCATAAAACAATATCAAATTTCCTTAACCAAGGTTGTAGGGATGATGTGGATGCAAAAAATTTCAGGTTTCTCTTTGCATGTGGTGTGCCATTCAATGTTCTTTACTCACCCTATTGGCATTAAATGGTACAAGACATCAATGGTGTCCCCAAAGGATACACGAGCCTCAAGTATGACAAAGACACAACCATGGGACTTGATAGGGGAAGAGCCAAAATCCATAATGCTCTGAGACAGTTTACAAATGATTAGATCGACTATGGAGTATCCATTGTATTTGATGGTTGGACAAATGTTAAAGGCAGGCCATTGATAAATATTCTTGGTGTGTTTGCTAGTGGTGTGGTCTTCCTTTTAGCCCATGACTACTAAGATTGTTACATGACTGGTATTAATATTGTAGAACCTTTACTTAAAACCATTCAAGGGATTGGGACATACACTGCCATTCAAATCCTCACCAATAATGCTTGTAATTGTAAGGCACAAGGAGTAGTCATTGAGGATATGTACCCTAACATATTTTGGTTAGGTGTTTGGTTCACACATTGAACCTTTTGATGCATGATATTATTAAGATGAAGGACTCTAATTATAGATGTATTGGTGCATTGTATAAGAGAGGGAGGAAAATGATAAATTTTATCACCAATTATAGCATGGCCCACCACATTTTTCATAATCACTCTTGGTTGGAGCTACTTAAGATTGCAAAGACTAGATTTTCTAGTTACTAACTCACCTTTAGGCACTTTTTGAAGGTAAGAGAGGTGTTGCCGCCTAATACACTCCTGGGGGGCGGGGGGGGGAATGTGGCAGGAAACCCTCAAGCCGCTCGATGTGTCCTTGGGGGCAAGTGAAGTGCTGTCACCTGATTACTCGACTCCTCCGTCTAGGCTACTCCTAGCGAAGCCAAGGGGGGTGGTCCCTATAAAAGAAACTATGGCTTTTAAATTATGAAAATGAGTAAAATCTATTCTAGGAGTTTATGAAATTGGAAAATACCAGAACTAATAAATAATTGCAATTGAATTTAAATACAATAACACATAAGATTGAAACTATTCACGACATTTCGTAGATTAACTTAACCATGATAACGCATAATGACCAGTGCCGAGATTGTAAGTATGATGTTGCTATGTTGTGTCGTGAAAGTATTGAAAAGTCTCGTTGTCAGTTTTAGATTTATTAATGAATATTAAAGGAGTGGGTTGATTGTTTGTTTGGCCCAACTTTGAATCGCTCCTTCGAATTGGGCGTTGTGACAACTATACCAAGGGTCCAACCAGGCGAGGATAAACCTGCTTACGGCAACCTGCTGACTCTATAGTTAGCCTCACTCGACCTCCCGAGTTCTTAAGATTGAAACTTTGTAGGATTGCCCTATACTAGCCACTCAAAATCCCCTTTCTAATTGACCAAATTGTTCAGACTAAGCTGCAGTGGTCAAGAGCATACTCAGATCTCTTAAGCCTTGGTAAATTTTATTTAATGTGAAAAAGTGAGTTACTTAACTAATCTAAAGCCCAAGAGTTTATTTTCCACACACCAAAAAATGGTGCAGTACTTCGGGAAAGCAAGGGCACGAATTTTAAGGTTTATTGAAAAATTGTAAAAATTGACAAAGCATGAAAAAATAAATCTAATTGCACCGAGTGAAACGAGGTGCTCTACAGCGCAGTATGGGGGAGATGTTGTAACGTGATATAATGTTTGTAACAAAATAATCATCATAAAATAAAAAATTATGGAAAGTACTTAAAAAAAAATCCATGTTGGTTCATAAAATAAAATATTATGAAAAGTTATTAAAAAATAGATGTTCGTTTATAAAATAAAAACTTAAAACTTAAACCCGGATCTATTGGTCAAGAGAGATCAAATTTCTTGAGTTTAAATTTAAAAAAAGAAATACACCTCAAGAAATTGGATCCCTCTCGGTGCTTGATAGATACGGGTTTAAGATGGATCTATGCTGGTCTATACACAACCCTCTAGGGACGGATTATGTGTTCGTGATTGTTGTTTAATTACTACTTACATAAAGAAGCTAAGCTAAGCAGAAAATAAACAAAAAAACAAAAAAGGATAAAAGACTCAGAATCCCCTGGGGGGATGGGGGCAAGCACTTAATAGAGCGCTTGCTCTTTTTATTTTTTAAGTTACAATAACCCAAAGAAGAAACGCTGCCGGTCCTTTATGAAATAGGCACTAGACAACTTACAAAAAGCTAGGAAGAAAGAAGGAAAGATATAACCGGTTGTCCAGATGGTCACGAAAGGTTCCAAAGCTCAGATTTTGACCAATAAATCCTTCAACCTGCCTAAAAAAATAAGAAAACCAGCAAGCTTTATTAGATTAAATATGGCCAAAAACACTTTAAGAGTGTCTTTTGCAATACTACAGAAAGTTCCTAAATTTTTCTAAGCAAACTAGTAAAAGAATGGTAAAAAAAAACTAAGTAAGGCAAGCTAGAAAGCTTTCCTTCCTAGGGTCTTTGCTTGCCTCTTTAAGAGAAGGAAATCAAATTAATAGCACTAGATTTGCTTGATAAAACTTTAGAATTTAAAATTTCTTTTATTTGCCTCTTTAGATCTACACTTTGAAATTTACAAATAAGAAGAGAGCAACCTAGATCTAGATGATGAAATAAAACCTTTAAGCTTTTAGATTGCAACTATTTAGATCTATTAATAAGAATAGTTTTAAACCAAAATCTAAATAGAAAGAGGAATGGTAACCAAGGAAGAAAAGAAAAAGTGGATCGAGAAGTTTGAACACATGGGGGTTGAGTGCTAAAGGTGGGCAATGGAGTCTCCTTCTTGATGCACCAGTGGGATTGAGCGCCTTAATCAGATCTATTGAATGGAGTATCAAGCTAACATGCTCTCCACCTCCTCCAGCTTAAGCAACCTGTAAAATCACAACACAACTAGCAAAAGAGGATTAAAAGCATATGTGTAAATGAAGAACAAAAAACTTGAGAAATAATAGATTCAAACAAGATATCATACTACTTTTAGCATTCTAATATCATTGACAAAAGCAACCTATAAAGCATTACTCACTATTCTTTAAGAAATTTAACTTCCCTTCAAAAGACATACGATCCCAACAATTGCAAGCATGAAATAGAAGAGATATTGTTATCACATATATAGTAGCTGGGCTACCATACATTCTTTTTCAGATTCCAGAGCACTATTCAGCGAGTTCCTTTGCATTTGAGATGCTGAGATGAGCATCTATATGGATCATTATCAGATTTTGGATAGCAGATATATTCCCCATGCCATGACTGAGTTTTAGGACACTCAGAGAGAGGACTGATGTAGCCATTTAGCCATTTATACAGAGCAGTCAGTAGTGCCCAGAGTTGCAACAGCAGTTTCAGAGGACAGATTTTGGTTCAGATGATGAGCATTCAGGTATATGACTCAGCAGGTATATTTTGGTGTTATGGTTATATTGCTTTTATATTCATTCTTATAGCATGTTTTAGTATTTAGCATCATGATCTGGCGATCATATAGATATCTGGACATGGTTGTACTTTATATCTATATCATATTGTCCCTACTCAGACTTAGAAGTTCTTGGCCTATACTCATCGGTTTTACCCTCCTTAGGGAGATTAGAGGTGATCATTCCCACCATACTTTGGCTTGCTAGTGTTGGTCTCACTATTCATTGTCTTCATCCATCCATTACCTACCCAGTTTGTTCATTACCTTGACTTACTACTTGACTAGTGGCATGGAGGACCTTTCCCCATTGTAGCCTCTGTATTGGATGAGTTTCCCTGTTTATTGTGTCTCGGCTCTGAGTTGGTGACAAAACTTACCTTTGGTGAGTTGGATTTCCTTGAGAAGTCCCCCTAGTCACTGAAGATGTTGTTGGCTAAACCTGAAACTTTTAGTGCTGCCATTAATGCAAAATATGGAAATGAAAAAGTTGTATCTTGTATGAAAAGCCCATTCATGCAATGTGTTTCTCAACACACATGAATGAAAGGCAAGCCAAATGAAAATGGCTATGAAATATCAAACGCTATATCTGTTGTGAAATGTAAATACCTAGGTAAACAAGTTGTCTGTGACACACCTAGAAGTGCTTAGGTAAACAAGTGCCTTAAAAACACACTTGCAGCAAGAAGCCTAATTAAATGTAAATCTATGCAATGTGTTTATAAACACACATAGATCAAAGGCTATGGAAACTTTAGGCCCAAAAAGCAATGGAACTTAAACTCTATATCAAAAAGATTGCTGGCCTCATTTGTATTATGGATTGTGCGCATCTGTGAAGGTGGATAAACACTCTTTGAACAACTTACCATTTGTGAGACACCGCCATTCCCTATGTTATTGCTTGTCCACTATATGCTATGGTGTGTATTCCCTTGTCCATTTCCAAAGTGTCACACTGTTAAGTCAGTAAGTCATCCTTTGACCTAACCATGTTATTCTTAGCCTTCACCCTTCACTAGCAGATTGATCACAACTATGAAGTGAGTATGACCTTGAAAGTCTAATCTGAGTAATAAATAATAATTAATGACCTATTATATTTGGATTTAGATCGCTAGTAATGATTGCTAGTTGCTTTAATTGCTATTTGAATGGATTGTAGAGCATGTTTTAACCTTTGACACCTTGCAGCAGCTTGATGACAGTTTGAGTTATATTTTTGTCATGTTGACTTGGTCAAACCTAGTTTGACCAAAAGTCAACCACAGGACATGAGGTAGCAGACCTCAAATGCTACAGATAGATGATATATGGTCTGGTACAGGTTACCATTGTGGGCTTATGCAATGGTTTTAGGCTTATGATGATGATTTGTGCTTTTTCAGCACTTTTACAGATTATTATTATTTGGCCTGATAGATATGATGAGTATTTATTTTAGACCATGGAGAGGTTTATATGGTGTATGAGTACACTTCTTATATGGATTTGGACCTTCTGAGTCCAATGGGACAGTCTGTTTTCAGTTCCGGGTAGTTACAGTGATTTTTAGCCTCAGTTGGCTATCCTAGTGCAGATTTGGTCTATCAGAGGCCTTGTTAGACCAGAGCAGAGATTGGGTGAGATCACCTAGGCGCTGTGCATGGAGGGGGTGGTCCAACCACTTGATATTACCATATTACCCCCCTCCCAGATAGCCTGGTGCCCTCACCTTGACAATGCAGGCACTCTATGAAGCAGTTTGGGCAGTTTCACACTTCCCGAGGCAGTCCAGAAATGGTGAAAATAGCTACTGAAGAATTCGATTTGGGCTACTGAGGCAAATTTATGGCATATGATGACTTGTGATGATAAGTGGGATGTCTTCCACACTTTCTCCAACAGTCTCAGCTTTCAGTGGGACCCACATCCATCACTTTTGGCACTTTTTAATGATTTCTGGAGCCTTCCAAGGCTCACGACTTTCCCAGAGAGGCACGATTTGGTGTCTTGGTCTTTTATTCTTGGATATTGTGCCATGGGGATTGACCAAGGGTGTTAGAAATTACCCCTTGGACCCACCATGAGCTATGTCTTATGTCTTATCATTATATTTTGGTGGGATCCCCTCTCCTAGGGTGAGTTTGTCCACATATTGTTATATTTTATTATTGATCCATGTATTTTATTGTTGAGCTCATCTCAACCATTGATTAGATCTTTTGATTTTTTAATCTTCGCTACTCATTCAAAAAGTGGTTAGGATTATGGCCTCTCTCCATCATATTTAAAGGAGAGAGCTTCTCATTGTAAAATCATCTAGAGAACTTTGGCTCTTGGCTCTTGGAATAAAATTTCTATCTTTTGGAGTACATGCTTGGATCTTGGAGTGGATGTTGGTTGTTTTGATTGTAAATGCTTTTGTCCATTGCACTGGAGGATTTATTGTAGTTATCTTGCATATTTTGCCATATCTTTTTACAAGTGGAGAAGACTTCTTTGACAAGTGCGAATTGGTGGGGAGGCTTGCCCTTCAAGCTTGGAGGAGGACGTTTTGGTTAATCAGGGAGTGGTTTTGTCTTTGTACCAACTATTCTTTGCTTATCTCTTTCTTGCTTGTATCTACCTTCAACATGTTAAACTGATTGATGCTTTGCTCCTTGGTTTTGACAGGTTAGAGGGACACACATGTGGCTTGGAGAAAATCGATTTGGCAAGAGGGCTTCAAAATTTTTTCATTTGATCTTTGGCAAAAGTAATCCTCATCTCAACTAGCATTCATCTCTTCATCCAGGTATGCTCCAAAGGTATGGTCTTCTTCTTCCTTGGCTTATCCATAACTTCTAGATCATAAAAACCCTAATTGATTAAAACCCTCATTTTTCACTTCTTTTTAGATCTACTTGGATTTAGCTTGGCTTTGGGTAAGATATTGAAAACCCACCTCTATAGCATCCACGACAATTTGGATCTATAGTTTGGTGAGGATTGACCTTTATTTGACACACTTTCCAAGGCACATTAGTCTTCTTGAGGGAGGTCGCACTTCTTGAGGGAGGCTATTGGGGCTACTTCCAAAAGATGGGTAGGTGAGATCCCACTTGATTCATACTCTCCTCACTTGATAACCTACCCCTAGTGCTTCACCTTGTTGATTTTTGCCTTGTGGGCCCCATTCCTCATTTTGAGGTTTGTGCCCCACTTGGGTCAATTTGGTGATGCATTTTCCATCTCAGATCTATGGAGATCTAGCCATTGGATCACTTTGATTTTCTAGATCCATATTGATACTTGCCTAAACTACTTGGATCTAAAGTTTGGTGGTCATTGGACTTGATTTGACACACTTTATCATGCTTTTAGCCCTCCTTGGGCAAAGTCGCACTCCTTGGGTGTTTGAGTTTGTCCACTTCTAGGAAATGGGTGGTTGAGGTCCCATTGGATTTAAAACAAGCATACCTTGAAACCCCCACCTAGTATCTCACTTTGTGAAGTTCTGCCTTGGGGGTATCATTCCTCATTTTAGGGGATTGTTGTCCACTTGGGTCACATGGTGAAATATTAGATCTACTAAGATCCAACCATCACATCTTGAATAGCTCACTTGATTTGCATCCTAGGTGTCCCGATCTACATTTTCACATCTCTTTTGACTCCATTAGCCCATCCATCAAGGCACTAGCCCACCTAGGGTAATTCGCACTCCTTGGGAGTTGTGTAATCTCCTAGATCCCATATGTGGGTATCTCTAATTTCATCTTAGATCCATAGATCTATCTCTTGCATACCCCTTGGTACTTTTTGCACCCCTAACTTCACCTTGTGGGTCTCATTTTGAACCATTTCCATATCCCAAGGAAGTGGGTCCCGCTTGTGTATTTCATGGTACTAGATCTGTCTTTTGGGTCTGCATAGGTGACCCAACCCATTCATTGGTTGAAACACTTGTCACTTTTTAAACCTCTTCAACCACTATCTAAACTCTTGGGTCCACCTAACCTTGCATTGGTTTTCGTAACTTGCCATTTACACATCCCTAGGAACCTTTGTTTTGGTCCAATCACTTTTGGGTGATCATAGGGTCTCCCCCTTGATCTTGATTTATCTTGATCTAAAGTGAAGAGTGCCTCGGTTGTCGTGACTCCCAGCTTGCATTGGGAACCGTGGCATCTCTTGGGTCACCTCTTTAGTCGTCCATCTCCTCTACCGTCTCGGATGGGATACCTTTAGGGACAACTACAAGTTGTGTGATAACAGATACAAATTACCTCATGTTATCAAAGCACACTGCATCCAAACAAGGACAACAACATGGTAAGCCTCCAAATCCTTTTATTAACTCAATGAAAAATATTACAATACTCTGCCAGCATAGGTTTCACCTTCCGATCCAAACAATGGAGCAAAAGCTCCCTTTAAATAGATAAATACATGCACAGGGGGCGCAATTCCCAAGGAGGGCACATGAGCTGATGAGGGAGTTAACTGAGCTCTGATTGATCCTGATTGGAACTTGATTGATTGCCATTGGATGGAGGTTGCACCACCTCTAGAGATGGTAGGTGCCTTCTTCTACCAACTAAGTTGTACTTAGTTGGACTTTCAAGTGAGCGGGCAAAGTCTGAACATGTTACATGTTCATCATCAGCATTCAGAAGTCCATCAGGCCTTTTTCAGGGCCCCCCTTTTTTTTTCATCACATGTCCATGCTCTACGGGGTTTGTAATAAAGTGTACTAGCATGCTATTTTTTATGTAAAGGACTTGGCTTCCTAGGACTTGCCAATCAAGTCAGGTATTCCAAGTAGTTTTTTCACTTTTTAATCGTGTCTTGCATTTTCGCAGGATATAATTTTTGAGTTTTTCTCCTGCTCCAAAGCTGGAATGCCTGGCATGGTGGTTAGGTCTTAGGAGGTTATTAAAGTCCATGGTTAATGTATATGAACATGCTAGACACTAGAATAGAGTCATATGGACATGTGCTTGGTCCCCTAGGTGTTTTTTTTATGTTTCGGAAAAATAAAATTTTCCTGTAAAATCAAGCCATTTTTTAATGGTGTAATAAAAAAAAATAAAAAATGTTGTAAAAAAGTGGTATAGGGGCCAATTTTTCCATGGCGGTGCTCATTTTCAAGCTCAGAGCACCCACTTTACCCCTAGACCCACTTTCCTAAAGTTTTTGAGTGATTTATTTTCACTTATTTACTTTTTACTCAAAAAAGTCAAAAAGTGAGTAAAAAATTGAAAAAAGTGGCAAAATTGAGAAAAAATTCAATTCCTAAATTAGTGGGATTTGGAAGAAGTTAAGATCAGAATTAATTGAGGAAATTTTGGAGGATATTGAGCATGTTTTGGGGGTAGCATTAATTGAGAAATCAAATCCCCATAAGAGGAGGGGCGCATTCCACAAAAGAGGGGCACATTCCTTGAAAGAGGGGGTGGCATTCTTAAAGGAGTGTGCAGAAGAATTTATGGGAGCATTAGGGCTGATTTTGGGCAGCTAAAAGGAAGGAAACAATCCCCTCCATCAAGCCTCATGTTATGGCTTGATTCTCTCCTATGGTGCGCCCTTCCTCTTCTTGAACAAGTGTGCCCTCCTCTCCCATTTTGTTATAAATTGAGGGCGGCTCTCTCGCCATTGTGGAGTTAGTTAGAGTTTGGAGCAGAATTGCATTGTAATAGTTTTCCATCTTTTAGTTTATATGAATAAAGAGACTTTGGAGGTCATACTTGTGTGATGTTATTTGTGAGTGGATAGAATGATCTCGTGGCATGAGGTAACATGTGTCTGAACCATTTTTGTGCAAATTTCTTCATCATAATCTAGCTTACTGAAGGATTGGTATTGATTTTGTAGGGAAGATTGCTAAAATTGCTTATTTAAGTAATCTTTTATTTGTCATATGATTAGAGATCTAAGATTTATATGTTTCATTTGTTTATGCTCATATTTTCTTGATTTCTAAGCCTATGCATTTCTAGATTTGATGGGTTTTTGTGTGAGAATGTTTTAGTTGCAGGTTCACAGGATTGGAAGCAGTGGAGAGCTTATTTGCTCTTTGTTTCGCTATCAAGATTTGCTTTGGTGGATCTTGCCCTCGGTGTCCCACATATAAACTTTCAGAACCTTCTTTATTCACAACCTACTCTGCTGCTCTTCTCTTTCTCCACATAAAATTCTACTTTCTTTGGTTACTTTAAATTTTAAAAAGTGTAATATTTACTTAGATCTATCTACTTTGTTGCTCTATGTCTTTAGAATGAATACATGATAAGATCTCGTCAATCACCAAGCAAAAACATACCAAGGTCTTGATCATGATAGGAGATGAAGGTTGGGTGACTATGGGGACTTGGAAGCTTTGATATTGCTACTGCGGAGAAGGATTGATTTCACAAGCTCCATTTATCCAGGCTTCCATCGGGCTAAGGTATGGACCATCTTCATCATATATTGGTATTGAGAAAAAAATTTGATTGAAATTGGTTTCCTGATTGTCAATTTGAGAGACTATTGGTGGAGGTGGACTTTGCAAATCTTCGTATATTAGATGCAACCTGTTTGAACAATTCTTTGGAGATCCATGCATATTGTTCATCTTTATAATTATCATGTTAGTACCCCCAATGATCTTTAAAATTTTGAAATCGTCACCAACATAATTTACGCCTTCACGTTTCAAACGAAAAGATACACAATAGAAATTGTGACAATGCGAAAAGAATGTCGTACTTGTCCACATACCTGTATTGGCTTTACTAAAATGCATTGTTAGAAACTTACCGACACTGGACATAAAAGGCTGAGCAATTGCTTGAGGAACACAGCTGGGAATGATAACCCGACCTCTGAATAAGTGTGAGAGAATCCCCTGTATAACGTGCTTCATTGCCCTTGATAATAGATATGCACGAAAGATCTAAGCACATAGGAGTCTCGTCAAGGAAAAGCGTTTTGAAGTCTTCAACCCCTTGGTCATATCGGAATACCTACATATCATGATCGACAGTGATGGCAAAAGGACCCACATCCTAAGGCACTTCATCTTCAAATGCAAGAGCAAAGGGGTTGACCCAATCTTCATTATCAACATCATGAGGAGATGGAATAATCGTATCTTGTTCAACAGGGCTTTCACTGAATATGTCTTTGATGGCTTCTTTATCCCACATAGTGTCGAGTTCTGGCTCATGCTGATCCATATTAGCCTTTGGTTCTTTTGAGAATGGCAGGAAAAATTCATTGACTTCTTCTTCGTCACCGCAGGGTTTGGAAACAACACTACCCGGTCTTGAAGAATCGTAAAGCGGAGGACCCATAAATTTCCAATAATCATCTTCCTCATCAATTATGTCATTATGCTCCAAGAGATCCGAGATGCCATAAGAAGTTGTTGTGTGGTGGCAAGGAGAATCCACCCTTTTGTTCAGCTCTTCGACTTCTTCAACTAGGGCTTCTTGGTCTTCATATGTAGGATCGCAATCGTATTCATCTTCATGAGGAACTTCGTCTCTAGACACTGTACTTGAGATATCATCAATTTGAACAACAACTCCTTCAACCTGATTTTCTTTTTGGATTTCTTTACTGAACAAGTTCCTTGCATGTTCGACATGAGGCATCCATTTGTCACGTTGCTTTGGATCCTAGTAGCTACAGAATGTTTCTACCAATTCCGCAAAGAACGATATTGTCCCTTTGTCTAGGCCCACAAACCAGGCAAGAGCCTTTCCTCCTAGGTGAAGAACAAATGATCTCATGTAAACGTCTTCTTCCTTTTTAATGTCGTATTCTGTAGCCAATGTCATGAACCATTCAACATGGTGCAAGGAATTACCATGGTCACCCTTGAATGCGTGCCAAAATATCTTTAGTAACTCATCTGAACGTCTTGGAAAGTTTGACAAATCAAGAAGAGCAAAACCAATTTCCATTTCTGCATTTGTCGGATTATCAGGATCCTTAAATTCAAATGGAATATCCTCTTCGATTTCTTTGCTAGGACCATCTTGTTTCTGGCTACTTCCCAAGGTCTCTTCCCATATATGGTTGATCGCGCCTTTCTTTCATACTCCTCCATATCACGATCCCATTCTTCACTGAATGCATCGATCAACTGCCTGAACAAAGAAAACTTGTTACGAGGAAATCCTTCTTACTAATTTCTGACATCCGAGTTGTCCTCTAAGTTGAGAGAGAGTATAAAGAGCTTCATCCTCGTATCCTCATGTATGATATTGCTTCCTTGGAAAAATTGCATGAATGCCCAAATATGTGTTGCTGCATGATACTTATATTCATGAAATAATGGAAAAAGTGCCTTCCCATCATCTTTGACAGCGTACTGATGTGGATACCCCAAAATGTATGAAAAATCCAATATATCCATCCACAATTCGTAAGAAGATGCCATATCATCTGGCTCCCTTGTCTTTATAGAGTACTTTTTTTTTTTTTTTCGTCAGTTGGAGTCGCCAGGAGAGACCTGCCAAGTTAGCTCAACAAATCTCACCAAAGTACCAAAAAAAAAGGGTGCACCTGAGATAATGGTGATTGAGTTCTGAATTGCTTCTTGATGAGTGGAGTCGCCTCAAATGAGTGGAGTCACCAGGTAATGTCTGCAAAATTAGTCCTCGATAGTATTTTCAAAATATCAATCCAAGACTTACCTCAAGTTTCTTACCAAATGTCGTTTTGCCAAGGGTGTAAATGACTCCGGATAAACCACTTCAATCTTTGAAATGTCCCCGACAACGGCGCCGAAAATGTTACTGGATGAACTAGCAGGGCTAGTCTCTGATGACAAATATGAGGGAAGTGACCACTGTCACCTTAGCCAATTCCCTAACTTCTTCGGAGAGTCGGAACCTCCAAGGGGAAGAGCCCTTATGTGGCCTACAACCACCTTAAGACAAGGAAAGCTATGTCTTCTTTGACCAAATTATTAGTGACCAGTGCCTTAAGTAATAGTGTTTATGCGAATGAAGAAGACATACTAGGTAATGAAGCACTTAGTAAGTATCAGAGGTATCAAGCATATAAGTAAGGATATTCAATCCTTAGTTGACATCAAGATCAATTTAATGAGTAAGAGTGATCATGTACTAATGTCCAACCATCCAACATAAATTATCAAGCAAATATAAATGTCAATGATAGAAATGTGTAATCACGAATATATCCGAGCGATCACAATACAAAATCAATATTTCACCACTTTGAAGTAGTTCAAAGATATTTGTTCCAGTTCTGTGATAAGGGATGTTAGCAGCAGTATGATAGTACTAGTAACACTAATCTTGTAAGGATTGCTACGTAGTTCTAAGGGAAAATAGAAGTATAACAGGACCATTCAAACAGTAAATACAATATGTTTTCCAAGCACGAGATCATCAACAACGGTATGCAACTTTCCTTAGATGTCCGATTTGTGGCAATGAAAATCATTAAGATGCACGCAATGAGTAATTTTAATACTGAGTGGTCTTGTCATGTAAATAAACTAACTTATAGAATACAATATTATTACTTTTCAGACTTGCTTGAGGAGGTCTTGGTAAGAACGATAGGGATACGTATAATACTTTAAACTATCTTCACCTTCCCATTTTCATGTAATAGATCACACATATATCAGAGTTATAGCAGCATGTAATATATAAACCAAAATTGGCCTTAGGAAATAGGAAGGATGATCAATGCAATGTACACTTGAGGGATGCTGTATGTATATGTTGGTACAATGTGGCAGCAGAGATAACAATTCATAAGATGGAAAAATACATACTAATGCCCAATTACCAACTATTGCATTATCAACCAGTTATCCTCCAGTTCTCATCCATTCATTTGCATCCATTAGATTTTGACCATCTCAGAATTATAAATACAATGATTGTAATCAATATATCAGAAATACTAAGAGCAGTATGCAAATCAACCTAAGTGCCAAAACAAGGATGATATCAACCACAGTCCCCTTGGATTAGGATAGGAACATTTTACTCTATCTGAGATTATCATTCAGATCTTAGTTTACTTCAAAAATAGATTCTAAAACTAACTTTTCAGACTTGCATGGATGAAAGTTCAGCTCTTGAAATGTTGTCAAAGTATCCTAAAGTTTAACCTTTTGTTGTCTTGTGTTATGCAGGCAGAGGACATAAAAAAGGAAGGCTGTCTTGTGGGTGACAATCTGCAAATTATGCAGACATATAGCAGCAGAAGGTTAGGTCTGCACAAGGCTGAAATAAGGCTTGGGAAGGCCCCCAAATGGGAGACCGAGCCTTGACAGGCCGGGTTTGAGGCAAGGGGCAGCCAATGGGGAAGGAGCGGAGTCCTAAAAGGGGAGACCGAGGGTTTGTAAGGAGGGGCTGAGCCCTTCCTAGGGCTGGCCGAGGGTAGAAAGAGGATGGAGTTGGAAAGAGGGAAGGGAAGAGGAAAAGGAGAGGAGAAAAGAGAGGGGGATGGAAGAAGAAAGAAAGGAGAAGGAGAGGAAGAAGATAGGAGAGGAAAGAGATGGGAGGATTGGAGGAAAGGTGCGAAGGTTGGGAATGGGGCCAACGAAAGTGGTGAGGAAAGGAGGCAAAGGTAGGAAGGGAGGGAATGTGGTGAGGTGAGGTCAAACAAAGGAAGAGCGAGGGTAGGAAATGAGGGGAAGATGGGCCGCTAGGGCCAAGAAATTCTGCAGTTAGGGTTAGGAACAAAAAATTAGGGCCTTTTTAGGTTTTAAAATTTAATTTCAAGAGGACAAATGTAAAATAAAATAAAAGACCTAAATTACAAAATAAAAGAAACTAAGCTAAAATAATATGTACAAATTGACAAAACTCATAAATTAGGGTTTAGAAAAAAGTACAAAGAGGCCAACCTAGGGTTTTAAAGGTTTTACCCTAACCCTAGGGCATCAAGGAAGATGGCGTTCCTCTTGAGATTGTACTTGCAAAATTTGGCCAACTAGGGCCTTCCCTAACAACCACAAGGGTTGGTTAAAGGAGGCCTAGTTAGGGCAAAACTTGGAGACCTAAAGCTCAAGCTTCAAAGGGCTCCTTCTAGAGGAGGTCCTTCACAATGCTAGGGTAACTAAAGGCTGAAAATGATCTAGTTTAGACAAAATGCAACATTAATGGATACCATTCAACCTTAAACAAGCATCACATTCAACATTTAACAAAGAGAAATCAAGAGAAGAAACTTAGATACCTCCTTGTGCATGTGTTAAGCAAACAACTCTAGCATCACCTTAGCAAAGAGCAAGAACAAAGATACTGTTATCACACCATAGTAGCAGGGCTACTATTCTTGCTTAGAAGATATCTGCACATTCCAGAGCTTACATTATTCAGAGCTTGGCTATGATGACTTTATATTTTGAGATCACTCATGATTAGAGCAGTGTATTTTTCAGACTTATGTTAGAACTTGTGTCAAGGTTGAGCCTTGAGAGTTCAGATTTGATGACCGATGTGACCCTTTATTCCATACAGTTTCAGTTCAGTGCCTAGAGATGTATTGCAGTAGTGTTTCAGATGGTATATGATGATTATTCTTATGATGATGTTGTATGACCTATGGATGTATGATCATTGATTGTGGATTATTATCTTGTTGTTTTAGTCATGTTCACAGCAGTAGCTTGGTATATATTTCATGATGTGGCAAACTGTATAAAATGGACTATCTTGATAATAATTTAAAATGGACTTTTTACTTGCACATTTAGGTTGTTTGACAAAACTCACTGGTTCACTACCTTGCATAGATATGGTCTTTCTTGACACCATTTGTCTGCTAGCTTAGGCTCCACCTTCACTTGAATCCATCCATCCATGACTTTTCTTATTTGGCTTTAAACCTTGACTTGTCCTACTTGACTTTCTGGTATTAAGGACTTCCCCTTTTTCTACCTCTGTGTTTGGACCGCATCCCTGTATGTTTGGTGTCTCGGCTCTGAGTTGGTGACAAAACTTGCTTTTGGTAAGTTGGATTGTAGGCCTAAATCATTCTGGTCGGTTGTCCCGATGTTTGGAACTGGCTTGAACCCCCCCTAGTCACTTGAGATGTTGTTGGCTAAAACTGAAAGCTCATGTACTACTTATGGAAACTTATATAGATTAGCCCATGGAAACTAAAAAGGGCAAGAGCGATGAACTGCTAAAAATACTCCTCGAAGAGTATAAGAAAGGTCCAAAAAAGCAATGGTTCTTAAATTCTACATCTAAACAATTGCTGACCTTATATGTATATGTAAACATGCCCTGGATGCAAGCTGCAATTAGTTGTGCTTATCAGCACACCTGAGATCCGAAGGGTTATGTAGGCCAAAAAGGCCGTGAAATGAAATTGAATGATCCTAATGAACTTGGATCAACTTGATGTAGACATGATGCCTAAGTTGAATAAGCACTCTCTAAACAACTTACCCATTTGTGAGGCACAGCCATCCCCCATGTTATTTTGTCCAACATAGAGTTTGTAGTTTCCCCTCTCTCCCAGTCCAAAGTATCTTTTAGTTGAGTTTAGACAATTCACCCCCTTTGCCCAACCTTGTTCCTAGCCTTCATCCTTCGCTAGTAGTTTGACCATGTCCAATGGGCGAGTTTGTCATTTAAACTATTGTGCAAGTAATTACAAATAACAAAGGAATATACTAACATGATTAATGCCACTGAATGGATGCTATACTTTAAGTTAAGTTGTGAGTATGATTAGAGGAACATGTCTTAGTCTATTGAGATGATTTATCCTTGGTTGTATATGGACCTAGTCAAACCTAGTTTGACTATGGTCACTTCTTGGGATCCGTGATGATGTGGGCCATGAAGGCTTATTGATGATGATGTATGGGCCCACATACTCTTGATGAAGATGCTATATGATGGACATATGATTCATATGATGATTGATGCAGTTCAACAGGTTTTATTATTACTTCATATCATCAAATTATACATTGTCCATATATGGTGGACCCTATAGCTGGTCCATTAGGGCAACCCAAGGTGTATGAGTACACACTGTTAGTAGATTTGGGTCTTCTGGATCCAATGAGACACTTATCTTTCAGTTCCGGGCACTTATGACAGTGATAGATGCAGTTTTACAGTTGTTGACCAGATTTGGGGCTGATTTCCCAGCCTGAGTAGCAGGGGCCATGAGAGGCCAGTTCACCTAGGGCACTGTATGAGAAGGGGGTGGTCCAGCCACTTGTTATTACCATTTATCCCCCCTTCTGGAGGGCCTGGTGGGATCAGTTTGACAGCGCAGGTGCCCTAGGAGGCAGTTTCAGCACTTTCACAATTATCGAGGCAGTCCAGAAATGGGATAAAAGGGTCACTGAGGAATTCGATTTGGGCAATTGAGGCAAGGTTTTGGCACTTGGTTTTCACAGAGGTATTCCAAGGTGAACCCCCTATCTTCTAGCTAGTTTTCATCATTTGGGTGGGTCCACAGAGGCCACAGGAGGCCTTTTACTGCTTGTCTGTCACAGATTTTGAGGACAGATTTGATCATTTATATTTATTTTGGACATATTATATTATTTTACTGTGCCATGGGGATGAACTAGTAAGGATTGATGCCTCCTAGCCCCACCATGAGCTCCATGTGTCATGTCCTAGTCATATGAGGTGGGCTTTTGCACTTTTACCCCCTCTAGTGGATGACATCACCCTCCTTGAGTATCTTTTAGCTATGACGTCATCACCTTTTTGAGTGATCCATGTATTATGTTATTATGGTTCATCTTAGCCATTGATTATGTATTGAGATCTTTTAATCTCAACCACTCATTTTCATGTTGTATTGTAAAGTGGTATAGGGTTTTGGTCTTTATTATCCTATATAAGGAGGAGACCCCCTATTGTATAGCTCACCTTTGGAGATCTGGAATATTGGAATAGAACACTTCTTTGTGGAGCATATTTCTTGTCTTATGGATTCTCTTGCATCTTGAGTATACAGTATCTCTTCTATGTATCATTGTGGATCTTGGAGCTACATCTTGTTTTCTTGCAGGAAAGTTGAATTGGTGGAGAGGAGGGCGATTTCTTGAGGGTTATTGTTGGAGGGATCCACATATTCTCTCTTGGGTTGATCTTGGTGAAAGGGAGTATCATTATTGTATCTTTGTGACATAGTTGATGCTTTCTATTACATCTTTCCATCATTTTCATAATCATCTTACTTGGCTTGTTTCACTTGATCTTGTCTTGTAGGAGGAGGACGTTTTGGCTTGGAGCTCTTGGATCTCACTCTTGAATATACACATAGGAGAATGCTATCAATTTGCAAGGTGGCCATAAGCAATTGAGGTAAGATCTACAAGGTATGTGCCTATATCCATCCATTCTTCTTCATTGGTCACAAACCCTTAAAAGTTAAAACCCTCATTTTTGTTTTTCTTAGATCTACTTGGCTAGCCTAGCTTTTGGAAAGATATTGAAAACCCACCTCTATAGTATCCACAACAATTCGGATCTATATTTTGGTGGTGATTGGGTTCCATTTGACACACTTTTCAAGGCACTTAGCCCTCCTTGAACAAAATCGCACCACTTGGGAGAAGCTAGTTTGGTTGGTTCCAAGACATGGGTAGGTGAGATCCCACTTGATTCATGATCCTCACACTTGATAACCTACCCCTAGTGCTTCACCTTGTTGATTTATGCCTTGTGGACCCCATTCCTCATTTTGAGGGTTGTGTCCCACTTCGGTCAATTTGGTGATGCATTTTCAATCTCAGATCTATGGATATCTAGCCATTGGATGCCCTTGATTTTCAAGATCCACATTGATACTTGCCTAAACTACTTGGATCTACAATTTGGTGGCCATTGGACTTGATTTGACACACCTTTCCATGCTTTTAACCCTCCTTGGGCAAAGTCGCACTCCTTGGGTGTTTGAGCTTGCCCACTTCTAGGACATGGGTGGTTGTGATCCTGCTTGATTTGAAAAGAGCATACCTTGAAACCCCTACCTAGTATCTCTCTTTGTGAAGTTCTGCGATGGGGGTATCATTCCTCATTTTGGGGATTGTTGTCCACTTGGGTCACATAGTGAAATATTAGATCTACTAAGATCCAACCATCACATCTTGAATAGCCCACTTGATTTGCATCCTAGGTGTCCCGATCTACATTTCCACACCTCTTTTGACTCCATTAGCCCATCCATCAAGGCACTAGTCCACCTAGGGCAATTCGCACTCCTTGGGAGTTGTGTCATCTCCTAGATCCCATATGTGGGTATCCCTAACTTCACCTTGTGGGTCCCATTTGAGCCATTTCCATATCCCAAGGAAGTGGGCCCCACTTGTGTATTTCATGGTACTAGATCTTGTCATCTTATCTTATCATGTGGCCTAAATCTTTCATTGGTTGAAACATAAGTCATTCTCTAAGCCTCTTTCAACCACATTTAAACTTCTAGGTCCACCTAACCTTGCATTGGTTTTCGTAACTTATCATTTGCACATCCCTAGGAACCTTTGTTTGGGTCCAATCATCTTTGATTGGTTATAGGGTCTCCCCCTAGGTCTTGATTCATTTTGATCTAAAGTGAAGAGTGCCTCGGTTGACGTGACTCCCAGCTTGCATTGGGAACCGTGGCATCTCTTGGGTCACCTCTTTAGCTATCCATCTCCTCTACCATCCTAGATGGGATACCACTAGGGACAACTACAAGTTGTGTGATAACAGATACTTCAAAAGATTGCCTCCAAACAAGAAAGTACATCCATCCTCAAGATGTGTGCATCACTCCCTAAGAAGGGTAAAAAAGTAGCATAGTGTTTTATCCCATAAGTTGTTATGTTAAAATGAAGTGAGGAGATGTGTATTTATACCTTCTCACAGTCACTTTTTAAAATATCCAGGCCAACATGCCTTTTAAAATGTAAATTTGAAATTATAAAATGTCAACCTAAAATTAAAACATAAATAATATAAAATAATCAAATGTGTGGGTAATTTGGGACATTTTCCCCAGAATTTACCCATACATGACTAAACAACTAAAAATAAGCATATCACACTGTTCTGAAGGCTGGAGTGCGGAGGGGGGGTTCGTCATACCCCATCTAACCCCAACAGTAGTGTAAATCCCTCAATTCCCCCCCTAATCAAGCAATGCAGCCTGGCATGGAGGATGACGTCATCATCAAGAGGAGCCTAAGGAGAGAGGGTGCTGGTGAACTGGAGGACCAAGAGGGTGTGGAAGGTGACTTGGAGAAGAGACATATGCCTCAATGTTGAAAGATGTGCCACCAGGATGATAAATCAAGGTGGGGGTCATGTGACCCAGTGACCCACCCTTGGAAGCCCCAAACACTAACCTCAGGGCTTCAATCCCTTTCATGAGCTAGTCAGCTATGCCATTAAGCCATAGTACTTCCAGGGGAGAAACCAAAGGGCTTGGCCATATCCCCTGCTCAGAAAAAGGCTGGGTAACACCTCTCCCGGTTAGAAAAAAAATGACCCTCTCTCTTTGGGGCACATCTGCAGGTGCGCTAGTACTGGTACCACGTAACACACCCCATTGTCATATTTCACTCACAAACCACTTAATTATTACATTTTGAATTTTTCCAATTAAACCATTAAAAAATGGTCTAATTATTGAAAAAATTATTTTTTTCAAAATATTAAAAACAAATACCTAGGGACCTAGTACATGACCATATGACTTTGTTTAAGTGTCTAGCATGTTTATATATGTTGATTGTTGACACATGAACTTTAATAACCCCCCAAGGCCTAACCACCAACTTAGGCATTCCAGCTTTGGACGTGTAGGAGAAAAACTCGTTAATTATACTCGGCTAAAGGCAAAGCATAATTGACAATGGAAAAAACTCCTTGGAATACCCTCATTAGTTGCCAAGTCCTAGGAAGCCAAGTTACTCAAATGACCACCATGCTAGTACACTTTATTACAAACCCCGTGGGGCATGGACATGCTTTAAAAATTAAAACGGGGCCCTGAAAAGGCCTGATTTGAACTTCTGAACACTGAAATGCATAAGCTATTTTGGCTCACCCTATTGGCATTGTTGCCGCTTGAGAGTCTGAGATTGACGTGCGTATGCTAAAGCCCAAAAGTAGGCACACCAGCCTAAGGGCAACTTTGAAAAGAGTAGCCACTGTCACCACACTCCTCTCTTCCTCGCTTTAGGTTGGCTCTTCTCCAACTCAAGGGGGGCTTCCCTAAGGTAGGATCACTAAGGCAGGTGCAACAAAGGGCAAGGTGAACTGAAGAGGCTGCCTTAGAGAAACGGTTGTAGTATAAAGGTATTTTCCAGCCTAAGGGCAACTTTGAAAAGAGTAGCCACTGTCACCACACTCCTCTCTTCCTCGCTTTAGGTTGGCTCTTCTCCAACTCAAGGGAGGCTGCCTTAGAGAAACGGTTGTAGTATAAAGGTATTTTGAATAAGTGATGGGAAGGAGGGAAAGATCAATCCTTAAGTAAAGACTAGATGGAGAAGCTTTTCCTTTGACTTCATGACGTCCAACATTGTGCATGGGGCCATGGAGCTGTTGCTTGTGTTCCACATACACTTCCAACTGCTCTTACTCTTGTTCCTAAATCACGGGAAAAGAAACTAGAAGTTTCTCGTGGCAAGAGGAAAGCTTAGTATGTACTAGATAGTACTTTGTCTTTATTATGGCCTATTTGTAAACATTATGATAGTTGAAGTTTTAACTTTGAACTTTGAACCTACCTTTGAAATTTGAATTGCTGATTGCATCTTACAACTCTTTGGTAATGACTATGATGCTTTGTTTCATTTCGTGGTTGATGTTATTTGTTAGAATTTGTTGATGGAAAATCTTATATGTTGAAACTTGAAGGTGGATGTTGTTGTTGATGATTGATCATTTGATGATAATGTTAAGTGTAACAAGCAGTAAAATCAGAGTAATGGGAAGAAGCAGTAAAATCAGTTAGCAGCCTCTGCTGAAACTCAGATGAATGAGTTTGCTGCTAAGTTGAAGAAGGATTTCTCGATGGTATCTTGCCTTTATACCAACATGGTTTCGAGGAACACTTGGTATGTGGACATTGGGGCATCTAGGCACATGACATCAACTCAAGAGTTATTTTCAAGTCGAAAAGAGTGAAGGGTTGGGGTGATGGCAAGGTGGGTAGGACAGTAGGACAAGTAGGCATATGAAACATAGGTAGCTAGGCATACAAACATTCCCTTGGATCCCCTTATCTTTCCCCTCTTGTGATAACATAGCCCCTTTAGGTGCTCATTCTCAGTTAGCTTGCCTTTGGGCCATTAATTTTAATTTTCAAAAACATAATTATTGAAAGCACATGTCCAAACATTCACTAGTTGGGCCTTGGCCTTAAGCTCTATTGCCACCTTTCACACACCTAGGGGTTAACGTGGCAGAAATCTTCAAAACAGTAAGTGTGTCCTTGGGGGCAAGTTTTGAGTCAAGTACTATCACTTGATTCTTGACTCCTTCGTTTAGGCAAACTCCTAATGAAGCCAAGGGGTGCGAACCCTAAAGTTGCTAAGGCTAATTAAGCTAATTAGTTCTGGTGTATGAGTAAGTTGTTTAGGAGTTTTTTGACAAGATTACTCAGAGCAATGAATCACTTGCAAAAATGGAATTGAATTAACAACATAAAATTATAACCATTCAACACATAACTTGAAGAAATGCTGAAAATAGTACCGGTGACAATAATGGAGTCGGAAATGCAATTGTTGTTGTAATATAGATGTTTTGTGAGTGCTTCTTTGTCAGTTTTAATTATTAAAATGATGAGTTGATTAATGGGGAGGGGGATTCCCGATATACCAAAAAATGATATTGGGAATATATCCAGACTCACCAAGTGTGGTCCTACATAAGAAAATGTGGGCTAGATGGAGTCGCAAGGGGATGTCCAACACTACACCAAACTAGGGTGTAGTCTGATAGGGCCCTGCGGTCACTCTCTAATTGTTCCCTCTTTCTTTGTAAGCTTTGCCCACATGAAGCCAAAACGGGACGTTGGACTTTCGTCTTTCAGGGAGGTTAATTGCCAAATGTGAGACTAATTATTACAAGTTGAGAAACTCTTTTCCGATCATCCACCACGTACTTAGGCAAGCCCTTTATGTGATGGTGAGAGCATACTTCGGGTATACACAGCTGGGTTCGTTACTTTGAATTGAATAAAAGCAAGCATTGGAAAATGGAAGTATGAACTAGTTACTACACTACCACAGTAGTGGGTTAGTATCCATTTACTTTGCAAGAAATAAACAAAAGATTGTTTAAATTGTGAAAGATATCGCCTGCAGAAGTAAACAAATGTTTCTATGTCTTGAAAGAGTCTGAAGGACGATATTTGGATCAGACACTTCAAACGTTAAATTTAAATTAATCTAAGTTAATTTTAGCGCAAATAAAACTAAAGAAAAACTAGAAAATAAAACTCATGAAAAAGGCACACCGACGCGAAACCCCCCTGGGGGGATGGGGAGTGGGCTCTTAGGAGCCTACTCAAAATATTTATTAAGCCTTATTACAATCTTAGAAAGAGAAATGCACTTTGTTCCTTTTGAAATAGGATCCAAAGGCTTACAATTTGCTAGAAAATTGACAAGAAGGAAGAAGGGGAGCTCCGTTAAGCTCGAAATGCTCCAAAAGCTCGAAATTGGCCAGAGTTTCCCTCTCGTTTTCGTCAAACCTGCAAAATTCAGCAAGCTATCAAATACCAAAGATGCTCAAAAACACTTGAAGAGTGTCTTTGAACAATTCCCAAAAAGCCTAAAAAAAATTCTAAGTTATTTCTTTGATAAAAATTGCATAAAATAACCAAGGAAAGCAAGCTTTCCTTGGGATCTTGGCTTGTTTTTGGGAAGCCAATATGATGTGCACTAAAATGCTTGATTTAATCTTTTATGATCAAAGGAAAGTACTTCTAAAAACAAGCTTAAGATCTACTTGAAATACTTGCTAAAAATAATTTCCTAATCTAGATCTTGTTGCCCGCTGAATGTGCACACCAGCAGCAGAAATCTTTCGAAAGCTGTTTCCCAAGTGGGAAAGGTGTGGCCTTGGGGGCAAGCAAAGAGTCAGGTGCTATCACCTAATCCCAACTCATCTGTTTAGGCAAACTCTTAACGAAGCCAAGGGGGGTAAACCCTACAAAGAGTTTCTAAGGCTCTTGTGTTTTAAGTGTTTTTATGGTATGTATGATGCGTATGGGTTTTTTTAGGAGTTTTTGAAGATTTACAATAACAGTTTATAAATTCCAAGCATATACTTGCAAAATTAAGAAGATACACAACCACTTGATAATGACAAATTAAAAGTAGGACATCCACAACATGATATGAATTAAACAAGTAAAACAAATGCTCCAGATAGATAATAAGCAAATAAATACTGAGTGATAAGACTAGTGCCTTATGGAGTCAATGTTTGTGCTTGGGATGCTGAATGCATGTCTTGGGTGTGCTTGAGAGCGTTTTGCAAGTGTTCTTGGTGAATTTTATTGTAAATTTTAATGGTGAAGTTGATTATTAAGGGAAGGGAATCTCCAAGATATACCTTTCAGCACAAGAGATATGTCCGGAAAATAATCTAAGTGGTTCCGTATAAGGACATGTTGGCTGTTCGGAGTCTCTAGAGCGTGTTCAAGACTACTCCAATCAGGGATGTAGTCTAACGGTGCCCTTAAGGTCTCGGTACAGTGGTTCCAGCGTCCCCAGGCATAATTTGCCCACTTTCGAATATTTGACGATCAACGTCGGATTTTCGTTGGTTTTTGGGAGAGTGTTTTATTATGGTTTGAGTGGATTAAGATGTGGAGAATTAAATAGTCTACAACTGCTTCTGGGTATCCCACAAGTGGGCAGAGCATACACAGTGTAGTAAATTGTGAATTCCAATTTTATTATGGGTTTATGAAGCAAGAACCATTGTAAAACTCTCCGACAGAGAGTGCTTTTGATCCGCCTTATGGCGAGATTCAATAGACTTATGAAATGAAAAATGCTTGAAATAAAATCTGCACTACCCAAGAGTCTCTTTCAGGTCTAAGACCGTACTCGGGAGAGCAAGGGGGTTAGTAAAATCAAAGCAAAAGAACTCTCCGACAGAGAGCACTCTTGATCCACCTTTCGGTGAGATTCAAGAGATTTTATGTGTTTTTTAACAAATTATATTGAATTGAATTTAAACTAGAACTTTGAAAAAAGACAAGTAAAACTAAGTTACTTGCTTCTAAGATCTAGCAATTTATTGAAAAATGAAACTACTATAGCAAAATAAAACTAAGTTAATTGCGGAAATAAAGCTAAGCTACTGCAAAAAGGGACAAGAGATAATACAAACTTCCCCCAACTGGGGGAAGTGGGGTGTGGGAGCCTTTATCCCACTTGCTCTTTTATTAGTTTGTTTACAATGCTTTGTTTTTTGTCTTCACTTGAAAGCACAATAATGGATGGGGGAATGAGAGAAGAGGGAAGTGCTTTTCAAGGAGTTTTTTGGTTTTGCTTGCTTGCTCTTCTTTAGGCCTTTGGGCTTTTTGTTTGTTTGATCTTCATGTGGATAAGAGCTCTAAACAAAAGCTTATTAAGGATTAGTGAAATCAAAACAAGATTGCAAACTAAATCTAAACTAAACTAGTATGTAAATTAGAAATATTAACATATGTAAACTAAGATCTAGGATGACAAATAAGCTAGATGCAATACTAAGTATGAATGGAACTAAGCTAATGCAAACTGAGATCTAGAAATGAAATTTAAACTAAGTGCAAAATTGAAACTTTTTAAACTAGTATGCAAGCTAAGATCTAAACTAAACTATTATGCAAGTATTGACAAAATGAGATCTAGAAATAAAATGCAAATGAACTAGAAATAAACTAAGTTAAATGCAAGTGAAAACTAAATTACAAAAATGAAATTAGCTAAATGCAAATCTAAGCTAAGACAAAAGAGTAAAGGACAAAGATAAAAGAGCAAACAAAAATGGAAGAGAAGACAAGGTGAAAAGAGGAAGCAAGTGAAGGAGGGAAGAAGATGAAAGGGGTCTGCCAAAAGAAGTCAAAGATGGCTGTAAAAAACAATGAGCTTAAGGGGCAGCGAATAGTAAGAAGAATGGGCTGAAAGGAAGAAGAAGAATGGGTTGAAAATAAAAGTGAAAGAGGGACAAAAATCAGACTTTGAAAGAGGCTGAAAATGATCAAAATGAAGAGCAAAAATCTGACTTGGAAGAGGCTGAAAATGAGACAACATTAAGGGCAAAAAATCATACCTTGAAGGGTAATAGAAAGTGAAGAAAACAGTCCACAAAAGAAGGGAAGAAGGGGCTGTAAAACAATGAAGAAAGTGGCTGCAAAATGGAGAAAGGAGAAGGCTGAAAAAAGTGGAGAAAGAGGGCAGCAAAACAGAGATAGGACAGTCAAAGGAAGGTTGGGAAAAAAAGCAGCCAAAGAGAAAGGAAGCAAAGTTTGGAGAATGGTGGGAAGCTTGAGATTCACAAACTTGCAAAGGTAACCAAGTAACAAGATTTTAAATTGATTTTAAAGGTGGAGATGAGAAGGAACAAAGCACTTTTTGGATCTTTGGATTAAGAAGAACCTATGTAGATGCCAATGAACATTCAAGGACAATCATCCCTTTGAAGTTTGAAGAAGGGGGAGATGCAACCTAGCTCATCCCTTACTCCAACAAGTAACCTGAAACTTATACACACACTTAAACAAGATAGCTTAGATCTAGTATGTTAGTATAAAAAAAATTCACAGAGCATGTATTAAATCCAATTAAAGCATGCTACTTTAAGATCTTTTAAACACTCAACATCAACAAATAACTTGAAGTCTACAAATATTTGTCCTATGTGCTTGATAACAAGCCCTCTAAGCTAGATCCAAACTCAAATAGATAAACATGCATAAACATTGGAAAATATTACCTCAATAAGTCATCATGAACCATGCATGCACCAAGTGGACCTCCAAAGCCTCAATCTTATTCAATAGTAACAACAAATGAGCAGAGTATCCCTGCACAAAAATTCCACCCTGAATGGTGTAGCAAGGCTCTGTACTTATACAATGAGAAGAGACTAAAAACCTAAGTCGAATTGGCACGAGGAGAGGCCAAGTAAGGCGAGTTTCACCAACTGAGAGAGAGTTCAACGCCTTGATTGGTGTGAACAGGAGTTTGCTGGTAGGTGTGATTGCTGATGTGGCCTTCCACATAAGCAATGGAGCCCCCCTTCCTTTGATTTCAATGCCCTCCATATTGGATACATCGCTTACCAAACCCGTGAGCTCAACCACGTGAAGAGGCCCACACCCTCTCCTTGGCTCACGTCATCTCCCTTCATGGATTTGTATATCCTAAGTTAAAAATAACATGTTCTTTATTACTCAAATGGTAGCCCACCACACCTTGGAGCATTCGCCATCCACTCTCGTGATCCATGTGCATGGATAGCCCACGTGAAGGAAACCGTACACCCCTTATTAAATTCAAAATTTGAAGACTTCTTCCTATATGTATTGATGCCTGTGTCAAGAGAATACCTTCCTAGTTAAGAGGGAGTGTTGATGTATTTGTAACTTCGGAATGTATTCACTTATATATTTTATATTGTATTTGTATTTTATTGTTGCACCTCCGACGGAGATGTTAATTCCTCCAGTCGTAGAAGTCATTATTGTACTTGGGTCATGTAAAGTCATTGAGGTCCATCCTCCCATGTATGACGGGGCATTAGACCTCGGAGTTGTGTCTTTCATGGGTTATTAGACTCCCCTAGTTGGGTTGGCCCAGTGACAAGTGGTAATGGGTTATTAGACTCTCCTAAGGGAGGTCAGCCCAGTTAGAGTAAAAGGCAAGTAAAGGTAAAGTATAAATAGAGAGGAGCACCTCTCTATTTATCCATTCACACACTCACTCACTTCGCATTAGTGAGAGAGAGGAGTGCGCACAAGTGGAGGAGGAGAAGCTGCTAGGAGACTATCTCTTGTTTTGGGGTTTTGTATTGGTGCTCATTCTATCTCTGAGGAAGTTGCGGGGTTTTTCACCTTCTTGGTTTTCCCCGATGAAATGCTTTGTGTCTCTTGTCTCTTGTGTTTGATATGCTGTATATGTTGTTCTCTCAGTTAAGATCCTAGATCATATTGAATTAAATGATGAAAACCGAACACAAATGAGTTGAGGTAATGAATCAACACTGCTTGTTCTTTAGGCCTAATGTCATCAAGGATGTTGGCCACTATTCTGTCAAATCGGAGGTTGAATTCATGGACTGACTTGTTCTCTTTCTTTTTAATTTCAAAAAGTTGGTTCAAAAGAAAACGTCTGTCTAACTTGGCTGACCACTCATGTTTAAGTTTTTCAGCGAAAGCATCATATCCCTTGATTGATGATGCAAGCAAGCGGTCAAACCACTTGTGAGCATCACCTTCAAGGGATGCGAAGAGACCCCTCATATAGACATCTTCTTCTTCAACCCCATATGCTTCCATGTGAGCCCAGACATCTTCGATGTGATCTTCAATGGAGGTTGTGCAACTCCCATTGAATCTAGGAATCTTTTCAAAATACTTATCGGGAATGTCATTAGGTGAACCGGGGTTTTCAGAGAAGTCGAAAGGTGAAGCTTTAGCTTTGTTCCCAAATCTATGAACGACCGAAGGGTTATTTTGGGGATTGTTTCCTGGAGGAGTTTGGTTCGTTCCAGCCATTGGATTTACTTGATGAGACGGAGATGCAGGAGGACCCTGATTAGTTGAAGGGGATCCCAAGAAAATGTTTGGAGAATCAGAAGAGTTCACGATTTTCCAAAAGAAATTAGATGATTGGGATTTGGAATCTCTTCAATGATATGTAAGAGGGGTTCCTTCTGACTGATTCGTATTTGTTCTACTTCTGAGATTGTAAGGATGTTTGTGAGGTCGTTCCTCAGCGGAGTCACGATTAGGAGTCGCCAGGTAAGCTATAAGTCTCGTCTACCGAAAGATATGTCGTATAAAAGCGGGGAGAGATGAGTGAAATGAGATGGCTACGTATGATTTAAAGATGTAAATGGTAACCATCGAAGTATAAAACCGGATGCGATAAGATAGGTAATGATCGCACAAACATTCGCAGGCAACTAAGGTAAGCCTCTACCTCCCCGATAACGGCGCCAAAAATGTTATCACACAACTTGTAGTTGCCCCAAAAGGTGATCCTATCCAGGATGGTAGAGGTGTTGGGCAACTAAAGAGGTGACCTAAGAGAGCCACGATTCCCAAGGATAAAAGGTTGTCACGTAAATCGAGGCACTCTTCACTTTAGATCTAGCAAAAGCAATATCAAGGGGGAGACCCTAGCTAGCTAAAGAGGGCTAGCGAACCTACTCTTAGACACTCTAGGGAGATGTGAAGTGACGAAGAGAGAGAGATCAAGAGTAAGTAGATCTAGATCTAGGAAAGACAAGTGGACAATGGAGAGAGATCATAACAGGAGCTTGCTGTTGAACTCAAGTAATATTGCTATAGGACCTGTTATCAAATCCATAGTAGCCGGGCTACCATGATTGCAAACCAGTTTCCTCTATATTTTTGAGCCAATCCTTTACACATCTTTGATGAGATCAACCTATGATGAGCAGTATTTTTGATGACCACTCATGTTTTCAGCAGCTCTAGAGCAAACATGACAGCCTTGTGCCATGACTGAGCCTCATGACCTCACATTTGATGACTGAGGTGACCATTTTCTTCCATACAGAGCAGTGTGATAGTGCCTAGAGTTGTACAGTAGCAGCGTTCCAGTGATGATTGATGGTCCAGATGATTGATACAAGTGTATGACCCAACAGGTATATAGTTGTGCATTGGATATGTTTACCTTGCTCTTTTGCTTATCTTAGTAGCTTGACTAGGTATTTAGTGGTCATGGTCTGGCGATATATATATATATATATATATATATATATATATATATATATATATATATATATATATGGTTATTGGTTGACTGTCTGGAATTAAAGTGATCTAATTACTCGGAATAAGAATTTCTTGTTTATACTCGTTGGTTTTACCCTCTTAAGAAGTATGGACGTGGTCATTCCCACCATTTATGGCTTGCTAGTTATGGCATCACCTATCACTTTCCCTATCCATCCGTCCTCTTCCGTATTGGGTTTTACCTTGATTTACCCCTCAACCTGTGATATGGAGGACCTCCCCACTTTTGCCTCTATGTTGGATAGATTCCCCGTTGTTTTGTGTCTCAACTCTGAGTTGTGCAACATAACTTACTGAGGCCTTGATAATTTTGGGCCAGGAGAACCCACTGGTGTTGGTTCCTGAGCTTAGGTGAGTTAGATTTGAAGCCTTGTCCTCTCTGGTCGGTTGCCCCCAATGTTTGGTCCTGATTGTGGATGATCCCCCTAGTTGCCTGAGTTGTGTCAGCGAGATTTGAAGCAAAATGTATACCATCATTACATGCATATGTGACTCATTATTATATCTTATATGCAAGACCATGGTTATAAATTAAAACTGTGCTTCTTAGCACAATGAAAGAGGGCGCTATGGAATGAAATGTAGAGCACCCTGGATAAAAGCTGCAATTAGTTGTGCTTCTAAGCACATGCAATATCCAAAGGGTCATGAGGCCTAAAAAGCAGTGGTTAAATAAATTCCAAATCTAAAAACTTCTGGCCATAATTAAAATGTAATGATTAATTCCTCACGGAGCCTACGGGTTGGGATGTGAGATGGAGTAAGGGACAACTAATTCTAAGTGCCCCCTAGAACTTCAAGTTACGGTCAGATGTGCACCTAGTCATGATGGTTCTAGAAAAGATCCTCACAGAGCTGGTTCAAGCTTGGATGTGAGCTGTAGACATTTGCTAAAAGTTGAATAGATGCTCCTCAAATCAACTCATTCCATTTGTGAGACACTGCCATTCCTTGTGTGTTTTCTGTCCAACATATGCTTAGGTTTTTCTCCCTTTTTCCCCTTAACCAAAGTGTCATAGTGTTGAAGATTGTAAAGTCATTCCCTTGTCCTAGCCTTGCATTTTTTACCTTCACCCATTCCTAGCAAAATGGTCACGTCCATGAAATGAGTATACACTTGAAGGTCTTTCTCTTAGTAATTGATTGTTTTGATTCTGGACTTATATTGTAATGCCCCTTGTTAGGAATTTTATCAAAATGACAATTTTTCACTTTTTTCCCTAGTTAGACCTTTGACTAGTTTTGATCTCTAGGTCCCAAATTTGCTCCAAATGATCCCAAATCTTCTGAGAAGGTATATGAATGATATTACAACATAAATATGTGTTTCAGGGATGCCTTTGGACCTTTAAAATACTTCTGCAAATCCTCTTTCAATTCTGGTCAATGTAGGTAACTTTACTAGTGATTTCCCTTTGACTAGTATTGGTCTCTAGGTCTCAAATTGACTCCAAATGCCTTCAAATATTCAAGGAAGGTGTATGAATGATATTAGGACTTGAATATGATGTTCAGGGATGACATATGGCCACCAAAATACCTCTGCAAACTCTCTTAAGATTCTGGACCAAGTATGCAATTTTACTAGTAATTTGGGGTTCAAATCCCCTTGGGGTAAGTACTAAAAATAGCTTCCCAAATGCCTCCAAACCCACTCAAATTTTTGAACAGAGGTAGGGAATGTATTAAGGATGTTATTAAGGTCTCATGTGCACCATTAATTGACTATTATATATGTTCCAACCCTCTCCCATTCAACTGCAAAAATCACCAATTCGACCCTTGGGGAAATGGCACTATTTCTTCTCCCAATGCAATTAAACTGAGTAAAAATACTTCAAATGCTCAAGTACAGTACATGAAACTTGTAAAATACATCCATGGCAGTACATTAATCACAAATGCATAAGAGAATCATCCATTCATTCGAAATCATCAGCATTACATTGATTCACAACAAGGTAGTGGGGAAATGGCACTGTTCTTTCATTAAAATTGAGATTTATACATTTCTACTTGGAATTTCGACCTGAAACTTTCTGGAGATGAAGAACAGAGTATTTACTTCATATTACAAAAGAAATGGGGCATTATAAGCTCCCTCAAAGAGTATAATAGCTCACCAAAAACGCCCTCCCTCAAGGATCAAGAATATGCCATCAAAACTGGAAATGGTTGAAGGAGTGAGCTGCAATAGAAGAAACCATGAGCTGCCCTATAGCTTACACCTGCAAATAAAGACTCCATTAAAGCTCCAAATGAAAGGTCTGAATGGCCTTTCCAATTACCAACTTGGATGGGAATCTTTCACCCTCGAAATTGGCTAAGGCAAGCAACTAGTCATCCACTAGCTCTCTCTCTTCACAAATGTAATTGCAAATTCTACAAATGATCAAAAGCTGGTTTCATTCTTTGTTATTGACATTTATAAAGTTCTAATGTCCTCCATGGGTCGAAGTCCTTCCAAGAGACTCATGCCAACTCAAGTTGGGAAGAGATTCCAAAGAACGCCACTTGTACAACACTTCCTAGTCTCCCACTTCCACCAAATCACATGTGGAAGCATCTTAGCTGCCCTAACACCCTTGAGCGCCCTCTTGGAGTCTATTTTTAGCCCTGACATGTCATATATGTCATATGTCAGCCTTCAAGCCTGATTTGTGTCATAGGTGTCATAGTATCTTCATCATTGTTGTCATAGAGCTAGGGAATCTAGCCCAAGTGTCTCACTAGCTCCAAATTGCCTCTTCCTCTTCCATGGGAGTTACTCTTCCTCTATATTTCGACCTTGGATGATTCATGCCATGAATAATACCTTTTGGAGTCCCCCAAGTATGTTACCATTCACCTTGAATTCGAATTGGTGAGAGAATGATGCCAAATGTAGTGGGGAAATCTAGCCATATGTGGGTCCCACTTCCTCCATGTGTCTTCATGATGAAATGCCACTTTGATTTTCACTTGTATATATTTATTTATCTCCTTTATTAGATATTTATGCCATCCTAATGTTCCAACATCATTTATTATCCCCATTATTCACAATCCCAAAGCTTCCACCCCAAACCTAGGAAACTAGTAATTTCCCTCCTTGGCAATTATTTGACCTTTAGCATCAATTTGACAAACACTAATGAATATGGCCATTGTGATTAGTCCATTGTGACCCAATGACAATTTTGGGACATGACATATATGTAATGTATTAATTGCTTAATCGCCAATGAAATGTTACTTCATACTTTAGTCTTGCTAGTGAAATAATTAAAGGAGCATATCTTATCCATTTGCACTCGCAGCATCAGTTAGTTTGAGCCCGGGTCATTATTTTGATCAGTTTTGACATGTCAACCCAACTTTACCAAGTCAACCACAGGATCTGGGATGAGTTGGACCAATGATGTCCAAGATTGATTATTTGTGGTCCTATGCTGCTCACTTGATGGTTCCATGCATCAGACACAGGTTTCATTGGATGGTTTGATGGATTTTTATTATTATTATTATTTATAGACCATTATTTTTATTTGCCCAGGCATGGTTCAGCTTACAGATGATTATCCAGGTGGTCACATGGTGTATGAGTACTCATCCCTACTACATTTGGGCCTTCTGAGTCCATTGGCACACTCAGATATCAGTTTCAGGCACTTTCAAATGAGATTACAGTTAGATTATCACTTTATTGCATAATTGCCATTATAAAATGACCTGTCAGCACATTTTGAGATTTATTTGGTTCTCCTAGGGCACTACAGAGGGAGTATGGCATCCAACCACTTGTTATTACCATATTACTATACTCCTGGACATTTTAATGCAGTTAGATTTGTGCCCGGGGCACCGGGAAGAGAGGTACAAGCATTTTATTATTTTACAGGTGACTTTCTAAGGATAAAAAATGGGAGAAATGGTCATTGAGGAAATTGATTTGGGCAATTGAGCAAGGAATTGGTATGAGTTTTTTGTTCAGTTTTGTGATGCATCCCACACCTTTCGGCACAACTTGCAGCATTCAGTAGGGTCGCATTCAGTAGGGTCCACATACACTCTAGGCTATTATTTGGATATTTTATTTTGTTTTTGAGGGGGCCACGATTTGGTCTTATGGTCACTTTATGATGTTATATGGTCATATTATTTATTATTGTTCCATGGGGCCATGCTAATGAAGGATATGATTACCTCCTAGCCCCACCATGTGCTTTTATCATGTGTCTTAGTCACTTGTCATGTGGTACGTCCCCCTAGGGTGTCTTAGTGAGTCCGCCCCCCCTCTATTTGTGAGTTGATCCATGTATTGTATTGTCGGCTCATCTTAGCTGTTGATTGTTATTATTATATCTTTTGATCTCCACCAATCATTCAAAAAGTGGTTAGGGTTTTGGTCTCTCTCATTCCTATTTAAGGAAGAGACCTCCTTGATTGTAAAGGGACTTTTGGCTCTTGATCTCTTAGATAATAAAATATTTTTGCAAAAACTCTTGGAAGCTTTGTTGAATGTTTTGCGTGGAGATTGTAAAGTCTTTTTCTTTTTAGCATTCTTGCGGATCTATGCTTTGCTAAACCATTTCTGCAGAGGGCCGTACCATTGATGGAGATAGCGATTTGATGGGGGAGCTATTGTTATTGAGCTCCATATCTCTTCCTCAAGACGTTATTGGTTTAGGGAGTATCTTTATTGTATCTTTGGATCATCTTGATGCTTGTTGAGTCTTTCTTCATTGATTATCATCTTTCTCTTTTCAAATCGATTCTTACTTTGTAGATCTCTTTTGTAGGAGGAGGGCGTCTTGGTCTCTTGGAAGGAATAGCGATTTCACTTGGCATGGCATGGAAAACGTTCGTAATTGGTCGGAAAGGGAAGATCACCACCACACAAGGCTAGTAGCAAGTATTTCCAGGTACGTTTGCATCTTATTTTATTTATCTGGGGTTTAATCCAATTGTCACCGTTAAAACCCTCATTGTTAAAACCATAGTTTTAAAAATAGGGCAAACCGGTTTCGGAATTGGCCGATCTACCGATTTGATAAGGAACCGAATCAACTCGGTCTGCAAATCAATTTGGTCGACCGATTCGGTACCAAACCGGCCGATCTGGACACTGAATTGACCGGTTTGATACCAAACCGGTTTGATACCAAACCGGTTTGATAGGTCGAGTTATGTAAAAAATCGACCGATTTTTCTGGCAGTTTGCATGGGTGCCTACAGACTCAAAAAAAAAAGCAATATCCCCATGGTGCAGTAGTATTTGGTGATATTAATGGTAATGTTAAAAAGTGACATACTGCTTATCTTTTTTTTTTCCATCCTTTTACTTAAATTTTTAACATTACCATTAATTGTTTCAGGATGTTTGAGAGTGGTTCCAACCTCATCAGACTTCATATGCAAAAAGTAGAATTTTAGATCCCATTCAGAATTCAACAGACTTAATAGTTTTCAGGATTCCAGGATTGCAAGGTTTCCACCAGATTCTATCATGGATGAGGGTATGGAATTGGCATTTAATCAAGCACATCAACCCCTATATGTACCTTGATGTTGGTGGTGTTGATTGTTGAACTCCTCCGTCATGACCTTAATAAAAATGTATTCTTCACTCATGCAAAATCACATATTAAGCATGGGAAGCTTTTTCTACCTTATTTCAAGGATTGGATTAGGAAGTTTCATGAAAATTGTAGGGTGTTGAGCCGTTGACTAATGTCCTTGGAAGATCAACTTTGAAATTCGAGTTAGAGGCAAGGGCTAAAGCCTAGAGGAGGGAGGCATAGGGTGCTATAGATGAATAGGATCCCAATATAGGCAATGATTCATTGACATGTATGATTGATGATTCATATTTCACATTCATTTTCTTAAATGTCCTTGCTCATTTATTAATTTTATATATATATATATATATTGCATTTCCTCATTTCCAAAATTTTGGGGGGTCACGTTTCCCCTATTTCAAATTTCCCCTTTTCGTCCCCATTTCTCCGTTTCGTGCAACTTAGGTTGAAGTTTTTCAAACCTTCGTACAACAATTTTGAAGCAACCCTATTCTTGTTGTGACCTTTGCAGTAGTAAAAAGTCATGAAAATCACCTTAAAGGCTTATAAAATAAATGGTGGGCAGTACTGTGGATGAAAGCAGCCCTAAACAACAAGTCTAGGCCAGCCATGAAAATCACCTTAAAGGATTATAAAATAAATGGTGGGCAGTACTGTGGATGAAAGCAACCTTAAACAACAAGTCTAGGTGTTCATTGGCCTTCAAACAACAGGTTTGGGTCATAACAACAACCCTAAAATCTTGAAAATGTTGTTTTTCTTTAAAATTTAAATATTTTATGTATTTTTGAGTAAACCGATTCATTAAATCCAAATCGACCGATTTATGGGCAATTTATTATCGATTTCGATTCCGATTCCAAGTTGACCCTCGACCGATTTCGATTTTTCAAACATTGGTTAAAACTCTCATTTTCTAGATCTGATAGATTGGGTACTTATTTGAGTACGGCCATCAAAACTCACTTTGGAATAAATATAAAAACACTAGATCTAAAGTTTCAACTCAAACCGACTCCATTTACCCCCGGATCTAGCACTAGTCATCTCTAGGTGGGATGCCCTCCTTGGGTCTTTGGTCAATTTTTCAGATCTATCAGTTGGGTATGCTTGAACCCCCCTAAATTTCACAGATCTACTCTTCAAGCAGCTAGATCTAGTCTTCTTACACCCTGATCTACTATTTTGGGTCCACTTTGGTCTCATTTGCTTAAACCCTAGGTAGATCCAATTTGGGTCTTCTTCATATGAAGTAGATCTATCTAGATCTATTTTTCTAAACTCATGGTGGTACATTTCTTCTATGGCTGAGAATCTCTATTTTGCCTAAGCCTCCTCAACGGGTTTCTAGCTCTCATAAACCACTACATTTCCCTAGATCTAGATTTTATCCACCAAGATCTACTCTTGTGCATCATTCGTAACCTATAGAGTGTCTTGTGTTGATTCGCTAGCCCTCATTGTCTAGTAAGGGTCTCCCCCTTGATCTTGCATTGGCTTGATCTAAAGTGAAGAGTGCCTTGATTGGCATGACAACCAATCATCCTTGGGAATCGAGGCCCTCTTGGGTCACCTATTTAGTTGCCTAGCACCTCTACCATCCTGGATAGGATCACCTTTAGGGGCAACTACAAGTTGTGTGATAACAGGACCATTGCTAATCTCTCCAAATAGGGTCTCTGTTGATTAATTTGGAAAGATTTCCCTTGATGATTTGTCTGCCCAAGTCAGGGAAAAAGGTTATTTGCTAAGAAAATATGCTAAGGAATGCTTTGCCATGGCCTAGTCTGACCCCATTGCTGCTTTGGCAGCAGTGTGTAAGTGAGTTTCTTTTTGTATTTGTATTTTTCTGTATAATATAAGAATTTTTCTTCAAAAGAAATTACATCTTTGTTGTGGTGCTTGTATATTTCTATCTACTAGGCTTGTAGTTTTGGTTTACAAATGCAAATTGGTTGGGCAAATCTCTGTGCAAAACATAGCTGATGAACCAAATTTATTGTATCAGGTCAGAAGGTTGGAAGCTCAAGGTATCCCTTCTAAGCAAGCTGAGGTTATAACAGCATCTATCACTGAAGTTCTGAATCATAGCCTGGAAAATATAGCGCAATCCTTTGTTTCAAAACCAGAAATGCAAACAGTAAGCAGTACTCACAAGTTTGCAATTTTACACTACTGTTACTTATTGAATTGAGTGATTGATTTGATGATTGATTGAATAAGAAAGTCCAAAATGAGTGATTTATTTGATCGAGAAAGAAAGTTGAATGCTTCAAAACCTCATTGAAGTCCAAAGAATAAAGTGTTTTTGTACATTTTATGAAAATAGATGTGCGTCATTGGCAATTTTTTTCCCTTGGTACTCTAAATTCATTTTTTAATGTATGATTTTTTGTACTCTTGGTACATTTTCTGATTATTTCTTTGGTAGGAAATCATCTATGTGTGGTGTCTATATGTGAGGCTGTTAAAAAAGGCACTGGCAGTTTGTTTGCAGTGCTTATTTTTAAACCTGTGACCTTTTGCAGAGTGGAATGAAGCAAGAATCTGCTCTTTCAAAGTTCAAGGCTGAAGTTCATAGTTCTCAGGTTGGTTTTCTTTGTTAATGTTTGTTACTATTATTTATGTTTAAACTGAGAGAAGCAGGGTGCTCTTAGAGCCCGGGTGGAAGGGATGTGTTGTGCCAATAGACTAAAATGAAAAAGAAAACATCTGAAGTCTAATGTCAAAAAGAGAAAACAAGAAAAGAAAAGATGTCATTGTCAACCTATTGTTTCTTTTAATTAAATTAACTTAATGCAAAAAAAACAAAAATCAGAAAGAAGCATAGATCTATCTTATCCCTGGGCCTTTTAAGTGCCAAGAGGTTTGCACTTGTTTTGTTTTTAATCCCTTTTGGTGCTTAATATATCTGATGTTAAGATGGATCTATGCTAGTGCCATTCACATTCTGAATGCTCTCTATCTAGATGCACTTGAAGTTTGAAGTCGAGGTCTGAGATTGAGTTTGTGCATATTCCCAAATAGAAAAGATACTATTTTTTTATTCAAAGATCCTTTCTAGACGGTCAAATGTAATTTATTGTGCCTATGTATGAGTCTTATTTGGATCTTTACTTTATCTGAATTATTGATCACTCAAAAATGTCCCTAATAATTTGCCATGGGTAGGCAAGTAAATCTTATACAATGAATTGCAGTTGGCGAACAACCTAATGTCAAAGTCAGAGTCTAAGTGAAGTGTTTATGGAGTAATTTACTCTGTTGATCTATATGAGTCATGGATAAATGTTAACCATTGGAGTTAAAGCCATTACCATTGGACTTGAGCCATTACCCAACATATATCAATTCATAATGCAAGTATGATGTTGTGAATTAATCAGCCTTCACTCAAAGAATTGACTCTCATGTTGCAAGATTTGACCTATATCCACCTCAGTTTAATTTGAACCATAGATAATGTAATGTTGGTGGCTACTAGCTCTTTCTCAAGGGTGGCAGGCATTTCATCATAGTAGTTGATTAAATCAAGAAAATTTCAGCCCATATCTAATCCTTGTTGTCCACTAGGTTGCACTTAGGTGGACTCCTTGTGAACCTTAGAAGACTTGAACAACTTACATTGTTCATTGCCAGAGTTCAGAAGTTCATCAGGCCAAATTTTTTGCCCTTTGTAAAATTTGCATGTCCAGACCCCCATGGGGGAATTGTAATAAGCTGGTCTAAGCATGGTACTTTTGTAAAAGGCTTGGCTTACCTTAGGTTTAACTGTCAAGGGGATACTCTAGAATGTTTTTTCCTTAGGAATTATGCGTTGCGCTTCAGTGGCGTATAATTCTTGAGTTTTTCACTCACACCTCCAAAGCTGGAGTATTTTCCATGGTGGTCGAACCTTAGGAGGTTATTAAAGTCTATGTGTCTATGTATTTTTAACATGCTAGCCATCAATAATAAGTCATATGGACATGCACTATGTCCCCTGGGAGTTTGAGCTCATTCTGATAAAAATATATATTTTTTTCCGTAAAATTAGACCATTTTTAATGTTTTAATTGGAAAATTTCATAGTGTAATAAAAGCATGGTCTGGAGGCGGAATTTGGCGTGGAGATGCTCGTTTTCATGCTCAGAGCATCCTTTTTAATCTGGGACCCACTTTTCCTAGGTTTTAGGCGATTAAATTGTCATTTGTGGTATTTTTTCTTAAAGAGACGACAAAATGGCATTTAAATGCTAACGATGCGATAAATTGCACCATAATATCAAAAAAAAAAAATAAAATAGGGGAATTGGCATGTGCTAATTGAGGTGTGTAATGTCCTCTTCTGCTTAAGCACAGAGGACCATCCCGCTAAACCTATATGATTCCCATAGGTCCGAGCGGGCACTGACATTCAAGGAATCAACTGAGGATTGATGCCTTATGCACCCTAAGTAGATCTTTGGCAGGGGTATTAGATCATCAGTAGGTAAACAAGGGCCACAGGAACTATAGGACACCTGCATGCATGGAATCCGAGCATTATTTCATGATGCATGCACTGATTGAGTCTCCAGAGCACTGCATGCAAGTCAAATGAGAATTAGAAAGTAAAGTGACCTAATTAGGTCAAAAGTTAGGTCTGACAGGTGAATGTTATAAAAGAAAGGTAAAGCTAGTAAGGAAGACCTGCTTATATGATTATTGATTTGTGGATTCGAATTGGAGAGCTCAACGAGCTAAGTTGGGGTTGAGTGCATGCACTCAGCTAACTGGTGTATTTCGGTAGCAAAATCTATCTGCCCTAGTCACCATCAGGTTGGATCATCCAGATTCAACATTGCTTCATCATCAGGTTCTATTCTTCAGTTACTTCAGGATTTGAGTTATTTACTAGATTGAGGGATTCGCCCTCCATGCATGAGCGCATTGCTCAAGGACACTTCTATTCGCATCAGAGGCTGCAGAGGTCCAAACTCATGCATGCTGGCTCCAATCTTCTCAGAGCACCCCTATTATCCTTCCTCTTGAAGAAGGGCTTCTTACTTGGACATTTGAGTGAGTTATCAAGAACTCCCTCCCTTAGAGGACGTCTTTATCTGCATGGGCGAATTTCCCAAGGAGGATACTCATGCTTTAGGCTATTGAGCCATTAGTTATTCTGCATGCTGCTTCCATCTTCTTCAGAAGGGCACTATAACCCTAGCACACCTTGTCTGGAGCTTCATTTGCGAAGTATTATTTATTGAGGAGCATTCTTAGCATTTGAGGAGGGTGCACTTATTCTCTGGAGGACGTCCTACCTTATTAGCTTCCTATTCCACCGACACAATTCCCGCATGCTGGGATTATATTGATCTACATCAGCCGATCTATCTGTTGGTATGTGCATGCATTGATTCCTCCTATTTTATAGCATTTCAATTTATTTGGGTTATAGATCTGCATGCATGCAGAGATCAGTGCATACTTTCATATTCCATTGAGACATAAGACTACTAGACAATCACAGTACAACACAAAAAAAGAAAAATATAAGTTTGGGATATTACAGTGGTATCAGAGCATGTTCCTCGCCAGCTATGGGAGCATGCAATTGTGAACAGTAAATGAATTCAGAGGATCCACACAACATTACTTACCGGAGACAGAGATTTAGAAACAGTGATAGAGGAGAAGAAGAATTAGAGGATATAGAACTGGGGGATAGAGAGTAGCAGTTTGAAAAAAAGTAAAGGCAAAGAAATAATGGCAGATGATGATAAAGCAACTTTCAATAGTCTCATTTCAGCTATAAAGGATCTCACTACTGGACAAAAAGAAATGGTGAGTCCCATCAGACAAATGGCAGAGAAAAACGGGCCCACCCCACACAGTCCATTATTTCCCAACAGTGATAGGGTATCCACCAGTAGTAGTGGGGAACATTTACATACCAACGTGCAGAGCCATCCCCATATATACAACAGGCCCTCCCTACCTACCATGCCTCAATTCTTAGAGAGCCCAGCTGCAGTACCTCTAGCACAGGTAGAGCCAGAAGAATCCATGCGTGCCTATTTGAGAGAATACAAAGCATTAGGAGATGACTTCCAGTCAGCCATGACCTTCACTGAATTTTGCCACTTTAAAAGTAAGAACAGGCCCAGAGCATACAATAGGCCTTTCAACCAGAACTTTGAGTTACAACGTATAGTAGGGAAACTGACTATCCCTACCTTTGAGGGGACCCGAGGTGGCCCAGCGCGGAATTGGGTACCGAAGTTGGATACATACTTCCAACTCAACCCCATGATTGAGACAAATGCCATTAAATTGACTACCTTGCATTTGGACGAGGAGGCCCATGTGTGGTGGTACCACGGGTTGGTTACATTGGGTCACAATACCATCACCTCATACACAGATTTTACATAGAGGCTCATTGAGCGATTTGACAGGAAGGACCCTGAGGTGCATTTTAGAGAGCTGGCACAGCTCAAGCAGATAAGTAGTGCAGATGCATTCATTTCAGAGTTTCAGAGGGTAGCAGTCATGGTGACAAATATTTCAGAGAGCAGGTTGATTATGTTGTTTACATAGGCCCTCATTGAACCCTTACCTGGATGGGTCAAGTCCTATAGACCCACCACCCTAGCAGATGCCACAGTCGGACTAGAGATTTGCAGGATGCAGTACCCAAAAATAGATTTCCTCCCATAACTAATTTCCCTATTAAAGATAAAGAGAGGAACCCTTCCAGAAAGAGTGGCTCAAGAAAGAAAGGATGGATAATGATACCGGCCAGGACCTTAGAAGAAAGAAGTTATGATTCACTTGTCAAGAACCATGGGTACCGGGTCACAAATGTTCAGTGAAGGGAAAGGCCCACTACATAGAGTTCTATTCCGACAGTGGGGAGGATGAGGATTGTCAGGATCAGGAGCAGGGAGAGATACATGAGACGGATGATGAGGGACAATCACCAGGAGGTGCCATTGCTACATTGACAGGGGTCCCTAGATTCCACACTCTCTGGATCAGAGGTGTCATACAGGGCCACAGAGTGGGAGTGTTGATAGATGGTGGGGCATCCCACAACTTTATTGATGTTGCATGGGTTAAAAGGAAAGGTATTCAGATTGAGAATTTTAATGGATTTTCAGTAGTTCCAGCAGGTCACACCATGGAGTGTAGTCATAGGATTCCAAAATTGAAAGTAACACTTGGGAATTATACAGTGTTAGAAACATTCTATGTGGTAGATGTACCTGACATGAATGTGGTATTGGGATTTCAATGGCTTTATTCCATAGGAAGTATTCCACAAACTACGAGACCATGGAGATGGAGTTCATGGGAATGGAGGGCCAGAAGGTAGTATTGAGAGGGATGAATACCTACCCTCCCACAACAGTGACATCACACAGGATGGAGGCAGTACTTCGACAGGGAGATATAGAGTGGGCAACAAAGTGCTTGGTTACCTTCAGGGAACCACCAGATAAGGCCACACAACATCCAATCGATATAGAGGCCTTACTGCAGAAGCACAAAGCAGTATTCGGAGACCTTCCAGCAGGTCGACTGCCAGATAGGGGATTTGAGCACATTATTGAGTTAGAGGAGGGGACTCAAGTAGTTATCACCACTCCTTACAGACACCCCAAGAGGTACAAAGATGAGATAGAGAGTACAATCAAGGAACTACTCAAACTGGGGCACATTAAACCTAGCTCCAGTCCATTTGCATCCTCAATAGTGCTAGTGAAGAAAAAGGATGGAACCTTGTGCATGTGCATCAATTACAGGGCACTCAACAAGAAGACTATAAAAAAAGGTATCCAATCCCCAAGATTGATGAGTTGATGGATGAACTACAGGGAGCACAATACTTTTCTAAGATCGACCTCCGCTCAGGTTACCATCAGATTCGGGTTAGGGAACATGATGTTCGAAAGACCGCCTTCCGTAGCCACTACGGACATTATGAGTTTCTAGTGATGCCATTTGGGCTCACTAATGCTCCAGCCACTTTCTAGTCATGCATGAACAATATCTTCAAGGCTCAGTTACGCAAGCATCTTCTAGTATTCTTCGACAACATATTGATATACAGTAGAACTTGGGAAGAACATTTGAGACATCTAGACGAAGTACTTGGAATTTTTACAGGAGCAGTCACTATATGCCAAATTGTTCAAGTGTGAGTTCGGCATGCAGGAGATGTTATATTTAGGGCATGTGATAGGGGCCAACGGGGTCCAGGTGCACTTAGAGAAGATTCAGGCCATATTTGATTGGCCTACGCCCAAAAATGTGACAGAACTGAAAAGCTTTTTAGGCCTTTGCACCTACTACAGGAGGTATGTCAGTGGATTCTCACAGATGACCGCACCCCTCACCGATCTTACCAAGAAGGGGGCATTCAGTTGGCCGGAGACATCACGACAAACATTCGAGAAAATGAAGAAGGTAATGAGTTCATGCCCAGTATTAGCTCTACTAGACTTTTCTCAGTCCTTTGTGTTAGAGTGTGATGCCTCAAGAGAGGGAATAGGGGCAGTATTGATGTAGAACAATCACCCCATTGCATTTGAGAGCAGGAAGCTCAAAGACTATGAGCGCCACTATTCGATATATGACAAGGAAATGTTAGCCATTCTCCATGCGCTAACCAAGTTCAGGCAATACTTAGTGGGTGGCAGATTCAAGATTAAGACAGATCACAACAGCTTGAAATACTTCCTAGAGTAGAAAGAGCTAAATGAGAGATGGGTGAGCAAAATTCAGGTCTATGACTTTGAGATTGAATACATAAAGGGAAAGAACAATGTGGTGGCCAATGCACTTTCTAAACGACCAACTACCTTGTCCCTTATGAGCATCTCATCAAATTGGAGATCTCATCTTTTGGTTGAGTACTCCAAAGATAAATTTGCCTGCGAACTATTGGATGGACAGATTCAGGACGACAGGTAGCGAGTGATTGATGACATCATATACTACAAGAACAGAATCTACTTAGTTCTAGAGTCTCCCCGCAAGAAAAAGATTCTACAAGCCTCGCATGATTCACCATTAGCAGGGCATCAAGGGTTTCTCAAGACCTATAGACATATTAGAGAGAGGTTCTCATGGAAGGGCCTCAATAATGATGTGATGCAACATGTGAGAGAGTGCAGCTTGTGCCAACATAACAAAATAGGGCACACCCACCCGGCTGGTTTACTACGACCCTTGCCTATTCTCGAGCAGAAGTGGGAGAGCATCTCCATGGACTTCATTACAGGGTTGCCCAAGGTTCAGGGCAGAGGCTGCTTGTACGTAATGGTGGACAGATTGACCAAGTTCACTCACTTCTTTGCCATTCCTTCAGATTGTTCAGCGGCACAGGTGGCAGAACTATTTTTCAGAGAGGTATTCAGACTCCATGGGTTACCCCAAGACCATTGTCAGTGATAGGGATAGCAAGTTCACTGGGGCCTTTTGGCAAGAGCTTTTCAGGTTGGTGGGAACCGAATTAGCTATGAGCACAAGTTGTCATCCACAGAGCGACGGACAGACTGAGATAGTTAACAAGTGGATTGAGGGGTACTTGAGGAATTACATAGCAGGACAACAGAGGGACATGGATCAGATGGATACACTTAGTTGAGCATTGCTACAATACCACCCACCATATGACCATTGGGATGACTCCCTTCAGAGCTCTATACGAATACGACGCCCTAACTTTTGTAGATCTGATATTTGGTGATAGCAGGGCCCCCAAGGCCAAAGAGTGGATTCAAGAGAGTCAAGACATCCTCAGCACACTCAAAAAAACACACAGACTGCTCAGAATCAACAGAAGTTATATGCAGATAGGCACAGGATTGAGCGCAGTTTTGAGGTGGGAGACTTAGTTTATTTACGCTTACAACCATACCGACATTCTTCCCTTAAGAAGAAAGGAGCAGAAAAGCTCAAGCCTTGCTTCTACGGTCCCTACAAGATAATCTGAAAGATTGGAGAGATAGCATATGAGCTAGAACTACCCCCAGAGATCAAGATTCACAATGTATTTCACGTATCCAACCTCAAGAAGGCAGTAGGTCAACATATTGTTACATCATCCGAGTTGCCCCCCCTTGATGACGAGGGGCAATTGATTTAGATTCCCGAGCGCATCCTAGAGGTGCGAGAGCGAAAATTGAGGAACAGGATCATCAGAGACTACTTGGTTCAATGGAGAGATCTACCTATAGAGGAGGCCACTTGGGAAGGAGAACAGGTATTACAGAACCCAGCCTTACAATTGCTTGAGGACAAGCAAATTTGAGCGGGGAGGACTTTAATGTCCTCTTCTGCTTAAGCACAGAGGACCATCCCGCTAACCTATATGATTCCCATAGGTTCGAGCGGGCACTGACATTTAGGGAATCAACTGAGGATTGATGCCTTATGCACCCTAAGTAGATCTTTGGCAGGGGTATTAGATCATCAGTAGCTAAAAAGGGGCCACAGGAACTATAGGCCACCTGCATGCATGGCATCCGAGCATTATTTCATGATGCATGCACTGATTGAGTCTCCAGAGCACTGCATGCAAGTCAACTGAGAATTAGAAAGTAAAGTGACCTAATTAGGTCAAAAGTTAGGTCTGACAGGTGAATGTTATAAAAGAAAGGTAAAGCTAGTAAGGAAGACCTGCTTATATGATTATTGATTTGTGGATTCGAATTGGAGAGCTCAGTGAGCTAAGTTGGGGTTGAGTGCACGCACTCAGCTAACTGGTGTATTTCGGCAGCGAAATCTATCTGCCCTAGTCACCATCAAGTTGGATCATCCAGATTCAACATTGCTTCATCATCAGGTTCTATTCTTCAGTTACTTCAGGATTTGAGTTATTTACTTGATTGAGGGATTCACCCTCCTTGCATGAGCTCATTTCTCAAGGACACTTCTATTCGCATCAAAGGTTGCAGAGGTACAAACTCATGCATGCTGGCTCCAATCTTCTCAGAGCACCCCTATTACCGTTCCTCTGGAAGAAGGGTTTCTTACTTGGACATTTGAGTGAGTTATCAAGAACTCCCTCCTTTAGAGGACGTCTTTATCTGCATGGGAGACTTTCCCAAGGAGGATACTCACGCTTTAGGCCATTGAGCCATTAGTTATTGTGCATGCTACTTCCATCTTCTTCAGAAGGGCACTATAACCCTAGCACACCTTGTTTGGAGCTTCATCTGCAGAGTATTATTTATTGAGCATTCTTAGCATTTGAGGAGGGCGCATTTATTCTCTGGAGGACATCCTACCTTAGCTTCCTATTCCACCGACACAATTCCCGCATGCTGGGATTATATTGATCTACATCAGCCGATCTATCTACTGGTATGTACATGCATTGATTCCTCCTATTTTATAGCATTTCAGTTTATCTGGGTTATAGATCTGCATGCAAATGCATGCATGCAGAGATCAGTGCATACTTTCATATTCCATTGAGACATAAGACTACTAGACAATCACAGTACAACCAAAGTTTGAAAAATCGAAATCGGACTCGGAATCGGTCGAGGGTCAACTTGGAATCGGAATCGGAATCGGTAATGAATCGGTCATAAATCGGCCGATTTGAATTTAATGAATCGGTTTACTCAAAAATACATAAAATATTTAAATTTTAAAGAAAAACAACATTTTCAATATTTTAGGACTGTTGTTATGACCTAGACCTATTGTTTGAAGGCCAAAGAGCACCTTTACTTGTTGTTTAGGGGCTGCTTTCATCCACAGTACTGCTCACAATTTATTTTTAGCCTTTAAGGTGATTTTCATGACTTTTTACTGCTACAAAGGTCATAACAAGCACATGTTTGCTTCAAAATTTTTGTACGAGGGTTTGAACAGCTTCAACCTAAGTTGCATGAAACGGGGAAACGAGGACGAAACGGAGAAACTTCGAAACAGGGGAAACGTGACCCCCAAAATTGTGGAAATGAGGAAATGCAATATATATATTAAATTAATAAATTAGCAAAGACATTTACAAAAATGAATGTGAAATATAAATCATCAATCATATATGTCAACGAATCATTGCCTATATTGGGATCCTATTCATCAATAGCACCCTATGCGTCCCTCCTCTAGGCTCTAGCCCTTGCTTCTAACTCGAATTTCAAAGTTGATCCTCCAAGGACATTAGTCAACGACTCAACACACTACAATTTTGATGAAACTTCCTAATCCAATCGCTAAAATAACGTAGAAAAAGCTTTCGATGCTTGATAAGTGATTTTGCATGAGTGAAGAGTACATTTTTATTAAGGTCATGACAGAGGAATTCAACAATCAACACCACCAACATCAAGGTACATATAGGGGTTGATGTGCTTGATTAAATGCCAATTCCATACCCTCATACATGATAGAATCTGGTGGAAACCTTGCAATCCTAAAATCCTGAAAACTATTAAGTCCGATGAATTTTGAATGGGATCTAAAAATCTACTTTTTGCATATGAAGTCCGATGAAGTTGGAACCACTCTCAAACATCCTGAAACAATTAATGGTAATGTTAAAAATTTAAGTAAAAGTGACATTCTCTTTATCTTTTATTAGAATTTAACATTACCATTAGTATCACCAAGTACTACAGCACCATGGGGATATAGGTTAAAAATTCAAAAATTCAAAAAAAAAAAAACCATTTTTTAATGGCCCACAGGCCCACACCAAAAAATCGGCCGATTTTTGTCAAAAATTGGTGGACCAGACCGGTTCGGTACCGAACCGGCCGATTTGATACCGAATCGGCCGGTTCGGTACCAAACCGGTCCTCCGATCTGATTTGGAGACCGGTTTGAACCGGTCTTGCCTTAAATCGGTGAATCGGCCGATTTCGATTTCGATTTCACCGATTTTTAAAACACAGAGTACAACCCAAAAAAAGAAAAATATTAGTTTGGGATATTACAAGGTGGCAATCTTGTCACATGAGGAAGGTGACTTAATTGGATGGTTAAAGTATGTTGGAAAGTTAAACCAATAGGACATCGAATAGATTGAGTCGCCCTCCATCATGCTCCACGTGAAGGTGAGAGTGGAGTGCAAACTTCATGAGAGGAGTGAATTGATTGAGGTTGCAACTCATTGTAGGTGGGTGGAGATCCCAAGGTGGATGGCGCCTACCGCATGAGAGGTGGTGCCCATCCTTGTTTCCACATTATGTGTGATCCCCCTCTTTTCTCCATCACCTCCTCCAATTCCCCTCTTAAAGCATTTGCCCCCCCTCTCCTTAACTCGCCCTCCCTCTCTCATTTTCTTATAAAAGCGAGGTCATGGCTCCTCATTTGCATATGAAGGATAGCATAGAACCTTTGCTCCTGTAATGCTTGCATTTTTCTGAGTAATATATTTCAAAAGGATTTGGAGGTCTACATGTTGTTTGTTGTTGGTCCATTCTTATGCATGCATCTTGGCTGAGGTATATCTGGTGTAGTTTCTTTTATGCTCTTATTATCATAAACTATATTTTGATCTAGCTTAGGAAGGCATTTGAGCCTGTAGAGTAAGCATTCATTGGCTTTGACTTATATTTGTTTATTTAGAGATCTAGAAGCAGCACATGTAGTTGGTTATATTATTCCCTTCTTGTCTCTTTTGATTGATATACTGGATTTAATCACTTTTGTGTGTAAGTGTTCTTGAGACTGTGCAGGATAGAGTGCTAAGCAAAGGAAGTGGATCTAGTTTGACTCTTCTTCCAAAACTTAGCAGCTGTTCATATCATTTTTGTGTTGCAGGCATCATTGATTCTCCAAATCCTTCAAGCTAAAGGCTTGGTTTTGGCTTCTTCTATCTTTTTCAAACAAGCAAACTCTTCTTTCCCTTTCCGTTTTGAAGCAAGTAGAATAGATCCAAAGGCTTAAATTTTTTTACCTCTTGCTTCTCAAATAGATCTAGAAAAGTATTGTTTTCAAAGCTAAATTCATAGATCTAGATCTAGCATTTCTATACTTGAAAACACTCAATATTGTCCAATATTTTTTGCAAGTATAGATCTTGTAAATTTAATGTATTTTTATGCGTTTTAACCACTAATCTTGTAATTTTAGTTTGCTGGTTTTTAGCAAGTCCAAGACAAAAGAGAGCGGATTTTAGACGAATTCTTATCGAAAAGTGCAAAAAAACACTCTTTGTGGACCCCCATTAACTTGTACATCATTCCATAAAATTGTAAGCCCTTAGATCGAACTAAAAATGGACTAAGTGGTACTTCTTTACAGAGTTTTTGCTTGTAATATTTTTAAACGAGAGCAAGTGGGCTACACAGCGCCCACACCCCATCCCTTCTAAGTACTTTTTTGACTACTTTGGCAAAACATAAACTAATCTAACATGCTATTATTCTAACTATGAAATATGCTAAATAATGAAGGGACAGATACAGGCTTCCCCTTAATGGGGGAAGAGGGGTGTGGGAGCCGTAATCCCACTTGCTTTTTTATTAATAATTATTACAAATTAATTAACAACCCTTCGATAGAGAGTGCTCTTGATCCGCAAAAGTTGTGAGATTCAAGAGACTTTAGGCCTTCCCAGAAGGTGGAGGGAGAGCAAGGGGTTGAAGAAAAATGATTTTTTTATAAGTTTATGCTCCAAAAAAGCTTCATTCCTCCTGTAAAATAAACATAAAAACCAACAAACTATGATTTATTTGGATTAGTGGATTAACCTAAAAAATACAATAAAATTTACAAGAAGTCAATACTTGCGAAATAATGGAAATTTTAAAATTCAAGTACTAACTAACTAGGACTAGATCTAAACTTTAAATGTGATAAATAAGAGACTCTTTCGATCTTCCTAAGCATATAACAATAGATGATTAGATAAACTTTGAAAGCTCAGATCTACTTGTTATGAAATAAAAGTAACCAAGAAAGAGATTTGTTTTAATTTTGAGAAGATGGAAAGGAGAAACCCAAGCCCAAGCTTGAACAATGAGATGACTTTGGAAGTGCTTGTAGAACAAAAACCATTAGTTTTTATGAAAAGAGGCAAAGAGAATAAGGAAGCAACCGAGCTTCAAGTTCTCCTTCACCTTCGATGATCTGCAAAACTCAAACAACCTTCAACAAACAAGATCAAATTTAGTGTGATAAACTAAATAAAATCAAAAGAGCATTAGTATAACCGACTACAATTTGCTACTTTCGAATCTTAGATAACTTAGCACAAGTAAACAAGTTAAAAACCTCAAATGTCTACTCTATGGACTACTGAGAGCCTTCTAAGCTAGCAATCTTGCATATGAAAGACAAATAAGATTAAGATAATATCACCTGGATTCAAGCATTCACCATGAGATCTTGCACCATTTAGACCTCCAAAGTCTTCCCTTTATTCATAAACCACTTGCAAAATAGAAAAGCATTACACACAATTACAGCAGAGGTTCCTTGCAATCCATCCTGAATGATGGAGCAAGCCCTGCATTATATAGCCAAAGAGGAGAAGAGAGGGTGAGTCTAGAAGATTCTAGGGCTTGGAGGGGGGTGCATCCATGAAGAAAGAGTGCTAAGCATTGATCTAGCATCTAACTAGCACAAGGTTGGCATGAAGGAGTGAGGTGGTTGCCACCTCAAGAGAGGGTGCCCCTCTTCAACCTTGGAACTATCTTCCCAACTAACCCCAAGTCTCCACATAAGCAAAGTCGCCCAAGCTTAAGAGGAGGGCGCAAATCCCAATAAAGATGTGTTTGGTGTGACTTGATCTTCAACTGAAAGTAATTTGAGTTGATTGGAATCTCCTCCGATAGTGATTGCCAACTGGACTAGGCGTTTATTTGACTATTTTTCCTCTTTTTTAGAGAAAATGATTTTTCTCCAAACTTTATTATTTTAATTAAATAATTCTCCGTAATTATTTTCGAGAAATTTTTTATTAAAGTGAATAATATTCACTCAAAACTTAGGAAAAGTGGGTTTAGGGGTTTTTTGGGTGCTTTGGGTTAGAAAACGAGCGCCCCCATGGCAAATTTAACCTCTTAACCACACTTTTATCACTTCTTTGATTTTTTTAGTTAAATCATTAAAAAACCCCGTTAAATGGGAAAAACTATTTTTGTCCGAACTGAAAGAAAATCCCAGGGGACCTAGTGCATATCCATATGACTCAATATTGTTGGCTAGCATGTAAAAAATACATAGACAGTGACATTGACAACACTCGCACAATGGTCCTCTCAGCATTTTAAACGGACAGTGACTCCATTAGCACTAGTCTTTCATCAGCAACAATATTTTGCAAGTCTTTGCTTTTTATCTATCTTATAAATTGTTGTTTTATTATATCATGCTATGGATGTGTCTTGATTAATTTGGCGAACAACTTGGTTTAAATTTGCATCAATTAAAAAACTCCTAAAAACAACATCCATTCCAACCACTCAAACATTAACTAAAATCCTTAGAAACATTTTCTTTAGTAGGGTCTAGCCCCCTTGGCTTCGTTAGGAGTTTGCCTAAACGGAGGAGTCACGATCAGGTGACAGCACCTGACTCTTTGTTTGCCCCGAAGGCCACACCGAGCAGCTTTGAAAGATTTTTGCTGTGCTTCCCCCCAGGTGTGCATCTCGGCGTCAAAAATATCTAGCATAGAAGGCTATCTTTAGTCCATTGGGAAAGAATTTACAGTTGTTAACTTGCTTGTTGATGTTTTATTATTAAAGATCTTAGGAGTAATAGATTGTAGTCGATAATACTGATATTCTCCTTGTCTTTTTTAATGGAATGTACTAGATTAATCTCGCTTGTTTGAAAGATTGTGTAGTTTTGCAGGTTTCCAAAGGTGAAGAGGATTTGGAGCTCAGTTGCATCCTCTTTCTCTTCTCTACATTTGTGGATCTAATGTGTTTTGTCTCACAGGCTATTTCCAAATCTTCACGACATTCAAGCTTGGGCTTGAGGACTTTCTCTCTTCCATCTCTTAAAATTCACACTCTTTCTTGGTTACTTGTTTATTTTTATGCTTAGCAAAAGTTAGATCTACAAAATTTTATCATTTGTCTTCTTATGTTATGCATATTTACTAGATGTAAAAGCTCTTTAATTCTCTATTCCAAGTCTAGATCTAGATTATTTCTTTAGTACTCGTTATCATAAAATTTTGCTATCTTTTCCGAGTACTAAGTATTGTAGAATTTTTATGTATTTATAAGCACTAATCCACTAATAAATTTCATTGAGTTTTATTTGTAGGAAAGCGAAGGAATTTGAACCATTTTGTGACTTTGAACCATCAAAATCCCTTCTTTTAAATTCTTTGCAAATTCTTGAGTCTTTTAAGGCTCCCTAAAGTCTCTTGAATCTCGCTTATGCGGATCAAGAGCGCTCTCTATCGGAGAGTTTAATATTGTAATAAGTTTAAAAAGCAAGTGGGATTACGACTCCCACACTCCTCTTCCCCCATCTGGGAGAAGCCTGTGTCTGTCCATTTCTTTATTTGCTTTATACCCACATTGTATTAGAGTAGCATTCTTGTTAAGCTAGTTTCAATTTTTGCAATTAGAGTTAGTTTAAATTTTCATTTAATTTTTTACCTAATAATCTCTTCGACTTGAAAGAGATTCTTGGGTTTAATAATGAAGAAAACATTGTTCAAAAACTTGTAAAACTTGGACTCCTTTCCATATGCTCTGCACCCTTGCGGTTCGTCCGAACAGTAAGGTGCATCAAAAGGAATTGAGAGTGGCTAGTAATTAGTTTAACAACATTTAATTAAAATCCTGTAACAAAAATCCGACATTACCTCGACTTGATCAAAAGTAGGGAAATTTTGCAAGGGAAGGGGGAACCACTGGAAAGCGACCTCAGGGCACTATTAGACTATATCCTTGTTGGTGTAGTGTTGAACATGCTCCTGAGACTTCATTTCATCCCACATGTTCTTGTGCGAAACCACTTAGACCAAAATCCAGACATATTCCCCTTACCGCAAGGTATATCGGGAGTCCCCTTTTTTCCCTTAATCAACTCATCCTTCCATCATAATTAAAATAAACCAAGAACAATTGCATAACATTTTCGATCTACAGGCAACACTGTTTAATTTTGTGACTCCATCTGCATTGGTTTTACTTTTTCAAGCAACAATCTCTTTAATTTGCTTATTATCAATTACCATTGTTGTTTCAATTATGCTGATATCATGCTGTTGGTGTGCTTAATTGGATTTGCAACAAACTTGGTCAATTTTCATTATTTCACTTAAAAAACTCCTAATAAACACTCATCCCATCCTTAACAATTAACACAATCTAAGATCCTTTAGAAACTCTTTGATAGGGTCTACCGCCCTTGGCTCCGGTTAGGAGTTTGCCTAAACGGAGGAGTCAAGATCAGGTGACAGCACCTGACTCGAGACTTGCCCCTAAGGTCACACTTAACAACTTAGAAAGGTTTATGCTGCGTTTCCCCCCCAAGTGTGCATTTCGGTGGCAAAAGTAGGTAAAATTGCTCATAAGATGATGCACTCCCTCTAATTGATGATTAAAGGAATGAATAACTAACGTTTGATGCAATTAATTAACACTTAATTACCTAATGGAATGGGGACCCATCCACTTAGGGTCTCCCTAAGTTTGAAGTGTTAATAATTGCACGTTCTGAAGTAATGATCAATTAAAGTGTTCTACCTTGAGTTTCTAAGGTTTTAGTGTGATTAATTAAAGTTAATCAAGGAAAATAATTTCATCACACTAATTGACCAAAGTACCTATGGTTTACACTTTAGATTAATTTCATTATCAATTAAGAGTGGGGCACTAGATACAATGGTTCCTTGTTCACACTTGGATGGGTGTATAATGATAGGAAACATGGAATTAGGTGGAGCTGTCATCCAATTGGCACAAACTTCAAGGCATATTGGAAATGAGGGTAGTTTACAACACTTGGTTTTATTTACTTACCTTTGTTTTTTTCATTACACACACACACAAATGTATGGGAGGAATTATATTCTCATCTCCGACACGTGTGAGTGGTTGGACTTATTATCCATGGATGTGGTGGCTTGGTTTGGAGTTGTGGTGGTACCCATCGTATTGCCTTCCAACCCATGGTATTTCATTAATGGAGGGCATTTACTATATACTCATCTTCTTGGTTGATCACACGTGTCAGAATGTTGGCCAATTTCTCTAGGTCATCCTCTTGTGCACATGTTTTTTCTTTCCAACACATGATTTTGCAAATAGGTTGATAATTTTTGTGCTCATCGTTTGGCAAAAAGTAATTGTTTATGAAGTTAACTACCTTTCCATATTTATCTAGGGCACAGTTGTAAAAAATGATTATTTTTATTGCTTGTTGACTATTCAAAGTGGCTACAATGCACAATCATCAAGGGCACCCCTCATATGCATATGATTTTATTATTGTTAGTCATTATGGTGGAGTTCTCTTGAAGAAACTTTGCACACCTATTCATGTACCTTGTGGACTATAGTACTATTTTGAGGATTTGGTTGAGGTGTTCTTTTACGAAGAGTATTATATTATTATCTTATTATCTTATGTACCTTGTGGACCATAGTACTATTTTGAGGAGTTGGTTGAGGAGTGTTCTTTTACTAGTTGTGGACATCTCATCTTGTTGACTTGTCAACCAACCTATCTTAGTGATGTGCTCTCTCTCTCTTGGAGGTTCTCCTTGCTTATTTTATCATGGAGACCATTTGACTTGTCAACTTGAAGGGATAAGATCTAACTACTCTATTATTATATTATTGCTTTGGCTTGTCATGTTGGTAGTTAGGCATATGTATTTTATTGTAAGAGAGAATATGCTCCCTCTATATGAAGGATCTTTCTCTCCATTTGATGTATGTTGGATTAGGGAGAAATCCCTTGAAGCCTAATGGGATATTTGTTGGATATGATTGGAGGATCAATATAGTGCTTCATGGATGAGAGTATTTTCTAAACCATAATGTTATCCTTTCTTGTTGAAATTATATTTTCGTTGCTTATTGAGTAGTGAATTAGGTAACGCCCTTCCTCTTTCTAATATGGTTATCATTGGATTATTGTTTCTTAATGCATTCTTTCTCTATGTTTGGTTAAATGCACATATATTCTACTCCTGATAACTATAATCTCAATAAGCATTGGATTTTCTCTACTCTAGTAATATCCTTAGATATATTTCTCCAATTTAGGACAAGGAGATGGACTGTTGTACCTTGTACTTTGCAGCCTCAACAACCATATTTTCCTCATCAAGATGGTCTCCCATTAAGTCTTGATGTGGCCTCATTTTCCCAATGAAAAGACACTAGTCTCTGGTCCATTCATCCTATTATTTCCTATCCTATATCAACTTGTTTTACTAGAGCCACTCTTCACCTCACTCTAGACTTTATTTCATAGCTCTAGTATCCTAATCTAGGGAAACCCCTCTTAAGCTGGAGGAGAGCCAACCTAAAGAGCTAAGAGGGCTTATGAGGTGACATTGGCAATCCCTCTTGGTTCCTCCAAGGCCTCACCTGAGATTTAGGAATTGATCTCAATAAGTGAGGCAGCGTTTTAAAACTCGGATGACTCGAACTCAAACTCGATCGAGTTGACCCTGAGCTGAGCTGAGTCGACTTATAACTCGATTCGGCACCGAACTGGCCAACTCACCCGAGTTATGGGATGACTCGCCCAAGTCGATCCGAGTTGACACGTGAGGTAAACAAACACTAAAGTTTAAATTTTTTTAAAAAATTATTTTTTAATCTAACGATTGAACCCTAACCCTAGGGACTAGACTTATAAAACAACCTCCCCCCTTGTTAAAATAATGTAACTGCGGAAGATATTCTATTTATATTATTGTATTCCTCCTTCGGGAGATGATGGTCATGTAATTAATAATGTAAAGGTCATTGAAAGAGTCAATGTAAACCCTAGGACATATGTCGGCCTAGAAAAGCCCCTAAAGATTATTATATTATGTAATTGACCAGTCAAGTAGAGAAGTCGGCCCCGTTGGGGAAATTGTCACCCCAACGGAAGAATATAAATAAAGGACACCTCTCTCACTTCTATTCACTCATTCACTCAAGCAAGTTCTCATTAGTGAAGAGAGAGAGGTGCGCACAAGTGGAGGAGTAGCTGATTTGTCTTGGGTAACTTTTGTACTTTGTGATTTCTATATTGAGGAAGGCTTTGACGGGGTTTTCTCCCTTTGTGGTTTCCCCGAGAGAATCTTTGTGTTCATTGTGTTTATGTTGTGCTTGTTTATCTTTCAGTAATTGTTTATATGCTATATGTTGCTCAAGTAAAAACTAACATGGTATTAGAGTTGGCTTGAAAGATTACATTGTGCAGCCATGGGAAATTAGGGCTTTTGACAGAGAGGAATTTTGGAGTTCTCTCAGCATAGGATTGATCTCCTCAGCAAAATCGAAATTTAGAGACCAAGATCGAACTTTTTGGTTGGGCAGAACCGTGGGATCAATCAAACCCTAGTTCGGGTTTTGGACCAGAAAAACCAGAAAACCAGAATTTGATAGAAATTGCAGATCCGAAATTCGCAGGTCACTTTTGAGGGGTAAATTTTTGGAGTTTTCAAAATCTGAGCACACCAGCTTGCTCGCCTCAGTCAATTGGATCTCCCTGGCCTAACAAAAGTTTGAAATTCCAAGTTTGGATTTTTAGGCTTTCTCTGTCAAACCCTAGTCAGCTCCAGATCCAGCAAATCATCAAGGTAAGACCTACAAACATTTCTATTTCCATTTGAGGTTCTCATTATAGCAAAATGACAAGCAATACCAAGCTTGATGAAAAGCTTGAGGGAGCTGAGAACTTCAGATCCTGGAAGTATAGAGTCATGCTCATCCTTGAGGAGCATGAATTAGAAGACTATGTGAAGGAAGGACTTACAAAACCCGACGGAGATGAAGATAAGGCAAGGCATAAGAAGAACCTGATCAAAGCAAAGAGGATCATTGCTGATTCCATCAAGGATCACTTGATCCCCCATGTGTCTTCCAAGAAGACACCAAAAGAGATGTTTGATGCCTTGACTAGCCTGTTTGAAGGAAAGAACATCAATAGAAAGAGGACGTTGAGAAATCGACTCAAGGGTGTGAAGAGTATGAAGTCTGAGTCCATGCACTCATACTTCTCCTGAGTATCCCAAATCAAAGAACAACTAGAAGCCATTGGGGATATGATAGAGGATGCAGAAGTTGTGATGACCACCCTGAATGGTCTCCCCCGAGATTGGGAACCATTTGTTCGTGGCATTTGTGCCAGAAAGAAACTAATCAAGTTCAGAAACCTATGGGAAGAATGTGTCCAAGAAGAAGAAAGAATAGTTGTAAGAGAGGAGAAATTAAATGATGATGAAGATCAATCTTTAGCTACTCATGTTAAACGCGGGAAGAAGAGGAAGAACAACCCTCGTTCCCGAGAGGACTCTCCAAGAAGAGCCCAAAAGAAGAGAAGGACCAGAAAGAATTTCTCTTCAATTGAGTGTTACTCATGCCACAAGACTGGACACATTGCAAGGAATTGTCCAAACAAACATGGACACCACAAGAAGCAGAAGAAGAGGTTTCATGCTCATGCAGCGGAAGATAGTGATGATGATAACAAGACCAGAGTTGATGAAGACTCTAGTGAAGAATATGTTCTTATCTCAGCACTCACTGGTTCAGTATCTCATGGAAGTGATACTTGGCTAGTGGATAGTGGAGCTTCAAAGCACATGACAGGATACAAAGAATCCTTGTCTCACCTCATCCAGAAGGAATCTCCACACAAGGTAAAACTCGGAGATGACTACCAATATCCCATCAAAGGTATGGGAGAAGCCTCTTACAAGTTGGACTCTGGGAAGTCCATGAACATGAAAGATGAACTTTATGTACCTGGGTTGAAGAAGAACCTTCTATCTATTTCAGCATTAGATAAGAAAGGTCTTCGAGTTGCATTTGTAGATGATGAAGTTCTCATGTGGCCTGTTGTCTGCCAGATTGCACACCAGCAGCATAAATCTTTCGAAAGCTATCTCCCTCACTGGAAGTGGGGAGAGGTGTGGCCTTGGGGGCAAGCAATGAGCCAGGTACTGTCACCTGAATCCCAGCTCCTCCGTTTAGGCTAACTCCTAACGAAGCCAAAGGGGGTAGTCCCTACAAAGAGTTTTACTAAGGCTCTTATGTTTTATAATGTTTTAAGTGTGAATGATGCAGATGGGTGTTGTTTAGGAGTTATTATGTGATGAGACCGAATTAAAAGATATGACAACACAAGATAATGATGCAATCCACGTTGCTAAATAAGATAACAAGATTAACAGCATGTTTCAAGACTTACAATCAGCTAAAAGCATTCACAATATGAAATACACACAAGGACAAATGATCATGATTGAGAAATAAACTTTGAAGTAACCAGTGCCTTATGGAGTCAAATAAAAACAAAGATTTGTGATGCTGAATGTGTGGGTCTTGAAAAAATATTGTTCGTGAGATCGTTATGAAAATTATCTTGGTAAATTGTAAATTTTAATGGTCTTGATTATTAAAGCTAAGAACAAGGATATCAAAAAAGTAGAACCTTAACCAGGAAAAAATACTGGCAACCTCTTAGATGATAGGTCGGGAGCACCCAGATTGCAGAGAGGATAAGTGTACAATGGCTTGACCACCCTCGAGTCTGACAGTGGATTCCCGGCAGCACTTGTTTCAGGAAGCAACCTTAGTGATTTGATGCTGGTTTTGGTTTTGGGTAAAGTTTTAATTATGTTATTACTTGTAAGTTTAGTAAGTCCTTCACCTTTCTGAGTACTAGCCCAACCTTTGCAGGTTGGCAGAGCATACGGGTGTTGGATAATCAACCAAAAGTAAATTAATTATGGGGGATGTGAGTTGAAATGTTTTATTAATTTAGAGCACTGTTCAACTCTCCGACAGAGAGCGCTCTTGACTTAGTCTTAAGACCAAAGTTCAAGAGACTTTTCTAATCTAAAAATGCCTATTGCAAGGGGAAAATGCAAGTCTACAATGCTCTCTGACAGAGAGTGCTCTTGACTTGGATTTGGCCAAGTTCAAGAGGCTTTGATTATTTTAAAGAAAAAGTGAAGCAGTTGTGTTGTAACTTGAAGAAATAAAATGAAAATTAAAGTGACTGGAAAAATGATAACCACAAAATAATATGATGCCTCTATAAATAACAGAAAGCGAAATCTAGTGTTCTACCAAACAGATTTAATCTAAGGTGGGGTCTTCCCCCGAACAAGGTCGATCACTAAGAACCGCTAGCACTTGAGAACTTCCCAGCTAGCTAAGATTTCGACCAAGGCAACTAACGGGGAAAGAGAAGTAACCACAAAAATTATGTGGCCCTGCCCTTGGAATGAAATCCCAAGGATACTATCTCCAGTCAAGACTTGGAAGAGAACTAATCTAAGTACAAAAATGAAATTTAATCTATGGAATTGAAGCAAAAACTAAAGCTAACAATGCATCAAAACACTCTTCCCCAAATGGGGAATAAAGAACCCAAGTGTAGGAGGCCTTATCCCACTTTTGCCTTTTATTATTAATGAAGTACAAGTGAGGGATTAAAACCCTTGAAATGAAAAGCAACTAAAAAAACTAAAACCCTTTTGGGGGTTTGTACAAAGGAGAATGACTGTATTTTTGTCTTCTTAGTTTGAATCTTTTTCTTCTTTGGGTAATCTCCAAGTAGTTTTAGTTCAAAATTTGCTCTTTCTTCCCTTCTCAATGACTTGTTCTTTTCTCAAAACTTGTAAAAAAAGCTCATATACCCATTAGCATTAGTATAAAAATAAAACCAACTTGAAAATAAACTTGATTTAAGCTTTGCAAATAAAGAGACTAGATGCAACTAAAGTCTAAGCTATATGCCAAAATTTTTTCCAATGCAAGCTTTCGAAATTTTAAATGAAATCTAGTGTCAAAATGCAACTAAGTCAAACTTTGGAAGAGATGCAAACTTTGAAAAGAGACTAGGATCTAAAGATGAGATTTGAAATGCAAACTAACATACAACTAGACTAGGATCTAAATGCAAAAAATGAAACTACTAAGCTAACTTTTTAAAGAAAAACAATGCAACTAACAAACTAAGAGAACTGGATCTTATCAAATGAATGCAATGTATGAGATCTAAAACGCCCAAGTATTAACTTTTTGAAAGCATGACATTACTTTAAAAATGCAAAAAAGACTTGGATTCAACTACCAACTTGTTAACAAACTAACTACTAACAAATATGGTGTTTGTTTTTTGTTGTTGTTTTTTTAGGGCAGAATTGAAAAATGGACGAGAGGGAGAGGATGTGGCTGCCAAAGGGGAAAGATAACAGACTGCTGCAAAAGTGCAAACAGATGGGCAGCAAACTGAGATGGAAGTGGCAGAAAATAGGAGCAGCAGTAACAAGACAACAACAGAATGAAGGTTGGATGAATGGGATGGAGAAAAGAGAAGTGGGACGAGAGCAAGATGGAGAGCAGTAGGGAGACGAATGGGAGAGTCTGATGAGGAAAATGGAGGGAGGAAGAAAACAAGGAGGGCAAGGTTGAGCTGGCCGCAAACCAAAGGCGAGCTAAACAGAGTTCTAAGCTTGGATAAAGATAGAAGCTTGGACTTCCACAACTTAGATGGTAGATCTAGTAACAAGTAACCAATGATTGAAATTTTGAATTTGAAAGGAGGATAAGAAGTTCAACCTTAGCTCTTTTGGACCTTTGAAAGAGCTTGGATTTCACCTTGATAGTTGCTTGTTGGATCCCTCTGCTTGGTCTTCAAGAGGAAGGGATGCAAACTAGCTCCACAATCCTACTTGGTTGAAGAGGATGATCTACAACACAAACACTTACAAACACTTACAAAATAGGGAGTTAGACATGTATTTTCATCAATTGAAATCAAAAGGCATGAATTACAAACTAGTAGATTTCCTACACTCTTGAATCTCTAAAGACAAACAAATAATCAATTAAATTGAAACTACAAATAATTGATTTTATGTGCTTGATAAAACCCTCCAAAGCATGAATATTAAACCACCATTAAACAAGCAATGAAAGTTATGGAAGAATATCACCTCATTCACCAATAATATTGATCCACAAGACAAGACAAGATGAGCCTCCAGAGCCTTATTCTTTATTCCAAGATATGCATGAAAGCATTACAAATATGAGCAGAGCTTCTTTACAGTAATTATCCACGAAGAAGAGAGCTCAAAGGCCTCTCTTAAATAGCAAAACTAATAGCTGCTTTGTCTTGGTTATCAAAAATATTTTTCTAACTCCTAGATTAGATGCCTTAGTTTTGTTTTCATTCTTAGGGTCCACCCCCCTTGGCTTTGCTAGGAAAGCCTAGACGGAGGAGTCGAGTCCCAAGTGACAGCACTTGACTCTGACTTGCCCCCAAGGCCACACCAGCAGCTTGAAGACTTTTGCTGCGTTTTTCCCCAGGTGTGGAACCAGGCGGCAACACCAACCAAAGAACCAATCCTAAATATTGAAGGGGATCCTATTCTAGAGGATCATGACATGGCAGAACCTCAGAGACCTGAAGAGATACCTCATGAGGAGATCTCTCGAAAGAGAAGAGCAGCCTGGGCACACGAATTAATCAAAGATGCAGGAAAGTATGGTGCCCCAGAAGGGTCCAGTAGAGAGAGCAAGAGACTAAGGCCATACTCCAGCTATGTCGCCTTGATGTGCAATCTTGTTGAAGAAGAACCAACTTGTTTTGAAGAAGCAGTAAAGAAAAAGGAATGGCTGGATGCCATGAATGAAGAGTATTAGTCCATTATCAAGAATGATGTTTGGGATGTGGTACCAAGACCGAAAGACAAATCGGTTGTTTCATCAAAATGGATCTGTTATCACACAACTTGTAGTTGTCCCTAATGGTATCCCATCCGGGATGGTAGAGGAGATGGACAACTAAAGATGTGACCCAAGAGATGCCACGGTTCCCAATGCAAGCTGGGAGTCACGACAACCAAGGCACTCTTCACTTTAGATCTAGACAAGGAAAGACCAAGGGGGAGACCCTATAGCCAATCGACATAAGATTTAGCCAAAGCAATGGTTTCTAGGGGGATGTGAAAGTTGAGTTACGGGAACCAATGCAAGCTTAGGTGGACCCAAGCATTATGATGTGGTTGAAGAGGCTTAAGAAGTGACAAGTGTTTCAACCAATGAATGATTTAGGCCACCTATGGAGATCAAAGAGATAGATATAGTACCATGAAATACACAAGTGGGGCCCACTTCCTTAAAGTATGGAAATGACCCAAATGGGACCCACAAGGTGAAGTAGGGTGAAATGGCACTAAGGGGTGTTTGAAGATGTGGATCTATGGATCCAAATTGGATTTAGACACACCCACATATGGGATCTAGCAAAAGACACAATCCCCAAGGAGTGCGTATTGACCCAAGGAGACTAGTGCCTTTAGATGGAGGGGCAAGTGGAGTCCAAATTATGCAGAATTGTAGATCGGGGTAGTTAAGGCAAATATCAAAGTGGGTTTTAAGGGGCATGCCCCAAGGTAGGCTAGATCTCCATAGATCTAAGGTTGAAAATGCATTACTCAATGACCCAAGTGGGGCACAACCCTCAAAATGAGGAATGGGGCCCACAAGGCAAAAATCTAAGAAGTGAAGCACTAGGGGTAGTTTATCAAGTGAGAAGAGTGCAAATCAAGTGGGATCTCACCTACCCATGTCTTGGAACTAACCCAACTAGCTTCTCCCAAGGGGTGCGAATTGCCTTCAAGAGGGCTAGGTGCCTTGGTAAGTGTGTCAAATGGAACCCAATCACCACCAAACTATAGATCCGAATTGCCGTGGATACTATAGAGGTGGGTTTTCAATATCTTTCCAAAAGCCAAGCTAGATCGAAGTAGATCTAAGAAAAACAAAAATGAGGGTTTTTAGATCCAAGAGAATAGATGGATAAGATAAAAGAATTTCATACCTCTTGGAACATACCTGGAAGATGAAGATGGAAGAGGCTTGTGACGGGGATTACTTCCCACAAAGATCAAATGTCAAACTTGGATGAGCCCTTGCCAATATTTTGGCTCCTTCAACCAAATCGATTTCCCTATTCCAGTCAATCAAGGACACAAAGATCAATCAATCAATCAAGAATGGAAAGAGATGCAAACAAAGAGATGATAAACATGATTCTGATGAATTGTTGGTACAAAGACAAAACAACTCCTTGTCAACCAAAACGTCCTCTTGAAGCTTGAAGGGTAGTCCTCCCCACCAATTCGTACTTCTCCAAAAACGTCTTCCTTGCCTACAAAACAATGTTAGTTGAAGATAAAATCAAGATGGCCACCAATATCTGTCAGTGCAGAGGAAGAAGCATTTACAATCACCACAAGCATTCCAACTCCAAGATCCAAGATGCCCAAAAAGTATTTTTATTCCAATAGCCAAGAGCCAAAAATCTCTAGATGAATTTTACAATGAGGGGGTCTCCTCCTTATATAGGATAGTAAAGACCAAAACCCTAGATGTCAAAACCACTTTATGAAATGAGTGGTTGAGATTAAATGATCTCACAACATAATCAATGGCTAAGGTGAGCCAATCACATAATATCACATGGATCACTCAAAATAGAGGTGACGTCATAGCTAAAAGTGACTAAGTGAGGGTGACGTCATCCTCTAGAGGGGGCTAAGACACATGGGCCCACCTCATATAACATGGACATGACTCATAAAGCTCATGGTGGGGCTAGGAGGCATCAATCCTTGCTAGCTCATCCCCATGGCACAATAATATAAAATAATGTCCAAAATAATACAAATGATCAAATCCTGTCCTCAAAATATGTGAGAGACATGAAGTAAAAGGCCTCCTGTTGCCTCTTTGGACCCCACTGATCGATGAAAATTGGTTGGAAGATGGGGGGTTCACCCTGGAAGACCTATGTGAAGACCAAGTGCCAAAACCTTGCCTCAATTGCCCAAATCGAATTCCTCAGTGACCCTTTTATTCCATTTTTAATCTGCCTCTGTAACTGTGAAGCTACTGAAACTGCCACCTAGGGCACCTGTGCTGTCAAATTGAGCCCACCAAGCTCTCCAGAAGGGGGGTATAATGGTAACATCAAGTGACTGGACCACCCCTTCCTCATACAGCGCCCTAGGTGAACTGGCCTCTCATGGCCCCTATTGGACAAGCTGGGAAAACAACCCCAAATCTGGTCAACAAGTGGAAAACTGTATCTATCACTGTCAGAAGTGCCCAGAACTGAATGATAAGTGTCTCATTGGATCTAGAAGACCCAAAACTACTAGGAATGTGTACTCATACACCATGGGTTGACCTAAGGGGTCAACAATAGGGTCCACCATATCCGAACAGTGCATAATCTGATGATCTGGAATAATAATAAAACCTGCTGAAATGCATCAATCACCATCTGAATTATATGTCCACCATATAATATCATCAACAAGAGTATGTGGGACCATCAATCATTATCAATAAGCATACATGGCCCACATCATCACGGGTCCCAAGAATGGCTAAAACTAGGTTTGACTGGGTCATTATACAACCAAGGACATCATATCAATAGACTAAGACATGTTCCTCTAATCATACTCACAGCTTAACTTAAAGTATAAACATCATTTAGTGCCATTAATCATGTTTGCATATTCCATTGTTATTTATATTTACTTGCACAATAGCTTAAATGACAGACTCACCCATTGGACATGGTCTAACTGCTAGCTAAGGATGAAGGCTCGGAACAAGGCTAGGCAAAGGGAATGACTTGCCTAAACTTAACTAAAAGACACTTTGGACTGGGAGAGGGGGAAGCTACACTCTTTGTTGGACAAATAACACGGGGAAGTGTTGTGCCTCACAAATGGATAAGTTGTTTAGAGAGTGCTTATTCAACTTAGGCATCATGTCTACATCAAGTTGATCTAGGTTTATTAGGATCATTCATTTCAATTTCATGGCCTTTTTGGCCTACATAACCCTTCAGATTTCAGATGTGCTAAGAAGCACAACTAATTGCAGCTTGCATCCAGGGCATGTTGATACATATACAAAGTCAGCAATAATAGATATAACTTTTGAGTAACATTTGCTTTTTGGACCTTTCTTATACTCGTCGAGGAGTATTTTTAGCAGTTCATCGCTCTTGTTCTTTTACTCACATGTGTTTAAAAACACATTCTAGAGTTTACAGTTTCCATGAGCGAATTTATAAAGATTTCCAATAGGTAGTACATGAGCTTTCAGTTTTAGCCAACAACATCTCAAGTGACTATGGGGACTTCGACTAGTGCCAAACATCGGGACAACCGACCAAAATGATTTAGGCCTAGAATCCAACTCACGAAAGACAAGTTCTGTCACCAGCTCAGAGCCGAGACACTAAACAAACATGGATGCGATCCAACACAGAGGTAGTAATGGGGAAGTCCTCAGTATCAAAAAGTCAAGAAAGACAAGTCAAAGGTGAAAGCCAAATCGGGAAGGTCATGGATGGATGGAGTCAAATGAATGTGGTGCCTAAGCTAGCAGACAAGTAATGTCAAGAAAGACCATATCTATGCAAGGAGGGTATTAAACCGATGAGTTTTGTCAAGCAACCTAAACATGCAAGTAATATGTCCATTTTATAATTTATAACATCATCAAGATAGTTCATTTTCATTTTATAAAGTTTGCCACATTATGAATCATATACCAAGCTAATGCTGTGAACATGACTAAAGCAACAAGATCATAATCCATATTCAATGATCAGAAATCCATAGGTTATATCTCATCATAATAATAATCATCATAAACCATCTGAAACACTACTGCAACAACATCTCTAGGCACTAAACTGAAACTGTATGGAATAAAGGGTCACATCGGTCATCACATGTGAACTCTCAAGGCTCAACCTTGGCACAAAGTCTAACATAAGTCTGATAAAATATACTGCTCTGATCATGAGTGATCTCAAAATATAAACTCATCATAGCCAAACTCTGAATAATCCAAGCTCCGAAAAGTGCAGATATCTGCTAAGCAAGAATAGTAGCCCTGCTACTATGGTGTGATAACAGGATCTTCAAAACAAAACATTCAGCAGACGGAAGCATTGAAAAGTACAAGGCAATATTTGTAGCCTGGGGATTCCCGCAAAAGGAAGGAATTGATTATGAGGAGACTTGTTATCACCTAAACTGTAGTTGCCCCTATGGATGTATCCAGTCATGGATGGCAATAGGGGAGGGCAACTCAAAAGGTGCAACCACGATCACCTCGACCTCCAGTATATGGTTGTCACGCTAGTCGAGGCAACCTTCGCTTTATGTTATCTAGCCCAGACAACAAAGGGGGAGACCCGATCTACTCCCGACAGGAGAGATCGAAACCAAGACACCAAATCAGGGTATTTCTAAATGAAGTTAGGTGTATGGTTTAGCCTAGACCTTAGGATGAAGTCACAAGCCAAGTGAGGGGTTCAGTAGGTATAGCTTTGGTTCATAGTTGATGTGAGAGTGACTTACAATGTTTGAAGTGAGATCTAGGGTTAGTGTACTAGTTCAATGTTGGAAGACCCACTGCCTTGGGAACCGTGTCCAATGCAGGGTAGTTTAGGGGTGAATTGGGGCTAACTAGTACAAGTGACAAGTTTGACCATGATACATGATGGCATCAAGGGTTTGGTTCACCACACTAAGGTCAAACCACAAGTCAATCCAACAATCTAGGAAAGTCGAATTGACTTGGAGAGTAACCAGTGCCTTGGGAATTGGGATAATGGAGTCAAAGTAGGGTTGACTTGTGGTTAAGGACTCCTAGTACTTGGGGCAAGTGGGCAATAAAGGTCTTGGTAGATAAGTAGGTCTAGATCTAGGTTTGACCCAAGTGGACCACAATCCCTTAAAACAAGGAATGCTATCCCCAAGGCAAGATCTGACAAAGTGACACACTAGACCTAGGTTTTGAATTATTCCCTTTCCAAATCCGCAAGAATCTCAAGTACCCACGTCCTAGAAGTGAGTTAACTCACTTCTCCAAGGTGGTGCGACTTTACCCAAGGAGGCCTAAAAGTGGGGTTAGGTGGGTCAAGACAAGTCCAATGGCATCCAAACTTTAGATCCGGGTAGGTCAGTCAAGTAGGAGTGTGGATCTATAATTTCACGGCAATCCGACGGCTAGATCTTACTAGATCTGAGTTTAAGTGTTCCAAGTGGTCAAAATGGGGATTAAATCCCTTAAAATGTGGAATAGGGCCCACAAGGTGAATTTCAGAAAAATAACAATCTGGGTGTATGTTATTTGATGTGTAGATTATGGATCAAGCGGGATCTCAAACACCCATGTTCTAGATCTAGGTCAACTTGCTCAAGCTAGGAAGTGCGCTTTGCTTGGGAGAGGCTAAGTTGGCTTGGGAAGGGGTCAAACGGAAGCCAATCCTTACCAAACTATAGATCCGGGATGCCGTGGATGCTATAGAGGTGGGTTTTCAATATTATGCCCAACAACCCACTAGATCTAAGTAGATCTGAGAAAATGTAAAATGGGGGTTTTAAGATATTTAGGGTTTTAACAATTTATGAGCTATGTCAATGGATTGGATAAAGGAAAGAGAAACAAACCTGTGGATCTTACCTGGGTAACCTTGTAGATGCCTTGATGATGATGATCTATGCAAACCCGATCAATTTGAGAAGCTTTGAGGTAATTTCTATGCAAGTCGATTTGATCCAAGAAGCCAATGCGCCCTCTCTCCTGCACAACAAACGTCAACAATATCAGATTTGATGCATCAAGAGATAAGACTAATGCCACAAGAGAAGTAACAGAAAGATAGCATAGATCACAATGAAGCTAATGATAACCCCCTGATACAAGCGAATGCCAAGAAAGTCAATTTGAAGAAGCCTTGCAAAATCGCCCTTGTTGAAGTCGCCCTCCTGTAGACAAACAATGATTTCCAAAAAAGATAGATCTTACCACAATTTCCAAATGCTAGGATGCAATAGACTTTCCAATCACCATCTAAGAACACTAGATGCAAAGGAGACCACAAGAATTTCCACAAGAATATTTTTCTATACCAATAATCCAAGAGCCAAAGACCCCTTACAATGAGAGGCTCTCTCCTTTAAATAGGAAGGAGAGGCATCAAAACCCTAACCACTTTTTGAATGGGTGGCTAAGATTAAAAGATACAAATGTCTAATCAATGGTTGAGATGAGCTCAACAATAAAATACATGGATCACAAATAAAATATTATGTAAGTGGACAAAATCACCCTAGAAGAGGGGAATCCCACCAAATCATGATGACATAATATCATACGAGGCTTATGGTGGGTCCAAGGGGTAATTTTATCCCTCCTTGGTCAATCCCCATAGCACAATAACCATAAAATAATCATGAATGTACCAAATCGTGCCTCCATAGTCAAATCGTAGGCCTCAAAAACACCTCAAAAAATCATCAGAAAGTGTCATAAGTGATGGATGCGGGCCCCGATGAAGCTGAAACTGCTGGAGAAGGTGTGGAAGGCCCCGATCTATCATCACTGATCATCCCATGCCATAACTTTGCCTCAGTAGCCCAAATCGATTTCCTCAATAGCCATTTCTACCAATCCTGAAATGCCTCGGGAAGCGTGAAACTGCCCCAAACAGCCTCCTAGAGTGCCTGCGCTGTCAAGGTGAGGGCACCAGTGTGTCCGGGAGGGGGGTAATATGGTAAAAACAAGTGGCTGGACCACCCCCTCCATCATCAGCGCCCTAGGTCAACCGGATAAAAATCTCATCTGCTCTGACAGGGCCTTCGATAGACCAAAACTGCACTGGGACAGCCTACTAAGGCTCAATCATCACTGTAAGTGCCCGGAACTGAAAACAAACTGTCCCATTGGACTCAGAAGGTCCAAATCCATCCAAGATGTGTACTCATACACCATATGAGTCTCTGCATGATCAAAATAAATATCCAATATATCGGAACAGGGCCAATAATAATAATCTGTAAATGATCAAATAATGCTGTAAACCAAGAATCACCATCATAACCCTGTAGCTGCTGCATAGAATCATCATGTATGTATACATAGACCATATATCATCTATCCATATCATCATAAGGTCCAACATCTCATGTCCCATGGTCCTCCATGGTAAAACTGGGTCTAACCAAGACCAAATATAACTCAGACCATCATCCAAGGCTGCTGCAAAGTGTCAAGGTTAATACATGCTCTACAACTTATTCAAATAACAATTATAACACAGAGTAATCATAACTGGCGATCTAAATCCAAATATATAGTGTCGTTAATTATTATTATTACTCAGACTAGAGTCTCAGGATCATACTCACTTCATAGCTGTGATCAATTTGCTAGTGAAGGGTGAAGGCTGAAATAATTGGCTAGGCTAAGGGATGACTTGACTGACTTAACTTTGTGACACTTTGGCAAGGGAAAGGGAATACACACCATAGTATATACTGAATGAGCAATAACACAGGGAATGGCGGTGTCTCACAAATGGATGAGTTGTTTAAAGAGGGTTTATTCACCTTCACAGATGCGCACAATCCATAATACAAATAAGGCCAGCAATTGTTTAGATATAGCATTTAAGTTCCATTGCTTTTTGGGCCTGAAGTTTCCATAGCCTTGATCTATGTGTGTTTATAAACACATTGCATAGATTTACATTTATTTTTAGGCTTTCTGCTGCAGGTGTGTTTTTAAGGCACTTGTTTACCTGAGCACTTCTAGGTGTGTCATGGACAGCTTGTTTACCTAGGTATTTATTTTCCAAAAGATATAACATTTTATTTTCATGGCCATTTTCATTTGGCATGCCTCTCATTCATGTGTGTTTAGAAACACATTGCATGAATGGGTTTTTCATACAAGATATAGCATTTCATTTTTTCCAGATTTTGTATTCATGGCAGCACCAAAAGTTTCAGGTTTAGCCAACACAACTTTAGTGACTAGGGGGAATTCCAAGGAACTCCAACTCACCATAGGTAAGTTTTGTCACCAACTCAGAGTCGAGACACAAAAAATAAGGAAGCTCATCCAATACAGAGGCTACAGTGGGGAAAAGTCCTCCATGCCACTAGTCAAGTAGTAAGTCAGGGTGATAATCTAAAAGGTAGGCCATGGATGGATGAAGACAATGAAATGATGGACCCAACACTAGCAAGCCAAGGTATGGTGGAATGATCACCTCTATTCTCCCTAAGGAGGGTACATACCAATGAGTATGAATAGTGAACTTCTAAGTCTGAGTGGGGACAATATAATATATATATAGATCAACCAGGTCCAAATATCCATATGATCGCCAGATCATGTTCATGACACTAAGTGCTAAGACATGCTATAAGAATAAGTATAAAAGCAATCTAACCATAACACCATGATATACCTGTTGAGTCATATACCTGAATGCTCATCAACCTGTACCATCCCCTGTCCTCTAAAACTGCTGCTGTAACTATGGGCACTACTGACTGCTCTGTACCAATGGTATAATGGCTACATCGGTCATCTCTCTGAGTGTCCCAAGACTCAGTCATGGCATGGGAAATACATACTGCTGTCCACAATTTGATAGTGATCCAATATAGATGCTCATCTCAGCATCTCAAATGTAGGGGAACTGGCTGAATAGTGTACTGGTATCAGAAAAATAATGTATGGTAGCCCGGCTACTATATATGTGATAACAAGACTTTTGCCCCGATAGCCAGATATACGTCGATTAGAACCATTCTTTCCTTGGCAGCCAAGATGAAATGGAAGCTACATCAGATGGATGTGAAGACAGCTTTCCTAAATGGAAATATAGAAGAGGAAGTATACATCGAGCAACCAAAAGGATTTGAAGTAGAGGATAATAAGTCACATGTATGCAGGTTGAAGAAAGCACTGTATGGGTTAAAGCAAGCTCGTAGAGAATGGTATGGAAGAATTGACAGCTTCTTAATGAGTTTGGGCTTTACCAAGAGTAAAGCGGTCTCTAATCTTTATTACAAGATTATGAATGATGAACCCATGATATTATTACTGTATGTGGATGACTTATTTCTGACTGGAGAAGACAAGCCCATTGTTGAATATAAGAAGAGGCTTGCAGCAGAATTTGAGATGAAAGACCTTGGCAAGATGCACTATTTTCTTGGTCTTGAGATATAGTAGTTTCCAGACGAGATTTTCTTGAGTCAAGGAAAATACACAGTAGAGATCCTAAAGAGATTTGGGATGCTGGATTGCAAGGCCATGACTACTCCTATGGTGACAAATCTGAATTCTAAGTGATGCCTCTTCAGAGAAAGTGGATGTCACCATGTATAGACAGATTATTGGGTCATTGATGTATTTGACCAATACTCGTCTAGATATATGTTTTGCAGTAAACACATTGAGTCAGTATATGGTGGAACCCAGGAATGTTCACCTGATTGCAGTAAAACATGTGATGAGATATTTGAAGGGTACATTGGATTATAGGCTCAGATATGCCTCAGATAGTGAGTTCATACTGTATGGGTACATAGACTCAGATTAGGCTAGAAATGCTGAAGACAGAAAGAGCACTTCAGGATGTTGCTTTAGTTTGGGATCAGGCGTGATCTCATGGCTTAGTAGAAAGCAACCTTGTGCTGCACTTAGTACAAGAGAAGCTGAATATGTAGTAGCTTGTTTAGCTTGTGGTGAAGCAGTGTGGCTTCGCAAGATGTTGAGATACTCTGTGACAATCAAAGTTGCATCAAGTTGACAGAAAATCCTGTGTTTCATGATAGATCGAAGCACATCGAGATTAAGTACCACTATATCCGGGATATGGTGCAGAAGGGAGTTGTGAAGCTCGAGTATGTTCCTATAGAGGAACAAGCTGCTGATGTGCTAAGCCTCTGGCTCGCGTGAAGTTTGAGTACTTTCGAGACAAGCTTGGTGTGGTCCAGAGGGATCTCTCTAGAAAGAGAGATTGATAGTTCCAACTCTCACAAGTTGATGCCTGTCTGTAGGGATGGATGCCTCTCCAAGGGTGAGGGTAGATCAGTACTGGCTGACTGATAGTACTAGCTCTCACGAGCTGATGCGTATCCGTAGGGATGAATGCCTCTCCAAGGGTGAGGGTAGATCAGTACTGGCTGACTAATGGTTCCAGCTCTCATGAGCTGATGCCTATCCGTAGGGATGGATGCCTCTCCAAGGGTGAGGGTAGATCAGTATTGGTTGACTGATCGTTCCAGCTCTCACGAGCTGCTGCCTATCCGTAGGGATGGATGCCTGTCCAAGGGTGAGGGTAGATGAGTACTGGTTGACTGATGGTTCCAGCTCTCACGAGCTAATGCCTATCCATAGGATGGATGCCTCTCCAAGGGTGAGGGTAGATTAGTACTGGCTGTCTGATGGTTCCAGCTCTCACGAGCTGATGCCTATCCGTAGGGATGGATGCCTCTCCAAGGGTGAGGGTAGATCAGTGCTGGCTGACTGATAGTTCAGTTCTCACAAACTGATGCCTATCTGTGGGGATGGATGCCTCTCCAAGGGTGAGGGTAGATCAATACTGGCTGACTGATAGTATCAACATTTAGTTACTGATGTTTGCAGGTGTTCCAGCTGATGGTGCTGCTGATGAGGATGTTCCAGCAAATGATGTTCCAGCTGACGATGATGTTGTTCCAACTGATGGTGCTGCTGATGAGGATGTTCCAGCAGATGATGTTCCAGCTGACGAAGTTGTTGACAGCATAAGATATCCCAACTGATGATGTTGCTGATGAGGATGTTCCAACAGAAGTTGTTCCAGTTGACGAAGTTGTTGTTCCAGCAGATGGTGTTCCAGCAAGAGGATGACTTCTGATGACGATGCTGCTGATGATGATCATATTTTAGTAGATGATGATGTTGCTACTCCGCAGATGACGCCCCAGACAAATGATGATCCAAAGCCTTCCTACGACATATAGAAGTTCACAAATCAGTTGTGCAGATATTGTCACCCATAGAATACCTTCCTGGTTAAGAGGGAGTGTTAAAATAATGTAACCATGGAAGATATTCTATTTATATTATTGTATTCCTCCTCGGGGAGATTATGGTCATGTAATTAATAACGTAAAGGTCATTGAAAGAGTCAATGTAAACCCTAGGACATGTGTCGGCCTAGAAAAGCCCCTAAAGCTTATCATATTATGTAATTGACCAGTCAAGTAGAGAAGTCGGCCCTGTTGGGGAAATTGTCACCCCAACAGAAGAATATAAATAAAGGACACCTCTCTCACTTCTATTCACTCATTCACTCAAGCAAGTTCTCATTAGTGAAGAGAGAGAGGTGCGCACAAGTGGAGGAGTAGCTGATTTGTCTTGGGGAACTTTTGTACTTTGTGATTTCTATATTGAGGAAGGCTTTGCCGGGGTTTTCTCCCTTTGTGGTTTCCCCAAGAGAATCTCTGTGTTCATTGTGTTTATGTTGTGCTTGTTTATCTTTCAGTAATTGTTTATATGCTATATGCTGCTCAAGTAAAAACTAACACCCCTCTCTATTTTCTATCACACTTTCTCTCGGATGACAACAGACAGCCAGCTGCAGCATAATCGGAGTGAATCTGTGACTATGGCATGTACCTGCTAGCCTGGGCCATGTGCAGTAATGCCACCTAGTGTGGAGTATGGACTGCACAGTGTGGAGTCGTGGACTTTGATTCGATTCTGTGGAGTGTGGCAGTGTGCTGAGTCTATAACTCCATATTCCTTAAACAGTAAAATTCATGTGTTTGTTGAACTTTGATCAAGTGTTGGGTGCCAGTAGGAGTATTATTGGCATCTTTTATTTATTCTTTAGCAACTATATTCAAAGTTTCAGTCAGGGAGTTCGCGTGCATCAGGAAGAGGAGGGTTTGGTTTATAACTTTATGCTGCTGGCTTCTAAGTGCCTGAAGGCTGAGCCTGTTGCCTTTGTGAATCACTGAAATGTGAGAGCGCTGATCCTGCTGCCTTTGTGAATCACTGTACACTTCGTGCCATTTTAATATGTTCACCCTTTTATGGTATATACATGAGCAGACTTTGGATATTTTGTCTCTAATGCTTTGGAATCATGGATTAGGATCTTTAAAATATATATTTTCTTTAAAATTTAAATATTTTATGTGTTTTTTAGTAAACCGAGTCATTAAATTCAAATCGGCCTAGTCATTACCGATTCATTGCCGATTCTGAGTCCGAGTCCGAGTCCGAGTTTTACAACATTGATAGTGAGGGTTTGAGAGGTAACACTTACAATCATGGCCAACTTAAGCAATTCAGAATCAATCACTTATATCCTAAATGTAGTTCGATTTGGATAATTGGTCATGTTTCTTTCATCTTGTCATTTTATTGCAAAATGTCAGTGTTAGTTTCTAGAATGTTTGTCATGTTGCCGCCGAAACACGCACTGAGGGGTTATCGCAGCAGAAATATTCAAGCTGCTAAGCTGCATTCCTGGGGTGGCAAGTTTCGAGTCAAGTACTGTCACTTGATCTTGACTCCTCCATTTAGGCAGAAATCCTAACGAAGCCAAGGGAGGTAGTCCCTATGAGTTACTAAGGCTATTTAAGCGATTTAGTTTGAATGGCTAAGTTGTTGTTATCACACTATCTCTAGCAGTGTGTGGTAGGTATCCCAATAGGGACGGTAGAGGTGAACAGCTAGGAAGGTGTAACCTACAGTAGCCAGGTCCTCTATCCAAGGGACAGAAGTCACACCGGACAAGGCTACAGTCACTTTAGACAAGGCACTTGGCCTAGTCAAGGGGGAGACCCACTCAACCCGTGAAGGTTGAGACTCGACAATCAGACATCCTAAACCCAAAAAAGATAATCAGCACACTTAAACCAGGTGGATGACTGAAGGTGAGATTTCTTCCAGCCTAGTAGAATCGGGATCTTGAAATGAGAAGATAGTCCATGAGAGATGAGATCAGATTTGATACAAGAGTATAACGATGAATAAATGGAAGATCTTAAGGCTGGAAACTAAATCAGAAAATGAAAGATGACTAGAAGAGTGGCTGAAAATTTTGCCTATGGGGGAATGAAGCATATAGTGACTACTCAAGCATGGCAGAATTAAATCAATCAATTTGAACACGTCTTCTAGTGATTGTAGAGTGATTATTTGACTGATGTAGTATAGGAAAATTGGACCAGAAAGAAGTGAAATGAACAGCCCTAGGGGAATGGGTTGAACAGTGGAAAAATGGACCTAGGGCAGTAAAAAAAGGTGTTTAAACTCACTTCCAGCTACTGACACTTGATATTCGAAGGTAAAAAGACGTTATAAATCAGATTATCAAGTACCCATAACCCCAAAATTGACCCAAAGGTGTGATTGACAGTTTTGCCTAGGTAGGGCGAAATCAGTGATGGACTAGTGCCTGGTTCTATGGGCATATGGAGTCGGAATGCAATGAAATTTCAGATATGGCTATTTGATTAGATTTCATTAGCGGGTTTTAAAGACCTAAGGATTTTAACGGTTGAAAATTAAGATGTTGATTTTTAAGGGTTTTATTATGTTTTTGCAGCTTAACATTTATAAGAAAATGAGAACAAGAGAGATCAGCAATGATTGCCTACTTGAAGCAAAGGAGATGAAGAGTTTGATGCAGAAACGAATGCTGGATGCCAAATGTTGAGCAATGGTGCCTTTCCCTTGAGCGTTTTGGAGCAGCCAATAGTCCAAGTGCGCCCCTATACCTGCCAAAGAGAGACACAAGTCAGTAGCTGAGGCAAATAACAAGGAAATACAAGCAAATAACGACAAATAATGAAGGAAAGCAAGATAATAACATAAGTTTTACTTCTCTTTGCAAAAATCCGGAGAGAAAACCCAACGTGGAGCTGCTAGCTCAATGGCTGCGCCTCTCTCTAGTGGTCGATTTCACCTGCAATGTTAGCTTGGACAAGAAGAAGATGGAAATAGCTCACTATTATTCAACAATACTCCAGCAATACGCCAATAATCCACACCAAAATACTCCACAACACTTATGCACAAGAAGGTGAAGAAATGTCTCTCAAGATCTCAATAGCAAATCTGAAAAATGTCAAGAAGAAGTACAATAGAGTGTGTTATCAACTGATTTGTACAAATAGTTGAACTTCCGATGAGCCGCCAGTTTATCAGAACATGATCCATGTTCATCATCAGCATTCAGAAGTTCAGAGGTCAATTTCAGGGCAATTTTGCCCCTTTTGTAATAACTGCATGTTCATACCCCCATGGGGAATTTGTAAAAGTTGGTCTAAACGGGGTCCTTTTATAAAAGACTCGGCTATCCGTAGGTTTAGCCATTTGGGGGATACTCTAGAGTGTTTTTTCCTTAGGAATTATGCGCTACTCATCAGTGGCGTATAATCCCCGAGTTTTTCACTCAAACCTCCAAAGCTGGAGTATTTCCCATGGTGGTCAAAACCTAAGGTGGTTATTAGAGTCTTGTGTCTAGGATTTTTTACGTGTTAGCCACATCGATTGAGTCGTATGAACATGCACTAGGTCCCCTAGGAGTTTTGTTGGATTCCGGCAAAAATAATTTTTTCCATAAATTAGACCATTTTTTAATGGTTTAATTAAAAAATTTTCAAAAATGATAAAAACCTCATCCGGAGGCGGAATTGAGCATGGGGAGGTTCGTTTTGACGCTCAGAGCATCCTCTTTACCCTAGTGCCAACTTTTCTAAGGTTTCGGGCAATTACATCGCCTATGGGAGCAGTTTTTCATTATTTTGGCTTTAAATGACCAAAAAATGACAAAATCCACTAAAGACAAAAAATTAAAAAACTCAAAAAATGTCATTTCTCAAACTATGGAAAGGCATGGGAATATTTTTTGAAGAGGTACGAATGCATTAAAAGGACAAACTATGCCACTAAAGGTCAAATTTTCAATTAATTTGAATCGTACGGCTTTCACCTTTCACGTGGGAGTTCGAAGCATGAGCAATCACGTTTTGATGATGTGGCAATGATTGAATGGGTTGTTGAATGGCATTAAAAGCCAATGGTGGGCGCCTCCTTTAAATCTAGCAATAAATCCAAGCTTGGTTCTCTTCATAACTAGCTCGCAATCCTCCCAATCCTCACGTCAACCCTCATTAGCTCACGTGGATCCTAGTTGGGATTTGTCCATTGGTTAGCCCACGCAATCACCATTAGATTGGCTCCTTTACCATTCGAGTTTGTGCCTACCCTCTACCACGTGTTGCTTTCACAACCAACTCGCATTTAGCATATAGCTCACGTCAGTCTCATTTAAATCCACGCCATGCCTTGTTGCAACTCGTTTATTGGTTAGTAGATGTATGGATTAGCTTGGCTTTTGATTGAAGTTAAGTTAGTGCCTACCTCTACCATGTGTCATCCACTAAACTAACTTCAACCTACCACATCCAAGCTCGCCCTCCCACATGGCTCACGCTTTGCTCACCCTAGCTCACGTCAATCTCCATGCTAGCTCGTTTTTTCCTTGTTGTAGTTTGGCTATTGGTTAATGCCCTCACCTCACACTTACCTCAATTCGAGTTTTGCCACATAATGCCAATCTCACCAAACACCAACTCGACTTTGGCCATGTCTATTGCTCCAAGCCACCTCGTGATTGGAATTCGACTTCATTGCTCACCACCAATTCGTTTTAGGGTTTTAGTGTTTAGTTTTAGTATAAAGAGAGGCCCATTTGGGTTATTATCTCATGGAGTTTTGGATGTAAAGTTACTCTGCCATTTTGTCATTGCAAAGCCATTGGCTTAAGGAAATAAAGCGACTTTGGAGGTCTATGTGTTGTCAAATGCTTTTCATGGAAATGTCTTCATAATATCAAGGTGATTTTGTTCTTGTTATTTGCTTATAATCTCATGTTTTGATCTATAATTTGCTTAGAAGGCTTTCTTAAGCCCATAGGATGGGCATTTGAATACAAGTTGTCCATTTATGTTTGGTTTAAGTGTGATTTAGAAGGAGTAGACTGTAGTCGGAAATACTTATACTATTCTAATCTCACTTTTATTATGCATACTATTATGATCAAGATGTGTTTATGAGTGATTACTTGTGCAGATCCGACAGGTTTGAAGAGAGATTTGAGCTAGGTTGCATCTTTTATCTCTTCAAAAGGCCTACATTTTCTAACCATTTGTGCATGCTTCGTGATCTTTCTAGAGTCAATCTCAAGCATTAAGGGATTTGGCAAAAGGCCCAAATCTAAGGTTCCATCTCTCAAATTCATTTAAAAAATCAACTTGGTTACTTAGGGCTTCTCTTCTTCAAGCCTTCAATTTTTCTCTTTGAACTCCTTTTGCCATTTGTTTGCTAGCCCTACTTCCTCTTTGTCCCTAGATCTGTCCACCCCATCCCACTCGTTTTCCCTTCTCCATTCGTCCCTCTCCATCTTGCATTCGTTTTTCTCCTTTGGCTTTCCTATCCCCATTCATCCTACTTCATCCTAGTCTTGCCCTAGTCTCCCCCACCATTCGTTTTTGCCCTTCAAGGTCTCTTGTCCAACCCCTTTTTCCCTCATTCTATCCCTTAGATCCATTCCCTTCCATCTTCCTCTCTCCCTCTTGTTCACTTCAAGAAAAAAGTGCCCTAAAAACACACAAGAAAACCAAAAACGAATTGTTAAAGTTGATCAATAGTTTCATTCTTAGTTTGCAAGGTCATTGGTTAGAGTTAGTTTGTTTTGAAAAGGAGTTATTTAGTTAGATCTCATGCATTGAAAAGATAGCTTCAAAATCATACTAGATCTCATTATTTGCACTTGTTAAATTTTGCATTTAGTTTCCCTTTTAAGATAGAAAAATTTTCACAAAATTTTCCAAAAGTTTTTAAGTCTTAAATCTCATCTCTAGCATATTTAAAGCAACTTTTGTTCGCTGGTCCGTTTTCCCATACAAACATTTTTCGAACAAAATTTCATGCTTTCATATGTTAGAGCTTAGTTTTCATTACTAGACTTGGTAGCATTTCATTTTTATTTGATTTCTAATCTCTAATGGGTGCTTGTTGAGTGCTTTTTCTAAGCTTTTGTAGGTCCATTTTTTGAAAAAGAAGACGAAATTTGTGAAGTATATTCAAAGAAGAGCGAGCATATGCAAGGAGAAGATCCAAACCAAGCAAGAAACCAAAACACAATCTCCTTTTTGTACTAGCCTTCAAAGGCTTCCAGATTTTATTTGCAATTATTTTGTTTATCATAAAGTCTCTCAAAAAGACCTTTCAAGGATTTTCCCTTGAGGCACTTGTAATTATCTAATAAAAACTTTCAAGTGGAGGAGGCCTCCACTTTTTGGGTCTTCTTCCCCATTTGGGGAAGGGTGTTGGGTCTTTTGGATGGTTTTAGCTTAGATTTACATTTCCATGCTCTTAGATTAGTTTCTATTTCGCTAAGTAGCTTGTTTATTTATCTTCTATATTTTACTTACCCCCATGCTTTCCCGAGTAGGGTCTTGAACCTGAAAGAGATTCTTGGGTAGCTTAGTTTAATTTTTATCATTATACTGTTTCTCTTCCAATCCTTGACCAGAGAATAGCTAACTTTGGGATCGTATCCCAAAGGCCACATAGTTTTGTGGTAGCTTCTCGCTCCCCCATCAACTTCTTGTGGACATCCAGCTAGCTGGAAGGTTTCCAGGATTGGTGGTTTCTAGTGGTTGATCTTGTTCGGAGATCAATCCCACCTAGTAGATTAAAGTTTGTGTGGTAGAACACTAAATTTATTTATCTCGCAAGTATTTCGTGTTAAGCATTAAGTTATATCTTTCAGGTTTATCAAGTGGTTTCATCTTTTAAAGTTATTTTACTGCTTTCACAACACAAGTACTTTTGCTTCCTTAAAATAAACCAAAGTCTCTTGAACTTGGCCAAATCCAAGTCAAGAGCACCCTCTATCGGAGGGCATTTTAGTCTTGCATCATCCCTGCATTAGGCATTTTAATTTTAGCAAGTCTCTTGAACTGTGGTCATAAGACCGAGTCAAGAGCGCTCTCTGTCGGAGAGTTGAACAAGGTTTTCTTAATAATAAAATTTTCCACTCACACTCCCCTAATTAATTTATCTTGGTTTGTCCTACACCCGTATGCTCTGCCAACCGGAAACGGTTGGGCTAGTACTCAGAAAGGTGGAAGACTTGATAATAACGATCGATAAACTTAATTAAAATTTTTCCCATAACCTCAACCAAGGCAAAATACTGTTCTTCCCGCGAGGGGTGGCGCCGGATTCCCATTGTCAGACTCAGGGGCGGTTCAAACATTGGACACCAATCCTTATCGAATCTGGGTGCTTCCGACATGTCATCCAGGGTTGCCAGTATCTTTCTTGGGTAGGGTTCTACCATCTCTTGATACCTTTGGTCTTAGCCCTAATAATCAAGACAACTAAAATTTTCAATTTACCAAGATAAGCTGCACAACGTTCTCACAAACTTTCCATTTCAAGCACTTGTATCAAGTTTTCACTTTCACTTTTATTTTTGACTCCATAAGGCACTGGTCCTTCATCATATATCTTTGTATGCTTAAATATCTATATTGGAGTATTCAGCTTAATCTGTGTGAAAAGTGATTCATTTATTTGTTCAAGTTCATCCTTTATTTTCTGTTGCAACGTGGATTGCGCTATCTTGTGTCATTTTAAAGTTTTATATCGTCTCTCATTTCACAAAACTCCTAAAAAACACCCATCCGCATCACTACATCAAAAACACTTAAAAAACAAGAGCCTTAGTGAAACTCTCTTTTAGGGACTACCCCCCTTGGCTTCGTTAGGAGTTTGCCTAAACGGAGGAGCTGGGATTCAGGTGACAGTACCTGGCTCATTGCTTGCCCCCAAGGCCACACCTCTCTCACTTGTAGTGAAGAGACAACTTTCGAAAGATTTCCGCTGCTGGTGTGCATATTGGCGGACAACAGAGTGAATGCCTTCTCTTATAGAGAATGGCCACTCCCAAAATAGGTTTCCCCCCAAAATGGAGGGTGGAGATCACTCCCCAACCATAAAAAATGAATGGAGGAGATCAGCTCAAGAAGGGGGTGCGAATTGCCCATCTATAGCGCACATATGGAGTGAGGGGCCTATTGTGGGGCCATACAACCAATAAAACAAGTCTTAGGGGGTGTCTATATGATGTTTTATCCCCCTAACACATACACCCAAGGTTCCACATCAATACAATGCAAATCATGAATTTCACTAAGTGGAAAAAATGCCCCTATGGGAAAATTCGCTCCTCATGGTGAGCTGGGCTAGAGAGGGCCCCACAATACATAAACACCATGTCAAACATTACCATTTTACCTTAGAAATTACCTTTACCTTTGCCAACCATTGATTTTTCCATTTGCCTATAGTTGCCTTACAAATTCTAATTTTCCATGTAATTTTTGCTGGTTTATATGGCTGAAGATGAAATTTGGGCTTTTGACCCACTTTTATTGCCCAGATTGCCGAACCGTTTGCTGCAATGCGATCGTGGACCCCAAAAGTAGTAGGGATGACGACTCGAACAACCCCGATCCATCACTTAGGCATTATTTGCCCAAAATCCATAATTTTTAATTAAAACAGGTCAAATTGACCAATAATAATTAAAAATTTCTCAAATGCTTCGGTCTTTTGCAATTCTGCCACCTGCATGCTCATATGGGATCCCTGTAGATAATAATTGACTGAAATCGAAATTCCGATCGCAACATTTTTTCGGGCCCATTTTTGGCCTAGTCAACTCAGTTTGACCAAGTCAAATTTGGTCAACAATAGTGCTAGCTGAATACCTGTATGCAATCATGGAGTGACAAGGCTCAATTATACAAGTTAGTACATTACTAAGAAATACAATGATAACATGGTGATCAAAAATACATTAAATCCCGAGATAATACAAGGCCTCGGTGAGGTGGGCACACCACCTCCAAAAGACCAAAATGCTATGCACATCTTATAGAATTGACCACTTTGCTGACTTTAGGTGATGTGGACAACAAGGAAAAGGACACGGGAAGACAAGGATGAAGATCATGTGACCCTTCAGACAACTTGGGAAAGTGGGGTCCACTGAGGTAAGTATGCCATGACAAAACACGGGGAAGGGCGGTGCCTCACAAATGGGTATAGTGCAGGGACCACCACTAGTCATCTAACAAGTATCTCACAACTCACATCCGTATCCGAAGACTCCGTGAGATTCTTTTCTAGAGCCACTAGACTAGGTGTCCGGCAAACCGTAACTTGAGACTCTAGGGGGCAATCTTGAGCTTGTCCCTTGCTCCTTCTCACCTCCTTGTCCCGCGGGACTAGGTGAGGAATAACCACTACAAATGTTGACATGTATGGCTGACCAGAATCCATGTGTGTTCATAAACACATTGAATGGATTTTACAATGAGTTTCATACTTAGCCCTTTTTTGGCTAGATTTTACATTTACAACATAATGGCCTTTTTAGCCTGATTTACATTTCATTTCTTCATTTACATCAAGGCCCTCTTGGGCTACGTACATATCTCAAAAGATGTAAACATGGTGCTCATACTGCAAAGGTAATGGGGGTGAGCAATACATGCTTCGATGGCCAATGGGGAACACCCGGTGAGACTACACAATCCTAACTGCATTGCAACATCGGGGGCAACCGACAGGAGCAAATCCCAGGTCTAACCGTGTATCTCACACACTAAAGAGCCGAGGCACAATAAACAGGGAGTTATGGCAAACTTAGAGATCAGTGGGGAAAGGGGTCCTGGGGATCACAAATCAGAATCCAAGTCGGGAGCAAGTATCATGGATGAGTCGGATGAGTGGGGAAAGTGATAATGGAGCTAAAGTCAGCTACTAAGAGGGGCTAAGTGATCAAGTCTATGCCAAGTATAGAGGACATGACTCAGCGTGCATATACATAAGTCTAACCGGAGGGGTGGACTGACATCACCAAGGGCCCAATCACATCATACCATAGCTAGATCACCAAATATATCATCTAATGCAAAGTTAGTGTACTAACAAGTATAAATAAGTCTAATCTACAACATGAGCAATAATCATCAAATGCAATACCTGTTGCACCATATACCTGCTGCTACTGAACCTGTCTCTGAGCTGGATCTCTGTTGAATCCGGGCATATAATAAACCAACAATGTACTATGATAGTCTCGATCAGAACAAGACTAGGCAACTGTCTCTAATGGGCTTGTGTCAAAGCCTGGCAAGGAAAGGTGACCCTGTGGTAGATGGTAAGTGACAATGTGTGTAGCACTGTACAACTGTCTGTCCCCTCTGATATATCTGCTAGGGGAAGTCTGAACAAAACTGCCTCGTCTGAAGGTGGCTGATCTCTGATTTGGAAAAAAAAAGTACTGTGCGGTCCTCGGCCACACAGTCTGCAGTATGGTAGCTCCAGCTAACATAGATGTGATAACAGTTGTTTAGGATTTTGAATAATATATAATTGAAAGCGAGAAAGTCACTTGCAAATATTGAATTAAGATCAACAACATACGATATTTATAAGCAATACAAGATCTGATAAAAGATTGAAATACTATAAACAAGATCAGTGCCAAACTAGAGTCGAAATTGCGTGTTGTATTGTAATTGTTTTGCGAGTGCTTCTTGGTTAATTTTAATTTATTATGAGATGAGATTTGATTATGAGAAAAGGGGAGCTCTAGATATACCATGAGGTACAAGGAGTAATGTTCGGAAATTAACTAAAGGTGGCTCCTCACGAAGACGTGTGGGATGGAATGGAGTCTCGAGGGCGGTGTTCAACACTACACCAACAAGGGTGTAGCCTAACTGTGCCCTGAGGTCACCTCCCAATGGTTCCCGCTTCTCTTGAGAAATTTCCCCACACAATAACTAATGTCTGAGTGTCGGATTTTCACTATGTTCAGGGTTGTTGGTTTTATTAGGATGAGTTTTTATTAGATGTGAAAAATTAAGGAGTAGTTGCAACTCTTTCTGATTTCCCACATGCAAATGCCCGCAAGGGGAAAGAGCATACTTTGAATTGGAAACTAAATGTATGTTCCGTTTGATTGCAAAAAATAAATGACTAAAGTAAGGTGTTATATTAATTACTACAGGAAAAGAGTTTATTTTCTGATCATCCGATCACGTACTCAGGAAAATCCCTTTATGTGACGGCGAGAGCATACTTCAGGAGAGCAATGCCAAGTTCGTTACTTTAAGAAAATCAAAGACTGAAAGTAAATTGTTGAACTAATTTCTATATCACAAATATCTTTTCCCTTTCAGTACTTCGGTAGAGCTTGGTGGGTTAGTATTGAATCTTGATTTCTTTGGCAAAAATACTTGAAATAATAAGATTTGCTTGATATGCAAAGTATACTGCATGCGAATAGCAAAATTAGGTGTTCCTACTTCTCGAGTGAGTTTGAAGGCTGATATTTGGATCGGACACTTCAAACAATAACATAGGCCAAGGTGGCCTGCTAGGACTTCTGATCTTCTGATTATGAACAAGTAGTCTGGTTCTATCTTCACAGGCTCACTTGAAATCACCTAAGTGCAGCTTAGCTGATAACATGTCACAAAACATTCTATTGTTGTTTCATGGTCTGTCAATGTCATAGGTTGCAACTTCTACAATTGATGACATTTTTAATCAACATTCATGGCATAACTTACGCAATAAAGAATCATATGTATATAATATGTTGAACATTAACTAAAAACTGGGTAGAATTGAACATCTAAATGGATCAATCCTTGTTCAAAGCCCTAGTAAGAAATGCATGAAAAATATGTATATACACTTGCAATAAACAAAAAGAAGACAATTGATAATTTATGCATGGAAATTTGGTTTTGTTTACCCCACAATGGTTGTTATTAATAGTAGCATTTTCACTTACCGAATTAGCTATTCTAGGTTCTTTGCAGCCCTATTCCAAAATCGATGAATAAAAGAAATAGCAGCATGCAGCAGTAGTAAGCCATGTCATGTAGCAACTGAATATCCAATGGTGGATCTAACTAAACGCCTTCATGGGGAGTGTTTCTGCCTAATACACACTGGGGGGGACCGCGGCAAGAAACCTTCAAGCCGCTCGATGTGTCCTTAGGGGCAAGTCAGAGTCAAGTGTTGTCACTTTCGACTCCTCCGTCTAGGCTACTCCTAGCAAATCCAAGGGGGGTGGTCCCTATGAAAAATAAATCTAAGGCTTTTACACTATGGAAGATAAAAGCGAATCTAGGAGTTAATGATGGATATGAAAATACTGAAACAAAGAAACAAGTGCAATTTAGTTCAAGTACAACAGTACATGAGATTAATGATGGAAGTGAAAAAAACTGAAACAAAGCATTAGCAGATAGATTAAATCAACAACATTTTAAAGATATTGCATTCACGACATGATAATAAATTGATTTAGACCATAAAAATTGTATGATAGACCAGTGCCATAATATGTAGATTGTTGTTGTGTTGGGGATGTTGCTCTTGTCTTCTTTTGTCAGTTTTTTAATTTATTGAAAATGAGTGATTAAGGGAGTGGGTTGATTGTGTTACCAGCTATTTTGTACAATAGCTGAATTTCTTGTGGGCCGCCAGTTTATTGAACATGATTCATGTTCATCATCAGTATTCAGAAGTTCAGAAGTCATTTTCAGGGCAATTTTGCCCCATTTGTAATAACTGCATGTTCATACCCCCATGGGGAAAATGTAAAAAGTTGGTCTAAACGGGATCCTTTTATAAAAGACTCGGCTATCTGTAGGTTTAGCCATTTGGGGGATGCTCTAGAGTGTTTTTTCCTTAGGAATTATGCGCTACTCATCAGTGGCGTATAATCCCTGAGTTTTTCACTCAAACCTCCAAAGCTGGAGTATTTCCCATGGTGGTCAAAACCTAAGGTGGTTATTAGAGTCTTGTGTCTAGGATTTTTTACGTGTTATCCATCTCGATTGAGTCGTATGAATATGCACTAGGTCCCCTAGGAGTTTCGTTTGATTCCGAGAAGAATAAATTTTTCCGTAATTTAGACCATTTTTTAATGGTTTAAATGAAAATTTTCAAGAAGTGATAAAAACCTCATCCGGAGGTGGAATTGGGCGTGGGGAGGCTCATTTTGACGCTCAGAGTGTCCTTTTTACCCTAGCGACGACTTTTCTAAAGTTTCGGGCGATTACATTGCCTCTGGGAGCAGTTTTTCATTTTTTTGGCATTTAATGGCCATAAAGCTAAGTCACCTGACACGGGGACACGGGACACGTAGGACACGAAAATACGAGAGTCCGACACGAACACGGTGACTCCCGAAATCAGGACACGTAGGATACGTTTTATATACATATATATATTTTTAAAAAATATATTAAAATTTAAAAATATAGACATATAGATCCAAAAATATTTAGAAACTAGAACATTTACAAATATTCAATAGAAATTAGAATAAAAACACATTAATGATTACACATTTGTCATTCACAAATCACGATTCACAACACATTTGTCATTCACAAATCACAATGAGACACAGATGCATGTCGGAACCATATTTCTCATTAAGTCATCAAAATCAAAATGTATATACTTTACATATATGTCGGAATGCCACTGGGCACTGGGCCATTGGCAAATGCCAAATAGACTAATGCTTATTGTTGAAGCTGCCCAAAACACTTCAAAATGCTTATTGTAGCTGTGCAAAAGACCAAATTGCTTGCTGCTCACTTAAACATGCATGAGATGATGGTTGTAGCTGCACAAAACACCACTCAATGTTGGTTGTGGCTGCCAAAAAGATTAGAATTCCCCTTGCTAGAACAGTCTTTTGCTCAAGGTGCCCAAAAAAGTGAAAATCGTCTTGCTGGAATCACCCTTGCTCACACTGTGTGAGGAAAAAATGAGAGGGAAACCCTCTTTATTAAAAGATCTGTTGTTAGAGGATTTTAGGAGTGTTATTAATGCTTAATTAACCTTGAATCAGGGCTTAGAGTTGCCAAGGTGGGTCTCTGTGGTCCAACCAAGTCAAAATCTTCCAAATCGGATGGGAAAACACGTCATACCAATCTTGTTATGGCCTTGAAATGCGAGTTGGTGTCCATGCATAACATGTTGCAGGGCCATACAGAACAAAGTTACACGTTTCTGGCTGTTTCTGTATGTGTGTACCCTCAGGCCACATTTCCCACAACTTAGCAAAGATGAATCTCCTCCAACACATTTATAGGCAACACTTCCAATATGCAAAGTTGGAAGCATTGCCTAGATGGTCACACTCTCCAAGATCGAGACTAGTTATCTTACAAACTTAGAACACTCTTCAACAAATGGATCATCCAATGAAATCGAATCAACAACCTATTGCAAGTTATGAAACACCACTATTGGGGCATATGTCACACTCCAATCTCTGGCACAGATCATTTCAATATTTGGAGTCTAAGAATTTTTATCATTTACATATATGCCAATCAATACCCCCATGTTCGAAGATATTTATCAAACTATTTTCTGTTCTCAGTTCTCACTGCTCAAAAAGTATTTGATGTGACAATAGTGATTTTTTAAGTAAGCTCCATTGCTATCTACTTGACCATTACTTTAGCAATTATTTACCACTTCATGAGAAATAATATTCGAAGCCAAAACATTACTGTTTAACCTGTTGCCTTATCTCACTTAGAAGAATCCTATGGGGAAGCAGGTAGAAGCCAAAATATAGCATAGTATTGAGTCAAAATCTTCTTACAGATGTATTCTTGGTTAGACTAATGCTTATTGTTGAAGCTGACCCCCGAAATCCGCTAAAAACGTGTCCTGTTTTTCGGGTACGTGTCCGATTCGTTTTTAGGACGTGTCCCGATTTCGGATTCGAACTAAGGTCGAATCGGACACGAATTCCAATCGAATCGTGTCCGATTCGACCGATTCGGGACACGGCTGGGGTTTCAAACGAATCCGGTTTCTGAGCCATAAAGTGACAAAAGCACATAAAGACAAAAAATCAAATTAAGTCAAAAAGTCATGTTTTGAACTATGGAAAGGTGTGGAGATATTTTATTAAGGTGTACGACCCACATAAAGTATTAAAGCACGTATTATATTAAGGTTTGGATTTGCAATTTAAATTAAAGGGATGACGTGAGCTTACCTTCACGTGAGCTCCTCCATGAGATTTGCGAATTGGTTATGTGGCACTTGTTTTATGGATGGTTGAGTTAGCCTTTAGGCGCTCTCCTAAGATTATGGCCACATCATTAACTTGGGGTTCAATAAGACTCGAGTTACCATTTATTACACTTCAAGCCATCTCTTTGACGAGGACTCACGCATTCTTCTCTATGCTCATGACTTGGTGACTTGTCACCCACGAATTGGATTCCAATGTTGAAAGGTGGGTGCCTTCCTCAATTGGTGGCCACCTCACATAGCTTTAACTCATGCATGATCGAGTTCTCCCTACATTAGCTCGAGCTTGTCTCTCACGTATCTCCTTAAGGCTCACGTATCATACACTTGGAGATCACGTATTTGATTGGTGTATATTCCTATGTTATAGTGGAGCATCCAAAGTTGGAGTGGGGGGCGCCTTGCCAAGGTGGAGGTCACCTCCCCACTCTACATCAATGTAAACTCTTTGTTGATGATTGAGATCTCACTCCAAGCCAGCTTTTGATTGAATTTTGATTTGGTGACTCATGCCATTGGCTCTCCTTAAGCCAATTCGAATTGGGGTTTAGAGGTGTAGGTTTTGTATAAAGAGAGCTCTCATGCTCTTGTTTTCTCATGGAGATTTTGGGAAAGAACACTCTGCCAAAATTATTGTAATATTTGTTTAAGCCTTGGAATAAAGAAGTGACTTTGGAGGTCCATGCAAGAGCTCTCTGTATTGTGGTTTCGCTTTGTTTGGTGATATCTCTCTCACCCTATCTCTCTGTTTTGCAAATCATTTTTCAATATATGCTTAGGAAGACTATCAATCTAGTACACAAGCATTTGATCGGGTTTGTTTGATTGAGACTAAGTGTTTTGCAGGGATTACTAAGGTGGAGAATAGCTTGGGATTAAGCTTATCTTCATGACACAAGGATTTTTACTATTTAACAAATTCCTTTTGCAGGTTCTTCAAATCGCTTCTCCATCCAAGGGAAGAAACATAGTTATCAGGGGCTAGCCTTTATCCATCAACACATTTCAAATCAATTTTCGGTTACTTGGGTTACTAGCTCTTTCTTCAAGGTTGTGGATCAGCCATTCACTTCATTCTCCAAACCTTGAAACCTCTTTTCAAGCTTCTTTCTTTGTTTTCAACAAGCTTGACTCCATTGCTAGCCTTTTCCCCTCCTTCAAGCCATTTCTCTAACTCTCGTCTCCCTCCTTCAAACCCTTGCCTCTTCACCCTTTCTTCATCCATTCGTTTTCTACCTTCTCATCCTTTCGTTTTCTTCCCTTCAAACTCCTCTTCTCCTTTTTCTTTTCGCTGCTCCTTACTGTTCACAGCCCTAAAACTCAGTCCACTTCACTTTGGTTGCTGCCCTATAACAGTGATCAGCAAACTCCCCTTCACTACTCTCTATTACACTCAGTTTCATCCTTGCTTTCACTGCCTTTAAACACAGTCTTCTCCATTTCCTGTTTGCTGCCCCATGACAGTGACCAGCAGTCTCTTTTCACTCTTCCTCTAAGCCTTCATCATCCCTCCTTTCCATTCGATTGCACCCTTGTGCATGCCTTACAACCACTCCAAAAAACTTGAAAACACTTAAAAAGTTGCCGCCTAATACACACCTAGGGGGGACGTGGCAGGAAACCTTCAAGCCACTCGGTGTGTCCTTGGGGGCAAGTGAGAGTCAAGTGCTGTCACCTGATTACTCGACTCCTCCGTCTAGGCTTACTCCTAGCGAAGCCAAGGGGGGTGGTCCCTATAAAAGTAAAACTAAGGCTTTTAATCTATAACAGAAATAAAAGTCTAATCCAGGAGTTTATTAAATGATGAAATGATAATAACTGAGTACTGCTTTATGAATTAAATCAAAAGATCAACAACACATGAGATAGAAAGCATTCACGACATATATGACTGAACTTAAAATATAAGCAAATATAGACCAGTGCCGAGAATGTAGAATGCTTGCGATTGTTGTTGTGTGGGGTTGCTTTTGTAGTCTCAAGTGAAAATATTGCAGTGTCTCAGTTGGTTTATTTTATGATTATTAAATGAGTGGATTAAGGAGTGGGTTAATTCTTGGTTTGGCCCAAAAGAAACCTAACCTTCGAACTGAGTGCTTTAGCAACTTTACCAAGTGTCCAACCAAGGGTGGATGAACCGGCTTAAGAACCTGCTGACTCTGTGGGTTTAGTCCATGCAACCTCCCGAGTTCTTAGGATTCGATTATAATGGATTGTCCTATTAAAACTAAGTACCTTGCACCCATTTCTGATTGACCAGCTGTTCCGACTAAGCTGCAGCGGCCAAGAGTATACTCTGGGTTTGGGGCGTTGGTATATTTTATTATGAAGTGTAAGTGGATGATTAATCTAATCTAAGCCCCAAGGGTGTCTTTTCTTCCACTTAAGGTGGAGTACTTTGGTAGAGCAAGGGGGATTAATTTTACTTGAAGTTTTTAGAACAAGTTGTGATTCATTTTGTAGCATTTAGGTGAAAAAATTGTAAAAGATTGTAAGGCCCCCTGGGACACCTTGTATGCTTCGTGAATGTTTTGTAATTACTAATAACAACAAGTAAACTAATCTAAAGCAAAAGAAAGAAGAAAAAAGTGAAAAAGTGAAAAATGTGAACCCTCCCTGGGGGGATTGGGGTCGAGGCGCTGGAATTGTCTGCTTGCTATTTTTATTTTTTGGTTTACAACTTGGAAACTTAAGAGAAATACTACTTGCCCTTTATCATTAGGAAACAAGTCAGTTTACAATATTTGAGAGAAATAACGATGGTGCTTGAAACCGGTTCTCTCTAGGTGGTTCAGGAAGCTCCAAATGCAAGTTTTATTTAAATTTCTAATTCAAACCTGCTAGGCATGCAAAACTGACCAGCAAGCTTAGTTTGTTAGAAAAGATGATCAAAACACTTTAAGAGTACTTTGATAATGCTACAAAATTGCCTAAAAGATTATATGCTTAAACTAGTATGCAAAAACTACTTTATGGATGGCTTTTGAAGTATCTAAATCAAATTTTATTTAGATTTTAATTTCAAAACTGATATGCATGCAAAAACGGACCAGCAAGCTCTTTTTTTTATAAAATGGCCCAAAACACTTGGAAAGTGATTTGACCACTTATGTAAAAAAATGCCTAAAAGACTTATGCAAACTAGTTAAACTAAAATGAAATAAACAACTAAGTAAGGCAAGCTATAAAGCTTGTCTTCTTAGGATCTTTACTTGTCTCTTTAAGAGATAACAAGTAAATGATTTAGGCACTTAAATTGCTTGGTAAATGACGTTGTAAAATGAAATGCTCTATTATGCTTTGGATCTACCTCAAAATTACAAAATAGAAAACTTAGACAACCTAGATCTAGATTATAAAAAATATTGAAATTATTAGGTTGCAAATTCGATTTTAGATCTATCTATCAATGAAACTTTTTTAATGCAAGATCTAAAAAAGAAATAAGGAAAGAGTAACCAATTTAGATGAAGAGTTTTGGATCTTGAAGATTGAACCCTTGGGGGTTTGAGCAAATGAAGAATGGGCCTTGGAGTTGACTTCTTGGTGTGCCGGTGGGATCTATCAATCTGCCTAAGTTTGTTGAAAGAACAGTAGATCTAACATGTTCATCCGTTCATCCAACTTGAAGCAACTTGTAAAATCAAAAAAGAGACTAGCAAAGGGATTAAAAGAACTTGTGCAAATAACCAAAAGAAAAGTAGAGATGATAGATTCAAACAAGAATGTTCTCTACCTCTAGCATTCTAATGAAGTTTACAATAGATAAGATAGACTATAAAGCACTACTTACTATTCTTAATGAAAATAATTTCTGTTTAAAGACAGATGAATCCAACATATACTAGCATTATGTACGATACAGATTTACCTCATAAGATGCAGAATAACTGAGATCCAACACAACAGTCACACTAGGGTAGCCTCCAAAGCCTTCTTTTATTATTCAAAACTTAGAAAATATTACAGAGAATGAGAGCAGAGGTTCCACCTTCCAGATCCAAAAACAATGGACCTCAACTCTGTTTAAATAGCAAAACACATGCAAAGAGGAGCCAAAAACCCCAAGGAAATCGAATGAGCTGATGAAGGAGTTCAACGAAAGTTTGTTGCTGTGATTGATTGGCAGCCAATCCAATGGGGATTGTGCCACCTCCCCATGAGGTAGGCGCATCCCAACCTTGGTTGTATCAAACCCAAAACATGACTGCCGAGTGGAGGAGGTTTCCCATGTGAGGAATGGCGCATAAGCAATTTGAGGAGGATCATGTGAAGTTCCAAATGTTGATTGGAAGCCGAGCCTAAAGTTAGAGCCACCTCTCATGAGGTAGGTGAACTCCAATGTGGAAAGATCGTATCCAATCTTGAGCTGTCGTGTGGATGCCCACGTGAAGATGGTGGGCGTATTATGGGAGGGCTCAACCTTTAATACATTACTTCTATCATATGCTTTGAACTTTAACAAAGTCGCCCACCCTAATTAAATATTATCCAACCGAATCACTCACCAAAATATTAACTCGTGCCATGGCAAATCCGTATGGCAATGAAGGGAGATGATGCCCACGTGAAGGTTGAGGCTTTGAGCGCTTCATTTCTAATATTCAAACTTTGGATATAATAAAATCCTCCACCATATGACTTAATACCAAATGCTTTAACCTTTTCACCTAGTCGCCAACTTTATGTGACATCATGCTATGTCATTTTGTCACATGTTTATTCCATTTTTGAATATTTTAATTTTTTGAGCATTAAAATGCCATTCTGTAGCTCTGGTAGGTGGAACTACTCCCTGGGACGACTTGAACTACCCAAAACATAGGAAGAATGGGTACCAGGGTAAAGAGGGTGCTCTGAGCTTCAAAACGAGCATCCCTGCACCAAATTCCGACTCCGGATCACACATTTATCATCTTTTGAATTTTTTCATTTAAACCATAAAAGAATGGCTTAAAATGCGAAAAAATTATTTTTCTCGGAATTGACCGAAACTTCAGGGGGACCTAGTACATGACAAAACGATAAAATCCCAGCGTCTAGCATGTTTATAAATACTATAAAATGGACTTTAATAATCCCCTAAGGCCTAACCACCACTTTGGGCATTCCAACTTTGGAGGAGCGGGAGAAAACCTCATCGATTATACTCGGCTAAAGGAAAAGCATAATCGACAAGGGAAAAAACTCCTTGGAATATCTTCTTTGGTTGTCAAGTCCTAGGAAATCGAGTCACTCAAAGACCACCATGCTAGTACGCTTTATTACAAACCCTGTAGGGCACGGTCATTTATTACAGAAATGAAAAAAGATGGCCAAAATAGGCCAAGGCTGGAACATCTAAACTCTGATAAGCACAAATAATTGTGCAATACTGGCGGCTCACTGAAGTCCAACTACAGTGCAACTTTAGGTGGTAACAGTGCCCCATGACAGTGACCAACATTCTCTTTTCACTCTTCCTCTAAGCCTTCGTCATCCCTCCTTTCCATTCGATTGCACCCTTGTGCATGCCTTACAACCACTCCAAAAAACTCAAAAACACTTAAAAAGTTTTGTGATTTTAGTCTCACTTGCATCATTTTAGTTGGATCTCATTTTGTTAACTTAGATTGCATTTCGTTTTAGTCTTAGACCTTAGTGCATTACTAGTCTTATATTTAGTTTCATTTTTCAAAGTTTGCATTTCATTTAAAGGCTTAAATTAGTTGCATTTAGATCTCATTCTTAGTTTAAGTCTTTTAAAAAGTTCTAGATCCTAGATTTACTTTGTTTTCTTTTGCTAATACATAATGGGTGCTTGAGTTGATTTGCTTTGATATAGGTACTTGAAGGAAAGAACAAACCAAGAGGAGCAATAAACGAAGAAGAGATAAAACTCAAGAAGAAGCTAAAACCAAGAACCAAAGAGGAAGATCCAAACCAAAGAAGATTTAACTGACTCTCCTTTTGTAAAAGCTCTTAAGAGCTTCATATTATTCTTCTAGTTATTTATTTCAAAGTCCTTCAAGAGTTAAATTCCCAAGGCATTTGTACTTGATTAATAAAATAAGGCTAAGTGGGATAAGGCCTCCCATAGTTGGTTTTTCTTCCCCATTTGGGGAAGAGTGTCTTGTGTGTTCTTAGGTTAGATTTGCTTTAAGTACTTAGAATAGTTTCTTTTGTGCTTAGAACTTTAACTGTCAATTTAGTTTTGTCTTGAGAAGTAGCTTGGGATTCAATCCCAAGTGCCGCATTGACCTTGCGTGCTACTTCTCTTTCCCCATTGTGTACTACGTATTTCCAGCTAGCTCGAAATTTTATGAACAGTGTGAAGAAGTCATTTTTGAATCCTTTTTGTAAGTAGCTTAGTTTCATTTTTGTTGTAGAATACTAATTGCTAGTTAGTTCAAATTTTCATTACTTAGCATCATATCTTGTTAGATCTCATTTTTCATTATTTGTTGAGCTATCATTTGGTCTCTTTGTTTACAAACTGCTTGTCTTTTAAAAAAAGAACCAAAGACTCTTGAACTTGCCATAACACAAGTCAAGAGCACTCTCTGTCGGAGAGCATAAGCACTGCATTTTCCTTGCATTCATCATATAGATTAGTCAAAGTCTCTTGAACTTCTGTCATAAGACGAAGTCAAGAGCACTCTTTGTCGGAGAGTTTTACTGTGTGCTCTAATCTTAAAACATTTCAAACTCACATCCCCTTTAAAATTTATCTCGTTGCTTTCCATCACCAAGTATGCTCTGCCGACCCAAAAAAGTTGGACTCGTACTCAGAACGGTGATTGGATTTGTTAATCTTGCAAGTGATAGCCATAATAAAATCTTTACCCCATAACCAACGAACCGATGTTGTTTCGAGAAATACTCAGGTAGTGGGGAAATTCCTAACTGGTGGCACCGGAAATCACCGTTGTCATAGAGTTCTAGCTCGCCGGTTAAATCCATTGGACACCTAGCCTAGAATACTGAATGGTCTGTCATGTCACCAAGGGGAGCCACTGAAGGTATATTTTTTTTGGTTGGACTTCATCCTTGCTTTCTAAACCCTAATAATCAAGATCACTAAAACTTTTCAAATCAACCAAGATAATTTGCACAACATTCTCACAAACATTATTTTGAGACTTGTATCTTCAGCATCCCCAAGCACTATATGTTTTTGACTCCATTTGGCACTGGTCACTTTAAAACTTTCATTTATTAATTAATCTGGGCCATTTGTCCATTGGGAATTTGCTTAAGTTATTATCTATCTGTGGATGCCATTTTATTATACAAGTCTTCATTATATTGTTTCGCAACGTGGATTGCATTTTATTTTGTGCTTATTGTCAATTTATAAGTCGTGATCTCATTCAAAAAACTCCTAAAAAACACCCATCCGCATCTGCAACCATTAAAACATCTAAAAAACATAGAGCCATAGACAACTCTTTGTAGGGACTACCCCCCTTCGCTTTGTTAGGAGTTTGCCTAAACGGAGGAGCTGGGATTCAGGTGACAGTACCTGGCTCATTGCTTGCCCCCAAGGCCACACCTTCCCCACTTGTAGTGAGGGAACAACTTTCGAAAGATTTCTGCTGTTTGTGTGCATCTCGGCGGACAACAGATTGTTTGTTTGGCCCAACTCTGAATCTCTCCTTTGAACTGAGTGTTGTGACAAATATATCAAGGGTCCTGTTATCAGATTTATAGTAGCCTGGGCTACAATATCTTCAGATTAGATTCCAGTATTTTTCTTAGCTAGTCCTTTACATTGAGATGCTTGAGATCGACAGATGATGAGGATTTATTCCAGGATCACTCATAATTTCAGCAGTCCCAGAGCAAACATTACAGCCTTATGCCATGACTGAGCCTCATGACCTCAGATTTGATGACCGATGTAGCTATTTTTCTTCCATAGAGAGGAGTGTGATAGTGCCCAGAGTTATACAGCAGCAGTGTTCCAATGACTATGGATTGTTCGGATGGTATATACAGGTATATGGATGTGCATTGGATAGCCTTATTTTGCTCTTTTGCTTATCTTGGTAGCTTGACTAGGTATTTAGTGGTCATGATCTGGTGATTATATATATATTTGGTTATTGGTTGACTGTCTGGAATTGAAGTTATCTAATTACTTGGACTAAAGAATTTCTCGTGTATACTAGTTGGTCTCACCCTCTCTGGTAGTATGGACTTGGTCATTCCCACCATTTTATGGCTTGCTAGTTATGGCATCACCTATCACCTTTCCCCATCCTTCCGTTCTCTTCCTTACTTGTTTTTACCTTGACTTACACTTTAGCTAGTGATATTGAGGACTTCCCCACTTATGCCTCTATATTGGATAGACTCCCTGTTGTTTTGTGTCTCGGCTCTGAGTTGTGCAACAGAATTTACCGAAGCCTTGATCCTTCTGGGCCAGGAGAACCCGCTAGTGTTGGTTCCTGAGCTTAGGTGAGTTGGATTTGAGGCCTTGACCTCTTTGGTCGGTTGCCCCCGATGTTTGGTCTTGATTGTGGATAGTCCCCCCAGTTGCCTGAGTTGTGTCGACTAAACTTGAAGCAAACCGTACTACTATCATTACATGCATATATTACTATTTTTTATATCTCTTATGCAAGCCCATGATTATGAAATACAATTGTGTCTTTAAACACAATGAAAGAAGGCTATGAAACTAAATGAAACACACCTTGGATAAAAGCTGCGATTAGTTGTGCTTCTAAGCACATGCAAAATCCAAAGGGACATCAGGCCTAAAAAGCAATGGTTAAACATATGCTAAATCTAAAGAATTGTTGGCCATGATAAAATGTAATGATTAATTCCTCACGGAGCCTATGGGATGGGATGTGAGATGGAGTAAGGAACAAGTAATTCTAAGTGTCCCCTAGAACCTCAAGTTACGGTTAGCTATGCACCCAGTCACGGTGGTTCTAGAGAAGATCCTCACGGAGATGGTTTCAGCTTGGATGTGAGCTGTAAACGTTAGTTAAAGTGAACAGGCACTCCTCAAATCAACTTATTACATTTGTGAGACACCTCCATTCCTTATGTGTTTTCTATCCAACATATGCTTAAGTGTGTTCCCCTTTTCCTTTATCCGAAGTGTTCCAGTGTTGAAGTTTGTCAAGTCATTCCCTTGTCCTAGCCTTGCTTTTTCCACCTTCACCCATTCATAGCAAAATGGTCAAGTCCATAAATTGAGTATACACTTGAGGGTCTTTTTCTCAGTATTTGATTATCTTAATCCAAACTTATATTTGATGTATTATTGCTTATTCGCCACGAAATGCTACTTTGTACTTTAGTCTTGCTATTGAAATAATTAGAAGAACATATATTATCCATTTGCACTTGCAGCATCAGTCAGATTGAGCCTGGGTCATGATTTTGATCAGTTTTGACCTGGTCAACCCAGTTTGACCAAGTCAACCGCAGGATCTAAGATGAATTTGGACCTATGATGTTTGAGATAGATTATTTGTGGTCCCATGATGTCTACTTGATGGTTCCATGCAGCAGACACAGGTTTTATATGATGATCAGATGGATTTTATTATTATATATATTTTTACAGATCATTATTTTTATTTGTCCGGGCATGGTTGAGCTTATAGATGATTATCCAGGTGGTCATATGATGTATGAGTACTCATCTCTACTACATTTGGGCCTTTTGAGTCCATTGGTTCACTTAGATTTCAGTTTCAGGCACTTTCAGATGAGATCATGGTCAGATTATCACTTTACTACATTTTTGCCATATAAAATGGCCTGTCAACACAGTTTGAGATATTTTTGGTTCACCTAGGGTGCTACAGAGGGAGTATGTGGTCCAGCCACTTGATATCACCATATTACCCTGCTCTTAGACATTTTGGTACAGTCAGATTTGTGCCTGAGGCACCAGGCAGAGAGATACAGACATTTTATTCTTTTACAGGTAATTTTCTAAGTATTAAAAATGGAAGAAATGGCTATTGAGGAATTCGATTTTGGCTATTGAGGCAAATAATTGGCACGAGGTTGGTTCAGAGGATTTGTGTGATGCATCACACACCTTCCAGCACAGTTTGTAGCATTCAGTGGGGTCCATGCACATTCCAGACTATTATTTGGGGTTTTTATTATGCCATTGAGGGGGGCACAATTTGGCCATGTGGTCACAGTATGTTATTATTTTGAGTTATCATTTGTTATTGTGCCATGGGGACATGCTAGAGAAGGATGTTACACCTACTAGCCCCACCATGAGCTTATGTTATGACTTGTAGTCACTTTTATCTGGTGCGTCCCCCTAGGGCGACTTAATGAGTGCGCCCCCTCTATTATTGAGTTGATCTGTGTACATTGTATTTGGGCTCATCTTAGCCATTGATTATGATTGATGTATCTTTTAATCTCAACCACTCATTCAAAAAGTGGTTAGGGTTTTGGTCTCTCTCATTCTTATTTAAAGGAGAGACCCCCCTCATTATAAATGGACTTTGGCTCTTGGAATCTTCATAATAAAAGAATTATTTGCAAAGACTCTTGGATTTTCTTTGTTGGATGCTCTTAGATGGTGATTGGAAAGTCTATTTCTCTTAGCATTTGATAATTTGTTGTGGATCCAATATATTTCGTGGAATCCATGTTTAATTGCAGGAGGGCGACTTCACTTGGACGTTTTTGCAGAGGGCTCCTCAACTCATTCTTCTGAAGTAGCTAATATCAGGGGGTTTTCAATAGTATCTTTGATCTTTGATTTCCATTTGATATGTCTCATGCTTTTACAGTCATTTTCTCTTTATGCATCAAATCAAACTTCGGTAGTTTGCTTGTGCAGGAGAGGAGGGCGCACTTGCTTCTTTGGGCTAATCGTTTTCACTTGGATACTTAGCCAAAGCACCTCAAATTGATCGAGAAGAAGTAGATTATCATCATTAAGGCATCTATAAGATTTTTCGGGTAAGATCTACTTGTTTTATTTATTTGAAGTTCTAAGCCATTGGCCATTTAATTTTCTGCTAAAACCCTAACTGCCGAAACTTCTAAAAATTCTCTAGCTCAAACAACTTAAAATCGTGTGGAACGATTTCTGGGTTTTAACCTTAAGGCCTAGCCCCAGGTGGGTTTCCTAGGGCGTCACCCCTAAGGGACTCCATCCTGCCCAATTCCCTAGGCATTGCTCTTCTACCCATGTGCACTTCCAGACTTAGCCATTTTTCTGGGTTGTTTGGTGCCGGTTTTTTACTTGTGAACTAAGATACTATCATATTCTCCATCAAGTCTAATCTAAAGGTACCAGATACCCTCATCTTGATCGTAACCCTTCTACCTTGGACACGTTTCCCAAGGCAAGAGAAATCTCTATCATTTGCTAGTGCTTTGATCCTAGATCTTTCTTCCAAACTCATAAGTCACTTGTACTTCCACATTGGTTCAATATCTATATCCTTTAAGCCTCTTGATCCAACCTTAATTCACCCTGTGACTTCATCCATAGATCTAGGGTTCATCATACCTTACACCTTACATATTTCAGTTATCTAGTTTGATCTGGTGTTTTGGTTAGATCTCTCATGTCGGGAGTTGATCTGGGTCTCCCCCATTGCTATCTAGGGATTGGATAGTATAAAGCAAAGAGTGCCTCAATTGGCGTGACAACCAATCTATCTTGGGAATCGAGGCTCTCCTGTGTCACCTCTTTGGTTTCCCATCCCCTCTACTGTCCTGAATAAGATCATCTATTGGGGAAACTACAAGTTGTGTGATAACAGGTCCAACTAGGCGAGGGATAACCTTCTTAAAGTAGCCTGCTGACTCTAAATTAAGCTTCACTCGACCTCTCGAGTTCTTGAGATTGAATCTTCGTAGGATTGCCCTATTACACTAGCCACTCTAAGTTCCTTTCTAATTGACCAAACTGTTCAAATTAAGCTGCAACGGTCAAGAGCATACTCGGATCTTTCGAGCCTTGGTAAGTTTTATTAGTTGTGAAGGATGAGTTGCTTAGCTAAAATAAAGCCCAAGAATCTCTTTTCCATACACCAAAGATTGGTGCAGTACTTCGGGAAAGCAAGGGCATACATTTTGAAGAGTTTATTGAAAAATTGTGAAATTGTGAAAATTATAAATAACAAAGCAAAAAGGTAAAATCTAATCTATATATCCCTCTAGGGATGGATTGTGTGCTCGTGATTGCTTTTTATTTACTACTTGCATAAAAAAAACTAATATAAAGCAAAAAATTGAAAAAATACAACAAACCACCAAAAACTTAGATCCCCCCTGGGGGATGGGGTGTAGGCGCTTGAAAGCCTGTTTGCTTCTCTTTATTTTCTAATTACACCAAGCCCAATAATAAAATGTTGCTGGTCCTTTATGAATTAGGTACCCAACAACTTACGAAATTAGAAAAAGATAAAGGAAAGAGGCACAAGTTGTCTGGATGGTTACAAGTGGTTCCAAGCTTCAAAATTTCACCCAAAAAGGCCTTCAACCTGCTCACTAAATCAGAAAAACCAGCAAGATTTATTAGTTTAAAAAATCAATGAAGCACCACTCGCCCAAGACTCGCGAGTCTGGGCGAGTCAACCTTTGAACCAAGTAACCGCTAAAGACTCATCTCAAGACTCGTCTCAGACCCGACATACTTGTCAAACTCAGAAGACTCGGTTTACTCGCACAGACTCGGCATGGACTCGACATTTGGTCTGAATTTGAGTATGGGCTCCTTTTATGAGAGTATTGGGCCCGTCGATTCACCTATTATCCTGCCAGTGTTAGAGGAAGGAATGAGATCGGTCCCAAGCGCTACCATAACGCAAATAGAGAAATGACCCAACCATCGAACTCTTTCTTTCCTTAATCCCATACAATCAATAGCTAACGCTTGCATTTGCTCTTATCCTATTTAGTATTTATAGTGGGGCATCAACCCTAATTCCCGTGCCTTTCCGTCTGCCGCCCTAGGTTTCTGTGTGAATAGGTGGCTGTGATTTTTCATGCCGCCATTATCATAACATGAAAGCCAACAAAGGGGGTATAACCACATGGGGTTTATGGATAGCCAGCCTCCGGCACAAACCTCTTCTAAGAATAAGAATTACGATGGATCTTATTCTCTAAACAATAACAATGTTTTTTATGATTATTAAAGTTAATAGCTTGTGTCTAAGAGACACTCAAATAAAAATAAAAGCAAAAGCCCGTTAAGCATGTACTTTTAAAATAAAATAAAGAAAAAAAAGATTTATATAAATGATTACTGTCATTAATATATTATTTTAATAAAATTTTATAGAAAAAAAATTAATAAATAAATAAATTTTAAGTTTTATTGGAGGTGATAATTGTTAACTTACATAAAGTTTTTTTAATAAAAAAATAGATTCTTTCAGTTTTTAATAAAAACTTATCTTATTTTATTTTTTATATTTTTATGGATATGAATAATTTTTGGTTTTAAATGTACCATTAATGTATAAATGTATAGTTTAAGCTTCTTTTCTTTATTGGTATATGGAAGATTTAATGTACATTTTTTTAAATGTATTTATGTATGTAAAAATAAAAAATAAAAAATCTAAACTTAGAAAGCTTATTGTAGGCATATTCGTGGTCATGGTCAAGCATGAGACTTTCCTGTTCACTATTTAAAAATTTAAAATTTAAAATTTTGCATACAAAAATTGATTTTGTTATGTTGTATTATCATAGTTTATGAGATCATGTTATGAAATATTGCATAGATTGTAGTTTTATAACTTATGTGGATTGGAAATGCCATTGACCTCTTTTTTGTGGCCAAAATTTACCATATTTAAAGTTTTTTCCTATTTGCCGAGTCTGTCCTGGGTCTTTCCCGAGTCTTGCCGAGTCTGTCCCGGGTCTTTCCCGAGTCGACGAGTCAAGTGTCAGCCGAGTCTTTGCCGAGTCCGAGTAAAGCCTTCTTAAATTTGCTTGTGATTGAGTAAGAGTGTCTTTGGCAATACTACAAAAATTTGCAAATTTTCCTAAGTTAACTAGCAAAAAAAAGACAAAAACTAAGTAAGGAAAGATAGAAAGCTTTCCCCCTAGGATCTTTGCTTGCCTCTTGAAGAGACGGCAAGCAAATGCAAAAAGCACTGAAATGCTAGATAAATAAATTAAAGCTCAACTCTTCTCCTATAAGCTCTTTAGATCTGAGATTTAAAACTTGTAAAAGAGAAGAAATACTTGCTAGATCTAGATTATGAAATAAACTTTTAAAACATGTTATATCTAGACTTTCAAGATTTAGATCTACTTTAATTCTAGCTTTTGAATATAGATCTAAATAGCAAAAACCAGTAACCGAGAAAGATTGAAGAAAATTGGATTGAGAAGACAAGAACCCATGGGGGTTGAGCGCTAAAGGTGGGCAATGGAGTCTCCTTCCTGATGCATTGGTGGGATTGAGTCCCTTGATTGGATCTACTGAATGGAGTATTGAGCTAACATGCTCTCCACCTCCTCCAGCTTAAGCAACCTGTAGAATCACAACACAACTAGCAAAGAGGATTAAAAGCATATATGTAAATGAACAACAGAAAACTTGAGAAATATTAGATTCAAACAAGATATCATACTACTTTTAGCATTCTAATATCATTGACAAAAGTAAGCAACCTATAAAGAATTACTCACTATTCTTTAAGAAAGTTAACTTCCATTCAAAAGACATATGATCCCAACAATTGCAAGCATGAAATAGAAGAGATACAAATTACCTGATGTTATCAAAGCACACCACATCCAACCAAGGACAACAACAGGGTAAACCTCCAAAGCCTTCTTATTAAACTCAATGAAAAATATTACAATAATGCAGAGGTTCCACTTTCTGATATCTAACAACGGAGAAGAGCTCTCATTATATATGAAAACTCAAGCGAGAGAAGGTGCTAATCAAGAGAGGACGCTAAGTTTGATGAGGGAGTTATCACGTTGTTGCTCCCTTTGATCAAGTGTTGAACTAAACTTTAAGAGAGAGGGGATTGCACCACCTCTCAAGAGGTAGGCACTTCCCTCTTTGGAATTATCACAACGAATCCCATACTAACATATGGACAGAGCTGCCCATGCAAGAGGATGGCGCAACTCCAACTTTGATTGTTCAAACTTTGACTTCCAAAATGATGCTTTAGTGAAGGAATATATTCGCCCACCATAAGAGATAAGATGCCAACTCATTTGGCACATGTTTAGTTCCTTTTTTATTATTTTTTATTTTTGATATTTTGGGTCATTTTGTCGCATCGTTAGCATTTCTCTGTCATTTTGTCGCCCCAATAAGAAAAAATGATCCAAGTGATGATTTAATCACTCAGAACATAGGAAAAGTTGGCTTTGGGGTTAAAAGGACGCTCTAAGCATGAAAACGAGCACCCCCGTGCCAAAATCTTCCTCCAGGCCATACTTTTATTACAATTTGAAATTTTCCAATTAAACCATTAAAAAATGGCCTAATTTTACGGATTTTTTCTTTCTTTCTCAGAATTGACTCAAACTCCTAGGGGACCTAGTACGTGTCCATATGACTCATTATTGATGGCTAGCATGTAAAAATGCATAGACACTTAGGCTTTAATAACCTCCCAAGGTTTGACCACCAAGGTAAATACTCCAGCTTTGGAGGTGTGAGTGAAAAACTCAGGAATTATATGTCACTGAAACGCAACGCATAATTCCTAAGGAAAAAACACTCTAGAGTATCTCTTTGATAGATAAACCTAAGGCAAGCCAAGCCTGTTACAAAAAGACCATGCTTAGACCAACTTATTACAATTTCCCATGGGGGTATGGACATGCAAAAAAAAGTTTAAAAATGGCCCTGAAAAAGGCCTGATGGACTTCTGAACATTGAACTGCACAAGTATTTGTGCAAACTTTGGTGGCTCTTTGGAAGTCCAACTGAGTACAACTCAGGTGATAACAGGGAGTTAGTCTAGAGGGCTGAAGCATGTTGACCTAGGCATTCACAAATGCAAATCAAACTGGAAAAAAAAGAATGAGGTGGTTAGGAAAAGTCTAATTTTTATGGTAAATTAGGAGCATAGGATGAAAAATGCATGAACAAAATGATAGTGAAATGTGGAACTGAGCACTTTAATATATAGATTAGTTTTCAAAATTTGCTGAACTGAACCCAGGCTTGTATACTGTTTCTATTGCCTGGACGGACTTACCTCAAACTGATTTGTGTCAAAACTGGGCTGGGATTGCCCGATTTCTGCCACAGTATCTGAACATTGAGCTAGCTGACCTTTTATGCATATTTGTCAATCTGAGATTATTTGTAGTAATCCTGAAGTATATAAAACACTTAAGTGATTTTGATATGTGTTTGACCTCAGTTTGAATGTTTCTGATGCCTTAGATAACAAAACATAAATTCACCTTGAATGGAAATTTTTGGGTAACTTGTATAAGCATTGTTTTAGGGCTGTCTGGTTTGCCTGAGACTATATGCAGACTGAAATAATGATACTTCTAAATTTTAATCAAGGCTAACTCTTTCTTTCTATTCTGGACTTGTACTTTTCTGTGAAACAACATTTATTTTGCTAAAATGTATAAGAAGACAGGTAGAGAATAATATTTTCATCATACTTTACATCGAAATTAGTTGTATTGCTTGATTATACCTTAATCAGCTGTTTGAAAGTCGGTTTAATGTAGAGTGCCTATCAGTACAACTGAAAAAATAATGACACATTTTTTACCTTCTTATGACAATTGCAGGAACATCATTTCTCCTTGTTACAACATGAGACTGAAAAGTTACGGACTGCCATAGACAAAATGCAGAGTGAATTGAGGTTGTGACTGCCACTGCGTTTATAAAATGTGCTAGTTTCACTGTTGCCTATGGCAGACTCATACTCAACCTTGCCATTTTGACAGATACGAGATTGACAAAGTGACTGCTGGCCAACATCTAGACTTGAATTTGGAAAGAGGGTAAGGTGTCCTTTATTTTTGGCCAAAGTATAATTATGATGAGATGCATTTTAGATAACATTTGTAATCAATAAAGTGTCATGCAAAATCATCACTGGGAAAGTTTTACCCCACTTTTAGTATCTACAATAATATGCATCTAGATAGTATTTTTGTAAGACACTTGTATTATAAGACCAAACTCTCATGGTTGAGATTGAAGCCTTGTGAGCACTATCTACAGTTCTGCTTCAGAGGTTCCACAACAAAGCACCAAAAGTTTCAGATACATCACATTTTTTCTTGTGGTAGGGATGCTAAGAGTGATAGCAACAAAAGATGGTCGTTTTTCTTGTTGGCCTGGTTGACTGCCAATTCTACCCTCCTCATTCGGTTCTGCTCCCTAGAGGACTGTCTTCATTCCTTGAGAGCTATGTAGCATGGGAACTGCTCCCAACCTTTAGGAAACTTGTTCCCAAAGTTCCGACATTCTAGGGAACTTGTGAACTTGTAGGGAACATTCCAAATCCATTGGGAACCGTTTCAGATGGTTGGGAACTTACTGGTAACTTTTACTCTCTAAAATCAGGAATTTGGGGACGTTTTCTGGCACGCTTTCTTCACCGGGAGCTTCCACTCATTCACGATCGCCACCAATAGAAAATTCAAATTTCCAGGGAAGAGAAGGAGATGCAAGGTTGCACCTGAGGCATTCAGCAGCCTGTGAGTGAATGTATGGAACACTAAAGGCAAAACAAATCGAAGTTACAATGTTATAAACCTTTTTTATGAGTATTCTTGAATTAAATATATACTTGACCCACCCATCATCATCTGTGAGATCATTTTATCTTTATTGCTTTCTGGTTTATTTGTGCATGTCTTTGGAAACGTACGATCCTCTTCTTAGAGGGTTGTTAACAACATTCCTATTTCCCCGAGACCATACATATACATGGTTGACTCAGCAAGTTCATTTATATGGAGGGCTTACTAGCCCACTGACATACATCACATGATCAAGCATATTCTTTAGAGTCTTTCAAAATGTTTGGCCACCACAAGCCAGCCTGTAATATCTTAAAAGCAGTGGCCTTACCACCTACATGTCCTCTCACAACTCCACTATAAAATTTACCATAAAATATATAGTCGTTCATGATCCATTACACAACACCTGAGAATGCTATCAATCTCTAGCTGGTACAATTGTACTGCAATCAACTGATAATCCACTGATCTGACCACTAAATGTCTCCTTAGCTTGTACAATTGTACTGCAATCAACTGATAATCCACTGATCTGACCACTAAATGTCTCCTTTGAGTTGCGGAATATCCTTCTGGAGTGATACCAGTTGTAAAAATGAAGAAATCTCAGATAGGTAATTTGGAACTGGCTCAACCTTAACCAAATTGACATCTGGGAGTTTATCATCTACAACTCCTCCTGATTCACCAGATTCTAGTTGAGACAAATGATCTGGACCTACATGAAGCTTACCTCGCTTCACCACAACTTAGAAGGATAACTCTCGAAATAATAAAAACCACCCGCAAATCCATCCTTCCAACATAGGCTTATGAACAGGTACTTTAGAGCAGAGTAATCAGTGAAGAACTTGAAATGGCCTCTCCCTCATGGTCAAGTCTGCTTATGCATCTGGACATATTCACCTTCCGATCCAGAAAGAGGCCAACATGCTCTTCTTAAATAGAAAATACAAGCAGGTGGGGGTGCATCCATCAAGGAAGGGCGCATCACATAAGAGGGAGTTTGACGTTGAGTTGGTTGCGTTGATTTAGGAATCAATTGGAAGCCAAGTCAAGGGGAATGCGCCACCTCAAGAAAGGTAGGCACCCCCCTCTTTGTAATTATCACCAATAACTGCGATCTTGCCATGTAGGAAGTCGCCCATGCATTGGAGAGTGGCGCACTATCTAAGGGAGAATTCACATGAAGTGGTTGGATACTTGAACTTTGAGTGATGCCGGATGGTAAGCAGCGTTCAAATTTGAACCCTTCCCGGCCCTTCCAAAGGGTTCTAGCCCTTCCTAGAAGTGTAAAGTTAAAATTGTCCTTCAAAAAAAATTTAAAATCTGAATTTTACCCTTCCAATAGGAAGGACATAATTTTTATCAGCATTTCAAAAGAAGGGAAACATTTGAAATTACCATTCCATATAAATTTCAATTTCTATGTTGAAATTCCTATGCTATAAAATTCGACTCATCATTCAAAATATTGGAAATATCATAAATTATAATCATTCACTCACTCATGTCATGCACTCACTGCTTAGCTTTGCAAGGTGATGAGTGATGACTAACGACTACAAGGTACTATCCACTGGGATTTGACTCTGCCTGAGTCACTTTGGGATGAGATCTAAGGTGTGACAATGTGTCAATGATTATGGTTGCAACAATAGAGAACCACTACAAGGCCCAAAACAAGGCCAAAACATTGTGCCTACTACCTATGTGAACCTGGATACCAATGTCCACTTGTTTTTCATCAAAATGAAATTCAAATTGCCGCTTTGATGAGTCCTCTTCTACAAGACTTCATTTAATGCATGAATGTCACAAACTCATGACAACTCTAAACAACACTCAATGGCATGCAACTAGAACCACAAAACAAGCAGAGGTTGATTTATGCATTGATATAGAGAGGTGGCACTAGGCACACAATATGGAGAAACAATGAGTTAGAAAAAACATGCAGAGGTTGATTTATGCATTGATATAGAGAGGTGGCACTAGGCACACAATATGGAGAAACAATGAGTTAGAAAAAACATTTGGACCAAAGTACCACAATGGTTATTAATAAAATTTATAAAAACAATTTTTGGCTCAGGAATTGTCTTCAATTTGATGGGTGGCATGATCATGATCATGTAATCTCCCTTGATCCTTCCAAACATATGTGGTTTCTCACCACGTTTCTCTTCGACACTGGCCACCAAAATACGTATAAAAATAACATGTCTTTACATCCTCTTCCATTTAAATCCTCACCGCATAGTCATAAATAAGGATTATTATGCATGCACATCCTCACCTTATAGTATCAATTGGGTCAAGGTGCAAAGACAACCATAAATTATCAAATGTGTCAAGACGCAAAGAGTAAGAGACAACTATAAGTAAGTCTTATATTAAATTTACCATATAAGTCTTTAACTGACACTATCATCTGATATTTGACATGTTGGATTGTTTTGATGTTCTTATCACTCCTTACCAATGTGATTGTAAGGCTTCTTTGATGGTGAAGTCCATAATTTTAAGTCTCCTTCCTCATTCTCATGCCTTTTGGTAAGACAATAAGGAGGGAAGTGGTCCGCATCAGCATGAAAAATAGTTTTGACATAGAGGTAGATACATTAATTATTTCATTAAATAACTTAAATTTCTTGCCAATGACTATGAATTCACCGAATCGTGGATTGGTAAAAAACACATGAAATTTTAGAGCCTCGAGCTCTTAATTACTCATGTATCTAGAATTTTCGCAAATCGATCCATTAACAAACTTCTTTTGTTGTTCTGGTTCAATTTAAAAGTTAGATTGTTGAGACTCAAACATGCAGCGAGTCGCAAGGCTCCAGTTGACTTAGGCTTGATTCCATTTCCCCTCCATCCCATACCTGTATGTTGTTGCGACAAGTGTTGAACAACAAAATTTGATGCCCAGGCCCCTATGATGCTAGCGTTGCTAACTTGCTTGGTATGGAGGATTTTTTTTTAATGTTTTTTTGAGCTATGTATTATTTTTTCTTAGGCGCCTAATGTCCATCATTCTTACACCTACCAAGATTGGATGATTGCCCTCTCTCCGGTTTGAATTAAGGTTTTGGTTGGTTTTATATGTATACTTTGGTTGTAGGTTTATTATAGCCTCGTTTTGCTTAATGGCTTCTTTTTGTACATAGTTAACAGTAAGTAATTTTCTCATGCTCCTAGTTTTATTTTAAGACTATATCTAGTTACACTTTCTTGCACTATGCATAAGATCATGCAGATGCCCCAATATGGTTATTGCATAGCCTAAGTAGTTTTTTGTATAATGAAGTGTGGTCTAACCCAAAAAAATACAACAAAATAGTTGTTATTTTAATGAACTGTAAAATTAATGTTACATATATGTCAAATTAATGTGTCCAAATTCAGTTTTATTGAAAAGATACCATTTTATCATGTAGATATTAAGGAGTGCTCAATTGTTTAAGATTGTAAAAATTTGGATGGGCAATATTTGTTTTTTACATTTTTTGGGGGGAAGGGTTTAGTTAATTTATACTTGTCAATTGAAGTACAATTATTTAAATTTCCCTTCATCTTTGAAGGGCTCCAAGAACAAATGCCCTTCCAAAAAAAATTAATACCCACCCTTCAAATTTGATCACTGATGGTAAGTTAAACCTATGAGGGATGTGCCACCTCTCAAGAGGTAGGTGCACCCTCTTCCTTGAAACCATCACCCCAAATGCCTTCACACCACATGGAGAAGCCGTCAATCTTGAGAGAGGGCGCATATCTAAGAAGATATTCAAATGTTGACTTTTCAATCAACCCAAATAATGACGCTTTAACCTTAGGAATATAATCGCCCTTTATTTGGAATGAGTTTCCAAGTCATTTTGGCACATGCTAATTGTTTTTTCAATTATATATATATATTTTATATTGGTGCAATTTGTCGCACCATTAGCATTAAAATGCCATTTTGTAGGCCTGATAAGAAAAAATGCTCTACGTGATAATTTAATCACCCAAAACATAGGAAGATTGGGTCCCAAGGTAAAGAGGACGCTCTGAGCGTGAAAACGAGCATCCCTGTGCCAAATTCTGCTTCCAGATCACACTTCCATCACAAAATGAAATTTTCCAATTAAACCATTAAAAAATGGCGTAAGTTGCGGAAAAAAATATTTTTCTCGGAATTGACTCAAACTCTTAGGGGACCTAGTACGTGTCCATACAACTCATTATTGATGGCTAGCATGAAAAAATACATAGACACTTAGGCTTTACTAACATCCCAAGGTTTGACCACCAAGGTGAATACTGCAGCTTTGGAGGTGTGAGTGATAAACTCAGGAATTATACGTCGTTGAAGTGCAACGCATAATTCCTAAGGAAAAAACACTCTAGAGTATACCCTTGGCAAATAAACCTAAGGTAAGCCAAGCCTGTTACAAAAAGACCATGCTTAGACCAACTTATTACAATTCCCCATGGGGGTATGGACAAGCAAAAAGTTTAAAAAATGGCCCAATTATGGCGTGATGGACTTCAGTATCACTGAAAAAGAACATGTAACATGTTCATCCTTGACACACTTGCTTGAAAGTCCAACTGAGTGCAACTCAGCTAGTAACAGTTACAAAGGATATAATCACAATGATGCATGTGGGATAACTCTATTTTATAATATTAGAGTTTTTTTATGCCTTTGAATGATATTTTACCAATATCTCACATAAGTCATCATTACATATTGTAACACAAACATTGAGTAGATTACCATAAACATTCATTTTTTTCACAATAATAAATACATTTTATATTAGAAAAGTTGTAGTCGAACTAGACAATATTGTAATGTAGAATTGAAGAGTTTGGCCATAGCCTGCTATTTAAAACATATAATCTAATATCCAAAACCCCTCTATTCTAAACCTTTCAGTTCTAGCCTTTATAGGCTTGGTAGGTATACTGCCTTACATATTGAAATAGCAATAAAACTATTCGACAAAACATACCAAGTTTAGTAAAAACTAAACTAGGAATGATTCCCTTGAAGGGCTTCAACTGTTACACCCACCCGGATCTCCATTGCAGCATCCTTCAAGCCCATCTCCAATCAACATGAGCTATAGGGATGACTTCACTTGTGGCATCCACCAGTTCTTGATTCAGGAAGCGTAACATGTCCAAATCCTCTTCATTTGCCAGAGAAAATGAAATAAATGATAGTTCACTTACTAGCAAATATTCGACATAAGGATAATAAATAGAAATCCATATAGGACTGTAATAAATACGAAATATGAATATGGATGAATGATTTATAATGCCCTCTGTGAAGATATGTATACACATTGACTGATCACGTGGTTGAATGGCCATGCCAATTTGTTAATTGTTGTTTAATTATTATTGTTGTTGTTGTTGATATTTATTATATATTAATGTTCATTGCATTGCCTTCCCCTTAGAAATGATTTGTCCTTGAAGCATATTTATGGAAAAGACTTATCTTTGGTTCTAACCCATAATACCTTCTCATGATCCTTTGTTCTTCTCGCTTATGATAATTGATGATACAAGATGATATGATCTTCTAAGCACTGAGTAGAATTGTCGAGTTGTGTAAAGGGTCTTCCCACCCTAATTTGATCTTCTATGGATTTATGCAACAAGAACTTTTGTTTTGAGACCAAATTGTATCGTAATTAACATTCTTTGGAATGTAGTTTAAATAGTGTCCTTGTTCTGGGCAACGTTGATACACAGATCCATCAAAGTATTGATTCTTTTTGTTTGGGTGTATATAAGGTGTTCTTGTAGCATGGTTTTTCCTTATCATACTTGTAGTGTTCTCCTTGTTCACTTTTGGTATGATGTCTTCTTCATGTACTTGTGTCGCTTTGTCTTTAAGATTTGTGATGTTGATTGGATCTATATTGACTCCTTTATCCATGGTTTGGATTTTTATGTCTAATGACTTTTTTTATTCAACTAGATTAATCATTGTTTCTTTGTCGATCGGTGACTCTTTGTTGACAAGCTGATCTATTTTTTGTTGTGTTTAATTTTCATTCGTCGACTTCTTAATTTGTGCAAGCAAACTTCGATTATGGTTCCTTAAGCGAGAAAGTTCTTCATGTTTATTGGCGACAACCTTGTCAAATACTTTTTGCAACTTTTGTGCTAACTTTTGATTATATTGAGGGATCACCTTTGAGATATCTTTGAAATCTTTTGATGATGGAGCTTCTGAATCTCACTCCATTGTAAGATCCTGCAATGTTATCTTGTTCTTCTTATAGGAGAAAGATAAATTTCTTCTTTATGTTTAGGATGAAGATCCCCAATGATTCCACCTAGGATGAACCAAGAATTATGTTTGTTGCCGTCGGATCGTGCACCTGGTTAACGCAGCAAAAATCTATGCCATTGCTCGGTGCGCCCTTGGGGGCAAGTCTCGAGTCAAGGCTGTCACTTGATCTTGACTCCTTCGTTTAGGCAAAAACTCCCAACGAAGCCAAGGGGGGTAGTCCCTATGGAAAGTTTCTAAGGTCTTTAGAGTTTCCGGTGAAATGGTTAAAGGTGTTGTATTTTAGGAGTTAAAAGAGTGTTGTTTAAAAGCGTTCCAATGTAGATTTGCATAAGTAAATTAAATATTGCTTTCACCAGCAAAATTAAAATGACTGCCAACAGATGCACAATACTGATATGATATTAAGCAAATAAAATGTATGATAACCAGTGCCTTATGGAGTCGATATATTAGATAGGTAAAGCTGCTGAAAGGGAAATTGTTGTGCAAATGTCTCTTGGTTACTTTTAAAATATTATGGTTTGAAATTTATTAGGGAAAAAAGGGGACTCCCGAGATACCGTGAGGTACAGGGAGGAATGTCCGGAAATTAAAGTTTGGTGGCTCGTCACGAGAACGTGTGGGTTGGAATAGAGTCTCTAAGGGGATGTCCAACACTATACCAAACTAGGGTATAGCCTAATTGTACCTTGAGGTCGCCTCCCAATTGTTCCCACTTCCTCTGAAGAATTTCCCCACACAAATATTAATGCGAAGTGCCGGATTTTCACTTATGTTGATGGGTAGTTACTTTTATTCGATGAGTTGTTTAGCTTTGATGTGGAAAATTAGAAAGTGGCTACAATCATTTCTGGATTCCCACAGGCCCAGGCAAAGTGCCCGCAAGGGGAAAGAGCATACTTCGATTATAAACCAAATATTTATTCAAGTTTAATTGTAGAACAATTGTACAAAAATTGTAATGAAAGCAAAGAAGCACAAACCTATGTGTCACTTTCTGATCATCCACCACTAATCGACAAAGCCTTTGTGTGGTGGCGAGAGCATACTTCGTGGCAACGAGGTTGTGTTATTTCTGAATTTTACGCTTGCAATAATGAAAATAAAATGAAGATAAAACTATGGTTAAAGTATACACCCTGCAATCTCAATGTGTGTGTGTGATTGTTGTGTTTGTTAGAAAAATTTATGCACAAAAATTACACAGGTACAAATCCCCCCCAAGGGGACGGGGTGTGGGCGTTGGGTATCCCATTGCTCTCGTTTAAAGATTTACAATATTACTCAAAAGAATGCCTCTTTAGTCCATGTTACATGGATCTAAGGGCTTACAATAAACTAGAAATGAGAAACTGGGGAAAGGAGGTCCATGGAAGTTCTTTTTTGGTACTTTCTAGCAGAAAACGACCAAAGTTTCCTTCTGTAAATCCTTGGACTTGCTAAAAACCAGCAAGCAAATCTAGTTAGAATATGATGGTAAACATAAATAAAAATAAAAAATTTCGAAATTTTATACTTAGATTTTTTTTTGGAAAAATAGCTGTGTAAGTACAAATTTCTAATATAGATCTAGTGAGAAATGAAAGCCTTTCAAAGTATTTAGATCTAGATATTCACAATGTGCTGAAATAACATAGATCTAAATGATGAATTATATTAAAAATGGATCTACTTCTCAAGCCCTTAGTAGAACAAAGAAAAAAGGGAAAGATAGAGGTTCTTTGATTGAAAGAGATGGATGAAGCCTTTCAAGCCCAAGCTTGATCTTTGATAGTGTTCTTTGGAAGCTCCTGTAAACAAAATATTAGCTTTGAAATTGTGTTGAAGAGGAGAGAAGAGACAACCAAGTTCAAATCCCTCTTCAAGCTTGTGATCTGCACAACTAAGACAACTTCTTGCATATAATGAGTTAGATCTAGTGTGTTTGATAAGGAAAAATCAAAAGAGCCTAAATACAACCTAGTATAGTTGGCTACTTCCTAATATTTCAAAAGCAATACACAAATAAGCAATTTAACAACAACAAATGCTTACTCTATGAACATTCAAGCTAGATCTACCAACAAAAATAAAACAAGAAGAGCTAAATTAGAACAATATCACCTCATACAGTAGCATGCATCAAAATTGCACAGCAATGGACCTCCAAAGTCTTCACTTGCATTCAAAAATATTCAAGATTACAATGGGCAGAGGTTCTATTCATCCCTCAGAAACAAATGGAGCAAGACCTGCCTTTATAGCATTCAGAGAGGGAGGGCGAATGGTTCAAAGAGAGAAATGGCGCACAAAAGGAGAGATATGAGGGATTGAGAGCCCACTTGAATCCTCCCTTTGGCGTGAACTCCAGCTCGATGAGAAATCCATGGGATGTGTTGGCCATAGACTCTATAATGAGGCACCACATCTCCATAAGGAGATGCGCCCTTATCTTCACCTCTACCAACCCACACATCATTCGCCACATCTCCATAGCTGCCAATGAGGGGGATGGGGCGCATCCTTTCATGACATGACTCGTAAATCTTGACTTGGTATTGTCACATGCGTTTTTAATCTTCACTTGGCATGATGTGAGGTAATGAGGTGGCTTCCACCTCATGAGAGGGGCGCCCCTCTCACTTTGGATAGCTCCCAAGCAATTGAGTAAGGCTCACGAATGAGCAAGTCACCCACCACATAAAGCACATCTCCTTACTTCTTCTAACCATTCGCTATCCTAACTTATTTTGGCATGTGTTTTATTCCAATAATGTGATCATACATCACTTAAAACCATATGCCACCCCTTTCCAAATCATTTTTTAATCATTTTTTGACTTTTCCAACTTTATGTTTCTGTGCAATTTGTGCTTTTTTAGCAATTAATTGCCAATTTGATGCATCTTTAAGAAAAAATGCTCCCAGAGACGATGTAGTCACCTGGAACATGGAGAAAGTGGGTTCTAGGGTAAAGAGGATGCTCTGAGCGTCAAAATGAGCATCCCACGCCAAATTCCGCCTCTAGACCACACTTTTATTACATTTTGAAATTTCCCATTTAAACCATTAAAAATGGCCTAAGTTTACGGAAAAATTTATTTTTGCCGGAATGAACTCAAACTCCCAGGGAACCTAATGCATGTCCATACGACTTATTATTGATGGCTAGCATGTTTAAAATACATAGACACATAGGCTTTAATAACCTCCCTAAGATCGACCACCATGGAAAATACTCCAGCTTTGGATTTGGAGGTATGAGTGAAAAACTCAGAAATTATACGTCACTGAAGCGCAACGCATAATTCCTAAGGAAAAAACACTTTAGAGTATCCCCTTGACAACAAACCCTAATGTAGGCCAAGCCTTTTACAAAAGTATCATGCTTAGACCAACTTATTACAATCCCCCCAAGGGGGTTTGGACATGCAAATGTTACAAAGGGCCTGAAAATTTTGGCCTAATGGATCTCGAAACACTGATGATGAATAATTTGATTGTTCAAGTCTTCAACGGTTCACTCAGAATCCACTAAGTGCATTTTAGTGGATAACAATGTCAACATCTTCTTTATACATAGTTGTAACATTGAATTAGGATATAAATTTATAATCATCCATGTGTAATTGTAAGTCCTTATTTTCATATCCATTGCTAAAAGTGCTTTTCCTTTTTATTATACTTGGTTTTGGAATTAATAATTGAATCACCAAGTTGATATTAACGTAATTTTCCTTCTTGTTTGGACAAAGATAGATGCTAATCTCTTTTTCCTTAATAGTCCCTTTGAATTTTATAATTGTAAAGCACATGTTTGAAAGACCTTTATAAGAAAATCTTCCTTTTTTTAATACGATCCACTTTTAATATCTTTTTTAACTTTGTTTCATTTAAATACTTACAAACTTTATTACTCCTTTAATAAAACCCTTATTATATCTTTTTCGAAGTTTTAACTTATACTTTGCTGAAACCCTTATTATATCTCGCACAGAATGCAACATTTGCTATTGTTGTTATGATTCTTAACCCTTAAAATTGAATCACAAGAAGTATATTAGAAATTTCACACTTATTTAATATCAGAACTCTTAAGATAGGGAAACATTGTACAATGGGCCTTGTATGGAAGGAATCCACTCTTGTTCACTTGTGTCTTAAAGTTGGGTAACCTCTCATGAGCTAAGTTCCAAATACAATATTCTCCACACCTCTCATAAGTACTCCATCCTTATTCACGGTTAACAAGAGAACCCTAATTGTAACAACCTTCTAACTATCTAGTGGACCTTCTTTAATGAGGCCAAATTACATTTATTCCACGTTGACTACCATAGTGGGCCTTATTTAATTATTACAAACGTAATAGACCTAGTCCACTTTACAATGAATGTCCTCCACTATTATTAGAGTAATGTAGACTAGGTCCACTATGTTTGTTATTATTAAATAAGGCCTGCTATGTTAATCAGTGTGGAATAAATGCAATGTGGCTTCATTAAAGGTCGACTAAGTAGTTAGGAGGTTGTTATGATTAGGGTTCTCTTGTTAGCTATGAATAAGGATGGAGTCCTTATGAGAGGTGTGGAGAGTTGTATTTGGAGCTTATCTCATTGTGGGGTCGCCCAACCTTAAGATGCAAGTGAGCAGGAGTGGATTCCTTTCATGCGAGGATCATTGAACGGTGTTTTCCTACCTTAATGGTTTTGATCTCTATTGCGGGGGAGATCCCCCCCCCTCGCTCCCGCTCCCGCTCCCGAAACACTCCTAGTTTTGGGAGCACGCTCTCGAGGCACTCCCAACCTCTCCTATACTAAAAGCTCCTATACTAGGTTGTTCATTTGATGACAATGTTATGGTACCTCTCTTCTTTGCCAAGCTCCTATAAAAGTTGTTATGGTTGATTATTTGATGACAATGTTATAAGTTATAACTACTAGATGATTGATGTTATATGGTTTAATCCATGTTTTCTATAGCTAATTCAACATCCTACATGTTTTTTAGATATAAATCCATCAAAATATATACTATATAAAAAACACTCCCAAAACAGGAACTTTTGAGAATTTCGCTTTTCGCTCCGCTCCCGCTCCCCACTCCCCACTCCCAATAACGTAGGTTTTGATATTAAATAAAGTGAAAATTCCTGCTATGCTTCTTGTGATTCAATTTTAAGGGTTAAGGATCATAACGTCTGCAATGGTAGTGTGCCACTGTCGCTTCAGATTTACACAAAGTCTAGGCAAGGTTTTCCCTAACCAGAGCACCCCATCTCGCTTCCAATGCTTGTTCATTGCTAGAGCCGAGAGCAGAGGTAGTGATAATAACCTTTAACCAGACCACAAAGACATTCCCAATAAACCCACACGCATACCACAATTCTACCATTGTACTGAACTTAATCGCACATGCTAGAGGGAGAGGTATGAGTTGACATGAGCGAAGGAGGAGCCTCACTGTCCATTCTGCATTGCGTGACAGGACAGATTATGAATATGTCATAACTATCATAATGCGTTCCAATTCATGGGTGGGGAAAGAAATATATAGCCCACCCATTTACCTTATATAAACCTTCATTCAACCTAGCTCCAAGGTTGGCATGTGCATCGGCCTTCCCATTTTCTTTTGCAAAACTTGGAAGAAGTCTACCTTCCAAAGTCTTGTGTCAAAGTGATGATGCTTTGGGTGAATCTGGAGAGGAAGAAGTTTTGAAAAGGGATCTGGTGGAACAATGATCTTAAACTCACTGGTGAAGCTCCCACAACCATCACTTGTTGTACTTCTTCAACCTTTAGAACAGCTAGGCCTTGATAAATTGCTATTGCTTCCGCCTCATTGTTAGTTGCATTTCCTAATCCCAAACATACTCCATTTCCTTTTTTCTTTCAGGATCATAGATGAACTCCCCCCCCCTCCCCCCCACCTCTGCACCTGCCAGCCCTAGGTATATTATTTTATGCTATTTTTAATACTGTTTTTTCTGAGTTAAAATATTCCATGCTTACTATATTGCTGGCATTTTTGTCTTGATTGCTTTGAACTAATATTTATTCATCCAGGCGAATTCGTGAAGAATTGGCAGATCAGAATGCAGAGACATCAAGCCTAACAAATAAACTTGATAGGGTGCGCTGTCAATGCCAGAACTGACCTTAATTTCCATCTTTGTGATTTTTTGTACTCTCTGCAGCCTGCTGTATATCATAATTCCTAAACACTACTTTCACTTGATTATCTAACGTATTGGCTTAGCAGGAAATTCATACCCTGAAGACTCAGATGGAAGCTGGAAAGTATGATGTGATCAAATACTGCATAGGTCTGAGCTGATACTGGCTTTTGTGCTTCAACAAGGTCATTTCATTTATAGAAAGGTTTTATGATTTTTCATGTTCTTAATCCGATATCCTGATGTCTTTTGTAGGTACAATAGTATCTGTAACTGCTGTTGGTCTTGGGTTGCTTCGTGTTTTTTTGTGAATTTCATTGTATAACAGTGGCTACTTCCAAATTCTTTGGTGCCTTCTACAAGACACCCATAATGATATTTGCAAGCATTTGTAATAAATTTGAATGAACACAAAAAGTCAGGCTTATGTAAAAGGAACGGAAATAAATTTCATCAATCATACTTGGAGAGCCTTTAGGCATTGGCCAAATACAAAGAGCTTTGGATCTATGTTTGGAGGCCACCTATGTGTGCTAAAAGAAATAAAACATTGGGCAGTTGGTTCACCGCAATTTCATGACTCTTTCTTATGATGTTCAATGCTTCAATAGTGAGGCTTCTAAACTTTAAAAGAACTCCATTCTAAATCTAATCCTAATTTGGTAAAATTAGGTCAGTTTAGCAACGAGGAACTAAAATGATTTATCTCTGTATTAGTAAAATCTTTGATGTGTATATACTATATATAATTGAATAACATTGGTAGAAAAATAGATGTGTGCAACGACTGTGAAAACTGTTACCAAAGTTCAAAGACGTTAATATCCAACATATTTTTCATATTTTAGATGTGGTTATATGCATGCATATGGCACCAAATGGTGGTTACTTTCAGTTGTACTCGTCATCTCAGCAATGTCACCTGATATTTAGGTGCATAGCTGGCCCAGTAAATCTTGAAATTTTAGGATCGAGGGATGAGTGGATTGCAGACCGATTCTTGACAGAATAATAGACAAATGTTCACATGTGTTCGTAAAATTATTACCATGCCATGTGGATGGCTATAAAAATATCTATTGCACCATAAACATCCTTATATTTTATGTTGCTTAGATCACACAAAAGGTATATGATTACATGCTACATCATGGACTTAATTCTTGGCAACATGTTATCGTAGTCACCATTACTGCTCTTGGACAAGTGACCTGGCATATTCGTCACACTCACACAATGCAGTATTTAAAAAATGCTTAAAAATGAATTTTAATATAGTAAAATGTAAATAATGCATATTTAAACATTAAATACAATTGAAAGAAATTTTCCACATATATGGCATTATAAATATATGTAGTCATTGATTATCATAACCTTATAAGACATATAAGACATAATTAGATAAACAATGTATAGATCATAGACATCAAAATTGAGATATCAAAGAAAGATGTTATAAATGTTAAAAACTCGAAGCATTTATTGATCTAATCATGCTTAGTTCACAATCCATAAGGCTCATAGGGCATAGTGCATACTGCATATTTCAAATTACAATGAATCATTGTTGCACAATACAACATTCAAAACCACAAAACTATTAACTACTACTCTATTAACACTTAGGATTGTATCCTGTGATTAAGGAGGTGATTGTAGATGCAACATTGGATATTGAATTAGACCCAATCATAGCACCTACTCCGAAACCCTAGTTTGCTCTAGTTGGTTTTTCTCTAGCAACAAATCTTTGATCTTTGTGATCTCTTGAGTCTCTCCCTCATGTAGCAATCTTAGATATTCCCCAAGAAAACTATACTCCCCATCATAAAATGTATGTAATGGTCTCTTCAATTGTTTGACCCACAAGATGATGTCACCATGTAAACAATACAAGGAAAATTACATTTCCTTGTCTAACTTGTTGCGCTTTTCTGTTTACCTATTGCTTGTTGCATCCACAATGAGAAGCACTACAAGGTTGATTCAAGACATGTTTAGCAAATTTCCATAACATAGGTGGTTTCTCTTGGTCATAATTGCCACATCATGAGATTCTTGTACTATAATCTTAAAGAACCAATAGAGCTACAAATGGATGTATAAAACAATAAAGTTTAAAAGCTAGAAAGCTAAACTTGAAATCAATTGCATACTTATAACATGAAAAATGTAAGAATCTCTAACATTATAACCAGTGAGAAGTGGCTTGTGACTTGCATTGCAATGGGTTGATGAGATATTAAATTGATGCCAAATCATTTTATTTTCTCGCGTGTAATGTTAATAAAACATTTGTGGTGGTTATAAATTTTTACTTGTCACTTTTTGTTTACACAAATTAATGCAACGTAAATTTTATGTTCATAGAAATTTGATTGTTAATTGTAAATTCATAAAAACATAATTAAATAAGAGATTAATGGTTATTTCTAAGGTCCAAAGTAATAGAATCAAGCAATCAAAATCATACTTTCAATAAAAATGCAAACACAACTTTATAGTGTTAATCTTAAGTCCATAAAAATTGATTGACTACCAATTTTTGTTTATAAGAGATTAATAATCATTTTTTAAGGTCGAAAGTAATAAAATCAGCCAATCCAAAACACATTCGTTATACAAATACAATACAGAATAATACAAGGTGACCTAATCTATACAAGCATAACTAATATTAAAACTTTTAATGTAAATTGTGTACTACTTATGGGAAAATAATTTTGCATGAAATGGAATCACACAATTTCTATTCATAATATAAATTAAAACTAAATAATATATGTTGAACCAATTTGTGAATGCTTTCTATAATATTAACAAAATGAATATCCAAAATATATAAATGCTTACAAACATAATAGTATTATAATGAATATTAATAGTTATGAGTAAATTTCTTATTTTATAGTTCTTCATTTACAAGTGTGATATGTAGTTTGTTAAAGTAACAGTAATAAAAGGGTTGTAGGATATCCAAGTAACAATTACAAAATACAAAATTTAGGTCAAGGCCTTAAGTCCAAAAAAAATTGAATCCTAGAAGAGTGTGCAATCCAAAAAAATATTATATCCCGACAGGTATATTGCCTTACATACTACTAAACCAAACACACTACTAGAAAAAATAATACTAAAAACATATTTAATAAGGAAAATAAACACTAATTTCTTGGCCTTTTTTGGGCATCTCTTCATTGACATTTCTTTGCATATTTCTCCTTAGGAGGCCTGCAATTATTCTTAACATTTGTAACTTGATAAACACTAGTGTGTTCCAATTTTGGCTTAGGAATTTGTAGAGGATTGCGAGAGGCACAGGTGGAATTTGATGAGGGAGAAGAGTTTGAATGAGAGAGGGGCTTCACCACACTGTCCAAGAGACCAAGATGGGACAAGATGAACTACCCGAGTCGTTTAATCCTGTCAATTTTGTTGTCACACAATGTGGCAATCTCTAGATCGGCATAAATTGATGATCGCCTTATTGGTGAAACCTCGGGACTTTGCCCCAAAGTGTCACACCAAGCAGGGTCCTCTCTTTTTAGGCTTCTCGAACCTGCTAAGGGAAAAGCCAGACTAGCCATGGGAGGTGTCCCCAATCCGGCTTTCCCAAGTACTAGCCAATGGGCTCAGCTTTCCTAAAGTAATCACATAACCACTTTTGAGATTGGGAGCATGGTACCTTGAGAGATTAGCAAGAAGAAACTTGGAACCTTGGGGGGAGTTTATCTCAAGGAAAATATCAATAAGAACATAGATCAATCATCCTGAAACAGACAAAACAATCAATGTATAGATAAGGATATGAATGCACAAGCTACTTGGAATGAATACCGACTTTCTTGGTACACAAATGATGGCTAAACTTAGATTTATAGGTGGTTGTCCTGAATATTAATCATTGTAAACAAATATACCATCATCTAAATGAATTCTAATTAGTTGTTAAATAGTACCAAGATGATCAAGTGCCAGGGGTAAACATATTAGCTTTCACCCTAGTTAAAAATTGTCAAATATGGACATACTACTTGCATAGAGCATGTGTTTAAGCAAAATGTGAGAGTTGGGTTTGGATTTGAAAATGTCCTAACACCAAAATAAACAAGTTGTAGTAAAGAAATCGGATATGGAAAGTATGAAACAACGAGAAGAACAAGCATGAAAGAGGGAAGAAACAACACCCAAATGGATTAAAATCAATTTTAGGGACCAATGCCTATCTTGGGGGCACTATGGAGTCATAAAACACACATTCTTAGAAAGGGAAAACCCCCAAAAATACCATGAAATTATTACTTAATCCCCCCACCATACCAACACAAATAGAGCAAAGTAATGCAATTTTATTGACTAATGGGATTTTAGAGTTTTTCAACCACAAGTTTGATGTACTCACCTGATTTTGGACAGCTGGTGGAGTCTTATCTTGTCATGTCCCAAATTTTGCATTGGGTCACAATGGCCTAAGAAAATTGGCCCTATTCATTAGATTTTGTCAAATTGATGCTAAAGGTCAAATAATTGCCAAGGAGGAAAATTACTAGTTTCCTAGGTTTGGGGTGGAAGCTTTGGGATTTGGAATAATGGGGATAATAAATGATGTTGGAACATTAGGATGGCATAAATATTTAATAAAGGAGATAAATAAATATATTACAAGTGAAAATCAAAGTGGCATTTGATCATGAAGACACATGAAGGAAGTGGGACCCACACAAGCTAGAATTTATGTGCCACATGGCATCCTCTTCTTGCAATTTCGAATCCATGGGAAGCCTAATGTTCTTGGGATGAGTTATAAGGTCAATAATACTTGGAATGAGTCAATGAGGTCGAAATATAGAGGAAGAGGAAGAGGCAATTTGGAGCTAGTGAGACACTTGGGCTAGATTCCCTAGCTCTATGACAACAATGATGAAGATGCTATGACACCTATGACACAAATCAGACCTGAAGGCTGACATATGACATATATGACATGTCAGGGATAAAAATAGACTCCAAGAGGGTGCTCAAGGGTGTTAGGGCAGCTAAGATGCTTCCACATATGATTTGGTGGATGTGGGAGACTAGGAATTGTTGTACAAGTGGCGTCCTTTGGAATCTCTTCCCAACTTGAGTTGGCATGAGTCTCTTGGAAGGAATTTGACCCATGGAGGACATTAGAACTTTATGAATGTCAATAACAAAGAAGGAAACCATCTTTTGATCATTTGTAGAATTTGCAATTGCATTTGTGTAGAGGGAGAGCTAGTGGATGACTAGTTTCTTGCCTTAGCCAATTTCGAGGGTGAAAGATTCCCATCCAAGTTGGTAATTGGAAAGGCCATTCAGACCTTTCATTTGGATATTTGATGGAGTCTTTATGTGCAAGTGTAAGCTACAGGGAAGCTCATGGTTTCTTCTATTGCAACACATTCTCTCAACCATTTCCAGTTTTGATGGCATATTCTTGATCCTTGAGGGAGGGCGTTTTTGGTGAGCTATTGTATTCTTTGGGGGAGCTTCTCATGCCCCATTTATTTTGTAATATGAATTAAATACTCTATTCTTCATCTCTAGAAAGTTTCGGGTCGAAATTCCAAGTAGAAATGTATAAATCTCATTTTTAATGAAAGAATAGTGCCATTTCCCCACTACATTGATGTATAGCATGATAATGCTGATGATTTTGAATGAATGGATGGTTCTCTGATACATTTATGATTAATAGACTTCCATGATGTATTTTACATGTTTCATGTACTGTACTTGAGCATTTGAAGTATTTTTACTCAATTTAATTGCATTGGGAGAAGAAATAGTGTCATTTCCCCAAGGGTCGAATTGGTGATTTTTGCAGCTGAATGGGAGAGGGTTGGAACATAGATAATAATCAATTAATGATGCACATGAGATCTTAATAAAATCCTTGAGACATCCCATACCTCTGTTCAGAAATTTGAGTGGGTTTGGAGGCATTTAGGAAGCCATTTTCAATACTTACCCAAGGGGGATTTGAACCCCAAATTACTAGTAAAATTGCATACTTGGTCCAGAATCTTAATAGAGTTTGCAGAGGTCTTTTGGTGGCCATATATCATCCATGAAAATCATATTCAATTCATAATATCATTCATACACCTTCCTTGAAGATTTGAAGGAATTTGGAGTCAATTTGAGACCTAGAGACCAATACTAGTCAAAGGGAAATTACTAGTAAAGTTCCCTACATTGGTTAGAATTGAAAGAGGATTTGCAGAAGTATTTTATAGGTCTAAAAGCATCCATGAAACACAATTTATGTTCTAACATCATCCATATACCTTCTCAGAATATTTGGGAGCAATTGGAGCAATTTGGGGACCTAGAGCTCAAAACTAGTCAAAGGTCTAACTAGGAAAAAAAGTGAAAAATTGCCATTTTAACAAAATTCCTAACAAGGGACATTACAGTGGTATCAGAGCATGGTCCTTGCACCTATGGATTAGGTACATACATTCAAGAATAATTGGAAACCATGTCTTACTATTATGATGAATCCTATGAGTACAATTCTTATGAGGAATATGCAGATGCTTATGAGAAATATGAAGCGGAATGTGAATGGTACGAGGAAGAGGTGCCATCCTGCAAAACTTCTTACAATTTCAGGAGAAATGAAGATTATTCTTATGAATTTAAATCTAATGAATATGATTGTGTCACACCAACCAAGGATAATTCTATGAATGAGTTCCAAGATGGAAAACAACATATAACACCTTGCCCCAACAATATCAAAAATATCAAGAATATATTGCTTTGAGAAAAAATACACAAAATGCCATGTCTTTTGAGTACTTTGCTGAACATATTTTTTAAAATAGGCCCAAAAATGAAGATGTGGAGTTAGTAAAGAAAGGTTTATGCCCTTCTTGTAAAGAACCTTGGAGAGAATATCATATATGTGTGCAGGAAATGATGTCCTACTTGAGGAGAGCTTTTGGGAATTCTTCAAAAAGAGATTCCAAAGATATTGATCCTAAGGAAAACAAGGGGCAAAATGCATCAGCTTGCTTGAAAGAGAAAAAGGAAGAGACATCACAAGATCATGAAGAAGATTCTATTGAGAATATGGAAGATTATTTCAAGACACCTTCTAGCTTAGACATGAACCAAAGAGCATCTATTGATGGATGCTTAAACTATGAAGGAGTACCTACTGATGGGTGCTCACACCTCTATGTTGGTGACATAGAGATCACTTTTGAAAGTGTTGCTGCAAGCCCAAGTTCCATTAAGCATGATAATGAAGACCTTGTAGCATTTGAAGAAGAACCAAGATCAACTTCCCCATCACCACTTGAGCTTCATGAAGTTGGTCCAAGCAAAAATGAAGAAGATGAGGAGGTTCATTTGCAAGAGCCTCATTTTCTTGAAGGATCCTTAAAGATGAATGAAAAGAAGATCCAAGAGTCCCTCATCATTCTCCATGACACTCAAGCATTGGTGTCAAATTCTTGTTGGAGAGCTACTTCATTGGAGGAAACATCCTTCCTTGAAGACATGGAGAAGATTCAAAGAGCAATGTGCCACATCAAAGGTAATTTCATGTCTTTGCTTTTTGATAGAAACCATTTGTTTGAGCTTAATGAATTGTTACATGATGCATACTTGAAGAATAATGAGGATAATCATAAGCTCACAATTCAAAATGAACAACTTCTTGAAAAGTTGCAAGATACTTGTTTTTCCTCCTATATTTCAGATTGTCAAATGGTAGATTGTTTGGAGGATTCTCATGACATGGTGGATCATGGAAAATGTGGAAATTTGAATGTGCTTAATGTGTTTGAAGATGAACTTGAAGAGATCCAAACACTTGATGTGGTGGAAGAGGAACTTGAATTGTCTCTTGATGAAGGTTATGCAATTTTTAAAGAAGAGCATGATTCCTCTACATTGGAACTAATCTACAACAAAGGTTTCACACTTTTGAAGGAGTTGCATGATACTAACCATATGGATCCTTTCCATGATGAAACTTCTGCACTTTTTTATCATTTGGGTGATTTAATTAATTCTCCTACATCCTACAATTCCATGTTTTGCAGCATTAGTCTCAATGAAGAATGGGTAAAAGGGTTCTTTTTAATGGTGCCACATGAGGAGTATGGAACTCCTATATTTACATTTTATGATGATATGGTTGGAGCACATTCTTATTCACATTTGCAGCAACATCCTTTGTTACTTTATGATGATGCACATCTACATGGATGCACCTATGATATGCATTTGAGTCACTTGAAGATTCATGGTTTTTCTTGCTCGACACTTGATTCATTTGATGTTGGAGGAACTTCGTCCAACACTTGGGTGAATAGATTTATGATTGGAGAACATTTTTTTTGGCAGCCACAAAATTTGTTATATCTTTATGATTCTCACATTCAGGGATGTATGGGTGATACTTCTTTGAGTCATTTGAAGTCTCATTTTTTCTGCTCATTATTTGGTTTAGATTTTAGTGGAGATTCTTCATTCACTTCTTGGATGAAAGAATACATGGATGAATATTTTGATGCATATCAAATCCTTTTGGACCAACATTATAGGACATGGGATCCTCACCTATGTCATTGGAGCAGATTTGATTGGTCACTTGAAGCTTGTATGCACTTGGAAAATGGTGTTCTACTTGCTTGGAGGTATAATCACTTTCATGATTCTTTGATGAAGCACCTCCTTGATGTACATTTTCATTATGTTGTTATGTACTTTGATGATATATATTTTGTACTCATGATGTTTGGAAGAATTCATACAAGAAAATGGGATCCAGGAATCCTCTTATCTAATGGCGTGGGTTGGAGAGCACTCTTAATTGTTGGGGTGCAATACAAGCAATGGGACCTTGGAATAATTTTTGTCTCATTGGTTTCAATTTCTTGAGGAAACAAGAAGTATGGGAGATGGATTTCCCACTTAATAAAGTGATTTTTATCAGAGTAGGTAACAGCAAGCATGGTGGTTCCTCTCTAAAATCTTCATGGAAACTCAAAGACTCAAGGTTGGGAAATTCAATGTCAACTTCAAAGAATTATACAGAAAGCAGGTTCTTCAACACCCATGTTTGAAATTGCTTGAGGACAAGCAATATTGGGAAGGGAGGATTTGTCATGTCCCAAATTTGCAATTGGGGCACAATGGCCTAAGCAAATTGGCCCTATTCATTATAGTTTGTCAAATTGATGCTAAAGGTCAAATAATTGCCAAGGAGGAAAATTATTAGTTTCCTAGGCTTGGTGTCACCTACCCAAATTTTGAGACTATTTATTTTATTTGGCAAAACATTATGTTAAATTATAATTACAAAGTTTTGTAATTATGATCAAATCTGGTCAAGGATGATTGTAATAATATATTATTATTTAATAAATTAAAACAGGAGACAAACACCCAAGGGAACTGTGAAATGAGTGTTCACTGACCCACTAGGAGGAATGGAAGCTGTTATAAATCATGGGACAGGTGTCAGCATTTGCACTCCACCACTAGTTGTTGGTTATGGGACAATAACCCCTAAAATTGTGGTATTATCCCCCAGGTGGGTGGAGCAGAGCTGTTAGCTCATTAATGACCAGGTTAACCACTAAAAAGGCCTAGGCAGCCTAGATAAGGCAATTCAAATTGAGCAGGGAGCTCCACATTATTTTCTGCAGAAATAATTCCTCAAGTGTATCAGGTGATCACTGAGAGATTCGAATAGGGAGGCTAAGTGGAAGTGCATTGTGAGGCTGCTAAAAATATTCTGAGAAGGGAACTAGAGGTGCTGGTGCAGGTCTCTTTGACTGCTAACTCTATAGGACTGAATGATCCAAATTGTTATTGCAAGTTGGTGACCTAAAGCTTCTACAGATTCTTCTTCCTAGTGGTTCAGTGAACAGGCTCGGGGGTCCTAAGGCAAGTAATTTGGCTGTGTTCAGGAATAGGTTGGGTGGAATAGGCTCCTTGGGTTGTTTGTTTCTCCTACATTCACCAGGTTCTACTATTTTATCTTGTTTATTTTTCAGTTAAATGATTTTCTGCAATTGTGGATTTAGTATTTACAGTTAATAGCATACAGAAGTAATTGTTTTCAATTTCTGACCTAGGTATGATTTTGTATAATGATGGTTAAGTATAAGAGATGATTGATTAAAAATTCTTTCTGTATTTTTTCCATACTGTTTTTCTGTATAGTACTCTAGTACAAAGAAGTAGAATTAAGTCAGATGATTGATGGGAAGAATGCCAAGTGAATAGATAGACTAATACTATAGTGTTTCTTTCAATTCGGTAATACCAAATATATATGTCTAAACTCAAATTATAGGACAGCATATGATAAAACAGATATTGAAGCATTTTACTTAGTAACATAAATAAAACATTTCATTTCTGCATAAAAACTAGGTTTACAATCATCACTATCTATTTTGAAAATTAATGTTGTGTATTCTATTAATATTCTTTCCAACAGTAGGGTGTTATAATTCCACTTATTTCAGGTGTCATATTTCCTATAAATTTAATAGCTGCAAATTTAAATAATCTATATTACAAAGTTGCTACTCAACACATATGACGATAAATAGATATTTATCATTCCAAATAACAGTATCATTGTATATTATTATTTTCATTGCAGTATTCATCATTCATATTTTGATTTAGTGTCAACTACAAATATTAAATTTTAAACATTTTCATCATAGTCAGAATCCTAGCTTAACAGAGATAAACAAATCTTTTTACAATATCATGACAGGTTCTTATCTAGTTGACGGTTAAACCCTTATTTTTTGAAATAATAACTCAGGTATTATCAGTTCCTAAAGCTAAACATATTACTATTATATATATATACTATCACATCACGATAGCTAACTATACAAGATAAATCCAGACAATAGCATTATTATTGTTATCAATCGTAATGATCATTCAAGTTAAGATTCGTTAAAAAATGGAGTCTTATCACCATTCCAATTTCAACCTAAAACATTTAAACACAGGGTTCCTCATTTGTGAGCCAAATTAACCCACGGCTCTCAGCCTAAATCAATGTTGTATTTTCTATCCTAAGTATCAACTTGTATAAACATAGAAACTGTTTGGAAAAACTATTTATGTTTCAAATACAAACTCATATTACCTTTTCAAATAAAAGTCTTAGCATTGTAGTACAGGACCTTTCTTTTCACATAAACGAGTCGGCCCATGGCTCACGACTTTCACCATCAATACTGTATTAACTACTTAAAAACATTAACTTATTTAAACTTATCACACAAAAACCTTTTGAATTTTTCTTAAACACTGTATATTTCTTCCATTAAAACGATAGAGGGTTCAACCCTTTAGAAAATTTGATCATAAAACAAGTTTACATTTCAACGAAAGTTACAGCGAAATGCAACAGTGGCAGGATAGCAAAAAGAGCCGAGGATTCCATCCTCTTTACACACAACGTGAGGCTCTTGAAAGTTATCTCAATAGTTAAAGATCGTCTGCCAAGAACTTTCCTCATACCTCGTCAAAACATCAAGCATCGACCACACAGGCTAGGAGAACCTACAAGGAGAAATAACCACCGAGGCTTACCGGAGGTCGAGCAGTATTCGTCCACTAAGATTCAAGCCAATTATCTTCGACGTGGTAACATCTTCCACAAGAAACTTTAAAAAGGTTAAACAAAAAAGTCAAAGAGATATTTATAGATACCTTAGATAACATTAACACTTCAAAATCGAAAAGCTACCTGTGTATTGTAGCTCCAACAGCCGAGGTGCCTGTAGCAAGCAACGACAGAGCCATATGGTAAACGCAACAAAGAAAGAAATCTATTTCTGAGAACCTTTCTCTTATGCTATGAAAACTAACCTTGGTTCAACTCCACTCTCAAAGACCAGCAGAAAAAACCTGAAAACTACCTCCTAAAAACTTTAACGAAGGCTAAAAAGGTGGCTCGGCCCTACAAGAAAAACTAAACCCTAAAACTAATAAGTTTTCCTACAGGTCCCGAGCTCGAAACTGAGGAAGGAGTCCTCCAATCTTCAAAACACCAAACCCTACATTGTAGCAGGCGGTCGGCCTCTCCACCTTACCACTACCAAGTGAAATGAAGGCCGAGAAAACCACTTCGACATAATTCATATGGGGGACTAGGGTTTTCAGTTCAAAGCCCAAGGACATTTGAGATCAACGGTGGTGATGATGCCAACCAGGCACGTCGAAGTTCGGGAATCAACCACATTAAATACCTTATTAATTATCATAACCATCACGATATCCAACTCAGTAGACCCGAGGTTAAAAGCTTTGTACAGCTCGACGCATTGGTAGAAGTTTGTGAATTTCCATCACGTGAACCACAGACACGTTGGCATCCACTGAGACTTCCTTTCCACGTAGAAAGCAGGTGACTTAAATGCCAAGACCAGTTATGACAGCCTGCCAGCACGATAACACCATCACATTCATTACACCTGTCAATATTAAATGTCAGTACAAGGACTTAGGGTTACATTGTAAAGTTCATTTCATTCCAAAGTATTGGTCATCGAATGCATAGTTTATATATTTTGTATATTGTTTCTCAATTGATAAAGGTCGTTGATTATAGAAGGCCTTTGATACTTAATGTATAGTCTAGGTTTCATTTTTGTGCACATCGTAATGTTTGTTCATATTGTCATCTCTTTGACAAAAGATTACATAGCATAAACATTAAATTAAAAAGATCTAAATCCTATAAAGTTTCAAATTTACAATAGTATCATCGTAATTATGATAATAACATTTGCTAGATTAGAATGATTCTTCATAAATTATAAATTGAGAGGAGTATAAGTTAATATAGTTATTTTAATGATTTCAAGTGAATCCATGTGTACATTGGAATCTAGCACAAAATCAAGAATTCATAGTGTAAGTATAATGCACATGATATTACCACTCCTTGCAAAATGGCGAAATGACGACAGGATTCTAATAGCACTTATAAATTTGTAAACTAGCACGTAAACGAGAAGTAGGACAAAGATCCATACCATTATTAACTCATGCAGGGGAGTACTTAGAGTTACTATAAGCATTGACGGCTAACTGAAAACATAATTAGAATTGCTTGTAACATTTGAAATTGTCGTGGTACTCTTACCTACGTATCTGCACAAAGAAACATGTTCAAATGCTTTAGCTATCATAGCTAAGTAAACCTCAGGGTACCTCGTAGGACCCCTTCGTCATCATCCAAAAGCAAACTGTCAGTACTTTATCAAGAAATTATATCACAAGATAAACTTAATTACAACATGTAAATTACAATTAAACACAAGCATAACTAATGATGTATTTTGTGTTATGAAGTATAAATTATCGTTATCGTAATGTGTCATTAGTTAGAGATTAGTATTTATTTTATTTTCCGCATTAGCAATTTCAGTATTTATTGCTACTTTTAAAAAAAATTATTTTTGTGATTTTTCGGGATGTTACATGTGGTATCGACAGAGCTCATGTTCGAACTCTCCTCCTGAAAAGGTCCAAAGAACATGCAACATAAAAATTTTATGACATCATAAATCTTTACTAATTCAAGTTAAATTATTTTGTTATACATAAATTTGTTTTCTAAGTTACAGGTATGGAAGGATCAGCTGAACACATGGAAGATAGATTTCGACCAAACAGTCATACCAACAATAGCACAGGACAACATTATGAAGAAGAGGGCCATGCTGAATTGAATGACGATTCATCAGAATTGTTACATGCATTTCAGGAGTTGAAAGCAAAAATAAGATCTGTTAAACAGGATAATGAGAGAATTCTAAAGGCACAAGAAGAACTAAACCAAGTACTGTTCGACCAGTGTCCAACTGACAAACAAGATAGAAGGGCTGAAAATACCTCTAAGACCGAAGAATTTCCTCATCAGAACAAGGGTAAGAGAGTGAGAACTGATAATGAGAATAATAGTTCAACATCATCAGGAGCTGCAAATGAGATACGTAAAAATAAATGTAATTATTCAAGTTATAGCAGCAAAGGGGATTACAAACCAAGAAGGAAAAGCCATAAACAGTATGAATAGATTTCTAGGGAGTTCAAGAAAATCAAACCCCCAACTTTCAATGGTGAAACTAAGAAAGGAGAGATAGCTGAAGCATGGATGTCCGACTTGAAGAAATACTTTCAAATCTATGATTATTCAGAATCATTAAAAGCAAAGATGGCCATATACAACCTGATCAGTAAGGCAGATATTTGGTGGTAGGACATCAAAAGAGTGAAGGGCATCAAGGACAAGGATGTGAATTGGAGCCTTTAAATGATACTTCAAGAAGAAGTTCCTATCTGAACATTATTACGAAGAAAAGTCCAAGGAATTTTATGATCTAATATTGGGAACCATGAACATGAAAGAGCTGAACAACAAATTTCTGAATTTGCTAAGGTATGTGCCATACCTCGTGGAGGAGAAACCAAAGATTCAGAGGTATCTGAGTTGTCTACCTTTCAACATCAAGGACAGAATAGAGTATGACAATCCAAAGACCTTAGAAGAAGCCATGAGGAAAGAAACTTTGTGCTATGATCAAAACCGGAAAAGAGAAGGGATATCTAACTGGAAAAATCATAAGCCTAGCAACTTTGAGCTGAAGAAGAAAAATTTCAGATTCAATGGAAATTCTAGTTTTCAAAAGAAAAACTTTCCAAATCAAAATTTCCAAGGAAACAGTCCCAAAAATAATTAGCAGCAGAATTTTACAGCTCCTAGAAATACACCCAATGTTACCATAACTAATGACCAGAGGACACCTATAAAATGTTTTGAGTGTCAAGGTCCTCATTATGCTTCAAACTGTCCCAATAAGAAACATACAATCAATAATATTCATTCCATACAAGATGAACCTACTGTGGGAGACTTGGCAAGAGATATGCGCAGAATTAATGCAGCTTTAGACAACATGCAAGCGGAGCATCAAGTCTCTATGGTAGAGATTGAATGTATGCTACAAAACCACCCATTTTTTATTTTGATTGATCCAGGCGCTAGCCTAAGTTATATATCTCCAGATATTGTAGAAAATTTTAATCTGAAAACATAAAAATTTAATAAATCCTGGTTAGTTAGACTAGCAATAGGAACAAAAAGAAAAGTGTCTAATTTTGTTGAAAGTTGTGTTTTATCTATGAATCAATTAACGACTCAAACCAAGCTAAATGTTTTACCTTTAGGATCCTATGACATCTTAATTGGAATGGAATGGTTAGAATCAGATCATGTTATTTTGAATTATTATGAGAAAAGTTTTACCTGTCTAAATGATGAAGGAGAAACAGTAGAAGTAAAAGGTATTCCTAGAAAGACATCACTTAGACAGATTTCAGCTATGCAAGTAAAAAGAGCAGTTAGAAAAGGATGTAAGATGTTCACATTGAATGTAGTACATGAGGAGTTAATTACAAAAGAGGACAAACTGAAACTAGAAGATATACCTGTCCTAAAAAGAATTTCTTGATGTTTTTCCAAAAGAAATTCCAGGATTACCTCCGAAGAAAGATCTATATTTTACTATCGAACTGATACCGGGTGCGGTACCAAACTCCAAAGCTCCATATAGAATGAATATATTGGAATTAAATGAGTTAAAATCACAATTGAAGGAACTGATTGATAAAAACTATATAAGACCCAGCGTGTCTCCTTGGGGAGCACCTGTTATTTTTGTTAAGAAAAAGGATGGCACTTTAAGGCTTTGTATAGATTATTGCCAACTGAATAAGATGACAATCAAGAATCGATATCCGTTGCCCCGCATCGATGATCTATTTGATCACCTGCGTGGAGCAACGATATTTTCAAAGATTGATTTAAGGTCTGGATATCATCAAGTTTGTGTGAAGGATGAGGATATTTTTAAAACAGCCTTTGGAACTCGCTATGGACATTATGAGTTCGTAGTCATGCCATTCAGGTTGACTAATGCCTCGACCGTTTTTATGTGCTTAATGAAAAATATTCTGCACAAATATTTGGATAAGTTCGTCATTGTGTTCATTGATGACATTCTGGTATATTCTAAAAGTAAGGAAGAACATGACGAACATCTGCGTATTATTTTACAAGTTCTGAGAGATCATCAGTTATACGCTAAGTTTAGTAAGTGTGACTTTCACAAGGATAAGATTCAGTATTTAGGTCACACAATCTCTAAGGAAGGAATTTCGGTTGATCCAGATAATATAAAAGCCATTAATGAATGGCCGGTTCCTAAGGATGTGTCGGACGTAAGATCGTTTATGGGGATTGCAGGATATTATAGAAAATTCATAGAAGTTTTTTTGAAGATTGCAAACCCCATAACCTCCCTACAGAAGAAGGGGAAGAAGTTTGTACGGGATCAAAAGTGTGCAGACAGTTTTAAGAAGTTGAAGGAATGACTAACTACAGCACCTATTCTAAGAATTGCAGATCCTAATAAGGATTTTATAGTATGCACCGACACATGTAATGACGGATTCGATGGAGTCCTAACACAAGAGGGACATGTTGTTGCATATGAGTCTCGAAAGTTGAAAATACATGAAAAAAATTACTCTACATATGATCTGGAATTATTAGCAGTAATACATGCCTTAAAAATGTGGCGTCACCATCTTATTGGCAGAAAATTTACTTTGATGACAGATAACATGGGGATGAAGTATTTACTAGATCAAACGAACTTGAATGTTAGACAAGCTAGATGGCTAACCTTCCTAAGTGAATATGATTTTGAAATTCAGCATATAAAGGGTAAAGAGAACAAGGTTGCTGATGCTTTAAGTCGTAATGCAAAATTAAATTTTATTTCAGCCATCAGTACATACACAACAGATTTAGAAAATCATATTTTTGAAGGAATTAAAATGGATGAAGAATACAGAAATTTATATGAAAAGACAACAAAAAATAATTCTGAAAATTCTATGGCATATTACAAGTTAAAAGAGAATGGATTGCTGTTGTACAAGAACAGATTATATGTACCTAATGTACCAAAGATAAAAATTCTGATTTTAGATGAGATGCACAAAAGTCATTATGCTGGTCATCCAGGTTATCGGAAAACCATAACGATGTTACAGAAAGATTATTATTGGCCCAGAATGAAGGATGAAGTAGTAGAATATATAGCTAAATGCTTTGACTGTCAAAGAGTAAAGGTTGAACATCAGCATTTGGCTGGACTGTTACCGCCATTACGTATACCTAGTTGGAAATGGGAGATCATAAGCATAGATTTTATTACCGGACTACCCAAAAATCAGAAACAAAATGATTCCATCATGGTGGTAGTGGATAAACTCAGCAAGGCAGCACATTTTATACCAGTAAAAACTAATTATAAGGCTCCAGATATTGCAGAAATATTTATGAAACAGATTTTTCGATTACATGGAATACCAAAAATGATAGTTTCAGACCGTGATTCTAAGTTTACTTGAAACTTCTGGAGATCTTTGTTTAAAGGGTTGAATACAAACTTAAACTTCAGCACAACATTTCATCCACAAACGGATGGATAGGCGGAAAGAGTAAATCATATATTGGAAGACATGCTAAGGATGTATGTTAAGGACTAGCCTGGTAAGTGGGAGGACTACTTGCATTTAGCAGAATTTGCATATAACAACCATTACCATGCATCAGCCATGCTTAGCCCTTTTGAAATTCTTTATGGTAGGAAATGTAATACACCAATTTCTTGGAATGACCCAGTTAATAGAGTTATATTAGGACCTGAATTGTTGAAGGAAATAGAACTAACTGTGCAACAGGTATAAAGAAATATTAAAGTTTCCCAAGATAGGAAAAAGAGTCAAGCAGATCTTAAAAGGACTCATAAAGAGTTCCAGTTGGTGAGCATGTTTTCATTAAGGTAAGACTGAAGAAGATCTCATTAAAATTGGGAAGCTGTGCCAAGCTGGCACCTAGGTATTGTGGTCCTTTCGAAATTTTGTCAAGGGTAGGACCCATGGCATATCAACTAGCTTTGCCACCAAATCTAAAAATACATAATGTTTTTCATATTTCATTTTTAAAGAAATATGTACACGATGCTACTCATGTTATTAATTGGAATGATGTACAGGTGGAATAAGACGGTGATTTCCAGGTGGAACCGGACTGTATCCTCGAAATGAGGGAAAGTCTACTCCGGAATCACACCATTGGGCAGGTAAAGGTGCAATGGAAGCATCTTAACCCAGAAGAGGCAAATTGGGAGTTGGAGAGTAGTATGTGGGTAGCATACCCAACTCTATTTCAGGAACACTCAGAAAATGAATGAACAACATCGAGGACGATGTTGAGACTTAAGGGGCGGTGTATGTCACCTACCCAAATTTTGAGACTATTTATTTTATTTGAAAAAACATTATGTTAAATTATAATTACAAACTTTTGTAATTATGACCAAATATGGTCAAGGATGATTGTAATAACATATTATTATTATTTAATAAATTAAAACAGGAGACAAACACCCAAGGGAACTTTTAAATGAGTGTTCACTGACCCACTAGGAGGAATGGAAGCTGTTAGAAAGCATGGGACAAATGTTAGCATTTTCACTCCACCACTAGCTGTTGGTTATGGGAAAACAACCCCTAAAATTGTGGCATTATCCCCAAGGTGGGTGGAGCAGAGTTGTTAGCTCATTAATGACCAGGTTAACCACTAAAAAGGCCTAGGCATCCTAGATAAGGCAATTCGAATTGAGCAGGGAGCTCCACATTATTTTCTGCAGAAGTAATTCCTCAAGTGTATCAGGTGATCACTGAGAGATTCGAATAGGGAGGCTAAGTGGAAGTGCATTGTGAGGTTGCTAAAAATATTCTGAGAAGGGAACTAGAGGTGCTGGTGCGGGTCTCTTTGATTGCTAACTCTATAGGACTGAATGATCCAAATTGTTGCTATAAGTTGATGACCTAAAGATTCTACAGATTCTTCTTCCTAGTGGTTCAGTGAACAGGCTCGGGGGTCCTAAGGCAAGTAATTTGGCTGTCTTCAGGAATAGGTTGGGTGGAACAGGATCCTTGGGTTGTTTGTTTCTCCTACATTCACCGGGTTCTACTATTTTGTCTTGTTTATTCTTCAGTTAAATGATTTTCTGCAATTTGGATTTAGTATTTACAGTTAATAACATATAGAAGTAATTGTTTTCAATTTCTGACCTAGGTATGATTTTGTATAATGATGGTTAAGTATATGAGATGATTGATTAAAAATTCTTTATGTATTTTTCCCATATTGTTTTTTTGTATAGTACTCTAGTACAGAGAAATAGAATTAAGTCAGATGATTGATGGGCAGAATGCCAAGTGAATAGATAGTCTAATACTGTAGTGTTTCTTTCAATTTTGTAATACCAAATATATATGTCTAAACTCAGAATATAGGACAGCATATGATAAAACAGATATTGAAGCATTTTACTTAGTAACATAGATAAAACATTTCATTTCTGCATAAAAACTAGGTTTACAATCATCACTATCTATTTTGAAAATTAATGCTATGTATTCTATTAATATTCTTTCCAACAATAGGGTGTTATAATTCCACTTATTCTAGGTGTCATATTTCCTATAAATTTAACAGCTGCAAATTTAAATAATCTATATTACAGAGTTGCCACTCAGCACATATGACGATAAATAGATATTTATCATTCCAAATAACAGTATCATTGTATATTATTATTTTCATTGCAGTATTCATCATTCATATTTTGATTTAGTATCAACTACAAATATTAAATTTTAAACATTTTCATCATAGTCAGAATCCTAGCTTAACAGAGATAAACAAATCGTTTTACAATATCATGACAGGTTCTTATCTAGTCGACAGTTAAACCCTTATTTTTCGAAATAATAACTCAGGTATTATCAGTTCCTAAAACTAAACACATTACTATTTTTTTTATATATATACTATCACATCATGATAGCTAACTATATAAGATAAATCCAAACAATAGCATTATTATTGTTATCAATCGTAATGATCATTCAAGTTAAGATTCGTTACAAATCGAAGTCTTATCACTATTCCAATTTCAACCTAAAACATTTAAACACGGGGTTTCTCTTTTGTGAGCCAAATTAACCCACAGCTCTCGGCCTAAATCAACGCTGTATTTTCTAGCCTAAGTATCAACTTTTATAAACAAAGAAATTGTTCGGAAAAACTATTTAAGTTATGTTTCAAATACAAACTCGTATTACCTTTTCAAATAAAAGTCTCAGCATTGTAGTACAGGACCTTTCTTTTCACAGAAACGAGTTGGCCCATGGCTCACGACTTTCACCATCAATACTGTATTAACTACTTAAAAAAATTAACTTATTTAAACTTATCACACAGAAACTTTTTGAAGTTTTCTTAAACACTGTATATTTCTTCCATTAAAACGATAGAGGGTTCAACCCTTTAGAAAATTTCATCATAAAACAAGTTTACATTTCAACGAAAGTTACAGCGAAATGCAGCAGTGGCAGGATAGCAAAAAGAGATGAGGATTCCATCCTCTTTACACACAACATGAGGCTCTTGAAATTTACCTCAAAGGTTAAATATCCTCTGCCAAGAAATTTCCTCAGACCTCGTCAAAACATCAAGCATCGGCCACACAGGCCAGGAGAACCTACGAGGAGAAAGAACCACCGAGGCTTACCAGAGGTCGAGCAGTATTCGTCCACTAAGCTTCAAGCCAATGATCTTCGATGTGGTAACATCTGCCATAAGAAACTTTAAATAGGTTAAAAAAAATCACAGAGATAATTATAGATACCTTAGATAACATTAACACTTCAAAATAGAAAACCTACCTATGTATTGTAGCTCCAATAGCCGAGGTGCCTGTAGCAAGCAACGACAGAGCCATCTGGTAAACGCATCAAAGAAGAAAATCCATTTTCGAGAACCTTTCTCTTATGCTATGAAAACTGACCTTGGTTCAATTCCTGTTGGCTATAACTGACCCAGAGGTTTTCTATCAGACCCAGGTTCTTTGCGGTTTCCCCTTTGACCAACAAAACCCCTTCGCACTGGCCCTTTCAGCAACAACCTGCAAGTAGGCTGAGGTCTCGCCCGAGGTGTATCTATGGGGTACTGCGGAATCATATTTGCACAGTAAGTGATGAGATTCTTGGACGGACATACTGTGCAGCACAACAGAGCGTATGTGCTGCGAGGTGAGACTGCGCAGCGATGGGCAACGCTACGGTCTGCACCACTATGTTCTTCTACCACGGGACTTCTACTGAAGCTGCGAACAATCCAATTCTATTATGTACTTGGATTATCTTGAAAGCGCTTAAGGTACTGGAATGAATATCACTCATCCATTCATTTAGACGCTTAACTGCCTATCCTTCTAACATTCATTCATTAACTCAGGATATCATGATTCGAACGTAGCCGATTGATCTAACCCACTGTTATACATTCCTTTACTGCACGTAAGAAAATACTTAACGACTTGACTGATTTACTGCCTTCATGCACAAGAATAAATGTTCACCATTCTACTATTCATGTGAAACTTAACATATCATTTCATACTTCTCTTAATGGCAAATGCATATAAAAGCTCTCTCATAACAGTATGCAAGGAAACATCTAGACATTCATTGACATAAAATACAAGTAAGCATTCATTCATAAGCACAATCACACAACAAGAGATTTAACGTGGTTCACTTCCCCGGGTGGGAAGCTACTTCCACAAGAACGGTTGGTAATATATTTCTTTCAAAAGGGATGGGGACAACCGTTCTTAGTTTGTGCACTCAGCTGCAGACTCTCCTTCCTCTCAGATAGGTCTCTGCGCACACAGCTGCAGAGCCTTTACAATATTTTTAGCTCAGAGAGAGTTTACAATACAAAAAGGTTAACACTCAACTCACTGTAACCAAAAATAACAAGACCAGAACCCCATCCCATACAACATTGTCTTCTTAAATAGATCATGCCCGAAGGTCGTTTCTTTACAAAGTTGAATACCTAAACCCACAAACCCTTAGGGTTTACAAAACTGCACCGGTTTCCCTAAACTGGCTGGCATCTGGTAGCGTTTGCTTCATCATGGCAGTTCTCCATGTCTTCAATCTGTCGCTATAGGCCTTCCTGTTGCATGCATGCCAATAGGTTGCTTCTGTCGAACCGTTCACCTCTAACGGTTTCTCCCACCAAGCGTGCCAAGCCATCGCTTTCCTCAACAAACTCGTGCATTGGCCGCCTACCTGATTTGCTCGTGCCCACCGCTCGACACTTTTGGAGCATCTTTCCAAACTTAGACCATTACGGGTCCATTCGATACCTGCACCTGATCCATGTCCAGCACTCTACTTTGCTAGCTCCACGTGTCCTGACTGCTTCGCAGCACTGGTCTTTGCGGTGCTCCCAAAATTCAGATGTTGCGCACAGCTTCGCAGCCTAATCAAAACTTGGATGTTGCGCATAGCTCCGCAACACCCTCAATACTTAGGCAAAATTATATTTCTGAGCTGTGCTCAGCTCAGCTTTCCCTGCTCATGACAAAAAGGTGTTTCCAAAACTTTGTCCCAACCTAGGACCAACATGCCCCTAACATTTACATGTGGCTCGTCCCCGAGCCACTTGCTGCTTTAGTTGTCTTGCTCTGCTCCGCGACTGGTGGAACTAGTTTGGTTGTGAACTCATTATATACACTGAGCAACTGCTCCACTGCTTCTTTGGTATCCTGCTCAACTTTCTATACTGTTTCAAGCAGTGCTGGAGTTATCTCTTCTTCAATCTATCCTTGTACCTACTCCTGATTGTCGCGCAGTTCCTTTAACTTGTCCTCTATCTGCTGCGACACTGCTGTAGCATCCTCCAGGAGTTGCTGTGACTGATTGTCCATCTCAGTCTCTTTCTCTCTTAATGCTTGGACTTGATTCTTCAAGCCTGTTACTTCCTTATACCTGGACAGCCTCTCTCTGGGTGGCAGAGCCTTGAGCTCTGCATCCAACTTCTCTAGCACGGTCTGTTTTTCTTTTACTGCGATCTTTACCTGTAGCAGCCCCTGATCCTCTTCAAGGGAAGTGAATGCCTTGGAAACTTGTTCCAACATATCTTGGCACTGAGCCATGCCGCTCATTATGTTCTATGCAGCGGTACTGACGGCTTGTTCTCTCAACTGCTGCTTAGTTAATGGTGTTTGCTCATTCAGTTTCTTTTGCAATGCAGCAAGATCGGCCTCATGGAGGATATCCTTATCCTGCATCTCCACCTTCAAAGATCTGACCTTGTTGTCGATCCTCAGAACCGTGTCTGAAGGATCATCCTGGAGTTCTATACCTTCAATATCCATGGAGAGAGTAGATATGGTATTCTCCAAATTTCTCCAGCGGTCCTGTTCATCACGCAGCTGCATGTCTGTGCGCACCTCAAGCTACCTGTTTGCTACGTGGAGCTCCGCTTGTGACTTCATCGACTCCACTGTTCGTTCATGCATCTCCTCGACAATCTGCTTGTGGATGAAGTGTAATCCCGATAAGGGGATTTTAGCCAAGTCGAGCTCTACCCGCTCAACTCCTTTTGTGTCCAAGACCAACTGTTCTGTCATTGGCAATGCAATAGATAATGGGTCCACATGGACAATCCTAGTCTTCGACGGCAGCGTTATTGCTAGCTGCGGTGGTTCTTGCTGCGAGGTTCCTACCGACCTCCCTTCAGCTCCTGTGTCGCGGGGCAAGGTTAGGCTTTTCTGGACATTGTCCATTTTCTTCATAAGGCCTTGCATTGTGAGCCGCGTCTTCTGCAAGTCATCCTGGATGACCTTATCCTTTTTATATTTATCCGTCATGAGCTCCTTCATCTGTTCTGAGATTGTTTTTGCTATCATCTCGTAATCATCTTCATTAAGGACTGCCTCAGATTGAGTCTTTGTGGCCTTCATCTTCTTCCTCGCCTTCGGCTTCTGTAGAGTCTCTGGCTCTTTCCGCTTCCCTGTTTCTTCAACAATTGGGCTTGCCAGTGGGATTGGCTCGTCTTCGTCAGAGTATATCTCAACATCCATGACTTCCACATGGAAGTCGGCGGGCCAATCCTTCATGAAGGCTTCAATGTCCTCCTCATACATATGGTAGCTACCTGGGTACCATTCTGGCTTCTTCATTCTTGCTTTAGGTGAAATGAAGATACATCGCATGTCTGCGTTGAAGTCAAGAACGCGAATGTACTTCGATGTTATCTACTTCATGATGCGGGGTGTGCGGATAATCGCATCGCGCAGCTGAGTGTAATATTGATAGAAAACCTCAGCTGTCGCATGTTGTCACTCTGCGATGAAATTTGCCCAGAGGTTGGCATACCGGAATCCTATGGGATCATTGGTTTCTATGTTGACACCCACATATTCCCTTGGCTCCTTCCATCCGCAAAAGGCGATGAGAGTGATGAGCCATGTGAAGTGGAACTGTCCATCGTTTTCCTGGATATCATTGAGTTCATCCAAGAACTCATTTAGAAGAAATTGACACCAATTGAACTCGATGCCTTCAGCCGCTGTGGCACCAAGTAATACTGCGCCCGTAGGCACCTCCGGAGGCCTAGCCGTTCTGAGTATTTTTCCTGTGATTAACTGGGTGACAAATTTTGTCGTTCTGTCCTCAATGTCTTCTGTGGGAAAACCTCTTTTCCCCTTCACCAATCCCTGGCTTTTCTTCATTTTCTCGACAGCTTCTTTTTCCTTGCTCTTCCCTTGGAAGAACTGCTTGGGATCCTTACTGCGTTTGCTGAGACCTGTTATGTGGTGGATCAAGGCAATGTTGACATCAATATTTTTGTCTAGCCACAGGTATCCTTGGTGGATTCGTGCCATCAGTGTGCGAACCAAGGCATTAACTTTCGGTGAGCGATCAAATTGTGGCAATTTGAGGAGGTTCAACAATCCTGACTGAACTACCGGTGTCAGCCAGCTTTCGGAAACCAAGTTAGGTGTGCCCTTGGCATCTTTCTTCCAGCACATGTACTGGTCAGGCTGGAACTGTGGGTACTTAGGCGCATAGGGCTCTTCCTTTTGCACACCTAGGAGGTCAAAATCTTCCCACTTGCAGTCTGGAATCTTTCTAAGCAGGTTCTTGGCAACCTCTACATGCTTTGAGATCGGTGACAATGGGATCTCATATTTAACGTTCTTTCCCAATTTAAAGACTGGGGCATCCAGCGCCCGTAGTGATATATATTCTAGTGTCAGCTTCAATGGTTCTTTCTGGAAGACTGGTGATTTTTGTGCCAACTAGCCCATCTTTAGGATCTTGCTTCGTGGTGCAGTTACATCTTTCCCTTTATCTTTTCCTTTGTCCTGCATGACTGGAGTATGACGAGGCGATCTTTTGGATGATTGACCTGGCTCGATTACAACCTTCTTGGCAAGGGTTTTCATTAACTCTGCAATTCCCCCGTACTGAAAGACTCCAAGTGTTTCTTCAATGGTCAGCTCTTCTTCTCTATAGGAGGGTTCGGACATTCACTGGTGGGCTAACGACTGTGATAGTCAGATGATAGAGGGATATTAGCTCAGGGAATGATCGCAAGAAAATTCTAAGTGTTGAGTAACGCTCGCAAGTCCTGTAGCGATGTTATTTATAGGTGCAGCTAGGTCCTCCCCGCACCTCCCAACGGCTATTTGAGCATTTAATGAGTTTTCCATTGGCCAATTTGAACGGATCCTTTCGTCTCTTCCGTCGTCAGCGTGTTTAGAACGGCTATCTTTCCTTTAAATGCTCGAGCAGTTCGTTGCAACGGTCACATAACAACTATTTTTTTCCAAAGGTAGTGTAATGGCTATTTTTCTGAGTGCTGCGCCGAGCTGCGTGGCAAGCCATATGAGATCCTGCGCAGTTACTTTGCAGTGCCAAAAAATTTCAACTGCGCGGTTTTCCTTTTTCTTTTCTTACTTCTCTTTTTTTTTTTTTTCCCGCGCAGCTTCAACAGTGCTGCGCAGTACACACATTGTTCTACTTAACATACATGTACAGACTCTTTGACATTTCCAGTTTCCAATTTCAACTGTACCTGACACTTGGAAATCTCTTTCTCTTCTTATCATTCAGGATGCTGTGAAGCAGGGCTGTCATGATACAGCTTTAGCCTGCTTCCATTTATCAAAGTGAGTAAAGTATCGCCAGCTAAATTGGCTAACTGGACTGCACCAGTGTTAGTAACATGTATTACAGTATATGGACCAAGCCAATGCATCTTAAATTTACCAGGAAATTTCATGAATTTGCTGTCATATAGGAGGACTAGGTCACCTACCTGAAAGCACTTGTTCTTTATATGGCGATCATGCCAACCTTTCTCTCAGTCTTTCTGAGCTTGCTGGTGGAAGCCGACAATGAAACGATATTCCTCCAACCCAACAAGGTGTAGCAACCTTTCTTCTAATGTTGCGCGGTCTTCCATCCCTGTGAACGCAACGATCCTCAAACTAGGGACAATGTACTCCATTGGCATTATGGCTTCCTGCCCATAAGCCAACTGAAAGGGTGTATGTCCTGTCAATTTCTTACAGGTCGTCTTGTATGCCCATAATATAGAAGAGATGCGCAGATCCCAATCATCTCTATTCACATTGTAGACCTTAGTGAGTGAGTTCTCCATAATTTTATTGAAAGCCTCTACAGTGCCATTCGCATGTGGATGATATGGAGTACTGCGATGATGACGAATCTGGAATTCTTCTGTAAGTGCCTCAATAGTTTTGTTCAAAAAATGAGTACCTTGGTCACTCATCAAAATCTTCGGACAGCCAAATCTTGACAATATTTCTTCAAAGATGAACTGCACAGCAGTACTAGCATTGCAGTCCTTGACTGGTTTTGCTTCTGCCCATCTGGTGAGGTAATCAGTTGCAGTGATGATATACCTTGCACCAGTTCTCTTCCCTGGTGGGTTTATACGACCCACAAAATCAATTTCCCATTTCTCAAATGCCCGCAAGGTCAACTGTGGATTTAATGGCATTTCATCTCTTCGTGAAGGTCTCCCTGTCCTTTGACAGACATCACAGTTCCTGCAGTATTCTTTGGAATCTCTGTGGATCATGGGCCACCATAGCCCTGCACACAATATCTTCTGCGCAGTGGCTCTTCCTGCATAGTGACCTCCCGTGATCCCTGAATGCGTGTCTACTAGAATCAATGGTTTCTCATGATCTAGTACGCATCTGCGTAGGACTTCATCCGGCCCGAGTTTGTATAACTAGCCTACAATTATAGTGAAGTCCGCGGTGCACACCACTAACTACTTCTTTTGCTGGATAGATAGTTCCTGTGGTGCCAGCCCTGTTGTTAAAAAATTGATGATATCCTTATAGTAGTCATCAGCAACCTGTATACTAAATAACTGCGCATCAGGAAGACTGTCTTCAAGGTTCGTCGGCTCTTCTCCTGACTCAATCCTTGATAGATGATCAGGTCCCAAGTTTATTCTACCTGGCTTAACAATAATCTCAAAATCATACTCCTGGAACAGCAATAGCCATCTCCATATGCGCCCCCCTAACACTGGCTTATTGACCAGATACTTCAATGTAGAATGGTCAGTGAACATCAGGAAGTGCACACCAAGCAAGTAATGCCTAAATTTGTATAGGGCATATACCATTGCAAGGCCTTCCCTCTCAGTAGTGGTATAGTTCTTCTCCACTGTTGAGAGCTTCCTGCTCGAAAATGCAATTGGGTGGTCAATACCTCCTTCCCCGGGTTGAGCTAATACAATTCCCAATGCAATGCATGACGCGTCAACATGGACATGAAATGGTTTCGACCAATCTGGAAAGACTAGAATTGGCGCAGTCACCATCTTTTCTTTTAATGTATCAAAACCTTGTTCACATTCCGCGTTCCAGATGAACGATGCATCTTTCTTTAGTAGCTTTTCCATTGCTGCGGTTATCTGCGCGTAACCCTTTATGAATTTTCTGTAGTATCCAGTATGACCCAAGGTAGAGCGCAACATCTTGACTGAAGTTGGTGTTGGAAAGTTCACAATTATTGCGATCTTCGCAAGATCCACCATCAATCCTTGCTTACAAACAATGTGCCCCAGTAGAATTCCATAAGGGACACAAAAAATGCACTTCTTCAGATTCAAAGAGATCTGATGCTGTCGACACTTCTCAGGCATCGTCCCGAGGTTCGCACAATGGTTCTTCAATAGGACAAAGATAGTCCAATCATCAAAGTAGGCTTCCAGGAACTTATGCATAAATTATTTGAATGCTGTGATGACCACTCTGGATAATATGACAGGTGTGTTCTTCAGGCCAAAGGGCATTACTGTGTATTGGAACGACCCCCATTTTGTAGCAAATTTTGTCTTATGCCTATCCGCGAGATCAATCCTAATATGATGATACCCGGAAAAACCATCGGTGAAAGAGTAGGCCTCATTCCCTCCAACATTATCAAGTACTTCATCTGTGAAAGGAGTAGGGAATGGGTCGTGCATGGAAGCATCATTCAATTTCCTGAGATCAACACAAATCCTAATCTCACCCTCCTCTTTCTTATCTTGAACGACCATGGGACTAATCCATTCTGATTCCTCAACAGGTTCAATGATTCCTGCTTCAAGCATTTTATCCAGCTCTGTGCGTACTCTTTCTTTGTAGCGTGGGTTTAGTCTGTACGGTCTCTGCTTCACAGGTTTTGCACCTGGCTTCAAAGGTATTTTCATAACTCTTAGGTCTCCCAGAATTCCCTTCATTTCTGTGAATTTTGTTGGAAACTGCTCCTGATACTCACGTAAGGTGTCTGCGATCTCTAAAACAGTCCGATTGTCCCAATAGTCTCCAATTGTTGCGAACTTCGGTTCTTCTTTTGTGCCAATATTCACTTTCTGTGTTTTTACTGGTCCGCTCATATATGGGATTTCTAACGGAGGTCCTTCTACGTCATGCGCACCCTCCGACTCTGGTATGTTTATATTGCGTGGATCATCATCATCTTCTTCATTTGCATCATCAATATCTTCAGCTAGGTTGTAACACTCGATAAGGTGTTCTTCATGTTCCTTCCATTCCAAGTGTAGGTGCGCCGGAACATGATCTGACCCGAAAAATTCCTGCAATGTCATATTTCTGTGAGGATAGTCGTCCCTAAATATGCATTCTTTAATTATTTGCAATGCCTCATGGATCAACGGATCCTCATCCTCAAAGCTAAAGTCCTTCTGGAAGTTGGCAGTCAACATTTCCCAATCAGTGGTTTCTCTGCGCAACTCCAAGTCTAGGTACCATTTCTTTGGAATGTCATCATCCAGCGTATGTACAAAGAGATACACCCATTCTGTGTTTGGCCTTTCTGCCCATGCTTTTGAACAGACTTCAATGTGTTGACTAGGGTTTGTTTGTCCATTAAACTTATCAAAAGGTAAGGTAACCTTTTCAGCAAACCGAATCTACATCTTGATTCTGCATTGATCCCAAGTGGTCAATGTCTGCTTGTGCGCATTCCACCGTCTGGCGGGTGTGTCGCGCAGTGCCATATCTAATGCTGGTAATCTGTGCTCATCTGCAATAGTTGCAGTGTATTCTTGGATGAAAGTATAAACATTAGCAGAACCATCATATGTGGGGATAGGACTTTCCTCCTTCCCGATCTAGTGCAGTGATTTCGTAACCTACGTGCACCTTCTTGCTGATACTTCATGCATCCAGCTTTGCCAATTTTCCAGTCCTGCCTCCGAATCAGAGATGCAGGAGCTATCACATCTCCAGTTGAGTGTGCCATCTGCTGTAGGATTAATGTAATCCTCCTGGTTCGCTGTGAGCTAGTATAGTTTGTCCAAGTCTTGAGCCTTGGATTCCTCCTGAATCGGTTCGCTGTATCTGTCACCATCTGCAGGATCCAATAGTGCAATGAACCTAAGATGATTTCCTTCAAATATCATCTTCTTCAATTTTAAGTCTATGATAGCCAATTTATCCATAGCCCAGTCAATTCCTAGCAGTGCAGGAAAAGACTGACTATCATCCACAATCTTGATAACTTCAAAGTCTGTATGACTTTGGACTCCATCGATGTCGACTATTACGTGAGCTAACCGGCCAAAAGGTATGACTTTCTCTTGGTTATCCATTCTCAACTGGATAGGTGACCATGACAACTTTGGTCAACCCATATGCTACCATGTCTGCTTAGTTAAGACATTTACTTCAGAGCCCAGGTCAAGGATGACTTCATCCATTTCAAAATCTCCAATCTGCGCGGTAAGTCTCATTTCTCGACCCATTCTTTTATGCTTCCTTATGTGATGAAATGCGCTATCAAAAGCCTCTGTTTCAGTCTGTGGCTCATACTAGTTTATGAGCTTATGTAGCTCTAATATAGCATTTTTACTTTTAAGTAACTTCATGCAGCTTCGCAAGAACTATGCAACGGAGGTGCTGACATCCGTCATGGTGCTTGTTTTTTCATAGGCTGCTGGCATGTCTTCAACATGCAATGCTTGACTGCGCAATGAGATCCTCTGTGTTTCTGTTGCTGGCTCTCTAAAGCTATCCCGCGCATCGATAAAGACTTCCTTCTTCTTTTGTAGATCGATAACAGGTATTTTTCCTAGAGCTTTTCTTATCCATACTGTCTTGAGAGGACACTGCTTTGTATGAGCCTCCCCTGACGTGGAAGCTTCTGCTCCCCTATCGCGGATAGTCTGAGCGCCACTGCGCGTGACCACATTGATGCTCGGGTATGCTTGTCTTTTCTCTACTACGATCCACTAGACGTTCGTGTTTGGTGCATCCGTCCGTCTTCTTTTCTGTGTTTCCACTTCTAGCACTGGGAAATCTTCAATAACATGGTCAAATGATTTACAATAATTACACGTAGTGCATGGGTTAACACAATCTCTGGATACGTGACCTGGCTAGCCACAATTATAACAAATGACCTGGCCGCGGCCTCTTCCCTGCATCAGGCCAGCATTTCTTCCTCTGCTGTGGTATCCACCACCACGACCTCTGTATCCTCCTTGGTCATATTGTGCATTCTCTTGTTTCGGCTGGGTATCTTCTTGTACGTGGTACAAGCCAACGCCTCTCATTGAGTGCATATCCCATTTTCTCTCATTCATTAATTCATATGCGCAACAGTTGGATTCATCATGTCCAACTGACTTACAAAAATTACAGTATAAATTGTTAGGTGTTTTCACATATTTCTGTATAAGGTAGCAGTCTTTAGGTCTGTGTCCCGCGGTTCTACAGATTTCATAGCATGGGGCCTGATTCTAATTCAATGGGTTGGGCGCGCCACTGTTAAGATAGTCTCGGAATAACGAGCAATGCTCTCGGTCATGGCCTTCTCCTTTACAACCTGTACACCAGACCTCATGTCTAGGTTCGTACCTTTGTTCTTTTCCACTCTTCATGCTTTGCAGCTCTACTGTTAGGGTGGTCAGCTGGTTTTGGATCTGAGACATCCCAGAACTAGCCTCACCAATCAACGAAGCCTCTAGCTTCATTGCAATCTCCAAGGCCTCTGCCTGGGACGTGACCTTCTGCTGCATCAATGGTAACCTAATATGAGGAAACAACGCAGCAATGAACCATTCCTTGTGCTGTTCCGGAGCTATAACAAAGCTCACTTGGTCTAATAGGGTCTTGAACTTCTAATCAAACTCCCAAACCGTTTCAGTCGGTTTCTGCTTTATTTCTTTCAACTCAGTTATACACTGAGACTCAGATTTAGGTTTCTTAAACTCAGCCACGAGCACAACTTTAATTTCTGCGACGGTTCTCGGCTGTATGGTAGAGTATTCCATGAACCAATGTAATGCTCTGTCCCTGAAAGTGGTGATGAGCTGTGCTCTCTTCACTGCTTCATCCTGGATTTGTATTACACTCCATACGGCTTCACAAAGAAACCAATGCTGATCAGGATCTTCTAAGCCAGTTCCTCTGAATATCGGTAGCTTCATATCTGTATGTGCCATTGTGCTACTAGGTGGTGGAGCGCCTGAATTAGTGTGCGGCTGTTGTGAAGGGCTTTGTGCAGTGAATACAAATTGGCTTACCGGGATAGACGGATTGGGCTGAGTATTCTGCGGGGCGGGTTGCGTGGCGGGTGGGTTTTGAGATAAAGGTGGTGCGGTCTCTACAGCCGGTAGGTTCTCAGGGGTGAATGGTGGTGCAGCTTTGTTGTCAATGTTACACGGGATCTCAGTATTAATATGGAGTCCAGGGCCTCCACGGTTCTTATTAAATTTATATCTCTTACCACTTCTAAGATTATGTGTTTCTTCGTCCGAATCACTAAATATACTGTTCACCATGACAAAATTTAAGAATATTACTGCATTCTTAAAATTCCTTTCTCAACTAACAGCATCTTAATGTATAGATTGAGATTGTTCAGGAACTTACCTTGAAATCCTTTGAAAAAGTATGCTTCTGCTTGGCTATAGGATTTGAGTGTGTCTATAGCAAATTCTATTACGAACCCTTCTAGCATATGATCGACCCAAAAATCAACTGTGTGTGCCAATGGGCTATCTATTGCTTTGAGCTACGCTGTGAGCTCAGGAGTCCACTCTGTAGGAACTCCTCCTTGAAAACAGGTTTTCTTCTCTGCGAGCCGCGAGATCCATGAATGCAGCTTGTTGGGAAATGATGCCCAGAAAATATCGTGAATATCGTTGAACAGATATCTATCTAACCACTGTGTTTCACTCAGACGCGGATGTCTATTCTCTTGTCTTTTAAAGTCTCTTATGGTCTTGTCCCACCAAGCTTGGATTTCTGTCTTTTCAGGATGCCAGTTGTCAGATCCTTCCAGGAACTGGTATTCTTCGTCACACATCACGATTGCAACTGACCATGGATTCTAGCACGGAAACGAAACCATTTGTTGGCTATAACTGACCCAGATGTTTTCTATCAGACCCAAGTTCTTTACGATTTCCCCTTTGACCAACAAAACCCCTTCACATCGTCCCTTTTGGAAACAACTTGCAAGCAGGCTGAGGTCTCACCCGAGGTGTATCTATGGGGTACTGCGGAATCCGATTTCCACAGTAAGTGATGAGCTGCTTGGACGGATGTACTGCGTAGCACAACAGCGCATATGTGCTGCAAGGTGAGACTGCACAACGATGGGCAACGGTACGGTCCGCACCACTATGTTCTTCTACCGCGGGACTTCTACTGAAGCTGCTAACAATCCAACTCTATTTTGTACTTGGATTATCTTGAAAGCGCTGAAGGTACTGGAATGAATATCACTCATCCATTCATTCAGAGGCTTAACTGCCTATCCTTCTAACATTCATTCATTAATTCAGGACATCATGATTCGAACATAGCCGATTGATCTAACCCACTGTTATACATTCCTTTACTGTGCATAAGAAAATACTTAATGACTTGACTGATTTACGGCATTCGTGCACAAGAATAAATGTTCACCATTCTACTATTCATGTGAAACTTAATATATCATTTCCATACTTCTCTTAATGGAAAATGCATATAAAATCTCTCTCATAACAGTATGCAAGGAAACATCTAGACATTCATTGACAGAAAATACAAGTAAGCATTCATTCATAAGCACAATCACACAACAAGAGATTTAATGTGGTTCACTTCCCCAAGTGGGAAGCTACGTCCACAAGAACGGTTGGTAATATATTTCTTTCAAAAGGGATGGGGAAAACCGTTCTTAGTATGCGCACTCAGCTGCAGACTCTCGTTCCTCTCAGATAGGTCTCTGTGCACACAGCTGCAGAGCCTTTACAATATTTTTAGCTGAGAGAGAGTTTACAATACAAAAAGGTTAACACTCAACTCACTGTAACCAAAAACAACAAAACCAGAACCCCATCCCATACAACATTGTCTTCTTAAATAGATCATGCCCAAAGGTCATGTCTTTACAAAGTCGAAGACCTAAACCCACAAACCCTTAGGGTTTACAAAACTATGACGGTTTCCCTAAACCAGTTTGCTGGTATCTGGTAGCGTTTGCTTCATCATTGCAGTTATCCACGTCTTCAATCCATCGCTATCGGCCTTCCTATCGCACGCGTGCCAACAGGCTACTTCCGTCGAACCGTTCACCTCTAATGGTTTCTCCCACCAAGCATGCCAAGTCGTCGCTTTTCTCAACATACTCGTGCATTGGCCGCCTGCCTGATTTGCTTGTGCCCGCCGCTCGGCACTTCTGGAGCATATTTCCAAAATTGGACCATTACCGGTCCATCCGATACCTGCACCTGATCCATGTCCAGCACTCTGCTTTGCTGGCTCCATGTGTCCTGACTGCTTCGTAGCACCGCTTCCTCGCAGCACTGGTCTTCGCAGTGCTCCCAAAATTCAGATGCTGCGCACAGCTTCGCAGCCTGATCAAAACTTGGATGTTGCGCACAGCTCCACAACACCCTCAATACTTAGGCAAAATTATATTTTTGAGTTGCGCTTAGCTCAGCTTTCCCTGCTTATCACAAAAAGGTGTTTCCAAAACTTTGTCTCAACCTGGGCCCAACAACTCCACTCTCAAAGACCAGCAGAAAAACCCTGAAAACTACCTTTTAAAAACTTTAACAAAGGTTGAAATGGTGGCTCGACCCTCAAAACTGAGGAAGGAGTCCTCCAATCTTCAAAACACCAAACCCTACATTGTAGTAGGCGGTCGGCCTCTCCACCTTACCACTACCAACTGAAATGAAGGCCGAAAAAACCACTTTGACATAATTCATATGGGGGACTAGGGTTTTCAATTCAAAGCCTAAGGACATTTGAGATCAACGGTGGTGATGATGCCAACTAGGCACATCGAATTTCGGGCATCAACCACATTAAATACCTTATTAATTATCATAACCATCACGGCATCCATCTCAGTAGACCCGAGGTTAAAAGCTTTGTACAGCTCAACGCATTGGTAGAAGTTTGTGAATTTCCATCACATGAACCACAGACACATTGGCATCCACTAAGAATTCCTTTCCACGCGGAAAGCAGGTGACTTAAATGCCAAGACCAGTTATGACAGCCTGCCAGCACGATAACACCATCACATTCATTATTCCTATCAATATTAAATGTCAGTACAAGGACTTAGGGTTACATTGTAAAGTTCATTTCATTCCAAAGTATTGGTCATCGAATGCATAGTTTATATATTTTGTATATTGTTTCTCAATTGATAAAGGTTGTTGATTATAGAAGGCCTTCAATACTTAATGTATAGTCTAGGTTTCATTTTTGTGCACATCGTAATGTTTGTTCATATTGTCATCTCTTTGACAAAAGATTACATAGCATAAACATTAAATTAAAAAGATCTAAATCCTATAAAGTTGCAAATTTACAATAATCGTAATTATGATAATAACATTTGCTATATTAGAATGATTCTTCATAAATTATAAATTGAGAGAAGTATAAGTTAATATAGTTATTTTAATGATTTCAAGTGAATCCATGTGTACATTGGAATCTAGCACAAAATCAAGAATTCATAGTGTAAGTATAATGCATATGATATTACCACTCCTTGCAAAATGGTGAAATGACGACAGGATTCTAATAGCACTTATAAATTTGTAAACTAGCACGTAAACGAGAAGTAGGACAAAGATCCATACCATTATTAACTCATGCAGGGGAGTACTTAGAGTTACTATAAGCATTGATGGCTAACTGAAAACATAATTAGAATTGCTTGTAACATTTGAAATTGTCGTAATACTCTTACTTGCGTATTTGCGCAAAGAAACACGTTCAAATTCTTTATCTATCATAGCTAAGTAAACCTTAGGGTACCTCGAAGGACCCCTTCGTCATCATCCAAAAGCAAACTATCAGTACTTTATCAAGAAATTATATCACAAGATAAACTTAATTACAACATGTAAATTACAATTAAACACAAGCAGAACTAATGATGTATTTTGTGTTATGAAGTATAAATTATTGTTATCGTAATGTGTCATTAGTTAGAATATTAGTATTTATTTTATTTTCCGCATTAGCAATTTCAGTATTTATTGCTACTTTAAAAAAATATATTTTTGTGATTTTTCGGGATGTTACATTTGGGGTAGAAGCTTTGGGATTTGGAATAATGGGGATAATAAATGATGTTGGAACATTAGGATGGCATAAATATTTAATAAAGGATATAAATAAATATATACAAGTGAAAATCAAAGTGTCATTTGATCATGAAGACACGTGGAGGAAGTGGGACCCAGACAAGCTAGAATTTATGTGCCACGTGGCATCCTCTTCTTGCAATTTTGAATCCATGGGAAGCCTAATGTTCTTGGGATGATTTATAAGGTCAATAATACTTGCAATGAGTCAATGAAGTCGAAATATAGAGGAAGAGTAACTCCCATGGAAGAGGAAGAAGCAATTTGGAGCTAGTGAGACACTTGGGCTAGATTCCCTAGCTCTATGACAACAATGATGAAGATGCTATGACACCTATGACACAAATCAGACATGAAGGATGACATATGACATATCAGGGCTAAAAATAGACTCCAAGAGGGCACTCAAGGGTGTTGGGGCAGCTAAGATGCTTCCACATGTGATTTGGTGGAAGTGGGAGACTAGGAATTGTTGTACAAGTGGCGTCCTTTGGAATCTCTTCCCAACTTGAGTTGGCATGAGTCTCTTGGAATGAATTCGATCCATGGAGGACATTAGAACTTTATAAATGTAAATTAAAAAGAAGGAAACCAGCTTTTGATCATTTTTAGAATTTGCAATTGCATTTGTGTAGAGGGAGAGCTAGTGGATGACTACTTTCTTGCCTTAGCCAATTTCGAGGGTGAAAGATTCCCATCCAAGTTGGTAATTGGAAAGGCCATTCACACCTTTCATTTAGAGATTTAATTGAGTCTTTATTTGTAGGTGTAATCTATAGGGTAGCTCATGTTTTCTTCTATTGCAGCACATTCTCTCAACCATTTCCAGTTTTGATGGCATATTCTCGATCCTTGAGGGAGGGCGTTTTTGGTGAGCTATTGTACTCTTTGGGGGAGATTCTCATGCCCCATTTATTTTGTAATATGAATTAAATACTCTGTTATTCATCTCTAGAAAGTTTCAGTTCGAAATTACAAGTAGAAATGTATAAATCTCATTTTTAATGAAAGAACAGTGCCATTTCCCCACTACATTGATGTATAGCATGACAATGATGATGATTTCGAATGAATGGATGGTTATCTAATAAATTTATGATTAATAGACTGCCATGGATTTATTTTACATGTTTCATGTACTGTACTTGAGCATTTGAAGTATTTTTACTCAGTTTAATTGCATTGGGAGAAGAAATAGTGCCATTTCTCCAAGGGTCGAATTGGTGATTTTTGCAGTTGAATGGGAGAGGGTTGTAACAGAGATAATAATCAATTAATGATTCACATGAGACCTTAATAACATCCTTGAGACATCCCCTACCTCTTTTCAGAAATTGGAGTGGGTTTGGAGGCATTTGGGAAGCCATTTTCAATACTTACCCCAAGGGGATTTGAACCCCAAATTACTAGTAAAATTGTATACTTGGTCTAGAATCTTAATAGAGTTTTCAGAGGTATTTTGGTGGTTGTATCTGATCCATTAAAATAATATTCAAGTCCTAATATCATTCATACACCTTCCTTGAATATTTGAGTGAATTTGGAGTCAATTTGAGACCTAGAGACCAATACTAGTCAGAGGGAAATTACTAGTAAAGTTCCCTACATTGGCCAGAATTGAAAGAGGATTTGAAGAAGTATTTTATAGGTATAAAAGTATCCCTTAAACAAATATTTATGTTATAACATCATCCATATACCTTCTCAGAATATTTGGGAGCAATTGGAGCAATTTGGGGACCTAGAGCTCAAAACTAGTCAAAGGTCTAACTTGGAAAAAAAGTGAAAATTTGCCATTTTAATAAAATTTCTAACAAGGGACATTACAGATCTCCTCCCTAACATATTTTGAATAGATCTCGGACCAAGGTAAAATCCCCTTACTTTCTTGGGAACACTTTGGACAATTTTTCTCCTCAACCCGCCACACAAAGACTGAGTTAGTGAGTGAAAACACCAAACCAATTCAAAATCAGTATGACAATGAAAAGAAATGCAAATTAGCTAGAGGAATAGCAAGAAATTAAAAGCTTGAGGGAAAATCGGTTTCATAGGCGGAAAACCCCCTTCACTAAGACAACCATGGCGCTTGGGGTGAACTTGGATCTCCTTCCTTGCAAGCAAACACAAAGAAATATGTCCAAAGTAATATTGAAGCTAAGATTTGGAGCCTAGCAGAGGTTGGCAAGAGAAAATATCCATCAACGTCACCCAAAAACAAAGAGATTTTGTTAGTTCTTACTCAATCCTAGATTTGATTTACAATCACTAATAATTTGATGTGATTATTTGAAAACACACTGGTATCTAACAAATTTACGCAACATAAAAAATACAGGAAATCACACATTTGGCACTTAGATTTACCCTGGAAAACGCCAACTGGGGAAAAACCAACAAACAATTGATTTTTATTAACTATAAAAATCATAGGGTCCCTTCCTGGGAAGATGACCCACTAAGGAATTACAATGACAGAATGCTATCCTTCAAACCTCAAGATCAGTCATTCAATCTTGTTGGTTGCTAACCCTTGGCTACCCATTGCTCCTTTCCTTTGACCTTGGCCCTGCACCTGTACACTTGGATGAAATTCTGTCTCCAACCAATCAATGATATCCCACTCACTCTGTGTGACTGTTATGTGTCACCTCCTCTCACCTAGGTTTCCTTTTATAACATTACAATATACAAATACCTTGGGCCAATACCATGGGCCCTCTAGATCACTTTGCATAAAGTAATTACAAAAGTACATTCACTTTACTAAGTGAATCTCCTAATTTTGAGAGTCAATAATGATGCCTTCCACTTATTAGACACTATCCATGTGGAAGTACTTGTCTGGTGCTACAAAAATCAACACTCCCTCTTAGCAAAGAAGGTATTTCTCTGAGAACCACCTGTAATTGGTTCTCCCTATGACCCTAGCACACTGTCGCTCACATCATCCTGCACACCAGCATTCCTCTAACTCTGTTGGTTAGCTACTCCCTATTTACTGGAAGACACATAATAGATGACTCTACACACAATACACATCAATGCCAAGAAATTGGAAAACTTCGTCAAAGGCTTGCTCTCCCTCACTGTGCTCCTAGGATACTTCTACTCCGGAGCATCCATTAATGTCATCTCGTACCAACTAGGTCTCCTAGAAGAACTAGAAGGGACCAACTCCCTCTACCCCTCTGAAGGTTTATTCCTCATAATGGAAGTTTGTGAACGCTCCTCACCCTTTGAAGTCTTATGCTCCTTAACCTATGTCACTGACATTGATCCATGATCCAAGATCCCCTTGAATCCGATTATAGGATTTCCCATAACTTGTAAATTTTTCCCTCTCTGACACTAAGAAATTGTGTCAAGTCTATTCCAGATCCCATCGGTTGAATGAGAACCTGTCCTTTATCAAAAGAGATGGCGTATGCATTTTCCTCCAATGTCGATATTGAGGCCAAGTTCATCCCGAGCTATGATACATACAACACATCTATCACCTCTAGGGATTCTCCCGACTCTAGTTGAAACCTAACTATTCCAACTCCCTTCACAACACACTTGGCATGAGTTCCAAGCTCCACATGCAAATATGGGTTTATCCCTGACAACCTGGTGAACAACTCATGTGTCCTCATCATGTGACAAGAAGCCCCACTACCCACTAAACAAGCACTACTGAAATCTGTGCTAGAAAGACAAGAGATTAATGAGAAATCCTTCTCAAACTTCTTAGCAAATTCTTTCACTTGAGATTCTATAGTTGCCACCACCCGCTGAGACTTGTTTTTCTCTCTCTTATGTTTTGACATTGTGAAGCATAGTGGCCAAACTTGTGGCATGCAAAGCACTTGAATTTTCTCATGTCCTTCTTCACCCCTTGTGAAGTTGACTCTCTACCTATATTGTTCCTACTTCTCTTTTCCTAATTGGCAAGAGAAACATTATTATCATCATCCTCTTGTTAGCCTCCATATAAAGACTCCTCCCAAATCTTCTCTTTGATGAAGTCATCCCATAACCTCTCGCATTCAAGAATTTTCTCTTATGCAGCGATCCCTTTAACGAAGGGGGCCATGGATTACTGAAGTCATTCAGGGAAATCCTCACCAACTCTAGATATGCCACTATCTCCACAACTACTGCCAACTTAGCATGAATCTGAGTGATCTTGGTGAGATAATAAACTATAGTATTAGTCTTGGACATCTTGGTGCTCCTAAGCTCTTTCTTCAGCACTGTCTTATTTTGTTGGTTATTAATCTGATATAAGCTTGTCAAAGAATCCCACATCTCCTTGGTTGAATTCTTCTTAGCTATGTGAGGGATCAAATGATACTTCACCGTGTCCAACATAATCCTCCCCATCTTCACATCTTTCAAATTGTGACTTTCCAGGTCCTTAGGAAATTTCGGTGCGGTCACCCTTGTTCTTGTAAACTCCCACAAGTTGTTCCCCATGAGAACCAATGTGACCATCACCTTCCAAGGGCTGTAGTTGGAGGCTCCCTCTAGCATATCTTCATATCGAATCCTTATTGTAGGCATATTCAACTTGCTACTATAGTTTCCCAAATCCTTTTCTCTTTCTTGGACTGCTCAAGCTCCTTTATGGGTTGCTCGGTCTATTTCTGCTTATTTCCTAGCCACTTGTTGGGTTTCCTAAGCCTTCCTAGTTCTTCCCGAGGCCTCTTCTGGGGTTTTTTGGGTGCCTTTTTTTTTTTCCAATCTACCTGACTACTTTCTAGGCCTACCCGAGGATTTTTTGGGGATGCCTGAAATTTCCTAGGATTCCCGACGGCTAACCGGCTGCTCGAATCTGTCTGATCATTGTCTTCTGGTTGGTGGTTGTTATTGGCATCACCTATTCGTCACCTCCTCGATGTTGGCTTGACATTGTCTTACCTTGGAGGTTGACAACTTCTAGCGGCTACAACAGTCACTCTATGCTCCATGTCTGTTGGTCGGAACTCCTCTGTCATACACTACTCTTTCCTTCCTGTCGGCCTGCTTATTATCTATCGGCACTTTTTGCAAATAAGTACACACTACGTCGTCTTCCTCAACTCCTCCATCATCTCTCCCGCATCCAGAGTAGCCACAACATCTACTTCTTTCTTGACACTCATTCAGCCGACACCTGTTCCCATGGAATTTCCACTTCAATCCACCCACACCATGTTCTGCTATTCACCGAAACAATCAGTGGCTTACCTACCACCCATGTTACTCCCTATAGTTGTGCCCCCCTTCGCATCTCCTTTCTATGTTAGCAGGGGCTCCCATGTTCACCACCACTATTCGCTACCCTCACGCCCGAACCTGCAGGTCCTTCCAGCTCCAATTCTGCATCTTCCTTTCGTGTGACTGCATAGTCACTTTCATCCCACTGCTCCTAAACAACCTCATTTGCTGCCTACCAACCTCGATTGGTGCCTTTCATGGCCCTCATCCCACGTCCGCGAGTTGCCTCTTCTTGCATGTTGTCAACACTAAACCCATGATCCTATGATCCTACACATCCAACTACTCCTCATTCGATTTCACGTGCAGCTTGTTGCTTACGCAATCGTACGGTCCATACGGAACTCATACGGTACGACTTCCTTTTTTTTCTTCATAAACTTCCTTGTCAAATAATTTCCTACTCATTCAAAAAATGGCTATAATACCATGTTAGTTTTACTCAATCCTAGATCCAATTTACAGTCACTAATAATTTACTACAATTATTAACTGAAAGCACATTAAGATCTAACAAATTTACACAACCCAAAAAAACACAAGAAATCACACATTTGACACTTACATTTATCCTGGAAAACCCCAACTGGAGAAAATCCAACAAACATTTGATTTTTATTAACTATAAAAATATTGGGCTCCCTTCCTTGGAAAATGCTCCACTAAGGAATTGCAATGACAGAATGATAGCCTTGAAACCTCAAGATCAGTCCTTCGATCTTATTGTTTGTTAGCCCTTGACTACCCCTTGCTCCTTTCCTATGACCCTTCCCTTGCACCTAAACACTTGGTTGAAATTTCATCTCCAACCAATCAATGAGATCCCACTCACTCTGTGTGACTGTCGTGTCACCTCCTCTCACCTACGTTTCCTTTTATAACATTACAATATGCAAACCTTGGGCCAATACCATGGACCCTCTAAATCACTTTACATAAAGTAATTACAAAATTACATTCACTTTAATAGTTCACTTTACAAAAGTGAATCTCCTAAGTCTCAGAGTCAATAATGACGCCTTCCATCTGTTAAACACTATCTACATGGAAGTACATGTCTGATGCTACAAAAATCAACAGATTTGAACACACAAAATTTTGGTTTGTATTTCTACTAAAATGAGCCAAGGATCATTACAAATGGTGGTTCACTTTCTTTTATAGAGTGAGAGTGAGAAAAATCCCTATCCAAAATGATGAATCATTGAGATTAGAATATGAGTACAATAGATCAATGGATGAGATAATTTCTCATTTACAAAATTCACAAAGTGTGGAAAATGGCTATCATGGTGAGGGCGATGAATTTTCGCCTCTATGATCCCATATACACTGAAAAAAATCCATAAATGATAACTTTTTTACATTGTTGGGGCCACTAGCAGATCCCCTTGGTGGTCCCTTTCACCTTTTACTAGCTCACATGCTCAAGTATAAGTCGCAAATCGTCAAGTGCACCCCAAGGGAGAGAGTGCACCCCACCTTGGCATGGCATGCTAGGAACCAAGTGAAAATGTGTTGGTGTGCCAAGAAAATGATGAAAATGTGTCTATGAACATAATTTAAGGTTACCCAAGTTACCACTTTGCCTTTTCGCAATGCCCTAGTTATGCATAATAAAACTTTGTCATTTTTTAAATTGGACCTTAGGATAAAATTTAATAATGCATCATTAATTATATCCATGTTTTTATTTGCCCAAAACGCAAATATAATTCCAAGGATGAATTCCTTGACCCTTAAAACCATAGTGTGAGTCAAATTCATGCCAAAATCCAATATGCAATATGTTTTGTTTTTAAATAAGCTCCAAATAAATAAATTCAGACTTGGGCTAAAATTATGAACTTAGAAAAATAATTCCATATTTATCCAATTAATTAGATAATTTTATGTTGCAAATGCTATTTGGAGAGGTCCAATTATCCTCTAAAGGATGAAACATGATGAATGGTGCTTGAGTGAGTGTGACATGCTGCTGATTGGTCTGTTTGACCATGTCAAAATTGTGTCTGACCAAGTCAAAAATCAAACTTGGTCAAAATTTGACCAAAATGCAAATCAATGCATGGACCATATACCAAGCCTCTATAGGAAGAAAAACACTTAATCATGATCAATATTGACAAGAAACTAAATATAAGTGCCTATCATACACATGTGATCACCATTTGACACTTACTACAAAAAACACATATAGCACAAGTGCATAATAAAGTAATGAGCAGAAGTAAAAGTCTTATATACATGTCCATATCTAGTTTAATCATCGCATTGAATTGCATAGATCAACCTCCTTTCATGGGTGAAATGGATGGTCAGGTAGTCAATAAGATATTTAAGTCGATAATTGATTAGTTGAAGGCTTGAGTTACTCTTGGAGAAGAGGGGATATGAGGGGCCTCTATGACATTAGTTAGTTTGAAAAACACTAGGGAGTAGGGTGTGTCATAGATGGATGATATGCTTAGAAGGTACCCCCTTGACTTTAGAAAGCCCCCCTTTATTTCACTTTCACACTTTTTTATTTTTATTTTTCTTTATGATGAATTTTCTCTTTTTCTTTTTCTTTCTTTGGAGCACTTTATTTATTTTAGATCCTTTAGTTGGCTTATGAATGAAAGGTATTGGTCTTGGGTTTCCTTTTGGGCACTAGTTATGACACGGCCTTAACTCTGCTGCTAGCCACCGTCCATAGGTGTGACGGAGTTTCCACAATAATGCCTTTTTAGAGCAAGTAGGATTAACCTTTTGATTCAAGAAGTACCTATACTCCCAGTTGTTGAAGAATGTAACTTCGGAAGATATTCTTATTGTATTTTTATTATACTTCCTTCAGGGAATATTCATATTGTATTTACTCATGTAAGATTCTTGAAAGAATCAATGTAAACCCTACTAGTTGAGTCGACCTAAAAGAAACCAGAAAAAATCATGAAAATAATATTATATTGTATCCTAGTCAAGTCGCCCCAATTAGGGAAGACAAGTCATCCCAGTTAGGTAAAAAGGTCACGTTGTGACTAGTATAAATAATTGCGGTGCCTAGGTCATTTGGATATCACTCACTCAAGCAAGTTCGCATGAGTAGAGAGCGAAGAACAAGTTTTCTTGGCAGACAGAGTAGTTGCATTGTGAAAACATCTTATTCTTGGGTTTTCTATCTTATCTTATTCTCAGGATCTTTGTGTAAGATCCTTTAGCTTTTGATGTACTATATTGGAATTGTACTTGTGACGAATCTATATTGAAGAAGTTTTGCTGTGTTTTTCTCGTGAGAGGGTTTTCCCAGGGTAAATCTTTGTGTGATCTTGTTTACGTTGTGCTTGTCTATATTTCAGCAATCCTATTGCATATGGTTATTGTGATAATATATATTTCATCAATCCTATTGCATACTGTTATTGTGATAATATATAGGATCTGGACTTGTGTGTGTCAAGTCATGATTATGATGTGAAACTTCCGTATAAAGGTATCCATGAGATGGACCTCCTTTATAGAGGTGGACCTTCTGTATAAAGTTCATTCTTTACTTGTTAAAATCATTTAATGTTGTGTGATGTATTATTAACCATGATCACCAAATTTATATTAAGTATCCTTTAGAGATTGATCACCTCTAAAGTGAATTGCTTTAGCATATGATCATTTGGTCCGGAAATATATAATATCATCACAACATCCGATAATTCGTCTTAGTATAAATGTAATTTGAAGGATAATTAAAGTTAGCACATATTGACCATGCAGTGACAGATAAAGAAATAAAATATAAAGCATAGAGATCAAGACAATTCGAAATTTCCCATGCAGACACTTCAGCTAATTAAAGAGAACTCGAATCGTTAAACTTCAGTTAAAGCATCAGTTAAAGATATGCCTCAGTTAAATAAAGAACTCACAGTGGTCACTTCAAGTAAATCAATCAGCATGATTTCAGTTAACTAAGTGTTAAATAAAAAGGACTAGTTAACTAAAGTGTTTTCACTTTAATTAAACTAAAAGATGACACTTCAGTGAAAGAGAGTTAACTCAGTGACAACAAAGAAGATCCAGTTAACTAATTGTTATTGCATGTCAACACTTATGTTAAACTAAAATATGAGACATGAGTTGTGACACTTTCATATCGACACTTAATTTAGCCACCTAACTAAGTGGGAAAGCTTTCATTTAAGAGGCGAGTTCATCCTAAGTGGCACCATAGTGAGATAAAGCACTGCATGAGAAGTGGGGCGCACCTCTGCATATAAGATTAATACATCCAGTTTGAGGGTGAGTTCATCCTGAAGTTAGAAGTTAAAAATAGAAGAGAAGAATGTATAAATATGATATACGATATTGATTATAGTGTCCTTTTTTAATAATTTGGAAAAATTGGAAAAATTGCAATTTTTGGTCAAATTCAAACCTTGGACTTGTGGTGAATCAAATGCTTCCAAATGGCTCCTAAGGATTTCGAATTGGGTCTGAAGGTGTTTGAATGATATTAGGAAATAATAATGAATCTGATGGGTGCTCGGACACCCTCAAAATACTTCTGCAACATTCATTTAAACTCAGGAGAAATTGGGGAATTTTACTAGTAATTTCGAGGTTCAAACCCCCAAGGGAAGAGGTCACTAATGGCTTTCAAAATGGAGTACGACCCTACCAAATTTCAGTACAGATACATGGATTAGTTATATGATTTCAATGGGCACCCAAATGCATCATTAATTAGTTCTAAAGGCTGATGCAACTCCCATAAATCAAATATTTGTAGACATGTCTTCACATAGGGAGGAATGTTAGGAAAACTCTATAACTTGCTATGAAATTTGAGATAAATGTTCCAAGGACTTGTATAATGTATATGAAACTTATTAAGTACATTAATGGCTATCCATACATCAATAAAATCACATATATTTACTAAAACAATTCAACACCAAACAACTTCAAGCTCTTACAACAAGATATAGGGGGAAATGGCACCATTCAATATATAGTTTGGCATTTTTACATAGTTTCACTTGGAGTTTCGATATGAGGTTCATATGAGAATCAAATAAAGAGTGTGTAAATCATATTACAAATAAATGGGGCCCCTTGGACTTCCCCAAATAGATCAGCATCTCACCATGTGCACCATTCCTCCAAGAGCAAGAATATGAAGAGAAAAGTGAGAGAGATGTGGGAACAAGTTGAAGAAGAAGTGGTCACGAGCAGACCTGTAGCTTCAACATGTAAAAAATGACTTCATGCAGCTCCAATGAAAGTTCTGAATGGCCTCTCCAATTTCCAATTAGGATGGGAATCTTGCACCCTCGAAATTGGTACTAAGGCAAGAAGAATAAACATTCAACTTGCATGGACAAGCGATGCTCTCCAATTTGCAAAATGAGAAATGATCAAAATATCCTCTACTTATTTTTTCTTTTCTTTTATAATCCTTCCATGTCCTCCATGGCTCAAATTACCTCCAAGAGCTTCATGCCAACTCGAATTTGGGTAGATATTCCAATGGGCGCCACTTGTCCAACAATTCTTAGCCTCCCTCTTCCATCAATTCGAATGGGGGAGCATATTAGCTGTCACAACTCCCTTGTGCACCCTCTTGGAGGATATTTTTATCCCTGACATGTCATATAGGTCATATTTTAGCAATCAGGCATGATCCTTGTCATAAGTGTCATATCATCTTCATCATTGTTGTCATAGAAGCTGGGGAATCTAGCCCAAGTGTCACAATACCTCTAAGATGCCTCTTCCTCTTCCATGGGAGTTACTCTTCCACTCAAATTCGACCCTCATTGAGTCATGCCAAGTATAATTCCCTTCTAACTCCCCCAAGTACGTTAGAATCCACCTTGGATTCCAATGGGTGAGAGTAGGATTCCATGTGGCATGGAGAATCTTGTTTTATGTGGGTCCCACACCACCAATGTTCCTTCATGACCAAGTGCGACCTTATTTTCCTATTATAAATATTTATTTATCCCCTTTTAATATATTTTTTTCAATTTAATGTCCATTTGTGGTTTTATATTTCCCTTATTCCAAATCTAAATGTTTCCACCCCAACCTAGGGAACTAGTATATTCGTGGAATTTTCCCTTCTAGTGATTTATTTGGATGGGGATGTTATCACTCAATATTTCCCTGGGTTGTGGTAGGAAATACCATGAGGTAAATGTTGCAAACCAATATTTAGTGGACAGAAACTAACCTTTCCAACCATACAGAGGGATCTCTCTTTAGTGCTTCCAGCAACATGATATAGCTTGAATGGGTTAGGTTACTGGTAAAAGTGGTGGTTAGACCTTCAGGTAATGAATTAAAGGGGTTTTTTCAGTTGGTTGGGGTTAAGAGTGGGAGGACATTTGGGCATGGAGTCAACCTCGGTGGGTTTACTGTCACCAATGACAGATTCGGACCACAATGGCAGAGGCAAGAGGCAAGGTAGATGGTGTTATTTCAAGTCAAAATAGTCAGTGGGTGGAGGCAGAAAAAGGGGACAAGTTCCATTACAAGGTTAGAGAATTTGCTAATGAATTCCAACTTGCAACTTCAAGAGGAAAAGGGTGGAATACTTAGTCATATGATTCTAGAGAATGGGGACATGAATTCCATACCGATGTAGTCTTGATCTAGGTACTACAGAAGCAAACAATTGATGGAAATACAAAGAAAGAACACATACACGAGAAATAACAGACATCAGAACACACATCACATGAATCTCAAGCTCCATAGTCGAGTCTTCTCATTGAATTATGAGGCCGAGTTCAACACAAGCGCAGAGCAGTAATCTCTCTGAATCTAAAACATCCAACCTTTTGGTCCTCTTCGGAATCTGCCTTTATAGGCTTACAAATCATCAAAATCGTCTAACTAATTCAAAACAGACTTGCACTAGTAATGATGAGGACATTCGAGCTGGGCCACCCAAATCAATAGCCTCTGATTATGTTATGCATGGAGGTAGGGAACCATTTCCACTGGAAAGATGCCAACGGGCCACGGAAGCCACCTGCTCATCCTTTGGATCAGGCCGTTTTGGGTTGATTAGGACAAGTAACTGAAACGGGACCCCCTTCGCAGCCCTCAAACGCGTCATTTTTCTGTGAAAATCTTCATCTCCTACGACCGTGATTTTCTTTGCAAAAATTATTTATATCCGCAATTACCTTTCCACAATACGCAATCCACAATGCGGGCTGCGGAATCTAGAATCTCCATTTTGTGCCTTCTGAAAAATGACCTTTCCACAATTCGCAAAGAGGAATGTGGGATTCGAGAACTCGATTTTATGCCTGCTAGAAAATTGTATTTCCACAATCCGCAATGCGGGATGTAGAACTCGGAAACTTAGTTTTTACATTCTTGGAAAATGACCTTTCCACAATCTGCAATCCGCAATGCGAGATGCAGAACTCAGAAACTTACTTTTTAGCCCCTTCGAAAATCATCTTTCTGCAATCCGCAATGCAGGATGCGGAACTCAGAAACTCACTTTTTCACCCCTTGGAAAATGACCTGTTGGAAGAAACCCCATTTTTGCATCCTCAGAAAATTGATTTTCCGCAATCTGCAATCCACAATGCGGAATGCGGGACACCAGACCGGCGGGCTTGCGGAAAAGAGGGAAGTATCTTGTACCTGCTTGCAGAATGCATTCTCAAACACCAATCTGATCCCGCCATTCAATCCTGGTTGTCGAATATTATTTGGTTGCGGAAGAATCCCTTTACTGCTATTTTTTTCTCATTTTCTTTCTGCGACTTGGTCACATATCTCGGATTTGATTGACACTTAGCTATTCTTGGGTTTCCTGACTCTTTATTTGGTGCAACGGGTCGATGGGTTACCTTGGGGATTTGGTGGGGGATTTCCTTTACCTTCCCTGGCGGAAACCATAATAGGTGTTAATAGAGGATCCAATCGGGGATGTTATCCTCCTTGTGAGGTAGCAAGAACACGTATACTAGTGGCCATCACTCCCCTCCTCTTTCTCCTTCTTCGTATCACAAAAACGGAAACATGACTAATCGAAAATAAATAAAAAATGGAAATGTATAATGGGGGTGGGTCAGCGGACCTAGTTTTTACTTGAAATAACGCTTCAAGAACCATCCATTGACAGGTCTCTTTCCAACTAGTTCATCAGCCTCACCTTGCAAGAAGAAAGCATTATTCCCATGGAGGGTGGTGATTGTATAGGGCCCCTGCCAAAGGTTATCAAAATTTTGGGCCTAGTCTTCTCTTCTAGCATCCCATTTTAATACCAGATCTCCCATTTGGAAATCATTCGCCTTAGTCTTTCTATCAAACGTCTTATTGATTGTATTCTAAGCTTTCGTGGCTTCATCCTATACCCTGTCTCTAATTTCTTGTATTTTCACTAGCTAGTTAGCTCTCCTCAGTTCAGGCCTTGTCTCTTCTTCTTGATCTTGCATTAATCTCATTACAAGCCCTCGGAGGGAATCAGGGAATACCACCTCTGTTCCATATACTAATTTGAAAGAAGAAGTTTTGAGGGATGTTTTAGAGGTGATCTTGTTAGCCCACAGGGAAAAGGTCATCTTGGTATGCCAATCCCTTTTATTTTCTTGCAGCAACTTCTTGATTATCCTCACCAGAATTTTGTTGGAGGATTCTGCCAATCCATTTCCCTAGGGATAGTAAGTAGTAGAATGGCCCAATTTGATGTGGAACTTGTCATGGAACTTGATCATCTTCTTGGATTTGAAATCCTGTTCATTATCGATGATTATTTTAACGGGGCACCCAACCCTAGACATGATATTCTCCTCTAGAAACTTGATTATGACTGTATCTATGGCTTGCTTGGTAGGTATTGCTTCGATCCATTTGGTGAAATAATTAGTGGCATTCAATATCCACCTGTGATGTCTAGAGGATTTGGGGAAAATTTTGCCAATGAAGTCAATCCCCCACTGCTGGAAAGGGGCTTCCACATATATTGGTTTCAAAGGCAAGGAAAAGAGCTTTCTCTTTCCTTCAAAAACTTGGCATTCATGGCACCTGGCTATTTCCTTATAAGCATCCTTGAACATAGTAGGCCAATGGAACCTTGCCCTGAGAATTTTGTTAACAGTGGCCTTCCAATAATGATGTCCTCCACAGACACCTTTGTGAAACTCTTTCAAGGTCACTTTGGCCTCATCTTCCACTATGCAATTCAAGAGGAAACCTCTAGGGTCTTTCCAATAAATACAACCTCCCAGTATGCAAAATCTTGGTGGATATAGCTTTGATTTTTCCCATCTCACGGGGTGCTTGCAAGTTCTGAAAAACATATATAACATCAGAATACCAAGGAGAGGGCAGGAATTTTCCTGATACCTGAGGTAGTGGATATTGGGAAGTTTCTTGCTGCATTTGTGACAGCAGGTTCATACTCATCAAATCCCAATTTGACTCATCCATGAGCCTGGCCAGCCCTTTCCATTTAATAAGCTTTGTAGGTTTGATCTCTAGGTCATATTCCAGTAGCGCAGCTATCCACTTTGCCCTTCTACCTTTTGGATTTGGTTCCATCAATATATCTTTCACAACAGCATTAGGAACATAAGCTACAACATGGGAATGTAGAACATAAACTCTGAAATCCTTTAGAGTTTTGATCATGGCATAGGCTTTCTTTTCCATAATGTTGTATTTTAGCTCATCATCTCTGAGAGCCCTGCTAAATAAAGCTATGGGTTGCTCATCTCCTTCCTGATTTTTCTGTAAAAGCACACCTGCTATGGAGTGCTCAGAGGCAAAAGAAAACATAAGAAATTCCTTATCAAAATATCGGCTGATCAGTACAGTTGCTTCAACAATTTCCCTTTTTATATATTCAAACGCTTACCTAGCCTCGGTAGTCCACCTGAACTGAGTTTCTTTCTTAAGCATTCATGTGATAATCCTCATGATCTCTGCAAAATTGGGAATAAATCTCCTTATGAAATTCATTGTGCCTAGGAAAGATTGGATTTCCTTTTTACTCCTGGGGAGCTCAATTTTCTGTATTGCATCTATTATTTCTGGGTCAATTTTTATCCCATCTTTAGATATTATGTGGCCCAGCAGCTTCCCCTCTTGCATGGCAACATTTGACTTTTTAGGGTTCAAAGAGATTCCAAATTTTCTGCACTTGGTGCAAATATTTTAGATGTTCTGCATCAGATTTAGAATATAGAGTGATGTCATCCATGTAGACAACTACAAATTTTTCTTTCTCTCCTGCAAAAGCTATGTCCATAGCTCTTTGGAATGTGTCTCTTGCATTCAATAGACTGAAGGGCATCTTTGCATACATGAAGGTTCCCTAGGTGTGGTAAAGGTTGTCTTGCTATGGTCTTATGGCTACACCTTAATTTGGTTGTACCCTGAAAATCCATTTAGCATGGACATTATTGCTGCCCCTACAACCTTCTGCAAAATGTGGTCCATTTTGGGCAAGGGGTAGTTGTCTTTTAGGGACACCTTGTTGAGATTTCTAAATTCAATACACAGTCTGATTTCACCATTCTTTTTCCTCACTGGGACTATGTTGGCTACCACTTCAAAAACTTCAAAGAGACTATGATTTTAGCCTCATACAACCTCTTTACCTCTTTTTCTATCAGCGGAAGCAGCATGGGGTTCATCCTTCTCGACTTCTGCTTGAATGGATTATCCCCTATTTTGACTGGTATGGTATGCTGGATGACGATTGTGTCATATTCTTTCATATCTTCGTAGCACCATGCAAACACATCAGAAAACTTTCTCATTAAATCTATATAGTCTTTTTTGATACCTGGGGCCAAATATTTTGATAGTTTGACATTTTGGGTTCTTCATTGCTCCCAATGTTACAGTCTTCTATTTCTTTTGGGTTTGTGATGCAGGAGCATCGGGACCTAGGAAGATCATTCAAAGTTGATCGACATGGAGAAGGCCGACTAGAGGGAGTGCCGACGACCACTGGTGTGGAAGAGAAAATTGGTTGTCGAAGTCAATGAGTCGAGCAGGAACAGTCAATATGTGATCAATAGGAATATGCGAAAGGTCGAGAGTTGACATGTTGGGGTCGACAGACGACAGATTTGCAATGGAAGGCATTGTGGATCGATAGGTTTGGGCTTGACTCACCAAGTGAGGAGGAAGGGGCGGATTGGCGAAGCCTGAAAGTGAGAAGGGAAGCCGACAGGTATGTCGAAGGCTGACGGAAGATAGTATGGTCGACGTTTTGATAAGACCGACTACTATATCAGTTTCAGGAGGATGCACAGAAGTCAAGCAGAGTACTTGGCACCCGTTTGGGGTTGCTAAGGAAGTTATGAGCAGTTATTGCAGGTGGTTGGGATCGTGACAGATGTCAACACAGGTGGATATTGTGCAGCACGGCAGAGGCCTTGACAATTGCAGGTCTGCAGGATCAAGGAGATTGGCGGACAGAGGAAGCGTGTCTCGGGGGTCGGTGTGATCTCGAGAACAACAACAGTAGAGTAAAATACCAATGCGCAGGCATATGAGAGGGAGTTAGTTCGATCAGCAGAGGATCGAGAGAGAAGAGTTTGGAAGTGGATCTATAGATTGGAGAGAATAGTCACACATCTACTGAACGCAGGGAGACTAAAGCCATAACTCATAGTTCCGCAGCGAACCAGGAGAGGGTGAAGGTCGACACACTGAGAGAACACACCATTTACTTCTGTATTGTAATAGGTTGAGGCCGACATAGTTAGTTTTTTTACATTCCTTGCAATTTGCATTGTAACCGAGTGATTTGAAGTAATAGAAGACACTTCTGGCATCCTGTTTACATCTAGTTCATGTGAGTGTGTGGTTGTGTCATGTGTTATCGTTAAGCAAGAACCCTTGTCGGGGTGACCTTGCGTCAAGTGGTATCAGAGCAGGAAGAGAATCTAGTGTGCAAGTGTGTTAACAGCTTCAGCTACAGCTGGGTAGAGTTGTGCATGACTTGTGAAAGCCTGGTTGCAATTGGATGAGTGGGAGTTTCAGCTGAGGTTGAAAATGGCTCACAGAGGCATTAATGTCTGAGGAGTTGGACGAAGAGCGCATGGCGCAGCAGTCACAGTTGATCGTGAGATGTTAGACGAGTGTGTTTGAACCATGCGAACTTTGAATAATGAAGTCATATCGATCAAAGAAATCCAAAGGCGTGGTTGTATTCCTGATGCATTAGACCACAGCGATGAGGAGGTCGAGAGGTGGAAGCATGGGAAGTAGCAGGAGAAGAACCAGAAGAAAAAATCATCAAGCTTCTGATGGATATGAAGGGTCGGGAAAAGATGGATGTACGTACCTACTCGGGAAGTCTAGATCCAGAAGACTTGATCTACTGGTTCCGAGAAATGGAGAAATACTTCGACATAGAGTAGATTGAGGATCCCAGGTGGGTTAAGAATACATATCTGAGGTTGAAGGGTCACGCCTCTCTGTGGTGGGACAATGTGCAGGCTAACAGAGTCAAGAAGGGAAAGGAGAAAATCAAGTCTTGGGACAGGATGGTCGCCAAGCTGAAAGGGAAGTTATTTCCGAATGACTATGTGATTTCCTTGTTTCAGAAGTTGCATAACTTTTGACAAAAAGAGATGACCATGAAAGAGTACATGGAAGAGTTCTAGCGATTGTCGATAAGGCCGGGACAAACCGACGAAGGAGAAGAAGTTGTCGCTAGGTATGTGAACGGATTGAAATATGCCATTCAAGACGAGTTGAGCATGTCAAGATTGAGAGCGGTCGGTGAAGCCTACCAGTTAGCTCTGAAGGCAGAAGAGAAATTGTCGAGAAAATCTGCGGCGACCAAAGGTAGGATCACTGGACGGGGTGCAAAGACTATTTGCATGAAAGGACAAAGTAGCAGATACAGGAAGGAATCTGTCAAAGACAACCGACATATGGAAGGGACATCGATAAGAGAGAAGACATAAGAAAACTTACGGGATGGTCGAGGTGCATATGGTCGAAGTGGTCCATCTGACATAAAAGGAGCTGACAGACCATCCATAATCTGTTACAAGTGTCAAGGACTCGAACACAAGACATATGAATGCCTAGAGAACCTACATGTTGTAGAGGAGTCGAAGAGATTAGCAAGGTGACGAGAGGGAGGAGTTGACATCCGACAGCAATGAAAGTGGGAAAAGAAAGAGTCATGCCATGACAGCTAGCAAAACGTTGGTTCAGGACGACTAACGTAAAGAGAAAGAGCCACCACAGTGAAAGGCTATCTTTCGAACTAGAGTGTGAATCAGTGATTGGCATTACAAGACCATAGTTGATGGTGGAAGCACTAAGAATCTTGTGTCGAGAGAGGTCATCGACAAAGCGGGACTGAAGTGTCGGGAACACCCACACCCATACAAGATCTCGTGGTTGCAGAAAGGACACCATGTGAAGGTGACCAGACAGTGCCTGATAAACTTCAAGGTCGGGAAGCTTGAAGACAGTGTACTGTGCGATGTAATCCCAATGGACGCATGTCATCTGTTTTTAGGGAGTCCATGGTAGTATGATCGGAAGATGATCTATGATGGTCGAGCCAACACAGTCACAGTGTGGAAGAATGGCATGCGGAGGACTCTGAATCCAAAATAGGAGGAGAAAGCCGACTGTAGGCAAGGTGAGAGCAACTATTAGGAAAAGTGAGTGCTGATGTGTTCAGGGAAAGAATTCCTCGCGGAAGAGGAAAAGCAGTTGGGATGTTTCGCCATCATTCTGAAAGGGCCATGTGTTGAGAGGTCGACAATGGAGAGAATTCCGATCGAATTCGAAGGGATGCTCGACGAGTTCAGGAGCATAGTATTCGACGAGGCACCAACAAGATTGCCACCGACGAGAAGCATATCCCATCAAATCGACTTGATTCCAGGATCGAGTTTGCAAAACAAGGCACCGCATAGAATGAGTTCGATAGAAGGTCAAGAAATCAATCAACAGGTCCAAGAGTTATTGGATAGAGGATTGATCAAAGAAAGTCAGAGTCTATGTGTAGTACCAACAGTACTAGCACCGAAGAAGGGTGTAGAATGGAGGATGTGTACAGAATCCAAAGCCATCAACAGGATCGCGATCAAATATCGGTTTCCATTTCTGAGAATGGACGACTTGATGGATTGATTGAGTGGATCAAAGTACTTCACGAAGATTGACCTGAAGAGCGGTTATCACCAGATTCAGGTTAGAGAAGGATATGAATGGAAAAAAACATTCAAGACGAAGGAAGGGTTGTATGAGTGGTTAGTCATGCCAATTGGATTAACTAATGCACCCGGTACATTCATGCGATTAATGAATGAGGTACTGAAACCATTCTTGGAAAAAAAATTCGTAGTCTACCTAGATGACATTCTGATTTTCAGTCAAACCAAGATAGAGCACTTGGAGCACATTCAACGGGTATTGCAAAAGTTGCAGGAAGAGAAGTTGATGGTGAACCTACAAAAGTGTTTCTTCATGAAGGAAGAACTGGTGTACTTGGTATTTGTAATCTCAGGTAAGGGTCTAGTGATGGACCCAGAAAAGGTGAAGGCAATATTGGATTGGCCAGAACCGATAAGTGCGACTGGAGTAAGGAGTTTCCATGGACTTTCCAGTTTCTACAGGAATTTCATTCGGGGATTAAGTCAGATTTGTGCACCTTTGACAGAGTGCATGCGAAAAAGGGAGTTTAAGTGGATGGAATCTACCCAGTGAGCTTTCGACAAGTTGAAGGAAAAGGTCACTGAGATCCCACTGTTAGCGCTCCGAGATTTCGAAAAAAAATTCCAGGTCGATTGCGACGCGAGTGGAATGGAAATTGGAGCAGTGTTGAGCCAGGAGGGTTGACCAATTGCATTCTTCAGTGAGAATTTGGATGATGCGAAGCGGAAATATTCGTTCTATGACCAGGAATTTTATGCTATTGTCCAAGCATTGAAGAAGTGGAGGCATTATTTGTTTCCCAAGGAGTTTATGTTATACACGGATCACCAAGCACTGAGGTATTTGAATACTCAGTTGAAGTTGAATCAGCAACACATGAAATGGGTCGAGTTCCTATAGGGATATACTTTCATGTTGTGACATAAGTAGGGAAATTCAAAAAAGGTTGATGACGCACTGAGTCGAAGAGTTGCATTGCTGAACACGATGATAGTTCAGGCAACAGGAATAGAGTTGGTGAAAGCAGAGTATGCGACTGACGGGGATTTTGAGAAAGCATGGGAGGCCTGTCGTGAACCATGGAGTGTTGACAGAACTCCATACTTGGATTATTTCATCCAAGAGGGATACCTTTTCAAGGGAAAAAAGTTGTGTATTCCCATAGGATCCATAAGGGAGAACCTAATCCGAGAGTTACATAGTGACGGATTAGCGAGTCATTTTGGCATCGACAAGACCAAGGCATTGGTCGAAGAAAAGTATTATTGGCCAGGAATGAAGACAGATGTCGGGAAGTGGGTACGACAGTGTCGAGTTTTCTAGATGGAAAAAGGAAGAAGTCAGAATATGGGGTTGTACACACCATTACCTGTACCGGATACCCCATGGGAGCACCTAAGCATGGATTTTGTGCTAAGATTATCGAAGACACAGTAAGGAAGTGATTCAATATTTGTTGTGGTTGACATATTTTTGAATATGGCACACTTTATTCCATGTCGGAAGACAAGTAATGCCACAAGCATTGATGTACTATTCTTCAAGGAGATATTCAGATTGCATGGGTTTCTGAAGAGTATCACGCCGGATAGAGATACCAAGTTTATGGGGCATTTCTGGAGAACCCTATGGACACAAATGGACACGAGGTTGCAGTTTAGCTCAGCATATCATCCGTAGACAGACAGACAGACCGAGGTAGTGAACAGAAGTTTGGGAAACCTTCTGAGGTGTTTGACAGCTGACAGACCCAAGCAGTGGGAGAATGTGTTGGTGCAAGCAAAGTTCGCATACAACAATTCTATGAATCAGTCGACAGGTTTGAGCCCATTCCATATTGTTCATGGAGTGGTGGATTTGGTCAAGTTACCGATAGAAATCAGGAAAAGTGTGAATGTAGAATCATTCGCAGAGCATATGAAAGAAGTGCATGAATATTTGTGAAAGTGCATAGAGAAGAGTAATGCGGCATACAAGTTGAGAGCCGACAGGAAGAAGAGGCTACAGTCGTTCAGTGAAGGAGACTTAGTCTATGCACATTTGCGGAAGGAGATATTTCCGACAGGAACCTATAACAAGTTGAAGCTTAGGAAGATTCGACCATGTAAGAATCTGAAGAATATTTCGGACAATGCTTATGTGTTGGAGTTGCCGAAGGATGTGAGCATTTCACCAACGTTCAATGTCTCAGATCTGTACAAGATTGAAGAAGGTTATATCAGTGGAAGCGCAAAAGTGTTGAACATCGATTGGATGGTGCAGATTCCAAACCGACACAAGGAGGAAATCGCAAAAGTAATAGAGGAACGCGAAGTCGGGCGTACGCACAGTTTGCGAAAGAAGGAATACCTAGTGCGATGGAAAGATGATGAGTTGCATGAGGCAACATGGATTTCTGAAGAAGAGTTCAAAAGACTAACGAAGAAATCGAGTTCTTTTTCACCTGGGGAGTCTGATGCAGGAGCATCGAGACCTAGGCAGATCAGTCGAAGTTGATTGACATCGAGAAGGCTGACCAGAGGGAGTGCCGATGACCACTAGTGTAGAAGAGTAAATTGGTTGTCGAAGTAAGTGAGTCGAGCAGGAACAGTCGATATGCGATCGACAAGAAGATGCGAAAGGTCGAGAGTCAACATGTTGGGGTCAACAGACGACAGAGTTGCAGCGGAAGGCGTCGTGGTTCGACATGTTGTTGAATCATGACTTCAACAGGTTTGGGCATGAGCCAAGCGAGGAGGAAGGAGCAGATTGGCGAAGCCTGAAAGTGTGAAGGGAAGCCGACAGGTATGTCGAAGGCTGACGGAAGACAATATGGTCGACGTTATGATAAGATCGACTACTGTAGCAGTGTCAGAAGGACACGCAGAATTCAAGCAGAGTACTTGGTAGCCGTTTGAGGTTGATAAGGAAGTTATGAGCAGTTATTGCAGGTGGTTGGGATCGTGACAGATGAAAAAACAGGTGGAGATTGTGCAACACGGTAGAGATGCTGACAATTTTAGGTTTGTAGGATCAAGGAGATTGACGGATAGAGGAAGCGTGTCTCGGGGGTCGGAATGATATTGGGAACAACAGTAGTAGAGTAAAAGACCAGTGTACGGGAACAGGAGAGGGATTCAGTTCGATCATCAGAGGATCAAGAGAATAGAGTTCGGAAGTGGATCTATATATTGGAGAGAACAGACACAGATCTACCAAACACGGGGAGACTGAATCCATATCTCATAGTTCCGCAGTGAACCGGGAGAGGGTGAAGGTCGACACACTGAGAGAGCACACCATTACTTTTGTATTGTAATAGGATGAGGCCGACATAGTTAGTTTTTTTATTTTCCTTGCAATTTTCATTGTAACTGAGTGATTTGAAGTAATAGAAGCCACTTATGGCATCTTGTTTACATCTAGTTCATGTGAGCGTGTGGTTGTGTCATTTGTTATCGTTAAGCAAGAACCCTTTTCGCGGTGACCCTTCGCCATTTTGGAGCAACCTTGTGATCCTTGGCCATATCATTTTCATCAAATAGTCTTTCCAGTGGGACCAATCCTTTGGGTATGTAGTTTCTTTTTAGCTGCAAAATCTCTTTTCCTCCCAAATTAGTTTTGAGCTCTGGTAGATCAGGCTCCCACTCCTCAAATTCACAGTCCTCTTGATCAATATAGATATTGGAAAATTCTGCAGTCATCTCCAGAAATTTCCTAATTTTTTGGTCATCTTCAAATATTTTCCAATGCTTTGTATTGTCCGGGATAGAGGGTCTATGCCTTATATTAATCATATGATTCCTAGCAGTATAGGCAGGGAGTTGAAACCTGCTAGCGGAGCTGGATAGAATGTCTTCTATTTCATTTTGCTCCCTAGGAATGAAAGAAATATGATGTTCTATGAAGAAATTGTCAAACAGATCCCACACAGCATTTTTGTAAGCCCTCAACTTGGGGTGTTTCACCTCATAGTTGTCATTCACTTGTTGGATTATCAACTCTGCATCTCCATAGACCTTGATCTTCTTAGCTTTCAGGCCTTTGAGTACATTCAAGCCCAATAGCAGAGATTCATATTCTGCCACATTATTTGAACAGTCAAACATTAGCTTGGAAATATGAAATATGGCGCATGCATTTCCCTCGTCTGGAGGGATGATCCATATTCCTGCTCCAGCTCCTTCTTTATTTACAGCTCCATCAAATCTCATGACCCAGTGATCTTATTTTTAGAGGGTGACCATGGCCTCTATTTCCAATTTTGATTTCTCATTACTGCCTTCTTCCATTCGCTTCCCATCGTTCTCTGCGTTGGTTGAGCTGTCAAGGCACTATACCCCACTCCCACCATTAGCTTCATCATTTGGTTCATGTAACTTGGAAACTTTTACACTTTCTTCCTCTGAACCTGGATCATAGCAAAGAATTGAGGAACCTACATCTGTGGCTACGAAAAATATGGGGTGGTTATCAGGCATGTCCTTGTTGCTTACTATGTACGACAGCCTTCTTCTTTCCCCAAAGATGGGGATAGTGGCATAAGACATGTCCATTTGCATGGTTCCCTTTAAATTGGTTGTCCAATACCTAGACAACAACATCCCAAACTTAGGTGGAATATCAACCACTACCACATCCATGATCATATTCTTCTGAGGTATCTGGGTCAGTGAAACCACCATGTCTTTAATCATCCATGTACATGGAACTCTTTTAGAATCAAAGGAGAACATATATCTATAGGGCCTTATTATTTCTAACCCTAGATTCTCCACCACTGAACTTGGCATGAGGTTAAGAGAGGCTCCTGAATCAAACATGGCATTGTGCAGGATATGGTCATGTATGTTGAGACTGATATAGAAAGGAGGGACATCAATTTCTAAGGAATTTTCTACATGGGGACCAAATAGAAGAGTGGGTTTGTCATCATGCAAGTTGAGAGTATCAGGTTGCTTTCCTTCTCCACCATTTACTACTTTTAGAATCTGTTCTTTGTATTCCGAGTTTTTGACCAACTCATTTAAGGGGATGGAGATCTTAATATTATATATTTAATTTTCCAAACTAAAAGCAGCATGGACCCTCTCTGTTGTCTTTTTATTTCCTTCATCTCCCCATTCTAGACTCTTTCTAGGAGGTTATGTCCCCTTCCCACGAGTCTCATAAGATATTGTAATTTTTGGGTCCTTTTTCCTAGAGATTTCTTCTCTTTGTATCCGAGAAGAAGATGGATCACCAACAACCTTTCCTCGATCTACCGTTGTTTTTCTACTTCTCAAATTATGCTGCCTCTCAAACTCACAGATTGCGTTGTGGATCCCTCTTTGGTATTGGTCAGATTCTGATTCTCCTAGGACATCATCTGACTGCAGGGAAGACTAGTCATGTTCATCTTTAGTCAAATAGAACTATGGTTAGATTTGATCAAAGAGATGGATTTGGTCTTCAACATGTCTATCTTCCACTTCTTCATATATGAATTTATCATCAAAAGGTGGTCTGATTGGTTGATTCTCGGTATTTCTAGGGTCTCTTGGCTCTCTAGGTCTTCCTTGTGGGGAAAGGGGCCTTCTGAGATTGTTATTTCTAGCTTGAGGCTCTAGGTTTTCTCTGGCATGAGGTCTACTGTCAAGGGAGATCCTATCCACCAGTCTTTCCATAGTTCTCATCATCTACTCAAATTTGGCATCCATGGATTGGGATGTGGAAGGTTGCACTGCTTCATTACATCTCTTTTTATCAGCTTTAGTTATGTGCTTCATTTTACCCGAGACCATCAAGTTGGCTTCCACTTCTAATGCATCTTTCAGCATATTAGAGAGAGTGGCATATCTCCTTTCTCTCAACATGAGAGCAAAGTAACTGTCAAAATAGTTGGCGAAATGAAGCTTGGCTGCCCCCACAGGAGGTTTTATGTCCACAGGGATAGAATTGTAAACTCTCATGAACCTGGCTGAGAATTATTAGACAATCTCAACATTTGTTTTCTTTGTATTTTCATATTGAGTGAGAATCTGGAGAGGATTTTTTTTATCCTGCCATCTGGCTAGGAAAGATTCTTCAAATATTTCATAGGTAGCAATTCCTCCATTTGGAAGGGCCTTAAACCATTTCTTCACTTCCCCTGGAAGGATTTGGGAAAACAACCTCATCTTAACATCATCTTCATCCACCTCTTCAAGGTCCGTGAAATCATTGAACTGGTCTATATGTTGTTGCGCAGAAAAATTTTCCCTCCCCATTGAATCTTGTGAGGCGTTGGGCGTAGCCCACAGGTAGGTAATTAAGATTCGCTGGGAGGGATAGAGGGTATATCGGGAAGCAATGGCTCTTGGGTTTGATTTGGGGCAGAGGGAGAAGCATCAAGAGTAATGACGGGTATTACAATGGTAACACTGGGGATAGCAGGAGAAGTATTCAAGACTTGGGTACTTTGGCCAGTAGCTTTAACGAAGGGAAACAGGCCACTAGTTTCTTCCCAGGCTTGTAAATTTTCCCACAAAGCACTCAGGAAATGGGTCTGGAATCTTCTCTGGTCAAACAAGGATTCTCTTAGATCAGTCTCAGACCTAGATCTAAATGGGTAAGACTCGGTCCTTAAACTATAAGGGACGCTTTCTATAGTATATGCCTCTTTTTTGGGTAAAGAAAAGGACCTAGTTAATAGAGAAATACATGTTTGGTCTTTATTTGCTTTCTCGATGACCTTATCCAGGTCCAAAGTAACCTTTGGTAGCTCGAGATATGGATGAATTCTGGTAGGTATCCTCCTGGGAGCCAGACCTCCTCTTAGGAGTTCACTGATTCGAAATATGGACTCGCCACGAGAATAATACACAATCCTCTTGGTGTCTGAGGACTGTTCACCCTCAGCAATCAGCTCTGATCTAATACAAATTTTAAAGTAAGATCGACCTCCAGTGGAATTTCCTATTTGAGAGTTGGAGTAGCCAGGGAAAATGATACAACCTCAGAACTTTAGACTCTCTATTTTCCCTCAGAGGTCCGATTTTATACTGTGAAAACCAGAGATTCTCCCCAACCAAGTCGCCATAATGTTATCACTCAATATTTCCCTGGGTTGTGGTAGGAAATACCATGAGGTAACTGTTGCAAACCAATATTTAGTGGACGAAAACTAACCTTTCCAACCACAGAGAGGCATCTCTATTTAGTGCTTCCAGCAACAGGATATAGCTTGAATGGGCTGGGTTATTTGTAAAAGTGGTGGTTAGACCTTCAGGTAATGAATTAAAGGGGTTTTTTCATTTGGTTGGGGTTAAGAACAGGAGGACAGATGGGAATGGAGTCAACTTCGGTGGGTTTACTATCACCAATGACAGATTCAGACCACAATGGCAGAGGAAAGAGGAAAGGTAGATGGTGTTCTTTCAAGTCAAAACAAACAGTAGGTGGAGGAAGAAAAAGGGGACAAGTTCCATTACAAGGTTAGAGCATTTGTGAATGAATTCCAACCTACAACTTCAAGAGGAAAAGGGTGGAATGCCTAGTCATATGATTCTAGAGCATGGGGGACATGAATTCCAAACCATCTAGTCTTGATCTAGGTACTGCAGAAGCAAACAATTGATGGAAATGCAAAGCAAGAACACATACATGAGAAATAACAGACATCAAAACACACATCACATGAATCTCAAGCTCTAGAATCGGGTCTTCTCATTGAATTAAGAGGTCGAGTTCAACACAAGCGCAAAGCAGTAATCTCTATGAATCTAAAACATCCAACCTTTTGGTCCTCTTCAGAACCTTCCTTTATAGGCTTACAAAACATCAAAATCGTCTAACTAATTCAAAACAGACTTGCACCGGTAATGATGAGGTCGTTCGAGCTGGGACTCCTGAATCAACAGCCTCTGATTCTATTATGCATGAAGGTAGGGAATCATTTACGCTGGTATTGCGCCATTGGACCACGGAAGCCACTTGCTCGTCCGTCAGATCAGTTCGTTTTGGGTTGATTAGGATAGGTAATTGAAATAGGCCCCCCTTCGCCGCTCTCAAATGCGCCATTTTTCTGTGAAAATATTCATTTCCTACAACTGCAATTTGCTCTGCAAAAATTCTTTAGATACACAATTACCTTTCCGCAATGCGGGCTATGGAATCCAGAATCTCCATTTTGTGCCTTCTGAAAAATTATCTTTCCACAATGTGGAATGTGGGATTTGGAAACTCGATTTTATGCCTGCTGGAAAATTGCCTTTACGCAATTTGCAATGCAGGATGCGGAACTCAAAAACTTACTTTTTGCATTCCTGGAAAATGACCTTTCCGCAATCCACAATGCATGATGCGGAACTCGAAAACTTACTTTTTCGCCCCTTGGAAAATCATCTTTTCCGCAATCCGCAATCTCCAATGTGGTATGCGGAACTCAGACACTCACTTTTTTCCCCTTGGAAAATGACCTTTCCACAATCGGAAACCCCATTTTTACATCCTTGGAAAATTTCTTTTCTGCAATCCGCAATCCGCAATGTGGAATGCGGGACATCGGACCGGCGGGCTTGCGGGAAAGCGAGAAGTCTCTTGTACCTACTTGCGGAATGCGTTCTCAACCATTGATCTGATCCCGCCATTCAATCTTGGTCGTCTAATCTTAAATGGTTGCGGAAGAATCCCTTTACTGCTATTTTTTTCTCATTTTCTCATTGCGGCTCGGTCACATAGCTCAGATTTGCTTGACACTTAGCTATTCTTGGGTTTCCTGACTCTTTATTTGGTGCAACAAGTCAATGGGTGACCTTGGGGATTTGGTGGGGGATTTCCTTTACCTTCCCTGGTGGAAACCATAATAGGTGTTAACAGGGTACATTACAGTCCTCCCCACCCAAGATTGCTTACCCTCAAGAAATTCCAAACTGGGATGCTACAAAATTTGTTCCTCTTCCCATGTGGCATCCTCACTTGGAAAATCTTTCCATTGTACCAAATAATCTCTTATCATTCTGCTCCTCAATTTCCTTTCTCTTGTCTTCAAAAAAATTTCTAGAATAAGTATGAGTTGTCCTTCATCATCTAATAGAGGGAGTGTTTCTAAAATAGAAATTTGTTGACCAATATCCTTCTTAAGTCATGAAACATGAAATACATTGTGGATTTTTCTACCTTCCAGAAGTTCTAACTCATAAGCTACCTCCCCAACTTTTAGAACTATCTTGTATGGACCATAATACCTCAGTTTAATCTTTTATGATCCTTTCCATTTTAAGGAGGTTTTCTTATATGGATGCATCCTCAAATAAACCATACCATTCACTTGAAAATTTCTTTCCTCCCTATGTTGATCCACATACTATTTTTGTTGATTTTGGGCAACCTACATATTTTCTTTTAGAAGCTTCAAAATCTCTTGACTTTCCTCAACCCAATATTTAGCTTTTGGGGCTCTACTATCACCAAAAATGTGATCAACAAAGGTGAGTGTTTCATAACCGTAAAGTGCTTTGAAAGGAGACATTCCAATGGACATATGGAAAGTAGTATTGTAGCAAAAACTCACCCAAGTGTAACCATTTAACCCATGCTTTCTGTTGCTCACCAACATAGTTAATAAAGTACCCCTCCAACCATTGGTTCACCCTTTCTGTTTTCCCATCATTTTGAGGATGATATCTTGTGCTATGAGTCAATTGAGTGCCCACCAACTTGAAGAGTTCTTTCCAAAAATCGCTCATAAATCTATTATCCCTGTCACTCACAATGTTTTTGGGAAGTCCATGCAATCTGAAAATATCTCTAAAGAATAGATAAGCCACTTGTGCAATAGTAAAGGATGATGTAATAGCAAATAAATGAGAAAATTTGGTGATTCTATCCGCCGCAACATAAATACAATCCTTACCAAAGCCTTGGGCAAACCTGTGATGAAATCCATTGAGATGCTTTCCCATTTTTGTTATGAAATGGGAAATGGTTGAAATAGACCAGCAGGATGGGTGTGTCCAACTTTGTTTTGTTGACTATATTGAATTCATTCACATACTTTATAACATCTTCCTTTATCCCTTTCCAAGAGAACCTTTGCCTTAATTTCCTATATGTTTTAAAGAAACCAGGGTGGCCTGGTAAAGGAGAATCATGAGCTTCCTTCAATATCTTGTGCTTTAGGTTCTAACCATGAACCAAGTATATTCGGTCCTTATAGTAGATTAGTCCATTCAATATCTTGTATATATCATCTCCTTTGACCCCATCTAACACATCACAAGCAAAACTATCTTTGGCATACTCTAATATTAGCATATCTTTCCAATCTTTTGAAACGTCCATAAGGGAAAATGAAGGTCTCCTAGACAATGCATCTGCTACAATATTATTCTTCCCTTTTTCATATTCAATGTCAAAATCAAAATCTTGGACCTTACTTACCCATTTTTTTTTCCTTTCATTGAGATCCTTTTGTGTGAGGAAATGCCTTAAACTGTTATGATCAGTTTCGACCAAAAAACTTGTTCCCCACCAGATATTGTCTAAACTTGGCCAAGGCATGCATGATGGATAACATTTATTTGTCATATATGGAGTAGAGCTTCTCATGTTTCTGCAATGTTCTGCTCTCAAAATATATGGTGTGTTTATTTTGCTTTAGGACTGCCCCTATTCCTTCTCCTAATGCATCACATTCCAAAACAAATGGTTTAGAAAAATATGGTAATGCAAGTACTGGAAAACTACTCATTACCTCTTTCATTCTTTGGAAATCCTTTTCAGCCTCTTCATCCCATTTGAAAGCATCATTCTTGGTCAAATCAGTAAGGGGAGCAGCTAGTTTGGAAAACCCCTTCACAAAATTCCTATAGTAAGTGCATATCCCAATGAAGCCTCTCAATTCAGTGATGTTCTTGGGTGATGGACATTCAAGAATAGCCTTTATTTTCTCCAAGTGCACCTTTACTCCATCTTTCCCAATGATGTGCTCAAGATACAAAACTTCTTTCAACCCAAATTCACACTTGGACAACTTAGCAAACAAAGATTGTTCATGCAAGATTTTCAATACAACTTCTAAATGGTGCAAATGTTCCTCCCATGTCTTACTGTAAATTAAAATATCATCAAAGGAAACCAAAACAAACTTATGGAGTTGCTTGCAAAATATTTTGTTCGTGCGTGATTGGAAGGTGGTTGGAGCATTGGTCAAACCAAAAGGCATGACAAGAAATTCGAAATGACCATAGTGACATCTGAAGGCAGTTTTTTGCACATCCTCCTCATTCATTTGAATCTTATGGTAACCATATCTAAGATCAATTTTGGAGAATAACTTTGCTCCAAATAGCTCATCCATGAGCTCATATATTCTAGGGATGGGATATCTATTCTTTATTTTATTCTTGTTTAGAGCTCTAAAATCAATGCACATCCTAGGGGTTTCATCCTTTTTCTTCACCAAAAAAACTGAAGAAACATAGGGACTTGAGCTTGGTCCAATGAGTCACAATCCCAAGAGCTCTTGAATAGACTTCTCACTCCCATATTTGAACCTTTTTGGGTGTCTATATGGATGTATTTATATAGGTGAAGTACCCACCTCCAAAACAATGGTGTGCTCAACTCCTCTGTCAAGTGGCCTTCCAGGAGGAAGGTCTCCAAAAACACTTTCATATTTGTGTAGTAGTTTCCTTATCTCCATTGGATGTTCTGAAATATTTATGTTTTGATTGGGGGAAGTGATGAAACATTCAGCAGCCCATTCAATATCCTTATGCCTCTATATGGACCTCATACTGTGGGAAGACACCACTTGATTTGGATAGGTGTGCATTCCTCTCACTACCCTTTGTTTTCCTTTCGAATCTTTGAATTTCATTTCAGGTATTTGGTAGTTCAATGCATGTTCCCCTATAGAGTACAACCATTGCACTCCCAAGGCCACATTTGTATCAGCAACATCCACCACATAAAAGCTATCATAAAATGTGTAATTTCCTATGGTGAGCTGTAGCTTTGGAATCCATGTTTTGCATTCCATAGAATTGTTACCTGGAATGATGACTATGAACCCATCAAATGATTTAGTAGGTAACATCCTCCTCTACACCAAATCCACACCAACGAAGTTATGAGTTGCTCCTCCATCTACCAATACAGAAACTCTTTGCCCTTGTACCACTCCCTTGCATTGAATGGTGTGAAAATGAGGCACTCCTAAAAGCAATGCCATTCTCCCTTTTTCAGGTGATGGATGATCTTATTTTGCTATATCATATCCCACTTCTTGGGATGAAAATTGTTCTTCTTCCTCCATGTCCCCTTCACCTTCATCATCAGAAAATACTCCAATGAATTGTGCTTTCCCCTTAGCACATTTATGCCCTAGTAGCCATGGTTGGAAGCATGTGTAACATAGTTTCTTTATTTTGATTTCTTCCTTGCTTGGTCCGTCTTTCTTGTCCTTTCCAAATGCATATTTTTTCCATGACTTCTTCTCAAATCTGAACTTGGAAAGAAATTTGGGCTTGGGGGGATACTTTGTCTTGGGTAGCACATTTTGCAGATCTCTAGACAAGTTCATGGCATCTTTAAATGAAGTAGGTCTGTGGGATTTAACTAAACCCTTCAAAGTTTCATCCAAACCTTCAATAAAGAAAAATACCAATCGAACCATAGATATATCAGCCACCTTAACTGATAGCTTTTGAAATTCCAACATGTACTCATCAGGGGTTCCAATTCGCTTCAACTGTGCTAGTTCCTTGAAAGGCATTTGGGGGTCTTTTTGCTCAAATATTTCCAATAACATGTTAACAAATTCTTCATATGTTGTAACCTCGTCATGTCCCAAATTTTTAATTCCATGGAACCACCAATCATTGGTTTCTCCCTCAAGATGCAAAATAGCCATTTTTAGAGCATCCTCTTCAACCATTGGATTCAGCTGAAAATATACATCTAACTTTTGTATCCAAGTATTTGCAGAACTTTGAGATGAGCCATCAAAGCTAGGAAGGGGAATTTTACCTATGGAATAATTCAATTCTTTATTTTTAAAGGAGTTCTATTACCACCTCTCATTTGGAGCTTGTTTGAGACAGTAAAGAATCGATCAAATGGTAAGGTCCTTCTATAATCTTCACTCAATTGCTGCCATTCTGCTATAAATTCATTCATTCCATATTGGATGTTAGGATCCTCTTTGGGCTCAAGAAACTTAGGTGTGGTAGCTCTTATTGAGCTATGAAATTCATTGGGTCGGTCATGTGGTCCTCTCTTTGAGAAAATGCTTTCACCAAATGCCTTCTTTCCCTCGAAAGGAGAACTAATGTTGCCTCCTAATGCCAATTTGCTTCCAATTTGACTAGCCATCAATTTGAACCCTTTCATTATATGCATTTTCATGTCCTCAAAAAATGGTTTCATGAATTTGCTAAACTCCACTTTCTACTCCATATATGAGGTTCATTTCTCATCCTTAGTCATAGTTTCAACAAAGAGCACCTCTTCTCCTACTTCTTCCTCTTCACTAGAGGTACTTTCAGTTTCGGTTTCTAAGGGTGGGGGATGACTTATTGACCTCATAAATGGTCACCAGAATCAGGTGCAAGGACCATGCTCTGATACCACTTGTAGTGTCCCTTTTTAATAATTTGGAAAATTTGGAAAAATTGCAATTTTTGGTCAAATTCGAACCTTGGACTAGTGGTGACTCAAATGCTTCCAAATGGATCCTAAGGATTTCTAATTGGGTCTGAAGCTATTTGAAGGATATATGGACATAAAAATGAATCTGATGGGTGCTTGCACACCCTCAAAATACTTCTACAAAATTCATTTAAACTCAGGAGAAATTTGGGAATTTTACTAGTAATTTCGAGGTTCAAACCCCCAAGGGTAGAGGTCACTAATGGCTTCCCAAATGCAGTAAAACCCTACCAAATTTCAGTACAGAGAAATTTATTAGTTATATGACTTCTATGGGCACCCAAATGCATCATTAATCAGTTCCTAAAGGCTGATTCAACTCCTATAAATCATAGATTTGTAGACATGTCTTCACATAGGTGGAAATTATAGGAAAATGCTATAACTTGCTATGAAATTTGAGAGAAATGTTCCAAGGACTTGTATAATGTATATGAAACTTATTCAGTACATTAATGGCTCTCCATACAACAATAAAATCACAGATATTGGCTGAAACAATTCAATACCAAACAAATTCAAGCTCTTACAACAAGATATAGGGGGAAATGGCACCATTCATACATAGTTTGGCATTTTTACATAGTTTAACTTGGAGTTTATATCTGAGGTTCATATGAGAATCAAATACAGAGTGTATACATCATATTACAAATAAACAGGGTCCCTTGGACTTCCCCAAATATATCATCATCTCACCATGTGCGCCCTTCCTCCAAGAGCAAGAATATGAAGAGAAACGTGAGAGAGATGTGGGAACAAGTTGAAGAAGAAGTGGTCACAAGCAGCCCTATAGATTCAACCTGTAACCGTAATGACTTCATGCAGCTCCAATGAAAGTTCTGAATGGCCTCTCCAATTTCCAATTGGATGGGAATATTTCACCCTCGAAATTGGTACAAAGACAAGAAGAACAAGCATTCAACTTGCATGGACAAGCTATGCTCTCCAATTTGCAAAATGAGAAATGATCAAAGCGGCTCCTCTCCTTATTTTTTCTTGTATTTTATAAGCCTTCCAAGTCCTCCATGGCTCGATTTCCCTCCAATAGATTCATGCCAACTCGATTTGGGTAGAGATTCCAATGAGTGCCACTTGTCCAGCAATTCCTAGCCTCCCTCTTCCATCAATTCGAATGGGGGAGCATCTTAGCTACCACAAATCCCTTGTGCATCCTCTTGGAGGCTATTTTTATCCCTAGCATGTCATATAGGTTAGATGTCAGCAATCAGGTTTGATCCTTATCATAAGTGCCATAGCATCTTCATCATTGTTGTCATAGAAGTATAATTCCCTTCCAACTCCCCCAATAAAGTTAGACTCCACCTTGGATTCAAATGGGTGAGAGTAGGATTACATGTGGCATGGATAATCTTGTTTTGTGTGGGTCCCACACCACCAATGTGCCCTCATGACCAAGTGCCACCTTATTTTCCTATTATAAATATTTATTTAGCCCATTTAAATATATTTTTTTCAAGCTAATGTCCATTTGTGGTTTTATATTTCCCTTATTCCAAATCTAAATGTTTCCACCCCAACCTAGGGAACTAGTAGATTGGTGGAATTTTCCCTTCTAGTGCTTTATTTGGATGGGGACATTACATTGATGAATCCATTGGGAAGTGAATTCTCTATCCATTGAAGGCAAGGTGCTTCTCTTTGTGCAGGTTATTGCCTGTGCTTGTTATTGGTGTGCTGGGCACACATCCGATTAATATCTCTTCTCTATTGCTTCTGTATCTTTATCAAGAGTGTTTGGTGATCTCTTATCTTTCGAAAGCAAACTGTTATGTTGTAAAAGAAATAATTCTCTGCTATCCATTATATTATACTTAGAAGAATTGATGGGGTTTTTTTTCTCATAATTTTGAGGATTTTCCCCAGGGTATATCTTGTGTTATGGTTGTATGAATTTCATGTATTACATTGTCTCATTTCTTCAATTCTCTGCATCTAAAATAATTAAATATCAAAGCTCAACCAAATATTAACATTTTTTGCACCGCTTCAAGAGACTATGGCTCGCTTACGGACACTTGGAGAACGGGTAAGGCACCATAGTTTCCCTTCCCAATCCACTTTGTAAGTATCAATTCCCGAACGCCACTTCCCTATAAAGTATTCTACTCTCCCTTACTAGGAATGTATGTGCCTAATACAACCCCCTACAAACCAGGCCAACCATCTTTCCCTCCTAGTGCACATCAAAATCATTTGGTCGGTTCTAGACCACCTTTGGCACCAACAACTGGAGGGAAACCTTCAACCATTGTTAACTTCATCACTGGAGCACAACCGTCGACGCAAAGTCTGATCGGAGTCCACCCTCTAGTTGGGATTCAATACACGGATATGAGGCAACCTATGTTCAGTGGTCAAAATGCATTTACTGGGTCAACTTCGATTGGTGGACAAAATCTAACTGGGGGGCAACCCCTAGTCAGTGGACAAAATATAACTAGGGGGAAACCTCTAGTTAGTGAACAACATACAAGTAGAGTACAACCTTCATTTATGGCTTATAATACGATTGGAGGTCCATCTCCAATCATGGGACAACCTTTGTGGGCTCATCACGTGGGGGGACCATCTGTGTGGGATGAACCCCCATGGGGGTACATATATATGGGTAATAACAATATATAAATGGGTCAAATCTATCAAACTACTCCAGGAAATATTTATGTCGTAGCACCTTACCCCAGAAGCATGAACACCCCATGGGGATATCATAATGTTCCACTGACTGGACCTCTAGCCGACGGTCCACACCCTCCACCACCACCACCTCCACCACATGTCCCACCCCCTCCTCCACCACCTATCCCACCTCCACCTGCACCATTTGGACAACCCCCTCATTCGGGAGGAGGACCCCCATTGGGTACACCCCCTAATATGGGTGGACCGCCTCCGTATGGACAATCCCTTATGGGAGGACCATATGGTCAATTGATATATGGTCCTACTGGTACTCAAATTCCTTATCAATATTACCAGTATCCGTAGCCAAATCGATAGTTACCATTTCTGGATACCTTATCTCTTCCATATCTATCATGTTTAACCAACGATCCCATTTAGCATGGCATGAATTGGCCACCCATTCCTGTGAAACTTCCATCGGACATACCCAAGTTTAATGGCAAACCCAACGAGGATCCCAAAAACCACATAATGGCATATCATTTGTGGTGTTCCTCGAACTCATTAATGGATGATTCTATATGTTTGAGGCTTTTTCAACGAACCCTCACTGACACAGCCGCCAAATGGTACATCGAGTTACCACCACACTCTTTTGCCGACTTTCGATCCTTGGCTATGGATTTTCTTATACATTTCCAATTACCAATCTGTTATGAAACCGACATGGATCTTTTAACTTCCCTCTGACAATCAACCTCCACTCATATTTCTGATCATATTTATGAATGGAGAATAAGTCATCGGCTCATTAAGGCTCCCATTCTGGATCAATTATTGGTCGATTGGTTTACCAAATCATTGTTACCTATCATAGCCAAACACATCGCTATGGGTGGGGCAGTTATAGAAGAAGAATCCATTTCATGTGGCCATTACTTAGACTTATTCTACACTCAATATGGCACATTATTTTTCATAATTCCCAATGCCCCTCGCCCCACACATGACCCAACGAAACCCCAACGATATCATATGTCGATGGCATCATTGGTTCCATTCATACCCAGCCTGCTACTCAATCTGTTGGATCAGAAAGCCACATGGATTCAACCCCAACCTCATCATAGGATGGTAATAACATCAACCATTCACCCAGTCGTGCTTCCACTGTAGATGTGAATTCAATCCAATCTGATTCGTCTCAGAAATCCAGTGGTAAGAAGAAGAAAAAAAGGTAAATCCAAGAAATATTCTAACTAGCAGGAACTCAAAAGAAATTTATACCCTCCGGAAACCAAACCACGACGGAAGGATAAGTATCCATGCTTACTATGCGGTGATGACCACTTCACGAAAGAATGTCCACATCGTGAAGAAGTCCAAAATTTCCTCAAAAGAAACCCTCAACCCACAGTTTTAACAAAACCCTTTCCCCACACAACAACAACATTTGATCGCGCAACAATCCACTCCTCCTCAAGGAGAACCATCCACGACCTCCCATGTTCTCATGATGCGTAGTGAAACCATTAACTTATCCACTAGGGAACATACGTATGCCATTATGTTCCTGATAAGGAATCTAATGGGGGTAATACTGAAAAATCCTCCACATCCGCATCCACTATTCCTTCGTCACAAGGTCCTTTGACTATCGACAAACCTATACCAGATGCGGTGTTGCGTCCACCAAAAAGCACAATCTGAAAAGAGATTTTCAACCCCAACGCCTGGGCACTCAAAAATACAACATTGTGGAAGATCTAGCCCAGGGACCATGTGTTATGTCGACCCTTGAAGTCTTACAAAACTTCCCTAATCAGCATAAGACTCTATTATCTGTTATTGGAGCAGTGGATCCAGAATATCCAACACCATCATGTTTAGATTGGACTATTTTAAGCTGAGTATTTCCCCCATCAATTGGAATTTCAAATCATTACCAATGTTGCGGGTAAAAACATCCATCGTAATGTCTTAGACAAAGGAGACTCTACTTCTGTAAAGTTCTTGTCCTGCTGGAAATACATCGGTTCTCCTGAATTGAACCATTCCCCTACCACCCTGAAAGCATTTGAAGGACATGGATTCCAACCACACAAGCTTCTACAATCTTTAACCATTGAGATGGGATGAAAGACCATTTCCATTAACGTGGAAGTAGTCGCAACCCCATTGGATTAAAACTTATTGCTTGGTCGAAATTGGTTCTCTGCTATGATGGAGGTCACCTCTTCCTTCTTCCGCATTGTGCAATTTTCCCATCAAGGAAAAATTGTCACTATCGACCAACTATATTTATCTACACCATACATCACAACTCATCCTGTGGATAATATCCTTCTTTTAGTACATTCTTCGCAAATATATGAGAGTGTGGGGGTAGGACTCCTTAAAGACTCATCTCTGATGGGAGTCTTTCCAACACCTGATCCCCCATCATACGTTGCCACGGTGACCATGATATATTCCATGGCCCCATCTTCTTCCGACTCAAAGGATCCTTGGATTGTTCCTGACCCTATTGATATCAATTGGATTGGCGCTCAGATGCCTTTCATCCCAACTAAGGCTACCTATGACGCCATCCAAACAGCATCTGATGACCATCACCTGGTGGCATAAGACCCACACTCTCTGCCATCATGGTTGAACTCATCCTCACCATCACTGGATCATCTTCTCTGGAAATTTCCCACTGATGAATCCATCATGGAAGTTATGAGCTTGGATCAACCCCCATGGGAATACCATCATCATCGATAGTCTTTTCTCCCTCCTTTGGACATGGTAGAGAATGTGATACCAACCATTTTTTCATTGAATGTCGTTTCCAACCCTCAGTCCCCTATTCTTACCCAGGATATGGTCATCGAAGGGAACTTGGAAAACATTACGCCTACTAATACCATCGACATTTTAGCGAAACCTGACGTCGTGGAGCATATCCACATTGGCCAAACTTGTTGTGCTAAAGAAATAATGTCTTATACAGCCTTGTTCAAACAATTCCGCGATGTATTCACATGGAGCTATGAAGAAATGCGTGGGATTGATCCTACGATTGTAGTACATGAGATCAAAACCTATCTGGCAAAAAATCCGTCCAGTACATCCTCAAAAGACTACGGCGATTAAAGCAGAAATTGAAAAGTTGTTGAAAGATGGTTTCATTTATCCTGTCCCCTTGACAGATTGGGTCTCTAATATCATTCTTGTTACTGAAAAACAAAGAACCATCAAAGTTTGTGTTGATTACAGGGATCTAAATAAGGCTTGTCCCAAGGACAATCACCCCACCCCATTTATCGACCAAATCATTGATAATTGTGTCGGTAGTGTCATCTTCTCATTTATGGATGGCTTTTCTAGCTATAATCATATTGAGATCCACCCAGCAGATCAACACAAGATTGCTTTCATCTTCCCATGGGGTACATTTGCGTACCGCAAATTACCTTTTGGCCTAAAAAAAGTTGGTGCCACATTCCAATGAGCCATGTCATATGCCTTTCATGATATTAAGTATTTTTTGGATCCATACCTCAATGATTTTCTAGCTCATTCCAATCATCGTGGCTTTCACCTCGATCATCTGACATTCGTTTTCCTCAAATGCCAACGTTATAACATCCGCTTAAATCCTCATAAATGCATATTCTATCTGGAGGTTGAATGTCTCCTTGGCTTCATCGTCTCAAAAGATGGGATCCGCATTAATCCCCTCAAGGTAGAGGCCATTTTATCCCTACTCCCACCTACAGACATCACTGAACTTCAAAGTTTGCAAGGGAAGGAAAACTACTTGTGCCATTTCATATGTAATTATGTGGAGAAAACACAGGGTTATATGCGCTTGTTAAAGAAGGACGTCATGTTTATCTGGAATGACTATGCCCAAAATGAATTTGACAATATCAAGCATACCATTACTCACACACTCGTGTTACAGCCGCCTGATTACACCAAGGATTATATCCTTTATCTTGTTGCCTCTACCTCAACTATTGGTATGGTGTTAGTAAAGGAGGATAGCAACGCACAAGAACATGTGATTTAATACCTTATCAAGGGTCTTATCGACTCTTAAACGCGTTACTCACATGTTGAGAAGTTGGCTCTAGAAGTTCTCATCATTGTCCAGAAATTCTGTCATTATATTATGCTCCGAACTACTACTATAATTGTCGATTCCAACCCTATGTACTACGTCTTAACTCGTCAGGTACTAGGGGGGGAATATTCATGTTGGATCGTCATTCTTCAAGGATTCGATCTACAGTTTGAAAAGGAAAAATAAAAAAAGTCATTAGTATTCACGAAGATTATTTGGGATCTTCCCCGTACTGATCAAGAATCTAATTCCATTGACTCTCTTCCTGATGATTCATTTTCCTTATCGGTACCTCCGATCCATGGTATGAATATATCACCTTATATCTCCAAACACAACGCTTCAAGCCTCACCTATCCCGCGATGAACGTCGTCATATCCGTCATCAGGCCAAATATTATTTAATCATCGGTGATACCCTATATCGTCATGGCATTGATTCCATCTTACGATGATGTTTATATCACAAGGAAGTTGAGCATGTCTTGAATGACTGCCACTCAGGGCCATGTGACAGTCACCTCTCTAGGATGGCTACATCCTAGAATATTTTACGCGTTGGATACTATTGGCCATCCATATTTAAATATTGTATGGAAGCAATCAATAAGTGTCCTCCTTGCCAACTTTTCCATCATAAAAGTGCACACACCCCATCCCGCTCCATCGAGTTATTGTTCTCGGCCTCTTTTAAAAATGGGGCATTGACTTCATGCACGGTAATCCTACCTTGGCCGGGGGGCATGGTTATATTATTGTCGCCGTAGATTGCTTCAAAAAATGGGCCGAGGCTATGCCTACATATAAAGAAGATGGCAAAATTGCCGCACTCTTTATGTTTAATCATATTATCGCTAGATTTGGAGTCCTGCGAGCCATCATCATAGACCATGGATCACATTTCCAAAATCAGATGGTAACTTAATTAAGCACCAAGTTGGCCTTTATTCATGAAAACTCAACCCCCTACTATCCTCAATCGAACGGACAAGTAGAGGCCATTAATAAGGTCTTGAAAACCATGATTCAGCATATGGTAGGCACTCACAAGTCAAATTGGCATGTGATGCTTTTTTATCCCTTTGGTCACATAGGACTTCTGTCAAAACCGCCACTGGCTTCACACCTTTTCAATTGGTGTATGGACTAGAGGAATTATTTCCTATTGAGTGCGAAATTTTGTCTTTGAAACTAGTCGTTGAACTCCTACCAAACACTACCGCTGAGGAAGAGACGTTCTTATACTTAGCCAGACTCGATGAGACCCTTTGTGATGCAGCTCTGGCCAATGAAGCACATACTATGAATCAAGGCCCAGTATGAAAAATACATGAATCCCTGTATCTTTAACAAGAGTGATTTGGTCTTGACATATGACCAAAAACATGATAAACTAGGGGCAAGAAAACTTGAGTCCATGTGGCACGGCCAATACATTGTAAAACGTGTTTTGGAAAAAGGAGCTTATGAGTTGCTCTATTACGACAGAATATCCCTAGGGGAGCCTCGAAATGGGATCTACCTAAAACGGTACTATGCTTAGGTCATCCTGCTTCAATACTCTGTACATATTGTATATAACATGTGTTTGATTTGGGGTGACACTTTCATGTTAGTGTGTTAGGGTCTTATTCTAATTATTGCTTATACCATGTTCTTCCTAGATGTGCAGATGGAAACCTATTATGGATTCGTGGACGGCGCTAGTCGACACACCCAAAACCTCGCTTTGACAGCTTGGGCACTTTATTCCCCTGCTGATGAATTAATAAGTTTAGGTGGAATTTGATTAGGTTATGAAACTAATAATATCGCTGAATATCATGCAGTGATTGGATTACCGATTGACACTTCCTCCCATGGAGTGAGCCGTATCGTTATTTACCTAGACTCTCACCTCATAGTATTTCACTTGAAACGAATATATGCCATACGTGACACTGCATCGCTTCGTCTGTTTCGGCGAGTGCGTATGATGGAAATATTTTTTGAGTTCATTCAATACCAACATGTCCCGAGGCATATGAACATGGTTGTGGATTCATTGGCTAAATTTATATTAGATTGGAACGTCGCACATTTTTAAACATTTTATTAAGAATGTATAATTGGCGCAACATGTAAATTATCCATTAGTATATAAGAAAACACACATAAGACCCACAGTCATCATAAAGACGCATTGTATAAATCGCTAGGTAATATTTTATATAAAACCTGGAAAAATGTTTTACAAAAAGGTACTAGTACAAAAATCTGAATCCCATGGCTTTTAGTCTATCATATCTACAAAATCTGAAGCTCATGGATTTCAGTACATCACTGCCTATACATGCTTCACTAGTGGTACTCATGGTAACATATGATGACCCTTTCCACCTAGCAGAGTAGCCGACCAAAATGACCAGAAACCCCAGTTGTCCAGTGTTGATAGTTTCATGGAAATTCATCTATGGAGATATCAGGAACATCCACGGTTAGTCATTGGAGGTTCTCCTCGATCTCATCAATCTCCTCTATAGCCTCTCGTTTGGCCACTACCATCTCTCTAACTACTCCTCGCTTTTCAATAAGCGATGATCCAACAGGTCTCGAAGGCCCAGCATCTGTGTAGAAAAGTATAAAATATCAGTACTACAAAAAAAATAAAAAATCATAAAATGCATAAAAAATGAAAAAAAAAAGAGTTTTCTTCTTACCTAGCTCATTAAAACACAAAAATATAGTCAACTTAGTAAAAAGCCACTTGGAATAATAAAAATTAAACTTGAAATATTCCATTTTGATATTAAAAAGGGTAAACGTAAAAATTATTTACCATTGTGTTTTTTACCAAGTTGGGAGTGAGTGAGAAGCCCTTTTTAGCTCAAATTTGTTGTGAGGATTGCGATAGCATCGGTCAACCATTTAGCATTCTACTAGGCCCAAGTAATTCTACTCCTTTTGCTCTTTAATTTCATGGTCAAATTTCTCGTTTTCATGCACATTTGAGTGGTTTTAAGGGTCATTCTATAGGGGGAAAGTGCGTGCCCTAGGTGACACATTCTCCCTTTCGAGAAGTGTGTCATCCAGCGGTGACACACATCCCGAATCGGGTAAGTGCGTCATTGAATCCTTGTTACCAAATTCAGGGTGCGTCAGCGGTAGAGTGACTCAAAAAATTAAGAATGCAAGCCACAAAATGATTTGTGTTTCCATGGAATGGTCCTAATGCTTCTCAAATTGATGTCCATGCAGGATTTACCAATCAAGATGGTGCAATGGAAGGAAAGGGAGAACTAATTAGAAGATGTACAAGTGACCAATGATCCTCATTCGGTAAATGCTTTGAGAGAATGTGGATTATTAAAGTTCTTCCAAATGCAAGGGATGAGCGCCCAATGCCATTTATTGGATTACTTGATCTGATTGTGGGACCCGAATCAACAATATTTTCAAGTTGGGGACACATATCCTCACATTAGATATTGAGCACATTTATTTTCTGACGGGGTTGTCAGGGTGTGGAGCCCCAATGTCATTATCCGGCCCTAGGGGAGGAGAGATGACTACTGAGGACTTGATCACACAATTTTGCACTCTCGGGACCCAGATGTTAGGTGGGAAGATTCCCATAAAAGATGTGCAAGATCGTCCCTTGAGGACCATATTGTTCACCATTGAGAGAGTAGCGGGAAGCAAGGCTTCGCATCAGGCTACTAGAGCTCATATGCTTTACGCCATTGAGTGCATGGCACCTACAGTATTCAACTAGTGTGAGGGTATCCTTGTAAACCTCAAAGAATAGCTGACCAAATGCAGGAGGGGATAACTCAAACAATTTGGCTGTGGATTGATCGTAGTCTCCTTCTTCTTAGAGAGGGCCCCCCTTCTCCTTCCACGGGTATATATCACTGATCTTGAGCCATGAGATACACACATGCTGAGGTGGACATAGGTGATGGCTCGAAATGGCGGCGGTGGGCCTATGATCACTTATGGTCCTACCTTCTCCAGGTGGTTGCGTAGTCAACTACTTATGGTAGAGGACTATGCATATGCAGGAGTGGATTTCTGAGGGGATACAAACCTAGCACTTCTAGAGGGAGTACCTATTGGCTCTAAAACTTGTCATGAAGCTTGCAGGTTGAGGATAATAAACATTTGACTATGACAGAGATCATTTTTTACTTTTTCATTCTCCTCATTAACTATGAAAAAGCTTACGAGTGCTTTTTGATACCATTATCATGCTTGCTAAACTTAACAAACAAAAGGTGTCGTTCTTAGTCTGTGTTCCTTCTCGTGCTCGTAAATACATGAGAATGTTAATTTTTGAGCATTAATTCAATATACTCTAGGATCTTTACTGAGAGAATAACATGTACAGCATATCAAGTATAACAATGCATATCAATCACACCAAGCAATCACATAAGACAATATACACACAGAGTTTCACTGGGGAAAACCATAAAGGTGAAAAACCCCACAACTTCCTCAGAGATAGAAAGAGCAATGATACAACCAAAGTACAAGAGATAGTCTTCTCCTAGCAGTTGATCCTCCTCCTCACATGTGCGCCACTTTCCAAGTGATGGAAGAGTGAGTAATGAGATGATGAAATAGAGATCTCCCGATCTCTATTTATACTTGTCCTGTCCTACCCAATAAACCAATGGGGCCGACTTGTCTAGCTTAGCCTAATAACCCATGGTTAACTTAATCAGGGTCGACCCCACACATGGTGTTCTAATAACCCATCGACAAGTTATGACACTTGCGACACTTGTCAATACAAATGATGACACTTCCGTATAGAGGAATAATAACATCTCTATAGGAGTACAATATACATAGATGAAATACATAGGTGAAATACATTCCAAATTTACATATACATCAACACTCCCTCTTAACTAGGAAGGTATTTCTCGACACATATCTGCCAGCACAAGTCTTCTTCTATGGATCATCATTAGCGACTCATCGGCATCATCACTGCTACTGCTATCTCAATCAATCTCCGATCTACTCGTCATAGGAAGTTCTACAGAGCCAGTCCTTTTTTCATACTCGATGTAGGCCCACCACCTGCAGGTCTTCATCATTGGCCATACTATGGAATCCTCAGGACTTATTACGTGCGTCAACAAAACCTCGAAAGAGCATCCCAAGAATTTTACGAGCACAAATATCAACCTATCGTATCTCCCAAGATCTTTTACATGTGATTGTCACAAAACCTTAAAAGAGTGTCTTGCCAAGCAAGATCTCTAAAGAGCATCTAAGGCCTTTTTCATCCTGTCCAGATCTCCAGGTCTTATTATATGTGACCCCTACCAAAAAACCTTAAAAGAGTGTCTTGCCAAGCAAGATCTCTAAAGAGCATCTGAGGCCTTTTTCATCCTGTCCAGATCTCCAGGACTTATTACATGTGGTCCCCGCAAAACCTTAAAAGAGTGTCTTGCCAAGCAAGATCTCTAAAGAGCATCTGATGCCTTTTTCATCCTGTCCAGATATCCAGGACTTATTACATGTGGTCTAGCAAAACCTTAAAAGAGTGTCTTGCCAAGCAAGATCTCTAAAGAGCATCTGAGGCCTTTTTCATTATGTCCAGATCTCCAGGACTTATTACATGCTACCCTTGCACAACCGGTCAATGGCCACAGAGTATCAACTTGATACTCACCATACATCATCCTAATGTACATGATCATCATCACTACATCGTCCTGATGCATGTCATCTGAAGAAACATCCTGAAGCTCATCATCTATGATCATCCTGATCATACAATGCATCCACCTGATGCATACCAAGTATCTACCTAATACATATCATCATACATGATCCACCTAATCATACAATGTATCCACCTGATATATATCAACATACATGATCTACCTGATCATACAATCGTATCCACTTGATACATATACAAATACATGGTCCAAGCATCCAACATGATGCATATACATATACATGATCCAACTAATCATAACAAGCATCCAACATGATGCATATACAGAGCAATAACTAGAGCATCATCCTGATGCTCATCATCCAGCGCTTACATCCACAGCCATGGGAAGGATCCTCCTCTCACCATGCTTGGAATGGCTCCTGCAAATGTGTCCATCACTTCTTCCTCAAAGTGTCATCAATCTGAAGAACACCAAGCCTCTCTCTGAAGTACTCAAACTTCACTCTGGCTAGTGGCTTCGTCAGCACATCTGCAATCTGCTCATCCGTCGCAACATACAGGAGCTTCACTGCTCCTCTCTGCACCATATCCCTAATATAGTGATATTTGATCTCAATGTGATTCGACCTCTCATGGAACATTGGGTTCTCAGAAATCTTCACACAACTCTGGTTGTCACAAAAGATACCAGTAACATCCAATGGGAGACCAAATAACTCAGACAGTAGCTTCCTAAGCCATATTGCCTCACAACTAGCCGAACAAGCTGCAACATACTCTACTTCGACTGTACTCAGTGCTACGCAAGACTGCTTCCTGATAAACCAAGAGATCACACCCGATCCCATATTGAAGTAGCACCCAGAAGTGCTCTTCCTATCTGCAGCACTGCCTGCCCAATCTAAATCAACATAACCCTGTAGGTTAAACTTTTGATTCACATCATACTTGAGCCCATAATCAACCGTACCCTTCAGGTACCTCAGAATATGCTTTACAGCAACCAAGTGAACACCTCTCGGATTCGTCGGGAACTGGCTCAATGTGTTCATCGCAAAGAAAATATCTAGTCTCGTGTTCATCAAGTACATCAGGTACCCAATCATCTAACGATACACAGTGACATCAACCGGATCAGATGAAGCATCACACAGAAGCTTCAGGTTCAATGCCACATGACCTTGCAGTCCATCATGCCGAACCTCTTAAGGATCTCTACTGCATGCTTCCCTTGTCCAAGGAAGATCCCATCTGCACTCTACCACACCTCCATGCCTAGAAAATAGTGCATGATCCCCAAGTCCTTCATCTTGAACTCGGCAGCAATATTCCTCTTGGTATCGGCAATCAATCCATCCTCACTTGTTACAAATAGGTCGTCCACATACAAGAGTAGTATCATAAGATTGCCTTCCTCAACCTTGTAGTAAAGGTTGGAATCTGCTTTACTCTTAGTAAAGCCCAAACTAGATAGAAAGTTGTCTATCCTACCATACCAAGTCCTAGGAGCTTTCTACAAGCCATACAAGGATTTCTTCAGTCTGCACACATATGACTCCCTGTCATGTGTCTCAAACCCAAGTGGCTGCTCCACATACACTTCCTCCTCGACTACACCATTCAAGAAAGCTGTCTTGACATCCATCTGGTGTATCTTCCATTTCATCACTGCAGCCAGAGCAAGTACTGATTTGAAGGAAGTGTACCTGGCTACAGGAGAAAAAGTTTCTTCATAGTCTATTCCCTCTTTCTGGGAGAAGCCATGAGCTACAAATCTTGCTTTGTACTTTTCTATGCTACCAACTGCAGCATGCTTGATCTTATAGATCAACTTGGAAGTCACAACAGACTTCTCTTCTAGTCTTGGGACCACATCCCAAACATCATTCTTCATGATCGAAGGATCATGGCATTCTTCCATTACTTCATCCCAGATCCTGGGAACTTCAATATCTTCAATAGATAGCTTTGTTACTAGAACAAATGTTGTAGTCCTCTTTTGTAGGTGATGGTATACGATCTTTCCTACAAGACAAGTTAAATTGCATGATTAGAAACATCTCATAGTTTTCAGAACAAATTCTTACACAAGGAAATATGTCATACAATCATGCAATTATCTTGGCCAATGCTTTAATACAACATTTATCCATATCCTGTAACTTTCTAGATGCCTTCCAATCTCTACCAGAACATTGTTAAGAGTGTGCACAACTTCCAACATGTTAGCAAAGAGGTTTCATTCTAGATAAGTAGCAATGGAATGTTGTACAGTGCCATAGGCCACTTATCCATCACATGCATATTAGTAGTATACTGTTCATTAATGCAATTATTCTAATATGCATAATACACAACCTAAGTCTAGGAACATAAGTATATACATCATTGAACAATATTATTTAAACAATCATATATACAAGAAATGACAATTCAAATACTTATGTTTTTTTGTTTGTTGTGTGGACTCCCTCTCAATATTTGCTTCCTTGCAGGAACTATTGGAGTGTACTCCCTCTGGATCTTTGCTTCCTGGATTACCTGTCCTTGAACTTATATCCATCCTTGATCACTATGCATGCTTACGAGTATCATCATTGTGTTATCCTCGAGATCTCTTACATAATCATACATTCATTAGTATACTATCAAAACAAAATGATCTTAAACATGTATAGTCATGATTATTTCAAACACAAATAATAAGCATTATCATTCAAGGTTTCAAGGAAGACTTCTCTTACTCATGCATATTCATATTTGACTATAGAACTCTTCTGGTTAGTCATATCATCAATCAAGGTAAGAGAAATAATATGCATAAACCCTAGATTACTTAAACTTGTAACTTCATGAATAATCATTATCAATCATACAAAAGTATAAGATCCTTTGATATAGGAAAAACATACCTGGTCATCATATTTGCTAGTTATATCTAGCAATTTTTTCTTGTTCTCTTCAATGACCTACATAACTCATAAGTTAACCTTTGCAAAACCAAATTATACATACCTCTATGTGGTCCATGACTATGGATGAATCTTTGTCTTCATGTCACCATAGCATGTTCAAGTCGTCCCTTCAATTTGTACAATCCTCCCTCTTGCTCTCCAATCACTACTGCATCATCTATAGTTTTACCCTTTGGCCACATTAGGACTTGGCCATCTACAAATGCAACCCTTATGCCTTTGGCATCCAATGCAGATATGGAGAGTAGGTTCTTCTTGAGCCTAGGTACATATAGAACATCTTTCATCTTCAAAGACTTCCCAGAGTCTAGGTTGTAGGAGGCTTCACCACTTCCTTTGATAGGATATTGATAGTCATCCCCAAGTTTCACCTTATGGGGTGACTCATTTTCAGATAGATTTGCAAAAGATTCTTTAAACCTAGTCATGTGTTTGGAAGCCCCACTATCAATAAGCCAATCATTACATCCGTGAGAGATAGTACCTGTGAGAGCAGAGATTAGAACATATTCATCTTCACTATATGAGTCATCACTTTCTACTCTAGCCTTCTTCTTGGTAGGTTCATCATCCTCAGCAGCATGAGCATGATATCTTTTCGTGTTTCCCTTCTTCTTGTTATTGTTGAAGTCCTTTTTGTTCTTGGGACAATCTGCAGCAAAGTGTCCCTTTTCATTACATGTGAAACATCTTAGATCCTTCTTACCCTTTTGATGGTTATGAAAAGGTTTCTTGTGATGAGAGTACTCCTTCTTGGGCTTGCTTCTTTTGGTGTGAGCTGTGAGAGCTTGATCTTCATTCCCCATCTTTTCTTCTCGGGCCACAAGCCTTGCTTCTTCTTGAGAGCATTCCTCCCATAGTCTACTGAAGGAGACCAACTTCTTTCTTGCACAGATTCCCTGGATAAAGGAATCCCATGACCTAGGTAGGCCATTCAGTGTGGTCATGACAACTTCACCATTGTCCACAATTTCATCCACAGCTTTGACTTGTTCCTTGATCTGAGAGACCTTAGAAAAATAAGATTGAATGGTCTCTACATTCTGAATCTTTACCCCTTTCAATTGGTTCCACAAGGTCATCTTCCGATTTATGTTCTTCCCTTCAAATAGCTTGGTCAGGGAATCAAACATCTCTTTGGGTGTCTTCAGAGATGACACATGTGGAATGAGATGGTCCTTGATAGAATCAGCAATGATTCTCTTTTCCTTGACCAAGTTCTTCTTGTGAAGAGCCTTAGCCTCTTCTCCCTCTGGGACAGGGACCTCTTCACTTATATAAGTGTCCAACTCATTTTCTTCCAGGATTAACCCAATCCTATACTTCCATGCTCGGAAGTTATCATCCCCTTCAAGCTTATCCTCAAACTTGGTGTGGTGAGACATATTTAAAGAGTACTTCAAATGGAAATAGAAAAGATTTAGGTCTTACCACTTGATTTGCTAAAAATTGGATCTGGTCCCGGATTAGGGTTTGACAGAGAAACCCTAAAAATTCAAAATGTGAATTTCAAACTTCTGAAAGGATAGAAAGATGCACCTTGATGAGATGATCAGCCTGGTATATTCAAAATTTGAGATCTGCAAAGTTTCACCCTTCAAAAATGCCTTTTAGTCTTCCCGGATTCATTGGGGAGGACCCTGAATTAGGGTTTGAGTTTCCCGGAGCTTCACCCAACCAAAAATCTTGATCCAAAGCTCTAAACTTCGATTTTTCCAAGGAGCTTCCAGCTATGTCTTCAGATTTCAGAAATTCCTATTTTTGTGGAAACCCTAATTTTTAGGGCCAAAACTGAAAGTGCTCATAATTGAATTCTGATTGGATAGATAGATTCTCCTTGATGAGTAGAGTCAATCTACCTTACTGCTTTTCCAAAATCTGTGGAGAGAAACCTAATAATCAAGAAACCCTAGTTTCCGCCACAGCACAATGTCTTCTTCTCAGGGAAGCTTTGATACCATGTTAATTTTTTAGCATTAATTCAATATACTCTAGGATATTTACTAAGAGAATAACATGTACAACATATCAAGTATAACAATGCATATCAATCATACCAAGCAATCACATGAGACAATAGACACACAGAGTTTCACTGGGGAAAACCATAAAGGTGAAAAACCCCACAACTTCCTCAGAGATAGAAAGAGAAATGATACAACCAAAGTACAAGAGATAGTCTTCTCCTAGCAGCTAATCCTCCTCCTCACATGTGCACCACTTTCCGAGTGATGGAAGAGTGAGTAATGAGATGATGAAATAGAGATCTCCCGATCTCTATTTATACTTGTCCTATCCCGCCCAATAAACCAGTGGGGCCGACTTGTCTAGCTTAGCATAATAACCCATGGTTAACTTAATTAGGGCCGATCCCACACATGGTGGTCTAATAACCCATCGACAAGTTACGACACTTGCAACACTTGTCAATACAAATGACGACACTTCCGTATAGAGGAATAATAACATCTCTATAGAAGTACAATATACATAGATGAAATACATTCGGAAGTTACATATGCATCAATAGAAAATAAGTCACTGAGTTTACTTTTATCTCTTTTTTGGGCTCGTAAAATTGTTACGAAAAAGGAACCCCCCTAGGAATTTCCTTTAAGCCATTTTCAGACTCCCAAAAATGAAAATATTGCCAAGCAAACTTGTCTATTTCATGCTTGTAAAAGGATGAGAAAGGTCGTCTACAAGGTGATAGTTTACCCCTTTTTCGGACCATGTGGACTATTTATGAAAAATGAATACTTTGGTCAAAATTTGACTAAAAGAGTTCTTCTGGGTATTATTTTATACTTTTTCGGACCTTGGGGAGTAAATCTAGGAAAAAGTACACGTTGGAGTTTCCTTTGGTCTTTTCAGACTCTCTAAACATGAAACTGCATTGATTTTACTTCTATGGACTCGTTAAAATTCAACATTGAAGGACCCTTATAGGGATGAACCCCTCATATCTCAGGTTCGTAAAACATGTGAGAATGGACTCGTCTGAAGGACGAGCTATATCGAGCATCTATTATCCTCCTCAAGCTCGTTAATAAACAAATAGGTACTCGTCAATCATGACGGGGAATAAGGAAAGAGTATGTATCTACGTATGTGTTAATGGCAGCTTATAGTCACCCTTGAACATGGCACTTGTTTGCATCTCATTCAAATAACTTGGGTAATCTGCTTGTCTTCGAGTCGTACCATTTTCTTGATTTATTCCACTCCTTTGGGTCATCTGAAGAATGCATCAATCATGGTTGTATTAGGTCTTGGTATCCATCTTGTCATATCAATGCTGCCAAGTCGTGCCATTCCATGTTCAAGGGAAGTATGTTGTTGAGTCAACCTTTGCATTAATTATGCCTTCCTTTGAGTCGGTCACCCCTGAGTCAGTCTCAAAAGTTACTCTACAGTCTGATCTACTTCAAAATTATCTTTGATCTTGTTTCGTGTCGATGATAGGGGAAACATCATGGCCCTCCTTCGATGGGTTTATCATTGTCAAATTCAACGCTTCATCCAAGTATTAGACCTAGAAGCCAGTTGAGTACCTTGGACCTACATGCCCTAATGGTAGGTTACCTCGCTTTCAACAGTAGGTTCACATCATTAACCTCTGACTGGGAGATTCCATCGAATGTTCGACTTCAATTCATCAATTCACATTCAAAGGAATGTACTAGAGTACCTTGGGATTCATTGACATGAATGATGATTTCCCTCGCACTTGTTAATGGTATACATCAATGACTGCTAATCAAGTTATTTCTACCAAGTTTGACGTCAATACATCTATTCGCATGGTTAGAATTGTACTTTTGTGGGTTTGGGATTAAGACCATAGGATAACTTATGTCTCTTACCTAGGTTGCGATGGATATTTTTTTAGTAGTTTCCCACATGGCCATCATGATGGAACCATTATTCATATCACATGGATCCACTCTTGTATTGGTCGTGGCTATGTAATTATTTCATCATGGATCTACACTTGTATCCCAGTATCCATGATTGTGTTCATTCAGTCAGTACTAACATGGATCTGCAATGTATTGTTCGCAAACATGTTTTGACTTGTTTGGGAAACATATCTCGAAGTCTATTGTATTGCAAAAATACTTGTTCATCATTTCAACCAATGATCTTTGCCTTAAACCTCCATACATCAAAGCACTTCACCTATCCTATTTTTATAGCTTCATGCTTTGGGGGGAATTATCACCAAAATATCATCATCATGAGACATGTGTCCTTGACTTTTCTAATTCCTAATGCATTGATGCCAAATTTACTAAAGGAAGGGATTGGCATGGTTTTTTCCTTTGTTGTCACATTGACGCACCTTGCTTGTTGACAAGTTGCGTCAGAGCCTTGGTGATGCACTTTGCATATTGATAAAGTGTGTCACTGAAATTGTCTGCCTTTTTTCAATGTGCATCACCCTTCAATGACGCAGGATGCTAGTTGAAAAAGTGTGGCACTGTCATTTAGGAAGGAAAAAGAGAAGCTTCGAGAGCCTTCTAGAATGAATATCTTCATGGAGGATTATCCCAATAAATCAATGAAGGTGGCATTTGATCCCCTAATTTATTGGGATGATCCCTTAGCCTTCTCCATCAAATCCTAAAACCCTTCTATCCTCTTTGGCCTATATATTAAAGCCTCCTCTTCATAGTTAGGGTAGGAAGGATTAGAGCATCTAAATGCTAGAGAAATTTTGCTAGAGTTGGAACCCTTTCATCCATTGAAGGCAAAATTGGATCTTTCAGGCAAAGATAATTTGGACGAAATTTCAACGTTAAGGCTTTGGTTGTAATCTCCTCTTCTTTATTTTCATTAATACAGTAATATATACTCTCTCCATAAATCTTTATTGTGCATTATAGATCTTTAGAATTATTTTCCTTGACCACTAATTTAGATTAATCAATATTGCATATTATTATCATTTGTGTGTTTCCACTTGTTTGTTGTATCTTGTTTTGTAGCTAAATATCAAGGGATATGTTAAGCAAGGAGACATCACTACGTTTGCAAGGTAATCAATTCCTCTGCATCTTTTGTAATTTGATCAATATAGGAAATTTTGTATGTTCTGTGGTGTTCTTTTCTAGATCTATAACATTTAGACTAGAGAGCTTTGTCCTTGTATGCATAGACGAAGTGTCTTGAAACATGCTCCTAGGTGGGTTTCCACTTGAGGTGATGTTGTAGTGGGTGGTCACTTCGGTGATGTAATGTGTGCACTCAGAATACACTCACGAGAATGCAGTAGGTATTCACATTGGTGAGGAAATTGAGCCTCCTGATTGCTGGTGATATGTCGGGCATACACGACATGTACGAAGTTGCAGGTAGTCACCTAGTGACATAATTTGTTCTCCCGAGTTGTTCTCCGCATGAGGTGAGATGATAGAGGGTAGTCACTTTGGTGACGTAATTTGTGCTCCTAGGATACACTCACAAGTTTCCTGTGCCGAGATGTGCGAAGACGTAGGTAGTCACCTAGTGACGTAATTTGTGCTCCTAGGTTTTTCTCCACATGATGTGACGTGATAGTGGGTAGTCACTTCGGTGACGTAATTTGTGCTCATAGGTTACACTCACAAGATGATCTGTACTTATAGTGTGGTAACGCAAGTGGTCGCTTTGGCGATGTAATGTGCAATCCTGGGTTGTTCCCACAATATGGATGGCTCGTACAAAACTTCTAGTGATGTATATATTTGAGATATGTCACAATTCAATGGTCATAGTACAAAGTTACAGCAGCAATGATGATGATGATAGAATCAAAAGAATAACTTCCTTGTTAAGAGGAAGTGTTGAAGAATGTGACTTCGGAATATATCCTTATTGCATTTTTATTGTACTTCCTTAAGGGAATATTCATATTGTGTTTACTCATGTAAGAGTCTTGAAATAATCAATGTAAACCCTATTAGTTGAGTCATCCTAGAAGAATCCAGAAAAAGCATGAAAATAATATTATATTGTATCCTAGTCAATTTGGCCCAGTTAGGTAAAAAGGTTATGTTGTGACTATTATAAATAAGTGTGACACCTAGCTCATTTGGATATCACTCACTCAAGCAAGTTCGCATGAGTAGAGAGAGAAGAACAAGTTCACTTGGGAGAAAGAGTAGTTGCATTGTGAAGGCATCTTATTCTTGGGTTTTCTATCTTATCTTATTCTCGGGATCTTTGTGTAAGAGCCTTTAGCTATTGATGTACTAGATTGGCATCGTACTTGTGATGAATCTATATTGAAGATGTTTTGTTGGGTTTTTCTTGTGAGAGGGTTTTCCCAAGGTAAATCTTTGTGTACTCTTGTTTATGTTGTGCTTGTCTATCTTTTAGTGATCCTATTGCATATGGTTATTGTGATAATATATAATTTTTTTGAATATATAACATAACCATCTATGAAGCATAAAATTATAACACCAACCACTAACCAATTTCAAAGATGGGAAGACTTGTTTCTAGACTCAGGGGTACACTTCTGGCGATTAGACCACCTAGGCTCAAAACAAAACATCAGTATCTATCCAACAGGAAAGGATAAGGCTTCAAATAGTTTTTTCACATGCATCAGAGATGATACACCAGGGAATACATGGAGGCAATCCTAACAAAGAGGTCTGAGAGGGAAAGGTCCTTGAGTCACTTAGTCGCATCTGGACAAACAATATTTTGTAACAAGGTGGATGGGTGGAAGGTGGATAAGGTCAAGTATGGAATCAAGGGAGAGGATGTGATTAGTACAATGCACTGGAGACCATTCCAAAGATATATATATATATATATATATAAACCAAAACTAATACTCCTTACCATGTTTACACAAGTTATCATACTCATAACATGTGATTGGATGATCACAAGTGAATAATAAGTCCCACTACTAGTCAACTTATCAATAAAATTCATAATAATCCAAACAAAAACCTATAGGCGTATACTTGACCCACCACTGAATATGTAGGATGAATGTCATAGGAACATATGTGAAGCTCTGAACACTGGGATCCAAATTCAATGTCCAATAGTGCAGCAGTCCATTGTACAAAGGTTCCAAAATGTATAGCAGGGGATCACATAAAAGGCTCAACAAATGACCTGGGTCCCTGCTCCAAGGCCCTTCCCACAAGATTTTATCTAGTTGTGATCTCATAATAACCTTAATATGTCAATCATACATGATATGTCTCTAATGCTCATTGTAAAGGAACTGAGCAAAAATCAAGTTTTCTTTTCCAAAAATGAGGGGAAACACCTCCATATAGAATGTGTGGTAACATTTGACTCCATAGGGGACAAGTGTTCTAAGAGAGAGAGAACTTGAGAATTTCATCATCTCTAGTTCATTATAACCCTTAACGAACATAACACCTACAAAACGCAAACGCTATACCCCTCCCACAGACTAGTCATCAATACTCGATATATACAAAGAAATAATATTCAATAATTGAAATAAAGAACTAAAACTGAAATGCTCAAAATTTTCTAACTATTAAATAGCAAATGGAAACTAACTACTGAAAGAACACAAAAATCCATCAAATAGATTAGAAAAAAAAAGAGGCAAGAAATTAAAATATAAACTAGGAAAACAAAAAGCTCAAAATTATGTCCTACACTTACAAACCGAGGAGGAAAAATGAGACTATGTCTGGTCTTCGATATGCCACTTTAGAAAGCTATCATCAACAGGAGTTCTAAAAAGATAACCATTTGTAGAGGTTAAATGACACATGTTTCAGTCAAATCGTTCCACCATGAATGGACCAACCCATAAATTATAAGTTCTTGTGGGGTTTTTCAACATAAAGCGGTAAATAGGGTTCCATGGGACAACTCGGTATTGACAAGTAAATCTCTGGTGATATATCATCATTTGGATAATAGTCAATGTCATGAAACTCGACCAAATTGACATCAACATTTCCTTGTGCCAAAGGATGACTAGGTATATATTGGCCATATCCCTCTTCTATGGATCCTGGACCAAACCTAGGTGTCCCACCATCTAATGGGATAGCATCTCATCCGACCGAAATCTCCCCGGCCTCCTCTCTCTCTTACCATGGCCATATAAATTCACCTATCAACACCACTTGTTTAGTAAATTACATTGAGGATACCTCTCTTTGAATCTCATTTACAGTCCAAAAAATCCTTACCTGTTGTCTCTTGATTCAGGTCAAGACGAAGGCGGATGTGAATTCTCATTTTGTATACTACTCCCTTCACTAGTAGAAACAGACAACTCTCTAGGTAACAATAATCCCGTTAGGGTCTCATGATCTATAGTATGAAAATGAGAAGTTGTTTGGCCAGTGTTTTCCTCTATACTACACATAGACACATAAAGTGGTGGTTCATATAGTCCAAGGATACACTATGGAAGAAGCAATGGATCATGGCCTTCTTCCCTTTCTTGAAAACGGTTAAATCAATCAAGGCATTTTCCTCCCCAGGTGCATCATAAGATAAAGCATCATTGATCCAGGAATCTGAGGTTTCCATCCTTCTGACTTCATTAGGATCACGCAAGATGTCTTATATACTTCGGTGTGTGTCTTCTTTGACAGCTGCAGCGGCCATAAGATTAGCAGTCAACTCACTTGGGGTTTTGAACCTTCTCCCTTCTCCTCCTAGCTATAATTCTATAGCGAGAGGAAAACTATTTAGATTTGATGCCTCTTTCTTAGTATTGTTATTTTCCTAAGTAGGAGGGGAAGGAATATTGGCATTATGTTCATCATCAGAATCAATGGCAATATTTAGATGGAATTCCTCACTGGGAGGAACATGAGAAAGCATATATATATGAAAAAAATTACACCGTATGTAATATTCAGAGGGACTTGTCTCCAAGCCTCTATTTCACCACCTTACCCTACTTACACCGAATCATGATCAGTTCAATGGGATGACGATGAAGAACCAAGAATATTTGTAGATTTACATGGGTTGGAGCTATCATTCAAATCATCATTGGGTTCACTATCCCTAACTTCATGGTTTTTGTGATAAGTGGGCCCATCAATATATGTTCTTGAACCAGTAAAAGGACTGTTAGAATGTGTTAGGTCAAGGGGGATGGATCTCCTAGAGGTAATAGGGTGCTCTTCAAAAATAACCTCATGGGGGGGAATCAATGACTCTGCCCTCAGATTCATACAACATTTATTATAAATATGAGCTAGGGTCCAAATATTCCAAGGAACTGGATTCAGTGCTAGACACGACCTCCTCACATGGGAAAAAGGGAAAACTATAAAGAGGGCCGCACATATTTTGATAGGTGAGGAAAGTAGGATCCAAACTGCTACTAGAGGTATGATTGATGTAGGTGGTTCCAACCTCATGAGTACTGGGTACATGCGATATAATATCACTATCATGCCTTTCACCCTGGTCATGAGAAAGATCATCATCGGGAGCATCCATGACCATCAATATCCTATTGGGGGGAATCTCATCGCGTCCAAAGGTTTTTTCAATACCATTCTTAATCTCCTCTAGATGGCCCCCATAAAAAGATATTGTATAAATTCTCACCATCTGGCCATCAGAATTCAGAATGGAGGCATAGGATAAATCCATTTGGATATGTCCTCCAAGGTCAGCCAATCATTTCCAACATCAGAGCATCTCATATACCAGAGGAAGGTCAATAACCGCCACATCCATCATCGTGGAAATATCAGGGCATGCAAAAATATCAGCTCAGATATTCTTGAGAATCCCATATGCTTGAACCTTCCTAGAGTCTATGCCACAAGCATTCCCATATGGCCTATTAATATCTAGTATGATAGCTTGCATTACTATAAGTGGCATAATATTCATTGGGGCACTAGAGTCAAGCATACAGTTATGCAAGGTCATTCCCTGTATTTCAAGAGTAATATACAATGGTTGATTCCAACCATTCTTTCATTAATATATAGTGCTCTGCAGAATGATAGGGAGATTATTTGTAGTATCATCTTTGTTATTGATCATTTTTGCAAAGTTGTTAGATACTACAGGTGGAACACTCTTGGGATTGGGACATGAGACACATTCAAGAAACTGGAGGACTTATTCCTTTACAGATGGTACCTTGATCAACTCAATCAATGGAATAGCATGTACAATTCTCCTTAATACTCCCTCCAAATCAATGTGTAATTTGATGTCTTCACGAATTTTGGCTTGTTCATACTTTTTAACCAATGATTTTTCTTTGGTAAGAGTGGAGCCCCAAGCTTCCTTATGTGTAGGAATATCATCATGACTCATCTTCCTTCGATGGTAGACCAACAATTTGCCATTATTCCTTATTTTTTGAGGCTCCATCATGGATCCTTAAGTACTCTTCTCTTGCAATCCTTTATCCATATTCATTGGACATAAGAAAGACTTGACCAAAACAACTACCCTGGCCACAATCATCAATAAAGGGAACATTTCGAAGGGGTCCACACCATTAGGTTTATATTTATAGGGGCACTCACCATCATCGTGTTTCTCATTACATGTGGGACACCAATCCACTATATTGGTACCATGGGGACCAGTAGAAGATGGTTGACCCTTTAGTTCATCATTGGATGCTCTCTTTGGTTGGTTCCAATAGGGATTCTGGTGATAAGGCATACAAAATTTATGAGGACCATCGGCTATTTTGGATACCTTCTGAGTAAGAATCATAAGTTTCCTCATCATGACAATGATTGAATCAGGGGTTGGGATGTTTTCATCAAGAGCGGGTTCTTTTCCCCAAGTACTTCTTTTTTTAGTCTCTACTTTTGATGTGGAACCCTAAGATGATTCAAACAAGTCTACCTTACCCATTGAGGCTACATTATGTTCAATGATTCTAGCATTACTCTAAGCATCCCTCAAGGAAGTAGAATTCTTTTCTTTGATAAGGAAACCTAAGAGCCTGTCAAATGCATTCAAATAGTGAATGAGGACAGCTTTGTCCTTGGGTTTAATATCTTCAAGGATTCTGGAAAATGACCTTATCAAATCCGATGTTAAATTCATGAATCGTTTCATTTTCCTTTTTCTTGAATTAGAATATTTTGTTCAGAAGAAATATACCATTGTACTTGGTTCCCCATTCATTAATTAGACATCGCACAAATGCATCATAACTATTAACATAATTATGTGCTAAATGAGTAAACCATCGATGATCACCCGCCTCAAGTGATTGTGAGAAGAGTTGCATGCAAGCATCCTCGTGCACTACCCCTATCTCAGTGGAAAATTTCTATAATACATCTACATTATCTTCAATGGAAATAACATTACTACCATTGAAACAAGGTGGCCTTTCATGATATTGATTTGGCATGGGATTAGGAGCACCAATAACAAACCAAAAATCAAGAGGAGAAGGATATTGGTTTCCAAATGCTCTTGGACTCTGGGGAGGAGGATTGGGGTTTCCCCCTGGATTGACACTAGCCATAGACATGGATTGAGGGACAAAAGGGGGGGATGGGGATAAAGTGTGAGAAGGGCTAAATGTAGAAATTAGATACCCTTGTAATTAGATATTTTAATCAGAAAATCAGTTGATTGGGTTAGGGGATATTTTCTATGAGATAAGGGAGTTCTGGAACATACTATACTGTCCTTCTTCAAATTTATCAGATTATACAAATGAGGGGATCTCTCCTCAGTGGATTCATGGTGTGGAGTCACCAGGTGAATGAAATATAATTATCACCAAATAAATTTCATTAATAGCAGGGAAGATAAAGATGATATACCAAAATATGGCAGGATATCAATAAAGCAACAAAAGATGCCTCATAAAAACAAAAGCACGTGATGAAAAATTATTAGACCAGGTAGAAGGGATAGATTTACTAAGATTAACCAAGGAAATCTCTGCCTCCCTCACAATGATGCTAAAAATTTTGACACACAATGTGGTGATATCTATATCTGCAGAGATTGATGACCACCATACTGGTGAAACCTCAAGACTCTGCCCCAAATTTTCACATCGGGGAGGTTCCTCTCTTTTTCAACTTCCTGAACCTATTGAGGGAATACCTAGACTAGCCACGGGAGGTGTCCCTGGTCCTACTTTCCTAAGTACTTCTCCTGGAATCATATTTCCTAAAGTAATCACATATCCTCTTTTGGGATATATGGGAAGCAGGATACCTTGAGATATTAGAAAGAGGAAACTTGGCACCCTAGGGGGATTTTCTATCAAGGGAAAATATCAATAAGAACACAGTGCAATCATCCTGAAACAGTCAAAACAAGCGGCGTACAAATAAGGATATGAATCCACAAGCTACTTGGAATGAATACAAACTTTCTTGGTACACAAATGATGGATAAACTTAGGTTTGCAGGTGGATATCCTAAATATTAACCATTTTAAACAAATAGTCCATCTTATAAGCGAAGTCTAGCTAGTTGTTCAATAGTACCAAGATGATTAAGTGCTAGGGACCTAAACAGATCAACTCTAACTTTAGTTAAAATTTGTCAAATATGGACATACTACTTGCATAGAGCATGTATTTAAGCAAAATGTGAGGGTTAGATTTGTATTTGAAAATGTCCTAACACAAAAATAAACTTGTTGTAGTAAAGAAATCAGATCTGCAAAGTACACAACATCGAGAAGGACAAGCACGAAAGAGGGAAGAAACAACACCCAAATGACTGAAAATCAATTTTAGGGACCAGTGTCTATCTTGGGGGCGCTATGGAGTCATAAAAAAAATGCGCTATGGAGTCATAAAAAAAATGCTCTATGGAGTCATAAAAAAAACATTCTTAACAAGGGACAACCCCCAAAAATACCGTGTAAGATACAACCACGAAAGTATTACTTAATGCCCCCACCATGCCAACAAAAACATATCAAAGTAATGAAATTTATTGACCAATAGGATTTTAGATTTTTTCAACTACAAGTTTGTGGTACTCACTTGATTTTGGATGGTTGGTGGAGTCTTCTCTCCTCCCTAATAGATTTTGAATCATGGTGAGGGGAGAGAATTGCCTCTATGATCCCATGTACATTGAAAAAATTTCATAAGTGATCATGTGTTTACATTGTTGGTGCCACTAGGGAATCCCCTTGGTGGTCCCTTTCACCTTTTACATCAGCTCACATGCTCAAGTATAAGTCTCAAATCATCAAGTGTGTCCCGAGGGAGAAAGTGTGCCCCACCTTGGCATGGCATGCTAGGAACCAAGTGAAAATGTGTTGTTGTGCCAAGTAAATGATGGAAATGTGTCTAGGAACACCATTTAAGGTTACCCAAGTTACCACTTTTCTTTTCTGCAATCCTGTTGCTATACATAATAAACCTTAGTCATTTTTAAAATGGACCTTAGGATAAAATTTAATAATGCATCATTAATTAGATCATTGTCGTCCTTTACCCAAAATTCAAATCTAATACCACAGTTGAATTGCTTATTCTCAAGACCATAGTGTGGTCAAATTCATGCTAAAATCCAATATGGAATATGTCTTTTTAAATCAACTCCAAATAATTAAATTTTAGAATTACGCAAAAATTTTGAACTTAGGAAAATAATTCCATATTTAGCCAATTAATCAGATAATGCTGCAAATGATATTTGGATGGGCCCAATTGGCCTCCAAAGGTTGAAACATGATGAATGATGCATGAGTGAATGTCCCATGTTTCTAGTTGATCCCTTTGACCAGGTCGAACCCAAGTTTGACCAAGTCAGAAATTCAAACATGGTCCAAATTTGAACAAAATGCAAACTGGTGCATGGAACATATACTAATCCTCTAGAGGATGAAAAACACTTAATCATGATCAATATTGACAAGAAACTAAATATAAGGGTCTATTATACACAAGTGATCCCTAGTTTACATTTAGTACAAAAACCATGTATAACACAAGCGCATAACAAAGTAATGAACAGAAGCAAAAGTATTATATACATGTCCATCTCTAGTTTAACCATCATGGCACATTGCATAGATAAGCCTCCCTTCTTGGATGAAATGGATTGTTCAGTAGTCAACAGGCTAATCAAGTGGATAATTGATCAATGGAAGGCTTAAGTTACTCTTGGAGAAGAGGGGATATCAGGGGGCTATGTGACATTATTTAGTTTTAAAAACACTAGGGAGCAGGGTGTCTCACATATGGATGATATGCTTCGAAGTTAACCCCTTGAATTTAGAAGGCTCCCCTTTATTTCACTTTCACACTTTTGTTTTTTTTCATTTTTCTCTCTAATTTTTTCTCTTTTTCTCTTTCTTTCTTTGGATATATTTGGAGCACTTTCTTTATTTCGAATCCTTTAGTTGTCTAATTACTAAAAGGTAATAGCCCTGGATTTCCTTTCAAGCCCCAATTATGACATGACCTTAGCTTTGTTGCCACACACTATCCATATGTGTCACAAATTTTCCACATTAATGTCTTTTTAGAGCAAGTAGGATTAACCTCTTAATTCAAGGAGTACCTACCCTCCCAACCGCTAACCAATCTCAAGTATGGGAAGACTTGTTTTAAGAGTTAAGGGTACCCGTCTGGTGACTTGACCACCTAGGCTCAAAATCAAACATGGGTAGCTATCCGAATGAAAAGGATAAGGATTCAAATAGTTTTTCCACACACATCAAAGCTGAGAAATCAGGGAAGACATGGAGGCCATCCTAATTAGGAGGTCACAAATTGGAAGGTCCTTGAGTCACTTAGCCATATTCGGACCAACGGGATTTTGTAACAAGGTGGATGAGAGGAAGGTGGATAAGGTCAAGTATGGAACCAAGAGAGAGTTTGTGATCAGTACAATGCACTGGATTCCTTGCCAAAGAAAGATATGTATATAAAACCAAAAATAATACTCCCTACCATGTTTACACAATATATCATACTCACAACATATACTGGATTATCACTAGTGTAGAATAAGTCCCACTACTGGTAAGCTTATCAATAAAGTCATAATAATCCAAATAAAAACCTCTACGCATATACCTGACCCGCCACTAAAGTTGTAGGATGAAAATCATGGGAACATATGTGAATCTCTGAAGATTGGGATCCAAACTCAATGTCCAATAGTGTAGTAGTCCATTGTACAAAGGTTCTAAGATGTATAGCAAGGGATCACAGAAGAGGATCAACAAATGACTTGGGTCCCTGCTCCAAGGCCCTATCCATAAGATCTGATGTGATCTCATAATAATCTCAATACGTCAATCATACATGATATGTCTCTGATTCTCATTATAAAGGAATTGTTCAAAACTTGGGTCCGCTCTGTCAAAAAAGAGGGGAGACACCCCAGTACAGAATGTGTGATAACAAGTTTGAACAAAGACCTCCAATTTTTTGTTGCAATGGAATCTTATAAATGCATCAACCTATTTTTTCCATTCTCTCAAATCCACTACATGCTTGGCTGTGTCCATAACATAATTATCTCTTACTACATTTAATTTGTTGAGATTTTTGTTCAAATTATGTTTGTAATTGGTCCCACCTTATTCTAGCATTGGTGACACCACACTGGCATTGGTGAAACCACACTAAATTTTTCCCACATCCCTTACACATTGCTTAATCCATTTCTTAAATTTCTAGTACTCACAAGGAGCACAACACCCCTCAATACAGTGTAAATGCACCATCCTACTCTAAGATAACATATAAACCAATCTAAGACTAGAGAGAACAAAAATATGGGAGTGAAGAATAGAGTTGCGAAAGGGAGCTCCCTTTATGGATGTTACACCTAAATCTTGCCACCTTAAGACTCAGTGTAAACCTCCCTAAAGTCTCCATGACTAAGATACCAAATTGGAAGAGATACTGACCTATTTCTATTGGGTTTAGTGAGGTCGTCCCAGGTCACGTTAGTGCAGCATGCGACGTCATAGGTTGTCCTACTGCAACCTACGACGATGTCAGTTAAATGGATAAAATGGCATCTTCGAGCCATTTCTCGAAGGTGTGTGATGTGGATATCTATCCCTAACCTATAGGGGATCTGCAATTCGGTTCCCTATCCCTTTGGGAGGATCCCTTAACCCTCTCCCACTATATCTCAACCTACCCTATCCTCTTAGTCCTATATAAGTGAAGCTCATTCCCATTCCAAAGGGAGGAAGTCTATAGTACTTGCATGCTGGTGAAATTAGCTCAGGAGATCTCTACTCATCTCCCGGGAGACCTATACTTCCTTTGGAGGCTTTGGCATTGGCTTGTTGGAGGAGGATTGCGACATTAAGATTTGGTTGTAATCATCTCTTTTTGTACTTCCCTCTTTTAATACAGTAATATAAACCCTTTCCACCAAATGTTGTTGTATTAATGATGTTTGTGTAGTTTACTTGCTTAACCGTTTACTTAGATCTGTTACTGTTTAGATGCATTTTATTGCTTGTATTGTTCTATATGTCTTGACAGGTCTTGCAGCTAAGATCTGACGACCGTGGAGCTTGGAACAACATCAAGGAGAAAGGATCTACAAGCTAGAGGTAAGACATCTAATTACTCGATCTTTAACTAGATCTAGGAAAGCAGTTTCATATTTTGTCCCACTTGTTCTATATTCACGTTGAACTAGGGAGATCACGCCTTAAGTCCACTTTCGGTAGATTGTCCAGTAACATGTTTGGCGACCATGCTGGGGAAGAAAACAATGCATTTGTTTTAAGTTTTCAGTTTGAAAGTCATTTTCTCGGATTTCTTTGTGAGCCTTTTCATTTTCCTCCTTAACCTCTTTCACCACCAGATCTTCTCTTTGAAGAGTCTGTTGACTTCCTTTGAGTCTGTATGTTTGATTGTCAAGCCTTTTGGTTGATCATATTTGTAGATCTATTCATCCTTGAATAGGGATCTCGCCCGTCGCACCTGGATAATATATCCAGAGCGACGTTCCCCTATCAGGCGTAGTCTGCTACTCTGGACCTGTGATGTTGTCGCTCCTCTCAGTGTGACATCCTGCCCCAACAGCACAGTTCACCTGTGTTCCACCTGCGACGGTTGCTCTGAGCCTGACCAAAGACTGCGACGAGCAGTCTAGCCTTGTGTTTGGGTTTTCTCCTCTCCAAAATTTGATTTGGGTTTGCCTTACATACCTCCTCTGCACTGTATGTTCCAGTCAGAGACCTTTTTGATGTTGCATTGCTAGTGTTTGGTTTTGTTGGGTTTGATTTGAAGTGGTTTTGGGTTCCATTTTGGACAAGTTTGAGTTTCGGTAGTGGTGGAGACTTTGGTCTCCCCCACCTTCATCCACTTGACCTTTCTTTCCCTCCTCTCCTCACCTGATCTAATCTTTGTATTGGATCCAATTCCATACCTCTTTTTGCACATGTTACTTAGCTTTGATTGCATTCGGTTGTTTTTTGAGTGTCTTGAGTGTTTTCGGTTCATATGAGTGCTTGTCATTTTCTTGAGAATTTCTGAGTGTTTAGAGTGCTGCAAATAATCTTTCTTTTCAGTTATTCACTCTTAAAGAACATTGTTGCTATCAAGTTATAGTCTTGGCTTATCATTGGAAAAATTAAAAGTGCTTCATTTTTGTCATTTTCAAGTGTATTTGAAAATTGTTGTAGAAGTTGGTTCATGCATTGGAAATCATTCATAAGTCTTTTGGAAAGTTTGAAAGGAGAGTTAATCATTTGTGCTTTTCGGGAATTATGAGCCATTCATTTTATTGAAAAATTCAAGTGAGATCAAGTTTTTGCAAAAGTGATTCCATGTTTGAAAGAATTATATGCATTTTTGGTTTTTTATATTTTTTAAGCCATCATAGTGAAATTTGAAAAGTTAGAGTGCTCTAGATAAGAAATTGCTCTCTTTTCATCACTTAGTTTCATTTCTTGATTCGAAAAGACAAAAAGAAAATGCTTAGATTTGGTTATGCTGCTTGTTGATTTTTTTGTTTTGCTTGGAAAAAACAGAAAAGAGTATTTCTATTGTCAAATTTGGTAGATTTGGGATTGTGTTGCACTTTGTTGTTTTGATAAAAACCACTTGAAAAAGATTTCTCCCTCCCATACATAGTTTTCATCAAAAGAAAAGTACATTTTTTCATGTAGTTAGAACTTGAATTACGTTTACATTTATGTACTCACCTCATGCATTCACCTACCCGTCCAGATAAAATTAACGGTAGAACTAGGGTAAAAATTTTAGTAACTTGTGTGTTAAGTTAGAGACGTGTTCTGGCATCGTAAAACGTGGCAGCTGTTGTTACTTTCCAGCACTGTATTCTAGGGGTATTGTAGTCTTCCACGTACCAACCGATATATCGAAGCTCTTTCACGTACCAACCAGTATATCGAAGGCTCTTTCACGTACCTCAAGGTATATCGAAAGGCACTTCACATACATGGCGTATATCGAAAGGTGTTTCACGTACTCGGTAGTATATAGGAAGGTCTCGTGCCGTACAGTTGTGCATTAGACAGCACCACAACGGATTTGAGATCCCATGTACCTTGAGTATATTGGGAGGCACCATTAGTATTCCCGAAACCAACTGAGCTATCCATTTGGCCATCTTGGCAGAGCAATACACCGAGAACACCACTCAGGGAGATTACTACGCATGTGTTGTCCAGGTAGTTGGGTATTCAGGAAAGGGTACGGTCCCAATCCTCCTTGTCGCGATTTACTTTTGGACCCTACGGTATATAGTGAGTTGCGAAGCCTTGACAATCCTGTGAGGTTCCAGACTTTTGAATCCACACCTATCACATAAGTTTGCTTGTGGTCTTAGTTTGTGTAGAATTTTCTGGACTGCTTTTCTTTTGTTTAGAATTCTCTAGGAGAAACTCTGTTTTAGTCACTCTCGCTGAATTTCCTTAGAGAAGGTCCCACCGAATTTTGAACTTACCACCCAAATATCCCCTTAACCAGGAGGTAATTTCGAAGGTAAGAATGGACCCACACGTCACGGTCATGTCACCTGAAGTAGAAAACCCTACTTTGAATTTTGGGGCACACATGTTCCCTCCATATTCACCCACCTCTAACCCCTCACGGGGTGAAGAGGCAGGAACTTCCACTTCACAAAACCTACCTCCCGTTTTACTGGGAGAGGATGGATCGTTGGAATGGTTAAATCCTCCCTAGGACAACCCTGTATCAGCTGCATTTGGTCCAGCTACACCCTTTTGGGAAAATTCTCTAGGTCAACAAGTGGCTCATTTTGTCACTGCATCCCCATCTGCTTGGCCCACTCCCGAAGAACTTTTCGGACCCCTTCATGCTCGCTTGGAACAATTACATTCCAAGGGTGATCAACTTCGAAGACAAAGTTTTTCACAAAGGGTTGAAGCCACGGAGGTACCCACATATCGACAGATCCCCATTCTCACTTTATCTTATGATTCACCGGAACCATCTACCCACAACATGCCCACTTATGAACCTGGTCAACCCTCACTTCCTGTAGGTACACCCCTTAGATAGGAGACTAGTTCTATACCTCCAATGACTCAACCTTTTGAAGTACAATAGCCCAACACTCCTCTTACTACTATGAGAACCTTACCCACTCCTCCCCCACCCAAAAACTCGCGCGGAGGATACTCTTTACCCCCTACCTTTCTTACAAGTAATGTTAATCCCGTCATAGATAATCAACAACCCATGTTGGGTCAACCTTTGATTAGTGGTCAGCACGTTGCTTCTGGGGGGGCAACCCCCATCCGTTAACCATAATACCAGAGGAGGAGTTCCCATCGGTCCTTCCGTTGGAGCTTCCTTACTCGTTGGACCTTCGACCACGGGATTATCCCATGTTGGGGGACCATCCCAGTCAAACCAACAACCATGGAGTCAAACGTATCCAGGTTATCTTAACCCTGTGTCGGGACAATGCAATACCAGAAACGCACTCTATGGGATACCTTATCCCAAAAATCCTTACACTTTATTGGGGCATCAAAATGTTTTACAACATTGACCCCCACCTACAATCCCTCAAGTACCACCACCCCCATTCGGTCCACCCCCACCTCCTGTCGGAGGCGGTGGGCCCCCACACAATTCCGGAGGAGGCGGACCTCTACCTTCTGGTGGAGGACCATCTCATTCTGGAAACCATGGCCCACCCCCTCCTGGAGGTGGAGGTGGCGGCCCTCCCCCTTCAAGTGGAGGCAAAGGTCCACCCCCCCCCCCCGGGTGGTGGAGGTCCATCCCATCCTGGCGGTGGTGGTGGAGGACCACCCTATTATGGTGGAGGTGGCGGAGGAGGCCCACACCCTTCCGGTGGTGGTGGTGGAGCACCACCTCCTCCCGGCGGAGTCGGTGGAGGTCTATCCTATCCCGATGGAGGTGGTGGAGGTCCATCCTATCTCGATGGAGGCAGCGGTGGAGAACCACCTCCTCCCGATAGAGGCGATGGAGGTCCATCCTACCTCGATGGCGTTGGTGGATCCCCACCATTTGGAGGTGGCCCACCCCCTCCCGGTGGTGGTGGCGGACCCCCACCTTATGGTAACGGACCACCTTATTATGGTAAAGGAGCACCTTATTATGGCGGCAGACCTACATATGATCCGGGATGCCCACCCCCTTACAGCCAATTTCCTCCTGGAACACCCTACAACCAATCGATGCAAGGTCCCACTGGTCCGTACATGCCATATCAGTAATATCAGTACCCGCAGTCAAACCAACAGCTGCCCTTTCCGGCTACGTTGGACCTACCCGACCTATCTCGTCTGACTAATGACCCCATCTTCCATGGATACAATTGGCCACATATTTTGGTGAAACTACCATCAGATATTCCCAAATTTGATGGCAAACCTGGTGAGGACCCAAAAAATCATGTGATGACATACCACTTATGGTGTTCATACAACTCCTTGATGGATGACTCAATCCATATTAGGTTATTCCAACGGACTTTCACCGGCCCAGCTACCAAGTGGTATATTGAACTACCACCCAACTCTTTTCCATATTTTCGCTCTCTTGCTATTTCATTTTTGACTCACTTCCAGTTGCCCATTCGCTATGAGACTGGTATGGACTTACTGACCTCACTCCGTCAAAACACCGCCACTCACATGTCGGATCATATCCATGAGTGGCGGAGGAGGCAACGTCTTATTAAGGCTCATATCCCAGACCAAATCCTAGTTGACTAGTTCACAAAGTCTCTCTTACCTGTCGTAGCTCGAGACGTGGCCATGGGAGGGGCCATCACCGAGGAACAGGCTATTGCCCGTGCCCATTACTTAGACTTGGTCTATGCCCAATATGGCACATTGTATGAAATCGTTCCCGACACACCCCGCCCTACGTATGACCCTGGGAAACCCCCTAAGGGACCACAGACTGATGGCATCATTGGTTCCCTTAACTCCTAGCCTTCTACTCAAATTGGTGGATCATCAAACCCCTAAGGTTCTTCCCCATCACCACCACAGGCTGGAAACAGCACCACCAAGTCACCCACTCATGCTTCCACCGAAGAGGTGAATTCTATTCAATCAGCTTCGTCTCAGAAGTCCAGTGGTAAGAAGAAAAACAAGGGAAAACCTAAGAAATCTTCCAATCAGCAGAAGCCCAAGCCCACCCCTGAAGACACCAAACAGAAAAGGAAGTTGAAGTATCCTTGTTTACTGTGTGGTGGTGACCATTTCTCTAAGGAATGTCCTCACCGAGACGAAGTGCAAAATTTTCTCAAAGGAAACTCTACTACCGCATTTCTCAACGATCCCTTCCCCACTCAGAATCAACAACTGATCACCCAAACCTCTCCTTCCCACAGAGAGGCATCCTCCACTGCGCATGTTCTCATGATGCGGAGTGAGACGGCTAACTTGAACACACGTTCACATTCGTACGACTCAATCCCTCAGAAGGAACCCATTGGAAGTAATACTGAAAAAGCTTCCACTTCTATTCTCGATGTCACCGTACCACATGCTTCTCTCACCATTGAGAAGCCTCCTTTAGAGTAATTGTTGCGTGCGCCCAAGAGCACGATTCAAAAATCTGTTTTCAATCCCAATGCTCGGGCAGCTCAAAACTACAATATTATAGAGGACTTGGCCCAAGCTCCTTGTGCTATGTCGACGCTAGAGGTCTTGCAGAACTGTCCCAACCAACGCAAGACTCTTCTCAATGCCATTGGCGCGGTTGATCCGGATTCCTCTAATACCATCATGTTCCGTCTTGAGTAATTTAAGCCGAGGCTTTCCCACCAACTTGCATTCCAAGTTGTTACGATGGGAAGACAATCCATCGTACCATCTTGGACGAAGGTGCCTCTACATTGGTCATGTCGATTTCGTGTTGAGAGCCATTGGTTCTCCCAATTTAAATTGTTCTCCCACCACCTTGAAAGCATTCGACGGTCGTGGTTTCCAACCTCGTGGATTGTTACTATCCTTGGCAGTAGAGTTGGGGGGTAAGACCGCAACCATTAACATGGAAGTGGTCACCACCCCTTTATATTATAATCTTTGACTTGGTCATAATTGGTTCTATGCCATTACTGTGGTCGCATCATCCGTCTTCCGCATTGTGCAATTCCCCCACCAAGGACGAATTGTCACTATCGACCAACTGGACTTCTATACGCCGGACACCACTACTCATCCCAGCGATAATGTCCCGTTACTCGGGCAATCCTCGCAACCATATGAGAGCATAGGGGTAGGCCTCATAAAATATTCATCTCTTATGGGTTTTTTTCCAACCTCGGATCCCCCTAACCATGTTTCCTCGGTGAACATGATATCCTCTCTTCCCAACTCCACCGATCCATGGCTTGTACCTGACGAAGCCACCATGCATCTAATTGGAGATACCGTGCCTCTCTCACCCACTGAACTCACTTATGAGGCTATCAGTCAGCTCCAGAGGACCACTTGGATGTGGCCTCTACATCCTGTTCTCTACAGCGGACGTTGTCCTTACCCGATCCTCTGCTCTGGAATTTTCATTCCGACGAGTCCATTATGGATATTATGAGTGGGGATGACCCTCCATGGGAAGACCTCCATCATCGATCGTCTTTCCTTCCCCATTGGATACTGTAGAGAAGCAAATCACCACTATTTTCACACTGGATGTCTACCCTTTCCCCCAATCCTCAATACTCACGTGTCATACTGATACTGAGGGAAATTTGTCCAACATTGAACCTACCATTCCATTCAACATATCGGTTACTCTTGGTGTAGTGGAACACGTTCGTTTAGGCCAGAAGGGTTCCCCTGAGGAAATTACTACTTTCAGGGCACCATATGTGTCTGTGTTGATTATCAGGATTTGAATAAATCTTGTCCTAAGGACAACTATCCCACTCCCTTTATCAACCAGATCATGGACAATTGTGCCAGAAGTGTCATCTTCTCATTCATGGATGGATTTTTCGGTTACAACCAAATTGAGATCCACCCGGCTGATCAACACAAGACAGCTTTCATCTACCCTTGGGGCATGTTTGCTTATTGCAAGCTCCCTTTTGGTCTCAAAAATGCTAGTGCCACATTCCAGTGGGCCATGTCGTACGCTTTTCATGACGTGAAGGACTTTGTGGAACCTTATCTCGACGATCTCCCCACTCATTCGCGGCAGCACAACTTCCACATTGATCATCTGATGGCGGTATTCCTCAGATGCAGATGGTATAACATCCGTCTGAACCCTCACAAGTGTATCTTCTACATCGATTCTAGACACCTACTCGATTTCATTGTCTCGAAAGATGGGATCTGCATTGATCCCTTGAAGGTGGAATCCATCATCGCTCTCCCACCTCCCACTGATGTTACGGAACTTTAAAGCTTGCAAGGGAAGGAAACTTACTTATGGTGTTTTGTCTGTAATTTCATGCAGAAGACGTAGGGTTATATGAGACTATTCAAGAAAGACGTCCCATTCATTTGGGACGATCAAGCGCAACACTCCTTCGATAGTCTGAAACATGCCATCACGCATGCCCCTATGCTCCAACCGCCCAATTACTACAAGGATTTGTTGATGCCTCGGATATCGTAGCATCAATCAGAAAGGGATTCTCCCCGAGAGATGGTCCCAATTAGACTATCTCCCGTTTGGTGTAGGGAATCCGTCCGGTTAGCGGTTCCGGCAACCGTGGTTTTGGACTTTAAATCCGATCTTACCGGTTATGGCCCGATCCACCTTTCTTTTGGGTTTTTTATGTCTTTTATATGAGATGCAAGTGCCTAAATTAATCTGAATGCAATTAAAACAGATCTGAGCCTAAAACTGGAACAAATCTATCTATCCATGCAGGGAACACGCTAAAGGGAAGAGCAATCAGCTGTAACAAGTATCGTAAACCAAGAATAGATAGCTATTATTTCTCACAACCAAAGCTACAGCAAGATACAGATCTCGAGAAGATAGCTTCTCATTTAACATGGAACACGTCTATTGCTCATAAACAGAAGAAATCTAATGAAGAAACAGATCTGAAAAGAAACTTTAAGAACGCATCTATTAGTCATAAACAGAAGAAAGCAAAATTATTTAATCTATGTAACAAGAATAAAGAAACAGATCTAGATGTAACAAAACTGAAATTAAACTCAAAATCCCTGCAAGGAGCAATTTAAAGGCATGAACAATGAGCCGCGTGCATTATCCTGAAGAAAGAACAGTTAGCCATTCGATCTAGACAAAGAAATCTGCAGCAATATATATCATTGTTCACAAAATGGAGAGAACGCATGCACAGCGAGGAGCAAAATCATTAATGCAAAGAAATAATTCAGATGTCAAGAATAATCTCACATTACTGAACCGCAGTCATTAGAATAGTCCAATATAGAGCAATCCAACGTCCCAGGCAAAACGTCCATCTCCCGTGGCTTCTATTAGAAAATTCAATTTACAGACATGATACAAGATAGCTCATATCATTTGCCAAAATTTTCATTCCCTGCCAAAAGTCCTTACTAATCTTTCCTAGATGCTATTTATAGCTACAACTTTGCCCTTTGGGCTGACACCTAGCCCTTTCCACCTGTCATTTACAGGGATTTCTACTATAATCGATCACCAAAAATGGCCACTTCCTTTACAAAAATATTTTGACAAAAATTAGGGACAGCTGTCCCATGGCTTACGCCTTACATATTTAAAATATACATAACAGAAAATTGGCCGACATCAAAGCTTTCCCTGTTGGGCACGTGTTTGGCTGAAAAGAGTGGCTCACTGAATTCGGCCTCTTCATTCCTGTGCGTGAGCTTCTCATGGCAAAGGGTCGCCTAAGTTAATTGTCACTGATGTTGCCTGGGAAGAGGCCCTCGAATCCCTTGCTGATGCCGCTCCTAATTGGGAAGGGGGAATTGAACTGGCCAGATTTTCTGTCATTGCTGGGGAAGAGGCTGCTGGGAGAGATGCTGCCGGATCTACTGATGCTTCTGCTGCTACTGCGGCTTTCCTGTCCTCCTCTGCTATGTAGCTGTGCCATACTCCTGTGTCTCTTATGATTATGTTTGCTGCAGCAGGAAACAAGATTTTCTGAGAAGTCACATTCTTCCCGAGCTCTGTTTTAATGCTTTGTACTTCTGCTTCAGCAACTTGATGCGCTTCCTTCAGCAGATGGTTGTGAAGTGTTGATGAACCGATGTAATGTTGGAGATCATCCATGGCCAGGACATCAATCCTTTTCACATACTCCATCTGTACGCCTAGCTCTTCTTTCAGTTGAGACAACCGCTGCTCCTTTTTCGGGAAGTCTTCTAGGGTCTGAGGGAAGCTCAATATGCAGTTGTCATGGACTTCTTTGAGCTTTTGGTATAGGTTGTTGATCCTATCTGTTGTCCTCTGCACGCTGGTTATCAGCTTATTGGCACACTTCCTGCCAAACTCCAACAAGGCTATATCTTCATTAAAATCTTCCACGGCCTTAAAAGGAAGATGCGGGGGGAAACCTCCTTTCCCTTCTCTCCATGCCATCTGACTTATGACATTTTCCTTGACACGGGTATTCTTAGCTTTGAGCCTGTGGGCTTCCGCATTAATCTCTTTTAGCCTGACTACCATGGCCTTGAGTTTGCATACATCTTCAGTGATTAGCTCTTGGGAGCCATACCCTTGCTGCAGGATCTTGCATGACAGCTCGTGGAAGGGAGATAGGTCTGAGGTCCTGCTCTCCGCTTGCTCTAAACGCTCAGCTAATGCTTGCTTGTCTGCATCTAGCAGAGATGCCTTTTCTTCTGCACCATTCTTCTCTGCTTCCACAATCGTCATTTGAAATGTTAGCTGGTCTTTTTCCTCCTCCAGCTGGCTGTACTTGTTTGACAGCTCCTTATGCTCAGCGTACAAGCAGTTATATTTGTTTACTGCCAGATCTCTTTGGGCTTGCTCATTAGCCACATTTTGTTGCAGCGTGCGTGCTCTCTTCTTTGTCAATATATTTTCTTTGACTATACCGCCTACATTGGCAAATGATGCCTTTGCTGTTGCTATAACTGCGGATGCCATAGCAATGGGATCTTGATCCGTGTTTTGCATGACGGTGACCTCCCGGTGAGTAATAATGTCTTCATGGAAGGGACTTTTAATCCTTTCTTCTGATTGGAGGACCATCGCTTTTCTTTTCTTATCATACACAAACTCATTCCATTTAGACACCGTACGCTTTCCTGATGGGGTGTACGGGACAATTGGTCGGTTTATTATGTCTATGTCCTCTTCCATAGGTGGGGTCCGGACTTCCTGAGCAGGGTCTACTCCTTCCTTTTGGGTACCAGCGCCACCTGCTTGAGAGGTGTCTATCTCCATGTCTTGGACACCGGACCCACCTGCTTGGGCATCTTCCCTTGTCTTCAATTCTTCTTCCGCCTTCTTTTCTGCCTCAGCCTGCTCAGCTTCTTTCTTCTTTTGGGCTTCTTCAGCTTCTTTCCGCAGTCTTTCATTTTCAGCTTCTTGCTGCTTTCTTGCTTCCTCGGCTTCCTGCTGTAACCTTGCCTCTTCTCTTAATCTGAGCTCTTCCTGAGCCCGGGCATCCTCAGCTTCTTTCTCCTTTTTCTGGACGGTCTTCTAGGCCTTGGCTGAGCTAGAGCTTGCTCCAGTGCCTTGGCGAGAGATCCGTAGCTCAGTCATGTTGCTGATGCCTCTGAATGCTTCCTCCTCGGCATCAGGGTAGTGGGAGTATTCAAAGTGAGCATAGTTCCCCTTGCAATGCTCGGCCACTTTACCCTTTTTGTCGTTCCTGTGGAAGATGACCTCACCGAAGTGGAAGGCCTTCAACTCTTGAACAAACTCATTGGCCGAGGCAACCCCTGAAAACTTGTAAGCGCCGATGCAGAAAGGCAGAGGGGGAAAGGAAGCCTTGTGCTGCTTGTGGAGCAATGCTCCAACTCCATCCAAGAAGAGCTGTCTTACTGCTTCCTTCAGCACCACGTAGTCTGTGGCATACTGCGGCAATATGTATGGGGGCTTAGTCCCTCCAAACATTCTCAGGTAGGTACCTTGTTCTGAAAAGTAAAATTCCCCATACTCCTCAAGGACTTCCAAAGCATTTTCTGACAGGCAACTTGGTTCTTCCTTAAACATTTTCTCGTATAGGGGCATGATGAACCCCTCACAGATGAGTTTGTAGCTGGGCTTGTAGTTCTGAGCCCACAACATCTTGAATGCGATGTAGACCGGGGCGGTGGCCCTATCCCATGTACACCCCAATTTGGGGAACTCTATCTTGGCCAAAATACAATCTATCAGATATGAGGACATGAAGAATTCAGCCTTCTTCAAGGCTAGCCCTGGCTTAGCAGTACTTATCATTGAGGCCAGACTATCTGACAGGATAGTGGCCCAGTCAAACACTGTTCCTTGAAATGCTACATAATGAATGATAGGGACCCACTGAATCTTGTATACTGTGCCATCGGGCATGCTAAATATTCTGCACAGCATCAGGGCAATCAATCTATAAGGGGCTCTTAGATTCTGTACGTCATACTCATCATTCCCTTTTTTTCTCAAATGCTTCCCCGGCATCAGCAGCTTCTTGGCCATCTCGATGTTGTTCATCTGGCTTAACCATTCATCAGTCAGAGCTTGCTGGACACGGGGAAATCTGTAGGCTGCCGCAAGATATGCGGGTTGGAATGAGGCGATAGCCACTTTCCCGCTATCATTTATCACTCTTCCTTCAGCATCGGCATGTTGGAGTATCCATCCGATTACTTCAGCACAGGGGAACAGCTCAGGGCGGGTAGCGGCCCTAGTTATGCCTGAGGCTCGGATATTTTGATAGATTGGTGCTTCCTCCAGCAACATATCTGGGATTTCTTGGTCCCTGATCATTCTATATATGTCATCCCATCTGATTTCTGGAGGGACACCAGTGGTGCACTTAGTATCCTGGAGCGAGGTTTCAATCTTGAGAGGGGCAGGCTTCTTTTCTGTCGTCTTCGCCTTCTTCTTACCGGTTTTCGACATCTTGGCTTATCCCTTATGGCACCCATATACAATACATTATGATTTTGAGCAACATGCTGTGAGGTTTTAACAGAAAGCATCATTGTTTTGATAATATATCAAATAAGATAAGTGCAATGAAGCTGTTACTATTTCAATATGAAACATAAATTGAAGCACTCGAATCTTTTAAAAGGATGGGATTGGGATGCTCTTGAGGGGATAGGCTATGCTGCGGATACATTTTGTTCTCGGACCGATAGGCGATTTGCGGAATCAATGTGCTTTCGGGTGAGCCTTGGGGAATTGCGGAAGCCATCGGTTTTCGGCTCGATAGGTGAATTGCGGACACCGTTGGTTTTGGTTCCACCCTGCGGAAGGGGGCGTCTTTCGTATTTTCGACTCGGTGAGGGCTTTGAATTCCATCGTCACGCGCGGCCACCTGCCGAGGTGATCTATGGGAGACTCTAGTCCGAGCGAAGGTGACGGCGCCGGGGATATACTGACGGGAAGTGCTAGGGAGGCCATGGCTTCAGGTTTCGGCTCGCGCGGCTTGAACGTTCACGGGTTTTGAACGGGCCAATGGCGGCTGGGACCAGGTTTTGCCTTGAGTAGAGGGCGTGTTGGGGCTGAGGCTTACGGAAGGGCCCAAGGTTTTAAGTCCTGAGTTTTACAGCAGGGGACATGGAAAGCCCATGGGGACATGAAGAATTCTCCCAAAACGAGGGGCGCGGCCCGGGGTTTAAAATGGGACACGATTAACCGCCCGCACTTACCATCACTACTCAATAATAAATGTTAATGTTTTAACCCATGCCTATGACGATTTTGCATGACGGAAACTCCATTCAACTGTATCTGACGGGTAAAACATAGCCCTTTACGGGTGTTTTGCCCGTCAAAATCCCACTAAAACCCATTGTTTTCCCACAAAAGATAACCTAATGGCAAAATTCCAGGTTAGAATCCTACCTGGCACCGTGGGGACTGCTTGAGCAAGGTGGCCGCGAGCACGGATGAGCGAGGTGAGCTGGAACGGTTTGCACGGCGTCGCACGTCGTTGGCCAATTCGAAAAACAATGGTGCATTGGTTCGAGCCCCTACCGTATTTTATAAAGAACGGGCACGTGCGGGCATTAAGGTTGGTGGTTGGCGCCATTGGAATGTGGCTTAAATACGCCACCTGCCGCGGTCATGTCGAAGTACCTCAGTTTCCGTGCGACCGCCATTCGCGGGGCCAGATCGTGAATCGTATCCGCCGTTGCGGAAGGGTTCGACAAAAACTCCCGCCGTTTCGGGGCTTATTGCGGAAAGGAAACTCGAAGCCTTCCGCGAAAGACCCCCACGTTGCGGACGAGTAGCGCCAAGGCTCCCGCCCTTTCGGGAGCTATTTGCGAAAGCTTCTGCAAACCAAAACTTTCAAAGTCTCGTTGATTTTCGGGAAGGTATGGCGAAGGCTCCCGCTAGTTTCGGAAGGCTTTTGCGAATGGCTTCCGCCGTTTCAGAAGGAAGACTTGAAGGCTCCCGCGTGTTTTTTCGAAGTTTTTTCTAAGTTTCATCGGGCGTTTTAGATGAATAGCTCCCGCCGTTTCGGGAGCAAATCTTATCCTCTTCCGCAGTTTCGGGAGGGTTCCATCGAAACCTTCCACAATTTTAACAAACCGATCCAACTTTTTGGGCGTCTTTCCTAAGTCCTTCCGCTGCTTCGGAGCGTTTTTTTACGAATTGTCCCCGCCGTTTCGGGAAGAAAACTCCAATCTCTCCGCGGACGGTTTGAAAAAATGTTCTAAGTGCTTTTCGGGAGACTAAAGCGAATGAGTCCCGCCATTTCGGGAGGAAAGCCGGAACCTTTCCGCGGTTGCGGAAGGCTTGAGTGAAGGGCTCCGCCGTTTCGGGAGCTAAGTCGTTTCGGAACTTGAACCGTTCCGCAGAAGCAACGATCGAAAATTTTCCAAGTCCTTTTAGTTCGGAAGGCTTAGGCGTGCGGTTTATGAGAATGGCCTCCGCCATTTCGGGAACACAACCGGAAGGTTTCCGCAAAATTTCAACCAAAATTCCAAATCCTTTTCGGGAAGATATCACGGCGGCTTCCGCCGTTTCGGGCGGTTTCGCTGAATTCCCCCGCCGTTTCGGGAAGTATTGTCCCAACGTTCCCGCAATTTTTTCTGATCGGAAGAAAATCTAAGTCCTTTTCGGGAGATTTAAGGTGAATGAGTCCCGCAATTTCAGGCGCAAAACTGGAATCTTTCCGCGGTTGCGGAAGGCTTGAGCAAAAGCTTCCGTCGTTTAGGGAACTAATTTTCAATGGCTTCCGCAGATTTTGACAAAGAGAATCTCAGTCCTTCTTTCGGAAAGGTTGGACGTTTGTCTTTGAAGTCGGGGAGATAGTCCGAATTATTCCAAAATGTAGGGGAAAAACTAAGTTATCTTTTGGCTCTTTGGGAACAAACAAAAATAGAAGGATTGATGGCAGGATGTTCAGCAGGGAAGTAAAACTTTATGTTGAAAACAGAGCTGACGGCTGGGATGGCTTCTCAAGCAAACTTTCTGCAAAAACAAAGAAGGAGGGGCCCCAATATGTTAAAAAATTTTGGGGGGGGTTGCTGCAACAACAATGGCGAGTCGCTGGCGAACACAGATCTCTGAACAATTCCTCTTCATGGTCCGAAACCTCATTAACCACATCCACCTCGGGTGTACTACTCAGCTGAGCATTTCAGACTTATGCGGGGGAAGGAAACGCTTTCCATGCTAGCCGCTGGGGAAAGGGGGGCTTTGACCGAGACATCTTCACCACTCTCATAGGACCAGCATATGAGATTCATTTTAGGAGGGTCATCTCTCGAATGGCCACTACTGCCGGACTCCACAGGATTTGCAACACTTTCTCGTGGACATTATTGTTCTTGTTCCTCATTCCCATGCTGCTGGCACCCTTTGGGATGCTTGTACTTTGGACAGCTTAGCTGTTTGAGCCTTCCAGGGATATTTTCTTTTGGACATGATCTTTGATTTGGGCTCCTCAATCCATAATGTCCTTTTGTGTGAGTTAGAGATTTTATTGATTTGATCAAACTTCACAGACGGAGAGGAGCCCCTTTTGAGCTGGGCCTTTTGGATAGCCTTCTTGATTTTACATGTCCTTTTGCTTTTGTCTCAGCCATGCTTTAATGGAGGCGAGAATTCCTGGAAAACAAACTCTTGAATGTAGGCCATTTTGGCTTTTAAATCTGCAGCATGGAGTCATCTCAATACCCTATGTCCTCGAGAGGTGCCACTTTCCGTGGGTCCAACTTAGGTAACCTTCTTGAGATGCCTTTAAAGTGTGAGAGTGGGTGGAGCCCAACGATAGTAGTGAAGATGGCCATGGGTCTCTGCCATTAAACGGGATTAGTGTGACTAGCAGGGTATGTTCCTTCCCTTTGAACATTTCAGCGAGAGCACAACAGACTGGGTTTAGTGAGCAGGGTTCCAGACTCATGGGTTGCAGGTTTTCTTCGAGAGATCTATCTTCAACGGGACCTTCAGGAAACAAAACTTGTTGCAAAAGTTCAAATAACAAAAAAGAAACAACATGGCCGAAACATAAGACAGCTAAAAGCGAAAGCAAAATGAAAGCTTTATTTATGTACAGGAAGTCTCGAGGAGACTTATGCGAAGTACTGTTTCAGAGCGAGGCCATTGAGAGGAAGGGCTACTTCCTCTCCCTCGAGATTAGTCAATTTATACGTGGATGGGCCTAATTTTGCAGAAATTTGGTACGGGCCTACCCATAGATGTTGAAATTTCGTATGCATTCCTTTGCCTTCATGATTATGGTCCCATTTCAGGACTAAATCCCCGACTTCAAAATCCCTCTTACCGGATTTCCTCTTATCGAACCATCTCTTAACTATGTCCTGGTGTTGATGGAATCGGTCTTTAGCTTTGTTTTGGGCTTCTTCCAGTTGAAGCAGGGTGTTGATCCTGGATTGTAAGGCTTGGCTACCAGAACCCCGAGAGGCTTGGGATAGTTGCAAGGATGGCAGTAAGATGTTTGGGGGAAGTATGGCTTCCTTGCCATAGACAAGAGTGAAAGGGGAGACACCTAAAGCATTCTTCGGGGTTACCCTATCTGCCCATAAGGCGTTTGGGAGAGCCAGATGCCAACTTCTCTGGTTTTCTATCACAGTTTTCTTAAGGATTCGAATCAGATTCTTGTTTGAGGATTCAACTAATCCATTTCCCTGAGGGTAGTAATTGGCTGAATAATGCAACTTAATTCCCCATTCATAAACAAATTCATTTATCTTGCAAGACGAAAAATAAGTAGCATTATCAAAGACAAGGGAAATTGGAACCCCAAACCTGGTTATGATGTTTTCTTTCAAGAAGCTGATGACTGCATCTTCATTGATCTTGCGCAATGGGGTGGCCTCCGTCCACCTAGTGAAGTAGTCGGTAGCCGTCAGGATGTATCGGTGTTGCAATGAAGAATTTGGATTTATTTCTCCGATAACATCTATGCCCCATTGCTCAAAAGGCTCAGAGATGATGACCGGCTGCAATGGACCTGCGGCCTTAGGTAACTTCCCAGCGCTTCTTTGACATACATCACAGTTCCGTGCGTATGTGTGGGCATCTCGGAACAAAGTGGGCCAATAATAACCAGCTCTCAGTATCTTGTGTGCTGTCGTCTCTCCTGAATAATGGCCCCCTGCGGGGCCATCATGCAATTCTTTGACAACTTTGTTTGCATCTTCCTTTTCCAAACACCTAAGAAGGACTCCATCATAATTCTTTCTGAAAAGAATCCCATCAATGATTTGATAGGGTGCTGATTTCAAGCGGAGTGCCCTTCTTTGTTTAGAATTCCAGTGCTCGGGTAGATATCCCTGCTGTAAATAGTGCACTAGATCCCTATACCATTACTGGGGAGCCGTAAAGATATGGCATACCTCAACCGAATTGAGCTCAGCTTCGTTTCTCCAATGGTGCTCTTCATCAGCCGAGTTTCCCGCCAATAACTTGCATAGACCTTGTCCTTTGATGATTGTAGCCGGTTTAAATTCCAAATCATACTCCTGCAGAGCTGTGACCCAGTTCCCCCTCCTCTCTCCCAATTCCTTTTGAACGAAAAGTGATCTGACAGCTGGATGGGGAACTATGAATTTAGTTCTGTTCTTCAAAATATATGGCCTAAACTGCTTGACTGCTTTGAAGACTGCATAGGCATGCTTGTCAACTATGGGGTAATTCAGCTCAGCCCCTTGCAGACCAGTGCTCATAAACGAAATTGGGTATTCATCCCCCAACTCCACCTTTTGCGTGAGTACAGCTGCGAGAGAGTCATCCGAAGCGAAGGTATACAAGATGAAATCTTTATCAAAATCTGGACTTCTTAAGGAAGGAGCTTTAGCTACAACTGCCTTGATATCTCTAAATGCGTCCTTCTCCAAATCTGTCCACTTGAATTGTATGCTTTGTTTGACCATCTGTTGCAATGGCTTAACAATTTGTGCAAAATCCGGAACAAATCTGCGGACAAAATTGATGGTGCCCATGAAAGACTGCATAGATTTTTTGTTGTGAGGCATTGGAATCTTATTAATGGCTTGGACCCTTTCCTGGTCGATTGACACTCCCCCTTTGGAGATGATATGACCCAAGAGCTTACCTTCGGGCACAGCAAACACGCTCTTCTTGGGATTTAAGGAAATGCCATACTTCCGGCAACGATCAAAGATATGCCTTAGATGAACAACATGATCTTCTCTTTTCTTCGAAAAGACCATCACATCATCTAAGTAAACAACAACACATTGCCCGCCCAATCCTCGGAAGGCAATATCCATCGCCCTTTGGAATGTAGCTCCTGCATTTATCAGACCAAATGGCATCCTTCTATAGGCGAAAGTTCCCCACTTAGTCCTGAAAGTGGTCTTGAGGCGATATTCTTCGGCTACTAACACTTGATTATAGCCCGAGAAACCATCGAGGAGAGAAAACAATTCGGATCCTGACACCATTTGCAGAATTTGCTCCATTGAAGGTACGGGGTAGTTGTCTTTATCCGAGGCTTTGTTTAAATTTCTGAAATCTACACATAGTCTAATCTCTCCCGACTTCTTCCTTACGGGAACCAAGTTTGCAACCCATTCAGAATGCCGAACTTTGAAGATTATCTTAGCGTCCAGGAGCTTCTTTAATTCCTTTTGGATCAGCGGTTCAAGGGTGGGATGCATCCTTCTTAGCTGCTGCTGAAATGGCTTGACACCCGCTTTCATTGGTATAACATGCTGAATGATGCAGACGTCATATGTTTTCAGATCTTCATAGGTCCATGCAAAAACATCCTTGTACTGTTTAAACAATTTAATGAACCTGTCTCTTTCTCCTGGTGAACAACATTTGCCAAGGTTGACAAATTTCGGTTCTGCCTCGGTACCCAAATTAACCAGCTCATGTTGCATTGATGAGCTGTTAGTTTTGGTATTAGCTGGTCTTTTGAACTTATTTTGAAGATCGAAAAGCATTTCGAGGGACCTGACCCCTTTTGGCATGAAATTTCCTTTCTCGTCATCTTTCTTCATCAAATCAGCATCGTGTTCTTCCTCATCTACTGCAGCTCTTTGGAAACTGTCTTCGTTTGTCAGGAAGCTGATAATTTGTTCATCATCATCGAAGACTCTAAAATTTGTGATGTTATCGGGAATGGAAGGCCTGAAAATCATTTCAATTGAGCATTTATTATTTGACGGCACCAATCTAGAAGCGGATGTTGCTAACAAATCAGCAGCAGAATTTTGCAATCTAGGAATTGATTTTATATTGAAAGCATCAAAATGCATGATTAAATCCCATACCTCAGCCTGATAACCTTTCAAGTGAGGTGAGAGGCAGTGAATGGTGTCCCTTACCTGTCTTACAACTATCTCGGAATCACCGAAGACCTTCAGGTACTTAACATTTAAGCCAATGGCCTTTTTTAAACCATGTACCAAAGCTTCATATTCAGCAGTGTTATTAGTACAATCGAATTCTAATCTACAAGACAAAAAATACTTGTTCCTTTTTGGATCCATTAGAACACAACCGGCTCCGGATCCTTCCAGAGTTTTAGAACCATCAAAGTATAATGTCCAGAAAACATCTTCAGATTCAACTAAGTTAGTTTCTTTATGGTCTATGTTAGCAACTAAGTTGACTATGTTACAATCAACATCATCAGTCCGAGAGAAATGAAGGAGATCGGACTGTTTATCTGATTCATGGCTAACGATTTCAGATTGATAGTTACCCGGATCCATTTCTAAGAAGTAATTTCCGAGGACCGAGGAAGAGAAAGTTACAGCCTCATTTTTTTCTTCTAGTTGGGTTACGTTTTGTTTCATATGAGGTTCCCTAAGAACTTTAATCTGATTCTGTCTGTTCTGATAAGGCAGCCATAGATGAGACCAATCGGTAGCGAAGTAGCCACTCAGTTTGGTAGACCAATCCCTACTCAAGATCAGCCCATAAGCTTCAGGAATGTCGACCACCATTATGTCAATAAATTGGCAGACTATAGGATCGGCTGACAATCTAATTAGAACGTCTTTCATCTCCCCAATAACCTTGACAGCAGTCCTGTCTAATTGGATGATTTGAGCTGGAGATGGAACGGGCTGCCCATTAATTTTCTTACAAATTGACAATGGCATAACGTTTGAAGAAGCTCCAGAATCTACCAAACAGTTGTGAACATTGTGATTAAAAATTTCAAATGTCAACAAGAATGGCAGTGTTTGGGATTTGGATTTCCCACCGATGCTAGCCTCATTAATTTCAGGATTGTATTGAGAATCTGTTAATGTAGCGCTGGGTTTTGGTTGTAAAACATGCAGCAGTTTGTCTCGTTGATGGGGCAAGCTACACATGTCAAATATTGATACGTTTGCTTTGACTTTCTTGATATCTTCGATAATATCATACCCTATGTCGGGCTCGTTCCCAATTCGACTTGGCTGATCTGTTTTGCTCATTGCGACTTTAGGTAGTTGAACTGTGTTGTCAGCGCTTGGCTGTTTGGCAGCTGTTTGGTTTACTTTGGGCTGTGGTGGGATGATTGGTATATGCCTCCTAGGCGGATCTTTCGAAATTTTAGGCTTATGGGGAATGGTGACTGGTACAGGATCCGCAATTGGACCCTTGCTGCGAGTGGCAACATTTATGGTAGAGGGAGAGCTATCTACATGATCTTCTTCTACTAATTCGGTCATAGGTACCCAATCCCACAACACCATAGTAGTGTCCGGGGTTGGTTCCTCCAACTCAAGGCTTGACTCTTCCGGAGGATCATCCTGATCTGGGATCTGGGAATCTAACATTTGGTTCATGACTAAGCTCATGGAATTGATCCATTGCGGGCAGCTCTTTTCCGAATGTGGTTCTTGGTGAAAAGTGCAGAAATTTTCCATCCCAATCTCATTCAAGTTTAAGACAGGGGCAGTATTCATTGGTGGATGAGACTGTTCCCCGTCTTCCCTTCTTTTATAGAATGGCTTGAAAGGTTTCCTAGATGTACTAGCAACTTTGTCTTTCTCGAGATCTACGATTTTGTTAGATAATTTCTGCATCATTTTAACTACATTTTCCATGTCCGTAGATGGCTCTTCTTTGCCTCTCGTGAGGAGCAAAGGTTTCTTGCTAGCTGCTGGTTTTGGTTCCATATCTAAGGCATGTTTAGCAATGCTATCAGCTTCTTCCTCTACCTTTCTAGCTTCCTCAAAATTCTCTATCAGAGTATTTTTCTTGGATCGTTTTACAAACATTGCGATTGGACCTTCAAGAGCTGTTGTATAGTATTCAATTAGAGATTCTTCTGCGGGTTTGTTAGCTTCACTAAAGTTATTTAACAGCGTTGTGAATCTTTGATTAAAATCTTGAACCTTTTCCTTCTTCTCCATTCTCATGGATAGGAGTTCTTTCCTAAGTGTGGCCACAGTCTTTTGGTTTCCGTATTTCTTTAGAAAACATTTTTCGAATTCATCCCAACTAGAGATTGAGCTGGGTTGTAGGCTAAAGTACCATGAGGATACTTTCGGCTCGAAAGTGTATGGAAACAACCTGCAGACTACGTCTTCATGCTGTACATTCAAAAGGTTCAAGGCTAAGTAAAAACTCTTGAGGTGATCCTCCGCCGAGATGGCTTTCCCTGGATCATACTTAGGCAAGACCTTTTCTGGGTTTTTTGGCAGATTGTGGAATGGTCCAGCTAGATTCAGCGCTCCCCTTGCTCTCCATGCAGGTACGGCCATATCTGGGTTTGGGCGTGGAGACCCTGGTGGAGAATTGTAGGGTGAATCCTATGGGGTACTTTTGGGAGTGGTAATTTCTTCAAGATTTTCTTGGTCTGTCTTGTTAAGAGTGTCGGAAATTTCTTCCAAAGTCAGATTTACCAGTTCTTCAAAACTTTGAACGAGAATTGAATCCCGGGTGTACTGTGGCTCCTTTCTAGGTGTAATTTTCTTCGGGAGGAATTTGACAGCGTTTAAACCACCTATCTGTCTAACGTAGGACCTGGTATGTCTTCTCAAATCCTCTATTTCTGTAAAAGGGACAGCGTATAAAGCTTCTTGAGGATCAGGGTCAGAAATGAGGCGTTCTTGGTCCGTTAATCCAAGATCTGGGCTGTTTGAAATGTTTTCTTTAAGTGGGATTTCAATGTTATCTATGGCCGCGGAAGATTTTCCTCTATCAGCCATGCACTTCAGGCCCTCCTTCTAGCGCCAAAAACTGTTGATGCCTCGGATATCGTAGCATCAATCAGAAAGGGATTCTCCCCGAGAGATGGTCCCAATTAGACTATCTCCCGTTTGGTGTAGGGAATCCGTCCGGTTAGCGGTTCCGGCAACCGTGGTTTTGGACTTTAAATCCGATCTTACTGGTTATGGCCCGATCCACCTTTCTTTTGGGTTTTTTATGTCTTTTATATGAGATGCAAGTGCCTAAATTAATCTGAATGCAATTAAAACAGATCTGAGCCTAAAACTGGAACAAATCTATCTATCCATGCAGGGAACACGCTAAAGGGAAGAGCAATCAGCTGTAACAAGTATCGTAAACCAAGAATAGATAGCTATTATTTCTCACAACCAAAGCTACAGCAAGATACAGATCTCGAGAAGATAGCTTCTCATTTAACATGGAACGCGTCTATTGCTCATAAACAGAAGAAATCTAATGAAGAAACAGATCTGAAAAGAAACTTTAAGAACGCATCTATTAGTCATAAACAGAAGAAAGCAAAATTATTTAATCTATGTAACAAGAATAAAGAAACAGATCTAGATGTAACAAAATTGAAATTAAACTCAAAATCCCTGCAAGGAGCAATTTAAAGGCATGAACAATGAGCCGCGTGCATTATCCTGAAGAAAGAACAGTTAGCCATTCGATCTAGACAAAGAAATCTGCAGCAATATATATCATTGTTCACAAAATGGAGAGAACGCATGCACAGCGAGGAGCAAAATCATTAATGCAAAGAAATAATTCAGATGTCAAGAATAATCTCACATTACTGAACCGCAGTCATTAGAATAGTCCAATATAGAGCAATCCAACGTCCCAGGCAAAACGTCCATCTCCCGTGGCTTCTCTTAGAAAATTCAATTTACAGACATGATACAAGATAGCTCATATCATTTGCCAAAATTTTCATTCCCTACCAAAAGTCCTTACTAATCTTTCCTAGATGCTATTTATAGCTACAACTTTGCCCTTTGGGCTGACACCTAGCACTTTCCACCTGTCATTTACAGGGATTTCTACTATAATCGATCACCAAAAATGGCCACTTCCTTTACAAAAATATTTTGACAAAAATTAGGGACAGCTGTCCCATGGCTTACGCCTTACATATTTAAAATATACATAACATAAAATTGGCCGACATCAAAGCTTTCCCTGTTGGGCACGTGTTTGGCTGAAAAGAGTGGCTCACTGAATTCGCCCTCTTCATTCCTGTGCGTGAGCTTCTTATGGCAAAGGGTCGCCTAAGTTAATTGTCACTGATGCTGCCTGGGAAGAGGCCCTCGAATCCCTTGCTGATGCCGCTCCTAATTGGGAAGGGGGAATTGAACTGGCCAGATTTTCTGTCATTGCTGGGGAAGAGGCTGCTGGGAGAGATGCTGCCGGATCTACTGATGCTTCTGCTGCTACTACGGCTTTCCTGTCCTCCTCTGCTATGTAGCTGTGCCATACTCCTGTGTCTCTTATGATTATGTTTGCTGCAGCAGGAAACAGGATTTTCTGAGAAGTCACATTCTTCCCGAGCTCCGTTTTAATGCTTTGTACTTCTGCTTCAGCAACTTGATGCGCTTCCTTCAGCAGATGGTTGTGAAGTGTTGATGAACCGATGTAATGTTGGAGATCATCCATGGCCAGGACATCAATCCTTTTCACATACTCCATCTGGACGCCTATCTCTTCTTTCAGTTGAGACAACCGTTGCTCCTTTTCCGGGAAGTCTTCTAGGGTCTGAGGGAAGCTCAATATGCAGTTGTCATGGACTTCTTTGAGCTTTTGGTATAGGTTGTTGATCCTATCTGTTGTCCTCTGCACGCTGGTTATTAGCTTATTGGCACAGTTCCTGCCAAACTCCAACAAGGCTATATCTTCATTAAAATCTTCCACGGCCTTAAAAGGAAGATGAGGGGGGAAACCTCCTTTCCCTTCTCTCCATGCCATCTGACTTATGACATTTGCCTTGACACGGGTATTCTTAGCTTTGAGCCTGTGGGCTTCCGCATTAATCTCTCTTAGCCTGACTACCATGGCCTTGAGTTTGCATACATCTTCAGTGATTAGCTCTTAGGAGCCATACCCTTGCTGCAGGATCTTGCATGACAGCTCGTGGAAGGGAGATAGGTCTGAGGTCCTGCTCTCCGCTTGCTCTAAACGCTCAGCTAATGCTTGCTTGTCTGCTTCTAGCAGAGATGCCTTTTCTTCTGCACCATTCTTCTCTGCTTCCACAATCGTCATTTGAAATGTTAGCTGGTCTTTTTCCTCCTCCAGCTGGCTGTACTTGTTTGACATCTCCTTATGCTCAGCGTACAAGCAGTTATATTTGTTTACTGCCAGATCTCTTTGGGCTTGCTCATTAGCCACATTTTGTTGCAGCGTGCGTGCTCTCTTCTTTGTCAATATATTTTCTTTGACTATACCGCCTACATTGGCAAATGATGCCTTTGCTGTTGCTATAACTGCGAATGCCATAGCAATGGGATCTTGATCCGTGTTTTGCATGACGGTGACCTCCCGGTGAGTAATAATGTCTTCATGGAAGGGACTTTTAATCCTTTCTTCTGATTGGAGGACCATCGCTTTTCTTTTCTTATCATACACAAACTCATTCCATTTAGACACCGTACGCTTTCCTGATGGGGTGTACGGGACAATTGGTCGGTTTATTATGTCTATGTCCTCTTCCATAGGTGGGGTCCGGACTTCCTGAGCAGGGTCTACTCCTTCCTTTTGGGTACCAGCGCCACCTGCTTGAGAGGTGTCTATCTCCATGTCTTGGACACCGGACCCACCTGCTTGGGCATCTTCCCTTGTCTTCAATTCTTCTTCCGCCTTCTTTTCTGCCTCAGCCTGCTCAGCTTCTTTCTTCTTTTGGGCTTCTTCAGCTTCTTTTCGCAGTCTTTCATTTTCAGCTTCTTGCTGCTTTCTTGCTTCCTCGGCTTCCTGCTGTAACCTTGCCTCTTCTCTTAATATGAGCTCTTCCTGAGCCCGGGCATCCTCAGCTTCTTTCTCCTTTTGCTGGACGGTCTTCTAGGCCTTGGCTGAGCTAGAGCTCGCTCCAGTGCCTTGGTGACAGATCCGTAGCTCAGTCATGTTGCTGATGCCTCTGAATGCTTCCTCCTCGGCATCAGGGTAGTGGGAGTATTCAAAGTGAGCATAGTTCCCCTTGCAATGCTCGACCACTTTACCCTTTCTGTCGTTCCTGTGGAAGATGACCTCACCGAAGTGGAAGGCCTTCAACTCTTGAACAAACTCATTGGCCGAGGCAACCCCTGAAAACTTGTAAGCGCCGATGCAGAAAGGCAGAGGGGGAAAGGAAGCCTTGTGCTGCTTGTGGAGCAATGCTCCAACTCCATCCAAGAAGAGTTGTCTTACTGCTTCCTTCAGCACCACGTAGTCTGTGGCATACTGCGGCAATATGTATGGGGGCTTAGTCCCTCCAAACATTCTCAGGTAGGTACCTTGTTCTGAAAAGTAAAAGTCCCCATACTCCTCAAGGACTTCCAAAGCATTTTCTGACAGGCAACTTGGTTCTTCCTTAAACATTTTCTCGTATAGGGGCATGATGAACCCCTCACAGATGAGTTTGTAGCTGGGCTTGTAGTTCTGATCCCACAACATCTTGAATGCGATGTAGACCGGGGCGGTGGCCCTATCCCATGTACATCCCAATTTGGGGAACTCTATCTTGGCCAAAATACAATCTATCAGATATGAGGACATGAAGAATTCAGCCTTCTTCAAGGCTACCCCTGGCTTAGCAGTACTTATCATTGAGGCCAGACTATCTGACAGGATAGTGGCCCAGTCAAACACTGTTCCTTGAAATGCTACATAATGAATGATAGGGACCCACTGAATCTTGTATACTGTGCCATCGGGCATGCCAAAGATTCTGCACAGCATCAGGGCAATCAATCTATAAGGGGCTCTTAGATTCTGTACGTCATACTCATCATTCCCTTTTTTTCTCAAATGCTTCCCCCGCATCAGCAGCTTCTTGGCCATCTCGATGTTGTTCATCTGGCTTAACCATTCATCAGTCAGAGCTTGCTGGACACGGGGAAATCTGTAGGCTGCCGCAAGATATGCGGGTTGGAATGAGGCGATAGCCACTTTCCCGCTATCATTTATCACTCTTCCTTCAGCATCGGCATGTTGGAGTATCCATCCGATTACTTCAGCACAGGGGAACAGCTTAGGGCGGGTAGCGGCCCTAGTTATGCCTGAGGCTCGGATATTTTGATAGATTGGTGCTTCCTCCAGCAACATATCTGGGATTTCTTGGTCCCTGATAATTCTATATATGTCATCCCATCTGATTTCTGGAGGGACACCAGTGGTGCACTTAGTATCCTGGAGCGAGGTTTCAATCTTGAGAGGGGCAGGCTTCTTTTCTGTCGTCTTCGCCTTCTTCTTACCGGTTTTCGGCATCTTGGCTTATCCCTAATGGCACCCATATACAATACATTATGATTTTGAGCAACATGCTGTGAGGTTTTAACAGAAAGCATCATTGTTTTGATAATATATCAAATAAGATAAGTGCAATGAAGCTGTTACTATTTCAATATGAAACATAAATTGAAGCACTCGAATCTTTTAAAAGGATGGGATTGGGATGCTCTTGAGGGGATAGGCTATGCTGCGGATACATTTTGTTCTCGGACCGATAGGCGATTTGCGGAAGCAATGTGCTTTCGGGTGAGCCTTGGGGAATTGCGGAAGCCATCGGTTTTCGGCTCGATAGGCGAATTGCGGACACTGTTGGTTTTGGTTCCACCCTGCGGAAGGGGGCGTCTTTCGTATTTTCGACTCGGTGAGGGCTTTGAATGCCATCGTCACGCGCGGCCACCTGCCGAGGTGCTCTATGGGAGACTCTAGTCCGAGCGAAGGTGACGGCGCCGGGGATATACTGACGGGAAGTGCTAGGGCGGCCATGGCTTCAGGTTTCGGCTCGCGCGGCTTGAACGGTCACGGGTTTTGAACGGGCCAATGGCGGCTGGGACCAGGTTTTGCCTTGAGTAGAGGGTGTGTTGGGGCTGAGGCTTACGGAAGGGCCCAAGGTTTTAAGTCCTGAGTTTTACGGCTGGGGACATGGAAAGCCCATGGGGACATGAAGAATTCTCCCAAAACGAGGGGCGCGGCCCGGGGTTTAAAATGGGACACGATTAACCGCCCGCACTTACCATCACTACTCAATAATAAATGTTAATGTTTTAACCCATGCCTATGACGATTTTGCATGACGGAAACTCCATTCAACTGTATCTAACGGGTAAAACATAGCCCTTTACGGGTGTTTTTCCCGTCAAAATCCCACTAAAACCCATTGTTTTCCCACAAAAGATAACCTAATGGCGAAATTCCAGGTTAGAATCCTACCTGGCACCGTGGGGACTGCTTGAGCAAGGTGGCCGCGAGCACGGATGAGCGAGGTGAGCTGGAACGGTTTGCACGGCGTCGCACGTCGTTGGCCAATTCGAAAAACAATGGTGCATTGGTTCGATCCCCTACCGTATTTTATAAAGAACGGGCACGTGCGGGCATTAAGGTTGGTGGTTGGCGCCATTGGAATGTGGCTTAAATACGCCACCTACCGCGGTCATGTCGAAGTACCTCGGTTTCCGTGCGACCGCCATTCGCGGGGCCAGATCGCAAATCGTATCCGCCGTTGCGGAAGGGTTCGACGAAAACTCCCGCCGTTTCGGGGCTTATTGCGGAAAGGAAACTCGAAGCCTTCCGCGAAAGACCCCCGCGTTGCGGACGAGTAGCGCCAAGGCTCCCGCCCTTTCGGGAGCTATTTGCGAAAGCTTCCGCAAACCAAAACTTTCAAAGTCTCGTTGATTTTTGGGAAGGTATGGCGAAGGCTCCCGCTAGTTTCGGAAGGCTTTTGCGAATGGCTTCCGCCGTTTCGGAAGGAAGACTTGAAGGCTCCCGCGTGTTTTTTCGAAGTTTTTTCTAATTTTCATCGGGCGTTTTAGATGAATAGCTCCCGCCGTTTCGGGAGCAAATCTTATCCTCTTCCGCAGTTTCGGGAGGGTTCCATCGAAACCTTCCGCAATTTTAACAAACCGATCCAACTTTTTGGGCGTCTTTCCTAAGTCCTTCCGCTGCTTCGGAGCGTTTTTTTACGAATTGTCCCCGCCGTTTCGGGAAGAAAACTCCAATCTCTCCGCGGACGGTTTGAAAAAATGTTCTAAGTGCTTTTCGGGAGACTAAAGCGAATGAGTCCCGCCATTTCGGGAGGAAAGCCGGAACCTTTCCGCGGTTGCGGAAGGCTTGAGTGAAGGGCTCCGCCGTTTCGGGAGCTAAGTCGTTTCGGAACTTGAACCGTTCCGCAGAAGCAACGATCGAAAATTTTCCAAGTCCTTTTAGTTCGGAAGGCTTAGGCGTGCGGTTTATGAGAATGGCCTCCGCCATTTCGGGAACACAACCGGAAGGTTTCCGCAGAATTTCAACCAAAATTCCAAATCCTTTTCGGGAAGATATCACGGCGGCTTCCGCCGTTTCGGGCGGTTTCGCTGAATTCCCCCGCCGTTTCGGGAAGTATTGTCCCAACGTTCCCGCAGTTTTTTCTGATCGGAAGAAAATCTAAGTCCTTTTCGGGAGATTTAAGGTGAATGAGTCCCGCAATTTCGGGAGCAAAACTGGAATCTTTCCGCGGTTGCGGAAGGCTTGAGCAAAAGCTTCCGTCGTTTAGGGAACTAATTTTCAATGGCTTCCGCAGATTTTGACAAAGAGAATCTCAGTCCTTCTTTCGGAAAGGTTGGACGTTTGTCTTTGAAGTCGGGGAGATAGTCCGAATTATTCCAAAATGTATGGGAAAAACTAAGTTATCTTTTGGCTCTTTGGGAACAAACAAAAATAGAAGGATTGATGGCAGGATGTTCAGCAGGGAAGTAAAACTTTATGTTGAAAACAGAGCTGACGGCTGGGATGGCTTCTCAAGCAAACTTTCTGCAAAAACAAAGAAGGAGGGGCCCCAATATGTTAAAAAATTTTGGGGGGGGTTGCTGCAACAACAGGATTATATCCTTTACCTCACTGCTTCTGCCACCACGATCTCCATGGTATTGGTACTGGAGGACAACAACGCCCAGGAGCATGTGATATACTATCTAAGTAATGGTCTTATGGACTCTGAAACTCGTTATTCACATGTCAAGAAGCTCACTCTCGCGGCAGTCATTTCCATCCAAAAGTTCAGTCACTACATATTGCTCTGCATCACCACCATCATCGCCGACTCGAACCCCATGTACCACGTCTTGACACGTCAAGTACTTGGGGAAAAGTATTCATGTTGGATCGTGATACTTCAATAGTTCGATCTCCTCTTCGAGAAATCTAAGTCTAAGAAGTCTTTGGTGTTCGTCGAGCTCATCTACGATCTTCCCCGTGTTGATTTAGGTTCTGAGCCCAATGATTCTCTTCCAGATGAATCATTGTTCCTCATCAGCACGTCTAACGCGTGGTATGGGGATATTATGTTATATCTCCAAACCCAACGTTTCAACCCCAAACTGTCTCATGACAACCATCATCGTATATGCTACCATGCAAAGTATTACTTCATCATGAGTGATACCTTCTACCGTCGCGGCATTGATTCTGTTCTTTGACGTTGTCTGACACATGAGGAGGCTGAACACGTCTTGAATGATTGTCACACTGGGGCTTGTGGTGGTCATCTCTCTGGGATGGCTACAGCCCAGAATATACTGTGCGCGGGATATCACTGGTCGTCCATCTTCAAATATTGCATTGAGGCCGTTAAAAAATGTCCCCCATGCCAACATTTTCAAATGAAAAAGTGCACCCATCCAGCCTCGTTACACCCGGTTATTGACGTTGGCCCCTTAACAAAATGGGGCATTGACTTCATGCACTATAAGCCTACCTCAACCGAGGGCATGGTTACGTCATAGTAGCCGTGGATTACTTTACAAAATGGGTCGAGGCTATGCCTACATACACTGACGACGGCAAAACCACCGCACTCTTCATGTTCAATGATGTTATCTCATGGTTCAGAATTCCACAAGCCATAGTCACCGACCATGGATCTCATTTTTAGAACCATATGGTCGACGACCTCAGCGCCATATTGGGTTTTCTTCATGAAAACTCAACACCTTACTACCCCCAATCCAATGGACAAGTAGAAGCCATTAACAAGGTCTTGAAAACCATGATTCAACGCATGGTGGGTACGCATAAGTCCAACTGGCACAACATGCTTTTCTCCGCACTATGGGCATAGCGGACTTTCGTTAAGACTGCCACTGGATTTACACCATTCCACCCAGTTTACGGCTTGGAGGCAGTCCTACCAATAGAGTGCGAGATTCCATCGCTCAAACTCGCAATCGAACTTCTTCCGAACATGACTACCAAGGAAGAATGTTTCCTTTACCTTTCAAAGCTTGATGAGACTCGCCACGATGCTGCTCTTGCCAACGAGGAACATAAGAAGTGCATCAAGGAACAGTACGATAGGTTGGTCCAACCCGCATCTTTAATGAAGGTGATTTGGTCCTCACATACGACCAAAGGCACGATAAGCTGGGGGAAAGTAAGTTCGAGTCCATGTGACATGAACCATACATAGTGAAATGTGTTCTGGAAAAAGGAGCCTACGAACTATAGGACTACGATGGGATATCTTTGGGTGAGCCCCGCAATGGGCTCTACCTGAAGAAGTACTATGCCTGAGTCTTTCACGCATAGACATATTATATATATTGTACATGGCGTGTGTGTTTTGTGTGGTGTGACGCTTTTATTTTAGTGTGTCTAGGTCATTTCTTATACCATGTTTTGTATGCATGTGCAGATGGCAACTTGCTATGGATTCGCGGACGGCGCCAACCGGCATACCCGTAACCTTTCTTCGGCAGCCTGAGTACTCTATTCTCCCACCGGCGAGCTAATTAGCTCAGGAGGAATTTGTCTAGGTTTCACAACCAACAATGCTACGGCATATCAGGAAGTCATTGGAACCCTAACCGACACTCTTTCCTTGGGTATGGACCACGTTGTTATCTATTTGGATTCACAACTAGTGGTCTCTCATCTTAACCGGGTCTACGCTATCCATGACCCTACACTACTCTGTCTCTTTAGACGAGTCTGTCTTCTGGAAAGGCCTTTTGAATCTATTCAATGCCTGAACATTCCACAAGACATGAACACAGTTGCCGACTCGATGGCCAACTTCATTTTGGATTGGTACATTGCACACACATAACATATAAATAAAATATTAAAGCATAGATAACATGTAAATCATCCATTTTATAAGCAAACATGTAAACAAGACCACATTAATCATCCATAGAACTCATAATGTATAAAACCACCGAAAATGTCTGTATATATAAGTCAAAATGGTAGTGCTGATACAAAATCTGAAGCATACTAGCCTTCAGTGAGTCTCTACAAAAATATGAAGCTATCAAGATTTTAGTATACATAAGTAGAACATGAGCCTAAGGCTAAGGTCGCCTAACCCTAGATCCTGAAGCTCATGGCTGCTTCCCATGAAAGCAGACCACGGCCCTCGCCACTTTGGCCATCAGCGTGCCAAAACGATCAGACACCCCGACAGTGTACTTCTGGTAGCCCCGAGGTAGATCACAAACACTCGGCTCTGGGATATCCAATGTCATCCTCTGCAGGTTCTCATAAACCTCCTCTACCTCCTTGGTAGCATCTCGAACTGCGGCACCCACGACCGGCACCTCTCCTCACCTCGCAATGAGAGAGACCCCAACTGGTCACGACGAACCCACATCTGCACACAACATCAAGTTATCAGCACTACTCCAAACAAAATTACAAAATATATAAAATGAAAAACACAAAAGTTGTTGTTCTTACCTATGTCACCCCATTATGCTCCCTCGGGGAGCACCAGGTCGGTATCACCTCTAAAGTCTGTCCCGCTATAAGGGTAATCCTCAATCATGAGGAGTTGTCCCTCCAACCAAGTGAAGAACCCAGTGCCATAACCTATGATGGGACCCCTGCCACCACGGAGGGCCATCACCTCTGCCCATCGAGTCATATGTGGATCCCTGGAATCCCGGTCATCCAAGTTCACCTGTGGATGCAGATGAGGTACCCATTCCAGTAGAAAATAGATCACCACAGACCCATATCCAAACTATTTCAGTGCCCTATGGCAACATTTGGTAAGCTGACCCTGGAGATTGGTAAGGAGTCCCTCACACCAGTTGAATACCCAAGGAGCCATGCACTCCTCCACATACATCAATTGTGTCTTGCTCGCAAGGTGATCAGACTGACTCCCCGCCACCCTCACTAGAGTGAAGAGCACGGCACGCAAAGGACAGTCTCGAATCTCCTTAATGGGGATCTTCCCACTAGTAGCCACAGTGCCTCCTATGCAGTACTGAGTAATCATGTCATCTACGGTCCGGTCACCTCCTCGTGACCCAGTGAGAGATACAGGTTCTCTCCTCCAGGATAATCCTATCAGGAAATAGATGTCCTCGACATCTATACTCAATGTATGCACCCCGATCTCGAAGTGTTGCTGCGCCAGATCCCAACATGGGATCACATGTGTCAGTAGCTGAACTTGGGCTATCGTGCCCGGCACTCGAAAGTATTTGAGAAGTCCACAGTTCCTCAATGTAGCAACGCATTGAGGGTCATTTTCGAACTGAGCATCATCCAACTCATGTTCTCGTTCTCGCCACTCTATGACCATGGTTGTCACCGTGAACTTGTTAAGAAGCACAAATAAGCAACATTAGAGCTCACCCCATGCATTAAAACTTTTTATTTTGGGTTGGGAAATGAGTTTAACTTGGACGTTTCCATCATCGTAGGCTGTCCTTGCAAAAAATGTGACATCTTCGCAAACGACCCTTATGGGATTTGCGACGACCCTGCGTCGTCGCAGTTCCCGTAAGGATGGCTTGCGCTGACCCGTGGGTGCATTTCCCCTAAGCAAAACAACTCAAAACCTTGGAAAATAAGAAAAAAACCTAAAATTAATCCATTGTAAAGTTGCTAAGATGAGTTTAGGCCTACCTGCTTCTGACGGCTCGCGAAATGGTGTACCGTAGCTCCCGGAATCAACAGTTGAAATTTGGCTCCAAATGGCTCTCCACATTCTCCAAACTTGGTAAAAAACAATTGTAATTTCTTTTCACTATTTCACCCATTTTATAACAAAAAATGGAATATTCCTTTTATAATTTGATTCTTTAGTGGGTTTTTTGCTATAGTTTGGATCATTTACTGCATTTAAACGCTTGGTTAATTTTTTTTGACCTAGTCTTTGAGTGCCAGTACAAGTTAAGTGCCTAATTAATGCCATTTTTCACCATGACAATCGTCTCGTAAGTATCATCAGGTATGAAAAAACTTCTTCGAGCATCTTTTTGTCATTATTTCGCTCATTAAATTCAATTACTAATGACAATCAAGATTACTCTTTGTTCTTTCCCGTGCTCGTAAAATGATGAGAATAAGTCACCGAGTTATAGTTTATCACTTTTTCGGGCTCGTTAAACTCCTACGAAAAAGGAACCCCCCGGAGTCTCTCTTTAAGCTCCTTTCAGGCTCTCTAAATACGAAAAGATCACCAAGCGAACTTGATGCGTTCACGCTTCTAAAAGTATTTGAATGATCGTCTCCTCAGTGATAGTTTACCCCTTTTTTCGGACCAAGGAGCACTACTTACGAAAAAGGAATATTCCAGCCAATCATGACTGGAAGAGTCCTCTCTCGCGTTGTTTTACCCTTTTTCGGGCAAAGAGGCTAACCTTATGAAAAGGGACCTTTGGATTCTTCTTTAGATCTTTTCAGACTCTCTAAACATGAAATGACGCCGATTTTACCTTCTATGGACTTGTTAAAATTTAACATTGAATGGCCCACCATGGGACAAACCCCTCCTTTCCCAGCTTCAGAAAATATTTGGGATTGGACTCATCTATGAGATGAGCTATACCAAGCATTTGGTTACCCTCATCAAGCTCATCAAAAACACATGAGGCACTCATCAGTCATGATGGGGAAAAAGGAAATTTTTTGTATAACACCTTTACCAGTGGCAATACTTAGTCGTTCTTGAACATGGCACTCATTTGCATTCGCGTACAGTACTTGGGTCATCCGTTTTTCCTCGAGTGTTTCCTACTTCCTGAGTCTTGTTACTCCTTTGAGTCATCCAAAGAATACTGCCATCATCAGTTGTATTAGGACTTGGCGTCATTCTCGTCATGTCAATACTACCAAGTCATGCCATGCCCATGTTCAAGAATAAATTCACCGCTCATCATTTGCAGTCAGTACACCCTCCGCCATGTTGGTCTACTCTGAGTCAATCTTGCATGTTACTATACCATCCGATCTACTCCAAACATCTGTTGTCAAGTTTCGTGTCATTAATGGGGGATTCATCATGGCCCTCCTTCGACGGATTCATCCTTGTCAACCTTAACACATCATCCGAGGATTGAATCTAGAAACCAACCAAGTACCTTGGGCCTGCATGCCTAAATGGCAGGTTACCTCGCTTTCGACATGAGTTTGCATCATTGACTCTTGATTGAAAGATTTCATCCGGCGTTCGACTTCAACTCATTTATTCACACTTGATGATATGTACTATGATAACTTCGGACTCATTGACATTAATGATGATTTCCCTCGCGCTTGTTAACGGTATGCATCAATGACTGGTAATCAAGTGGTTTCTACCATGTTTGACGTCAAGACATTTGTAATCACATGGATAGATTCGTATCATTACGGGTTCAGCTTGAAGACCCTGGGGAGTCATGTTTTACCCAGGTTGCGATGGAGATTTTTTGAGTCATATTACACGGATCCACTTTTGTATTGGTTGTGGCTATGTTATCATCTCATCATGGATCTACACTTGTGTCTAGTAGCCATGATTGTGTTCAGTCAGTCATTACTACCATGGATCTGCAATGTATTGGTTGACATCCATGTTGTGAGTCATACGAGACTGTGTTCTCGAAGTCAGTTGTACTGCAGCGGCATCTTCCGTCCGACAATTCCTTGCCAATTCCTTCTGTCAAAGAATTTCACCTGTCAAGTTCCAACAGCTTCATGCTTTGGGGGGCATTCTGTTACACCTAAATCTTGCCACCTTAATACTCAATGTAAACCTCCCTAAAGTCTCCATGACTAAGATACCAAATTGGAAGAGATACTGACCTATTTCTATTGGGTTTAGTGAGGTCATCGCAGGTCACCTTAGTGCAGCATGCGACGTCACAGGTTGTCCTACTACAACATGCGACGGTGCTAGTTAAATGGATAAAATGGCATCTTCGAGCCATTTCTCGAAGGTGTGTGATGTGGATCTCTATCCCTAACCTATAGGGGAGCTGGAATTTGGTTCCCTAACCCTTTGGGAGGATCCCTTAACCCTCTCCCACTATATCTCAACCTACCCTATCCTCTTAGTCCTATATATGTGAAGCTCATTCCCATTCCAAAGGGAGGGAGTCTATAGTACTTGCATGCTGGTGAAATTAGCTTAGGAGATCTCTACTCATCTCCTGGGAGACCTATACTTCCTTTGGAGGATTTGACATTAACTTGTTGGAGGAGGATTGCGACGTTGAGCTTTGGTTGTAATCGTCTCTTTTCGTACTTCCCTCTTTTAATACAGTAATATAAACCCTTTCCACCAAATGTTGTTGTATTAATGATGTTTGTGTAGTTTACTTGCTTAACCATTTACTTAGATCTGTTACTGTTTAGATGCATTTTACTGCTTGTATTGTTCTGTATGTCTTCACAGGTCTTGCAATTGAGATCTGACGACCGTGGCGCTTGGAACAACATCAAGGAGAAAGGATCTACAAGCTAGAGGTAAGATATCTAATTACTCGATCTTTAACTAGATCTAGGAAAGCAGTTTCATATTCTGTCCCACTTGTTCTAGATTCGCGTTGAACTAGGGAGATCACGCATTAAGTCCGCTTTCGGTAGATTGTCCGGTAACAATGGCTCAAAGTTGTTGAATGTTGAGTTCCTAAAGAAAACAAAACAAAAACAAAGAAACACCAAACAACCAAAATGAGTTGGATATGTTCTTTGTCTTTGAAGTATAACCCACATTGAAATCTCAACTAAATTTCCATGTTGTTCATAAGACCTCACATAAATGAAAGAAGGATTGAAGTAATAGGGTATTGTCAGGATATAACTACCTGTTGATTTAAAAGGAACGAACTTTCCATGGGGATGGTTTCCTTTTTATCTCCTATCATATACAAATTAGATCTATGGGGGGGATTTGAAAGGAGACCCAAAACTTAATATTAACCCCACATTTGCTTCCTAATCTACTATTGAGTTTTGATGCTTAAGTACATGGAAGATCTCAATCTTATTGAAACCCTACACTTCTTGTATTATTATTTCACCAATCAAGCTAGGATTGGTTGCTTAGAAAGAGATCTTCTTTGCATTGCTAAAATATTTATCATTGAATCACTGACTATGGAGGTTTCCTTGGCTCCTTTAGCTTTAAGAAGTAAAATGCCTTTGAAAAGAGCTAAATCTTTTACTTCATTATTCATGACAAATTCAATTCCCCATGCATATGTAATTTATTCATTTCCTATGGAGTTTAAAATGATCTTGCCCCCCACTTACCACCTCACATTTACAAGTATGATATTATGAAAGAGGCTAATTCCAATTTTAAAGCAAAGAACAAGCTTTCCCAAAGTTAAGATGGATATTTTTAATAAATCTTGATGTGCAATAGATATGTGATTTAATAGATTGAATGTTGGCATTTGATCTATGTTAGGATTCATTTGGAAAAAACATAAATGTGGCTTTATTTTCAAGTAAAGATAGACATTTATTATATGGGAAGGACATGAATACTGTAGTAAAAATTGAACTTATAACCCATGTAGCATTGTAGTTGTAATGATAATAGATTAGGATATTTTGAGGTTGTAATTCTTAATATCATTGTGGTATTTTTACCTTTTGTGTTGCAACAATTTGAATATTTTATTTCATTTAATAATGGTTTTTTAAATATTGCATTTGTATTTTTTCCCTATTTGGTGTTAGATTTGGTAGCTCGGAGGTACTCCTGCATCAAGTTCCTAGGTGCAAAGGTCCAAGAACAAGGGGGTTTCATTAATGACATAAAGTGAATTTATAAAAAGTGTTTGTAGCACAATAACATTTTGGCTCAAAATTTGGCGAAAAAATCCGATGGTATGGAAAGACCATCAAAAATTCTTGTTAAAAATCGAATTTTTTTGTTTTTTTTTAATTTAGCCCGCATTCGTTAGTTGACCGATGGTTATTATTAAACCATAGGTCTTACCATGTCCAAATGTTGGTCCATCGGCATTTGTTCATGAACCACCGAAACTTTGACATCTAAGGCGTAGTAGTTGGTATTTTGATGGCCTACCGTTGGACTCCCAAAGCAAAATGGATAACTGTTAAAATTTTGCAACTGTCACTTTTGACTGTTGAATGTTGAAAAAGTCAATGTTGACTAAGTTAATAGACGTCAGGATACTGACAGTTACAATATTTATAAATATAAGAAATTTAATAGATGTTTCGATAGTTTTTTATAATTGCAATAGTTCGGAAAGCTTATAAGGACCTTTTCTCGAACATAAAGCAGATTTATTTTATCTTTCACATTGGCCACTTCATTCTATAAGATAGTCATCACTCTATTTTGGTAGGGAAGAATGTTGGATAACATTGGTGCAGAAGAAAACGAAATGATTATTGATAGGTTGTCGGCAGATATCAAGGAAAGGGGTGATGGAAAATGTTATTTCACTTGTGCTGAATGCGGGGGCTTCAATCTCAAAATAATTTCGATAAAAAGAGATAAAATACATTGTAGAAAAAATGGACACATCGAAAGGGGGAATGAATACCATCCCTTTTTAAATTATATGTATCATTATATGTCTTTAAATTGATCATATTTGACACATTATTTTTGCTCGATTGTTTTGAATTATAAAGACAACGCCTCCTAGGTGTCTGATGTCAGAAAATGCACCAAGTACTAGTAGATATAATGTTGCACAAGTTGAACAATATGGAGTGAATATTGAAGATCAATTTAATGATCCTATGGAAGAAGATGATAATAATAGCATAGTTGAAGATGATGGGACAAATAGATTGATCCAAGACACGTTCACTAAAATGGATCATGACAACTTTCATGATATTCATGATATACTTCTACTTGATAAGGAAAAACAACCACTTTATGAACGCTCAAGAGAAAATATTATCTATGCTACATTATTGTTGACGAACTTAAAGGTTTTAAATGGTTTGTCAAACAATTGTATGACACAGATCCTAAGGTATGTTTCATCACATTGTAATAAGTTTATACTTTTTTTTCTCTATTTTGCAATATTCAATACAATTAATGTTCTTTACATTAACTAGTTATTTTTTATGCTATAGATTGTTAGGTGAATTTATGTTACCAGAGTCAAATATATTTCCTATCACATACAAAGGTCTATCTACCATTATGAAAGATATTGCAATGGATTATCAATCTATTGATGCATGTCCCAATGATCATATTATATATTATGGAAAATATGTGTGGGAAACAAAATGCCTACAATGTCATATGAATAGGTATCAAACCAATCAACTAACAAAATGGTGCCTCACAAGGTTCTTTGTCACATTCCCATAATACCACGTTTGAAACGATTCTTTAGGTGTGAAAGCATCGCGCAGTTTATGGATTACCATGCACAGAATATAAGTGGAGATGATGTTCTTCGAATGCATGCAGATGGTTATGCACTTAGGAACATCAAGGAAAAATGGTCAGTTTTCAAAGAAGAACCTCCTAATGTTAGGCTTTCATTGGCAGCTGACAATGTTAATCCATTTGGTGAGATCAAGTCTATTTACTCAATGTGTCCAATTTTTGTTATCAACAATAACATTTATCCTTGGATGTCAATGAATAGGTAGCACATAATGTTGGCAATGATTGCTACATGTATTTGTTTACAACTTTTTTTAACATAACATTTCAACATTTCATTTCTCTTGTTTGTTGCATAATATCTTATACTTATTTATTTTCTTATATGTACAAATTGTAGTAATTACACGTATTTTCAAAAAATTCGGTAAGTACCAAGTTAAAGATATGAATGTATATATCGAACCTCTTATCGACGAGCTGCTTCAGTTATGGGTTGGCATCACTATGTATGATGTGTCTAGGCCAATAGGGAAAAATGACTTTCAATTCCATGGAATACTTGTATGGACAAATAATGATTCCCCGGGGCTAACAAATTTTTGTGGTGTGTGACATTCCACTGGACTTTAATAGTATATAATTTTATCAAGATATCGTGCATGTTTTAACTTAAATGTTCTCTTGATATATATATATATAGAGAGAGAGAGAGAGAGAGCGAGAGAGAGAGAGAGAATTGACAATAATTTATCTCTTGCAGGTCTTCAAATAAAGGGTAAATTTGAATGTCCAGCTTGTGGACCTAAGATGAAATCTTGTCGTTCAAGAAGTTTATGAAAGGAGGTGTTTGACGAGTATAGACACTTCCTCTCTAAGAACCATAAGTATCGAACCACTGAAAAACATTTTTTCAATGGGAAAGAAGAGACTTGATTAAAACCACGAAGAATGACTCCCCACCTATGGAAGGTGGAATATAATAGAAATCGTCAAGGTACACAAATTGTCTATGTATCATATATTTTTTATTATTTGTAATATTTATTTTTATTGCATTCTATTTACCGTAATTGAGAATTATTGTTGTAATTTCTTGTATCCTTCATGGAGGGCGTCAAAGCATTAATGGGATTCCACGAGGAATGAAAATTTATCCCATACAATTTAGTAGGTTTCCCTACTATGAGAACCTACAAATAGTTCATTTGTTTTATACAACACATATCGGTAATAATGTAACATAAACATTATGGTGAATCTTAGATGGTAGGCATGACAAAGAAAAGATTGCCAAAATTTGTATTGACATTCAGGAAACCAATCATGCATTTCCCAGTGTGATTCATTCAAATAGTGATGGAGATCGAAATAGCCTTCCCTGGTTACTGACAGAGAAACAAAGCAATGATGTTAAAGAAGTCATTTGGGAAATTAAGTTTCCCACATGATTTTTTTAAACATAAATAATATCTTAACAAAGAAAGGCGAATTTAGTGGGGTAAAAACCTATGATCGGCATACCTTCATTAAAGTAATTATTTGGGTATATTATATATTTATATATTGGTATACATTCCCTTTGAATTTTTTCCTGCTTTGGAAACAAGTAATGATTCATTTTTATGGTTATAGTATGTCCTACCTCTATCTCTCCCAAACAACTTTGACAACAATGTCAAACAAGTTATATATGATCGTGGAAAATACATGAGGTAACTAGTGATTTATATGCAAAATATGTGTTCAATTTGTTGTCAAACTAAATGACATGTGTTTTGCTTGTAATGTATATAACATTGTTGTTAAAACATGTAATTTCCATGCATCATTTGTAGATGGTTGTCATCAAAAGAAATTCATAAAGAAGATATAAAGTATTGGAGGAGACAAATGCCTTGGCTAATGTGTGAAATTCAAAAGTATCTACCTCCAACATTCTTCAATGCACAAGAACACTGCCTCATACACCAAGTTGAGTAGATTGAAATGTGCAGACCTGTACACACAAGGTCAATGTGGATGGTGGAGAGGCACTTGAAATCATTGAAGGATTTGGTTAGACAAAGAGAATGTCTTGAGGGATCTATGGTGGAGGGATATAAGGTATATCGATCCATGGTGTATATTACTCAATATCTTCATATATTATCATCAAATATGCAAGTGGATCGCATTTGGGATGTGAACTTCATCAAGAAATTTCAAGGGGAGCACATGTTGGGGAAAGGTAGAATGAGTAAAGTGAAAGGTAATTAGATGGTGGAGATTTACAATACATTTGAATTTAGGGTTTTGTGTATATAGCAATTATTATTGTTATATTGTACTTTCTTTCTATATTGTAATCTTTTAGCATGATATCTAATTACTTACAAATTATTATTTTTTCATACAGTTGGTCAAGAGTGGGATGCTCTAGATTTATACATTGCAAACAATCTTGAGTGGATGAAGGTATGGATTGAAATATGTACACAATATTATGGAAGGTTATAATGGGAATGGATGCCTACATTGGTTAAAAGAGCTCATCTTGATCAAGATACTAATCTTACACAAAGGGAAATTGATTTAGCATATGGTTTGAAAGATAAAAATGAAAGAATATTAACTTTTGTTTTATCATATTAATGTGTTTGATGTGTTTATTTTCTGCACATGATACTTTCCAAGTTATATTAATATGTTTATTAATTGACAATGCATTTTTTTATGTGTCTAGCATATTGCAATTGAAACACCACAAGGCTATGTGGTGTAATGGTCATAAATTTCACATCATCACCATCTTCATCATATCATATCATAACTCTCGTCTCGCTCCAATGGAAACCATTTCCATTTTTTGGAATTAGACTATATTTTGAGTTAATAGCATCATGGCATGGTTATCAACTTAGGGAAATAAAAAATATTCATCATATTCACTAGTGGTGCATTGGCCTTGTAATCTAGGTACTCCACCTTAGAAAAAGTATTGATATTAACATTTTTTAGATCCTAAATTTTGGCACACTTTTTGGGGCCTTATGATGTTTTTTTTTGCAAATTTCAATACCTTCAAAAAATCATCACGACTCAACTATAGATTATTTTTCGAATGAGCTAAAGAAAATGAAAAATAGATCAATATGTCAAAATTTATGGTCATGGAAAGACTACCCTTATTTATGTACAACTCAACATGAACACTCACTTCTAACTTCATGTTAGGGTTATATTTCTTTCATCTTAAAGATTCTTCCCCCCATGGTTTTGGCATTATTATCAAATGCAATGTCATCCTCTTGTTATGGGATTTTCGCTAATAAGCATATTATCCACATCTCTTCTAAGAGATAACTACCCCCATTCGAGCAATTGTATGGAATTAGCATGTTATCCACATCTCTTCAATTTGAGCTCCCGCTAGGAAGCTTTACATGGTCATATGACTTAGCTTAATTAGTATGCATATCATGTACATTATAAAGTTCTTTTTGACATGTTTGTGCGACTTGGAACCTAGGAAAATTATTTAGATAATATATACACATTAATCTATGTACAATATTAGGCTACCAAAATGGGGTATTCGATTCCCCTGCCCCTTAAGAAAACTTCACCCTTGGTTCAATCTTCATCGTACAAATATTGAGCATTTATTCAATATTATAGAGCATTTGATATTTATGTTCCCAACCATATCCAAGGTCATCATCATGCTATCATTTATTTTATGTGTTTCTTATAATCGATCTAAGGAATCACACCATACTTTAATTCTCTTCACCTTGCTAGTTATCCATTAACAAGGTCAACATTATATTAGATAGCACCATACCTTCTTCCTCCATACTTAAATTGAGGCATTATTTTTACCTCATTAATCGACCTTGAAAACTCCAATTGGATCAAATCCTTCCTTGGTAACTACTAGCCATAGAAAGGAGAAATTATTAGTTCACATTTATATCCCCAACTAGCTAAATATCTTCCATGTTGACTTCCAACTAGACCAAGGGTAAGATATCAGTCCACATTTCTAGGCCCAATAATTAGTTCAAGTTCTTACTTTTGGCTCCTAATAAAACCAATGGAAAGATGTTAGTTTCATTTATATCTCCTACTATCTCAAGGTCTTCCTTTCTAGCTCTCATCCAAATCTAGGTTAATATGTTTACCCATCTTTTTAGTCCCAACTAGCTCAATATCTTATTTGTTGGCTCCCAAACAAACTAAGGAAAGTATATCAATATCCCTAGATATCCCCCACTAAATCAATAAAAAATTTATTAGCTCCAACTAAACCGAAGGAGGAGACATCAATATGCCATTCTAGCCCAAACTAGATCAGTCTACTAGGAGACCACACTAGCCTTATCACAATGGAGTAGAGGAGTCTTATTCCATCGAGGATTGAGCGGAGGAGGTCGTGCTAGATGCCCTCATTTCAAGTAGAGGATACAACCGTACTAGCCCTCATTCCATCGAGCATCGAGCGGAGGAGACCGTGGAGACCATGCTAACCCTCATTATGTCGAGCATCAAGCGGAGGAGACCGAGGAGACCATGCTATCCCTCATTTCATTGAACATCAAGCAAAGGAGGCCCTGCTAGTAGAGGATACTGTGCTCGCCTCACAATGTCAAGAAATTCGGTAATTTCAAAAATCATTTTTCGAATTTTACCTTATTCATTTATCTATTTTTATTACTAGAAGGTTTTCAAATCTGGATAAGATTCCCATCTTCTTTCATTTTTTTTCCTTAGATTCCTATGTTCAAATATTGATAAGAAGCTTACATTCTTTCCCTTTCTCCTTGAGTTGTGGATTTAGGTAATAGGGATGACACTTGACCGGTTTAGTACCCTTTCATAATTAAATGTTCATTTTACCCAACTCTTCCTTGATGCCTTTTATTTCTATAAAATTATGTAGAAATAAGTATTTATATTCTTGTAACAAAGAAGAAATCTATGCCATTGTCTGCTTATCCTAGTAGTCTACCACTAAATCAATCTTCAACTACTCATCAATCCCTATATGAATTTTACATAGTTTCAAAGGATAATGATAGGATTTGTCTACATTATATGTATTGTCACCTTTAACTTCTCAATACCCTTCAAACTCTTGAAATTGGAAGTGCAACCTTTTGATCCCACATTTTTATCCCTTTGTCATTTTTTCGAATGAAGAACACAACTTTGTGGTCAAAGAAGAGTTTGTTATGTCTAACTACACCATTACAACTTTTGAATCTATTTCTATAAGGGTTGAGTCTAGTTCCATTACATTTATGATTACTTGTGCTAGGTTTTGAAGTGCCATGAAGTGTCCATGGCTTGGTACATTAGTTCAATCAGGTTGGGGAAAGGGTTGCACTTGGTTTAGGTTAAGGTCATAAAAAGAGGGCGACGGTTAAACAATACCAGGTGGACTATAGGGATTAATGGGATTGTGTGTGTGTGTCATTAATTTGAAACTTGAATTGTTGACTATGTTGGGAAAGGAAAACTTTATGTTAAAATTATTTGCACATGCAGATGTATACCTACCCCAATGTCCAATAATAAATGCAATCAAGGTTTTTAACTCTTGGCATCGACAAGTAAAATGCATATGTGTGACTTAGGTCGCAAACAAGGATAAGTTCAAAGTTTCTATGATTCTCTTCTACATCATCAAGATAACAATAGACAAGGAGGTTTCATCATGGCTAGATGCCCACTAGTCCAAGTCTTCCACAAGGATAGTTTATATTTTACCATAGGTATTAGTGTACCCTTGCAGAATGGTAAAGGAAAAGAACGTAGTTCCAAGGGAAGAGGTATAGAGAAAAGGAAAGTGAGAGGAGTCCAACCTTCATTTTGACCGTGATGTCATGTTGTAAGGGTCTAGTAGAACTACTTATGATTTTTGGGATTCCACACAACATGAACTGCTTTAGCAGATGGGATGTAAGATCCCATACGATGTTACCTTCTTGAGGTGAGACTTGAAGTAGTTCCCTAGGGCCTTCTAAATATTTCTATAGGGTGATAGTCCCCAAAAGGAGCCCAAATTTGTGTAGCCACTCAATGTTGTTGTCCCTTCCATCCCCTCAAGCCATCAAATATCCCTCGATGTTACACAATAGGTCCAATATTGAACTATGCATGTCCCAAATTTCCTTAGTTTGATATTTCAACACTCTTATTAATTGTTTGTAGTTGTGGGTGAGGACATTTATATTGAGCTAGCAAGTTTTGTAGTGAAGAAAAGGTTGTCTTCTATAGAGGAGACATTGAAATCCTTCTATAATTTTGAGAAGAAAAAATTACTTGCCTTCCTATCGGTCCATATTGTGGATAATGATTAGGATTCCCTTGATGGAACTCTTAGCATCCCCATTTAGCATGAAACATAGAATAATAATAACTCTCCCCATTGGGAAGAGTAGGCACAACAGTAAAAAATTACGCAGCTAAATTTTAGTGAACCAATGGTCAATATTCACTAATTAGACCAATCCAAATGCATTTCTATGGTTGAATCAATCCAAGCACTAGAAGGAAAACAATAATTAGTAGAGGTTTTTATGAAACCACTTCTCTTTTATCCTTTTTTAGTGGAAGTTTATGGTATACACGTATAGTTAGAAGTTTAGATGTTTTTATTTTCACTTTAAACATATTGTTGCACTAATGTTCTTATGTAACATGTACACTGGTGTGTAACCCTAACAAAAGCACCAAGGTAGGTTAACATATTTTATAATAAAATTATCAATCATTTTAAAAAAAACCTTGCTAGTGAACCCAATAGATTAAATAGCCTAAGTGTGTTGCATACATTTATCTACACCTAACGGTAACCTTGACATGTGCATTGATTTAGGTTAAAATATTTTTTAGTGTAATATTGGTTTTAAAAAAAATCAATGCATCCAACAGAGTAACCCACACCAATGTGTAAAACTACCACACACATCGATGTAGGTTAAATAATAATAATAATAAATATAACTAGTGTGTTCAATACCTACACACACACAACGGGTGCATTGGGGTATCAAGCACACTATGGCAGGGTAAAATTAAAATGAAATTTAATTTGTAACAAGTTATCATTTAGTCCTTGAATCCATAAAAGCATGGGTGCTCACTACCCCCCTATGACTTCCCTGTTGTCCAGTGCCACCAAATAGCTGAATTTCTTGATTCCAAAGTGTTTTTGCAATCATTTTGGAATTTTGAAAACCACACCATTTTTTTCTCTATGTGGAAACCATACCTCCTTGGTAAAGAAGAGACCAATTAAATTGATTCTTATCCATTCACTTACATTTTTAGTGGTTTAAAAATTAAATTAGTAATTTGACAAACAACATGCAACCAAAATCCATGGAAGAGAAACAAAAGGGCCAATGAGAGGAGTGGCTTGGCATGGTGAAAGGATTTTGCACCAAGGGGTTGAAGGAGACAACACTTTGTGAATTTCCATGAGTAGAGGTTTTCCATATCATGGAAGAAAACCATGGAGAAGACCTAAGAAAATGGAGATAAGGTTTCCCACTATAATCGCACATTTTGATGAGGCATGTGCATAAAAAGGACAATCATGTGCATGTTATGGGCATGTTGCAGCCCTAAAAATTGATGAACAACAATGAAAAAACTTGTCATTTTGCATTTATGGGCAAGAAAAAACCCTAAAACTCCATTGTTGGGTCATTTCTAAGTCATTCTGGGCACAATACAAACCTTAAAGTTGCAATATAGTCAACTCTAGAACAATTCTAGGCAAGTATATACCCTCGAACAATAGTATACAACATTGTACTTGCATTATGGGCATGAATATGGAAAAGGATAGTAAATATGGACACTTGGGGAGAAGTCTGAGCATGAGAAACAACAAAAAACATGCATAAGCCTCAATTCTTGGCATATTGGAAGGTACAACGGCCTATTTGACCCTTCAGAAAAAATTAAAAAGGAATTTTGGGCATTCCTAAGCTCACTTTCACCATTAAGCAGCACTTACTCTCAAACTTGGGCAAGTTTTAACCACAAAACAGCCACAAATCAGATTGCTAGAAAAATTTGTGTATAAAAGCAGCAGTTATGGGCATGTTTCAACCTTATCTAACCATCGATCCATAGTAAACAAGCATCACAACATCATATCTGGGCAATGTTACCCCCTTATTTGCAGGGGTGTTTGCTTGTGATTTGTATCACATGTTCATCAAGGGGTTGCATCTTGTTCAATAATTTTTGGGTGGCCTAAGGTTGTTTACAACAATCCTTTTGGAGAATCTAGGGTTTCTTTCTATTATGTAGTATTTATATTAGGAAACAAAGGAATGCTCAATCTGAAAATAACCATTGTGTGAGAAGAAAAGAGGTAAAATAACCCTAGTCTTCAAAGTACAATTTGAGCGGGCCTAATAGTTAAGAACATGAGTTTCCTCCTAGGAGGTCACAAGTTCAAATATGGAGGGGGATTGGGTATGTACACCTCTGTATAATTTAGCAATCAATTTTTTGTGTGGAGGGGATCCCTTGTCCCACAAACAAGTAGGTCGCATACACCAATTTGGTGTTTGGAATGGATGTGGCCTTAAATTTATATTATTATTATTATTATTATTATTATGTAATATAATTTAATATGTGGTATGATAACTGTTTAGATCAATGATGGTTGTTGGCTTGAATTAATAGACTGAAGCAGTTGTATCTTGGTATTGACATATCCATACTCGAGTAAGTGGAAGGTCTTATTGAAGGTGTATTGACAAGACTAGATGTTATGGAAGAAAGATAATAGGTGATATGCAACAACAACTATACTCATCCTCAACAAGTATAATGTATAACCAATAAATTAACTATCAGACCAACATTATATGCATTAGATTATATTAGAGACAACCATGTATAAAAACATGTAAGTAGACATCATATGGAACTTGAAAGAACAAATCATAAAAAAAACATTAGCACCATAACAATAATTTGAAATGGGGGGCATTTTGTTTATATTTAATATAATCTATATCACCATAACTTGCATGACCTATTCCTTGAACCTTAAACATGTTGTGTGTTGTTGTGACTATTTTGAAAGGAGTTGGGACCCAACATTGTATTATCGTTCCTTTGTTTGATTTGCAACTACTATTCGTTTCTTTTGGATCGTTTTCCATTCTAGGTTTGCAATATTGTTTACTCTTTAAGGTTCTCTATATTTATCCATATCTTATGGTCACAATGAGTGTAACTCCTATTGGAATATGTTTGCTGCTACAAATATTTGATTGATATGAGTTCCAAGGCTATAAATTTCCTCTTGTTTTTGTTTTCAGTCTATTGGATATAAGTTTGTTTCAATGTCAATTGTAGTAGCTTCAACATTTCTTGTTGAGTGTCCACTGGCAATTCCCTTCCTCTTGATACTTAGCTAGTAGTGTTGGTTGAGTGTGCTCTACGATTGTTCTTGATTGTAATATAGAGTCTCATTCTTTCTTGGTCCAATTGTTGTGGTATGGTTTGTATGTTTTCCATCATTTCTCTTGTTTATGAAACACACTAATTATGTTTTCCAACAAGTTCAATCTAAATATTGGTTGATTGACTATGCAATTTTCCATGTGAAATTTACAATTTGTTTAATAGTGGGAAGGGAGTTTCATCTATACCTATATCTTGGACCTCCTAGTATGTGGTGTGCACTATTAGCCACATGTAAATATTGCATAGTTTTTCTCCAATAGACTTTATAATGTGTGATTTTTCATAGTAGGAATATGAATTACATCTTTCAGAATCCATTCACCATTCTTTAACTTTATATGTACCTTGCACATTACAACAATTTTACATGGTTCATCATCACCCAATAAAACATGTCCAAAATTCCCCGGAACATAATCATGAAAGAATTTACTATGGGGTGTAGCATGACATTAAGCCCCTGAATCTACTACCCAGTAATCACTAGTATTATCTAATGCAAAATCAAAGCATCTTTTAACACATAACCTGCTACATTTGCTTCTTGAGTAGTCTCCTGCTATCCATCTCGTTTCTTCTTTAGATATCTGCAGTCTTTCTTCAGATGTCCTTTCTTTCCACAGTTCCATAACTTTGTCTTTCCCAGTCTAAACTTGGATGTGCCATTCATGGACTTGTTGCAATTACCTGGGATCTCTCCTCTCTCCCTTTGTCTTCCCCTGCTCTCCATGGTCAACGCATTACCTGATGTCTCACCTGTGCTTTTCCTCGCTAAGAATAACACCAACAACATCATCAAATTTAAAAGTGTTTGAACTACAGAAAGAGTTAATTACAGCCATGACCAAGCCATTACAGAAATTAGTTGATTTATAATCGTATTAAATTCATTTAAATGATCAGGAACAGATCCACCTTCTGACATCTTCATATTAAATAAATGCTTCATTAGAAATACCTTGTTGGAGGCTGGTGGTTTTTCATACAGTTTAATGCACTCATCAGACCCTTCGTTTTCTTTTCTTTTGAGATATTGAAATCCACCAACGAATCCAGGCACAGTCGTATTGTTCCTAGTGCCAATCTATCAAGAACATCCCATTTTTCATCCTTCATAGTCGTCGTATTTTTTTCTTTTCCTCCCAACGGTAGGAATAGATCCTTCTGATACAGATAGTCCTCCATTTGAATCTTCCATAACTAGTAGTTTTGGCCATTAAATTTTTTGTCCTTAAACTTTCCTTCTTCTACCATTGCTCCCACTAGAACCAGTAACCATTCTTTACTGCTATTTTATCTACCAAATAGACCCTTGGCTCTGATACCAATTGTTAGAAAAAACAAAATCGCAAAGCAATAACAATATACAAGATGCAAATATGAATCACATAAAACATATTACAAGAGAGAAACCAATATAATGTGGTTCACCCAATGTGGGATACATCCACACAGAAATTGCCAGTCCTTATTATTATACCATCCAACAAATGAAGGGATACAACCTGCAACACATCCGCTGCAACTTCCTCTTCACTCTCGCACAGTCTCTCTTACACAATCACAGAGATATTTACAATTCTACAATACCCAGATGTATTACAATGCCTTCCTTTTAAAGAGGGATTACCATGGGAAAATACTTTGGGACACCCAATACCATGGGCCCATAAATCACCCGTTATTGACCAAGTCATGACTATGAAATTACAACATTTTACAAGGCATTTTTCTGAAATTTTCGCTATGGGGGCGCTGGCCTCAAACCCCCACCAGGGGGGCTCCCAAACTAGTCAACGCCCCCCCTAGACCCCCCATGGCAACTTTAGTGGGGTGACAAGCCTCACCACACCCCCCTCATCATGTGATGGGATCCATACACGGTTGAAACACAACCTCTAAATCAGGAAGATCAAGCTCCACAACCAACAAGTGGTAGTACTTAGGAAGTTGTTACAATTTAAAGTTGTGCCATGGGTATGGGGGGGAGGGTGCAAGGTAATAGTTTGCACACTCATGATGTGAAAGGTAGGATTGTATGATCCATAAGTAGGTTGGTTGTATGGAGGGTTAGGATTTCTTTGTGGAAATCTAGTACTGAAGGACGGGGGAGGAAGTCCACTATATAACTGAGTTGGGGGGTAGGGTCCAAAAGGGTTTGGCTAGGTCCCTGTTGTAGGCACAACAGATCCCATGTTTTAGCCAAAATATGGGAGCCCCAATTTCATATCAAAGAGTAACTTAATCAATTTCGGGGTTGTTTAGCCTGTTTGCCATTCATTTTTGCTGCCTTTGATTTGGTTTAATTAAGTTAGTAAATTTTCCTTCTTAAAAGTTATGCATTTTTAGTGTGTTTTTATGAATTGCGGAAATAATTTTTTGGTTGAAAATTTTTGATCATCCCGCAACCCGCAATTGTGGGTTGCGGATTCCTTGTTTGCATCTAAATTTTTTCTTTCTGCAACCCGCAATTGTGGATTGCAGGACGCGGAAAGGGGCTTTAGAAAATTGCGCAAAAAGTTTTTCTTTCCGCAACCCGCAACTGCGGATTGTGGGATGTGGAAAGGTCTTTCAAATAAAAGTGGTTCGCAAACCCGCAACCCGCAATTGCGATATGTGGGAATGGTTTGACAACACATTGTGTTTTATGTTCCGCAACCCACAATTGCGGGATGCGGATTGCGGAAAGATGTATATATTTTCAAATAACGAATGCCCGCACTCGGTATCCTGCATCTCGCATCCTGACCATTCATTTATGATGATCCAATGGCCCTGATTACATCTGGCAGGATTATTTAAATTTTTTATTTTTGGTTCTTGGTTCGTCGTTTTCAAGTGTTGATCTAGTTTTTCGTCTGCGTTTTTCTTGATCGGATGTGAAATATTTGAATCCAATGATTGCTTGATGATCAAAACTCTAAGATTTGACTGCTAATCACATGTGTTATTATGTAAACCTATCTGATCTTACGCCAAATTTCAATTGATACGTGACTAACTAATATTTCGCTCGTAGAAATGGTAGTTGCAACCTGAACATCGTAGACGTGCAATCATGCCAGTTAGTCATATTCAATCAATGTCAAATCATGTGGTCTTACTTCCTATAAGGATTGCTATGAATAATCTATTGGTTTACGATGATATATGCAAATTTTGATTGATATTTTGAAATCTCTGCTAACAATTGCATGTTGTAAGAAAATGCAGAAAGTTTGTAGTATTCCTGTCAAGCATTTCGTTGAGAAAGAGCCTCAGCCAGTAGAATACTCTGAACCTATTCCTGCGCCATTTGACATTGATGTTTCTGATGATAGCACCGATAGCGAAGAGGGAGATGGTGAGATTCAATTAACATATGAACGACTCCTTTTAAACAAGCAGAAGAAAGGTGAGAAAAGATGCTCTGATCAAGATAATACAATTGTTCAGGACTTAATCATCAACTTGCCACCTGTGTTCTCTGCAATTCCTCTCAAGGATGATCTGTTAGCTGATTTTTCGGTTTTTGAAGATATGTCTGGTCCTCGTGAATCCAGGGAAGATTTCATATGTTCCTCGCTAGCTACCATCAACAGCTCATGATCTATCTTGATTCTCCTCAGCTTATGACAGGATGTTCTCGAAAATATGTGGTGCAATCTTTTAAAAAATGTATGATGCCCCGTTTGGGATCCGAATTGGTTTATTATTCCTATGTATAAGGATCGTTAGATGTTTTAGGCCAAGGGGCAACCTTTTCTTGGCCATTTTAGGATAATTTAGTTTTGATTATCCCTGCTCTGTGGGAGATTGGATCCTAAATTATTACTTTGTAATTATTATTTAAGGGGTTTTAGATCTCATAGCAAGGGATGGATGGTTAGGGGACAGAATCACCAAAAGAGACTGGAGACGCTCTGTTGTTGCAGACTATGTAATGTTTTGCAGGCCTTAATACACAGTTAGTTTTCTTCAGCTATCTCTTTTGTTATAATTTATCAAATGTCTTTGATGGATTGTGATTTTGCTTTGACACATTCACTAATATTGTTTATTATTTGCAATCAGTAACTTGCATTGGTCTATAGTTCAGATTTCTCTCAATTCATGATCTCTGTAATTGATGTTTTAAATGAATGTCTTTATCTAAAACATTTTATCTATTTCTGCAAATGATTCATAGAAAGCATTAAGTTAATGTTAATTTTTCAATTAACATTCCAAATACAGGATCGGCTTGTATGCACTTAATTATCAAGCTATTGTTGGTTGAATGTCTTTAACTGATTATATCTTGAGCTACTGAGTCAAGATCCAATTTTGCATGTCTGTTAAATTGGTGAAAAGATTTAGTAATTTTCAGATCAAGTTGTCTTGTGCACAAACAAATCATCCCTTTTAGAATAGGCCTAACTTAGATTAGATTTCTTTTTCAAAGTTAGACTAACTCTTAGGATTAGTAAAACTCTTGTCTTTCCTCACAGGAAGACAGATCCTTTCTAGGATCAAAAACTCACCAGTGCCAGCGGAGGCCTTTGTATATGTGGGTGTTAACCACACCAAACAGCTCGAGGATAGGGTAATACTTGCATAGGATTATCTGAAGCCTTTGGCTGGGTTTTCATCCCCTGTTGTTTGCCTTGGACACCATTCCAACACCTACACACCCGAGGAACCAACACTCCCATGATGGGTCATGGGCCCAAAAATACCATCAACAGAATGAGAACTATGAAGGCCACTTTTTTCAAGAGACCAGTGTCAAGGGGCATTGTTGATGATCATGTAGAGATACCCTGATTGGGCATAGATCATATCAAACTATTGAGATTTTAATATGGCCTCATCTTCATTCGTTAGCATAATGGTAACTATGTCTTTGGCAATCATGGGTATGATTAATTTGAGAAACCAATCGTACAAAAATTATAGATGTATTTTTACTTTGCACAAAGTGTGCCAATGATGCCATCATGGATAGGGACCACAATGTGGGTGGAAGTATTTTATTGGAATTCTAAGAGAATCTCTATCCAGAGGTCATGGTGAACAAGAAGTTGAAAATATGTGAGGAAAACCATGGCAATAGAATCAAAAGTGGCATGTGTGGCTAAAACCAAATTGCATACCATTTTTTGCCCATCCTAGTAGAGTCTTTTGAAACATGCAAAGTTCAATGGTGTCCTTGACTATTTATTGGATCAACACCATAATTGAAATGAAATAACATGGTTAGTGAGATCGTATCCTTTCTTTCCTTCAAAGTTAGGGATCTTTGTAGGTAATTTAGCTGGCATATTGGGCCATGAAAGGTCATGGAAGATAGGATCATTGATGAGTTCGGATCAATATGGGAGATTTAGGCTATTCATGAATGGGAGGGTAGCTTGGGGGACATTGACCCTAGCCATATTATGGGAGTTGGGTCCACTAGATGTGGAAAAACTCAAAGGATGTGTATGAAGAGGAAGATAGAGGAAGGTGTGCCCAAACACAGTTGAACTGTTCAGTAATGCACATGTGTTGGTGTTAAGTGGTGGTCACTCCCACCTATGACGAGGATCCAGTATCAATGGAACCCCTCATCTGATGGGAGGAGGGCCTTCTATCCTTGGATAATGTTGAAATAGTGGTGAGTTCGCTATGATTCCAAGTTTGATGGAAGATGAAGAAATGAGATGTGTAAAATATTATGATTATACTAAACTAACAAATGTAGCTAAAACTTGAAAGAGTGTTTTATGTGACATGCAAGTATGTATGCCTTTCAAGCCAGTGTTGATGTTGTCTATGATATGTAGGTTCAATTACATGAGGCTCCTTGAAATCAATAAACAAGAATGTGCCCATATTGGCTTAAATTCCTTCCATTCAATATTGGTAACTAAGCCTTCTAAATGATCTCTTGTAAAATGGTTGTGAATCCACCAAAGGAAGCTTGTGAAGGTTTGATAGAATTAGTTGTAATGAGGGGCACTAGGTGTATCTCCCGAAAGAACCAACGGTGTCTCCACTTACTGAAAATCCTATTTTGTGTCCACTAAGATACATGCATCAAGTGTGGATAAGTGGTTCATCCTTGAATGCTCAAGTGCCATCTCTACAAAGAGTTGGGTGGCCCATTGTAGTAAACAAAAGTAACCTTACCTCTACTTTTGCATCCTAGGGAACCATCCCTTCTTATCTAGGTTTTTGTCCCATTGTAGTAAACAAAAGTAACCTTACCTCTACTTTTGTATCCTAGGGCACCATCCCTTCTTATCTAGGTTTTGTCACACTTGGTATACTAGGATTTTAAATCACCTCAAAGACAACAACTAATGTTTCATGTGAAAATGATTGAGGGGCATTATTTGGATGCCTAGCCAAACAATATTAGCATAGACTATCAATTGCTTTGTGACCTCTTAGGGAGGAATTAAGTTGGTTAGAATTAAGTTGATTGATAGATTTTAAGGGTCTAAATTGAATTAAAAGGTGTGATAAAGGAGGTATTTCAGACTTCTCACTCTTTTTTATTCATTAAGGTTGTTTTATGAGTAAAACATGAAGAGTATACTAGTTTGAGGAAGAATCTTTCGGTTCTTTGTGTGTGTTCTTCATGTGGTCAAACAATGTTTGTGATGGAAATGATTTGGGAGATAAATTTGCAAAAAGAATTTGAAGATATAAAAGACGAGATATGTGAACTTTGAGGGGTTCTTACTCTATCGTAATTAATTTCTTAAGTGTGATCGGATTTTGCAAATAATAATCCACTTAAATAAAATGTGCAAAGGGAGGTATTGCAGTCTCTCAATCCTTTTTATTCACCAATATTTATTTTTGGGTGTGAGGAAAAGAGCATACTAGGAATCGGGAGAGCTTTTAGGTCCCTTGTTTGTGTGTATAGTGGACTAGTCTAGACTGCTTGAAAAACATAAGTGCGAGAAGAAATTAGTTAAACCAAACAAGTTCTTTCCATTTTCATATCTTAGTTGTTCTTTTCAACTTGGAAGCAATGAAGAAAGTTGCACTCTACCCTAATTATGTCTAGGGGATGATTGATAACCCCTAAATCCAATGCTTAATTGCCTAGAAAAGAAAAAAAGTGCAAAGTATGGTTTCCCCCCTACTTAAACTAGGTGATATAAAAATTAACAAAGCAAAAATAGATTGATGATTGAATTGTTTGTTTTTTAGAAATTATTGGCAATGTTGTAACACCATTTTGCAAGTAAATCAAGCTAGAAAAGCAAAATTTGACTACACTCACGTGGGTCACTAAGTAGACGGTCAAGCGACCATGCATGATACAAGTTACAAAATTCATGCAAGGATTTGGCATGACCTATGAAATGTGAATATTGAGTGGTGGCATGAATTTCAAAGAGAAAACCATGCAAGGTTGTTTGTCACAAAGGTCATGTACTGTGCAACCTGGAAAAAAAAATGAAGGATGGTGACTTCTAACCTACAAAAATCAATCATTAAGGATGAGATAGACGACGTATTGTCCCTACAAAAATCCCCTAAGTTAATAGCAAGCAAATAGATAACCTATAGAGAATTTTTTAATTAAAAAACACACAATGGAGTTGTCAATTTTGTTATGGAGAAATTGGCTTAAATGGTGAGTAAATTCCTCTTTCCTTTTAGGTTTCCACCAAGACAACAAAAAAATGACGATTAGTATGACAAGTAATTATGTGTTGAAGCTAATAAACAAAGAAAATGAAGAATGTGAGCTACTAACAACAAATTTATTGTAATGCAATGACATCCAAATGAGCAAGTGGAGGTAAGTTTCAACTTTACTGTAAATGTCCAATGGAGGGCATAAATACAATGGTATCACCTTGAGGAAAGGTGTCGATAGATGGCAGCTAATAATGCCTTATAGAAGGGTCCTTTAACTTTGCAAAATGCTCTCAAACAAACTTGGGAATGATGAAGAAAAATGCTCAATCCTTTAGGAAAGGAGTCAAGCAAGAATGAAGGCCAATAAATAGAAGGAGTCAAGATGATGTCTTCAAATCCAATTCCATGGTATAACATTGCTCTTATTTTTCTTTATGAAGTGCATGCACATGGATTTCTTTTATATTCAAAATGAAGGTCTTCAAAGAATTGGTTCCAAATTTGAAAAGTCCACCCTTGAAGCAACCCCAAAGTACAATAATGTGTCCCATGAAGTCCCAAGTACCTAGTAGGAACTTCATTCGAACTATTTGGTGCCCATATGTAGCTAAGGATCATTAATGTGCCACAAAATTATGATTTCATGCTTTTGTAGGGTTGCATGGATACCGAGGGATATTTCACATCATTTCACTAGGGCACTAGTTTTAACAATTATGTGACCTAGATAAAAGTAAATCGCAAATTGGTCCTTATTTACCATATGTTGACTAATTATGAAAGCAATAAGTATGGGTTGCATAATGTATTATGATGACATATCTTAGTAACGGATGCAAAAATGTCACGTGTCTGGAATTTAGGCTATAACAACGCTCCTTGAAGCATGCATTTTAATATAGGTAAATCTCTGAAAAACAATCAAGTGGCATTATAGCCACCTTTTGTAATGGTTTTACTAGTTTTATAAATTTCAATATCAAATGATTATGATATTTTGTGCAGATGTATCAATGATTGCTTATTGAAAAAGGTATTACGTAAAATATGAGTGCTTCCTTGAATTTCATCCTTTAATCAAGTAGCATCAAAAGGATAATATGAAGATGTGAGAATCTATGGAAGCCTAAGGACAAAATGTTATAAGTTGTAAATATAAGGTTATGGGATAAAGTACAAGGTAAGGTTGGTGGCTAAAAGATTTGCACATAAAGTTGTTCAAATGTAGAAATTTCTTCATCTATAGCTACGATGAATGTAATTATATTAGTGTTAGCTATAGAAACTCATTTTAACTTCTAAATCAAACACAAATTCCAATGAAAATCAAAACCCAAACAAAGGAACTTCAAAACATAAAGTTTATAATTTCAAGCTTCCATATTGAAAACAAAAAAGAAGAATTATGCATTTAAACTCATTAATTAATAACTATATGTTATACAAGGAACCTCGTGCCTACAATATGCAAACTTGCTTTGGACTATAAGATTTTTGTATCAAGGGCATGACAAATTTGAATGGGTATTTGCATTATAAAGGCCACATGCATTAGCACTTTATTAGATGATAAGGATCATCTAATCCTCTGCCATAGCCATGATAGATGCAAACAATTCTAGGACCCATTTACCTTATGTGAGAACTTTATTGTTTAAAGCCAACCAAATAAATATGTGAGATTTTAAGGCAGAACAACTATTGACTTATTCAAATTTTCTTGTTATTTTATAGAACTTGAAGCATAAAAAATAGTCATATTTTGTTTTGTCAACATCAAATAATTTACAATAGCGTAATGATATAAATTATTTCCCAAAACCAAAGATTTATATTGTTGAACAACAATGTTCACTTGTTTTTTTCATTGGACACAGATGTATTAACAGGTTTGGAAACATTCCTTATACCAATACTTTGGACAACAACATTAATATTGTTGTTTTTGGTACGGATATCTTTATTTTTAGGGTGATAAGCATGATTGTGAGTCATAGACAACATCCTCATCATCATAGTATTTATCAATAGTTGGAACAATATTGACTTTGCTTTACTTTTAGCATGCTCTTTAGCAATCACAAAGTCCTCACAAGTATTAATATCATGATATTCATCATAAAACTTACAATAAGAATTGGAAATTGAAGTTTCTACTCTAGGTCATTTTTTAGCTACCATAAAACATGGAAGCTTAGTGTCATTAGACATTTTACATTTGAAAGTAATCATACAATTATTCATATCTTAGATTAAAGGCATCATATAAGTTAGGCCCATTTAGGCCTTGAATCTTCTAAAGAGATTATTCTTCAAATTGAATACGAATTTGTAAACCAAAGTTGAGATTATTTAAAGTTTTATTTTCTCTTATTTTGATAAGTCGAAGGAAGAGTGTTATAGTAATGAACTAGGGAAGCTTTATTTATAGGATAGGTTACTTTAAGAAACTTTGTAAACTTAAAATTAAAAGACTTAATACTTTCACCATGTCTATAGCTTAAGTTATTATTATCCCTAACTTAGTTTGCAAGGTTTCCATATTACCAAAGGTATATCCAATATGCTAGTTCCTTCCAAGTGGAAAGACAATTATCAAGTAGGTCATTAAATTCAATTATTTCCCACCGCTTAAAATAATTGACAAATTAACAAATACAAATAACACTATCATATACACCAATATTTAAACAAGCGTTTGAGAAAGCACTTAAATGTTCATTTCTGATTATTATTCCATCTCCTTATGAGATGTTATTCAAATTTAGACAAGTAAAATTACAAACAGTTAGATGTAGAGGGAACAAAATATACCACATTGTGTCATTCTGATATGCCTCGTTCAAAAATAACATATTGCTTAATAACTTTGTTTGGATTTCGTGAAAAAACAACCACGATAAATTGCTAAACATGCTACCAATGGATTCACTGGTAGTGGATTAAGAGACCTTTGAGAAGGAGTAGAATCTATATTAGTATTAACATTAACAATAATGATTTAGTTGAGAATAACATGACTTGGAAGCTTCATGTTCTAGATCCAAAGAAAATAAATTCTTATTGAATTTAGCAAATTTGATATTAGTTTAAAGTGTTAATTATACTCTGAAGTTTTATTAAAGGTTCAACTTTAGTGTCATAAACTAACCTTTATTCGCTCTTTATTTTTCTCTAATTCTTTCAAGTCACTTAATATCCTAGACAAGGTTGACCAAGTTTCTTTCAATTGTTCATGAGAAATAACCATGCCTAAGGCAATATTAAATAATTTAAGTTAATTTGATTAGATAAATTGGCATTAACCTCATATGTTAAATTATTTGATAGAGTAATAAAGAAATATGAAAACATCGAGAAAACCTCTAATTTATTTTAATTAGACGTCTAGCTTCTCTTAAAGAAATGATGATTATTTGTCATATATTTTGAAGATAATTATTTGTACAACTATGTAAAAGAGTTTATTAGTCCATGCTAGGGTAGGGAAGGTAGGGAGTATACTTTAGCCTCTATCAAGTAAGGAGTGTACTTTTTATTTGTAAGTCAAAGTGTTGTGACTTTTTTTCAATTAATGTGTTTTCAGTTTTTTTTCAAGCCAAAAAAAAAACGTAACTTGTTATTCATAAAGTGAATCAAAGATACAACATTACTGATCAGATAATCTAGCTTTACCATGAATCTCTCCCCAAATCATATTCAAGCAAAATATCCACATACTAGTCAATTATAAACTTCTAATGAATATGCAGAGCTATATGTCCTAGAAATCAGATGGCTATCATCTATCAAGAGATTCTAGATATCAATCTTCAGTACAAACTTGGAAAAGAGCATACTACAATACCAAAAAACAAGAGATGGCTAAAAAAGGACATATCTTTTATCAAACCTTGTATCCTCCACTAATTCCTTGTAATGAACAACTCCATGCATGGGCCCAACAGATTCCTTTGAAATACAACCAACCTCGGTGTTGAACTCCCTATAGATGTGTGAAAAAGAAATAACCGGAAAAGCCTCTATCATATTCTTTATCCTGCTCATCCACTGAGACAGTTGAAGAACACATAATACATATGTTTTATATTCCTTTTTCTCATTCAATGAAAGTCCTTGAATCGCCAACAATTTGAATGTGGGAGACTCCCCTCTTATTAACAAACCATAAAAGTCCCCATAAAGCTAGTAACTATGCCTTTGTATTGGTACCTAAAATTGTGCCAAATTTTAATCTAATTATATGGTCCTTTTTTATTTTGAGAAACATACTTGCCCCACATAAGCCTTTGTTATGTGCCCCATCAAAATAACCCATTGAAATAGAATAATCCAACTCTAATTGAATAAGATTTATATGTCTTTTGTGCATCTTATCTTTGTGATATTCAAGGAATAAACTGATGGATCTGTAACAAGCCAAGGAAATGAAGCGAATTTTATCATCAAAAATAAATCTGCTTCTAATTTTCCAGACTTCCCATATGATGAAAAGAGGTATTTCTTTAAACTTTACCTTCTTACTAAACCATGCCAGCAAAATATCCTGAAAGCTAGCGAACTGCCAACTCTCTCTAAAATTAAGAAGTCCACCACAGATCTCCCATACACGACTAAAGAAAGAAAAAGAGACAAAAAGGTGAGAGACTAATTCATCTTCAGATTTACAGAGAGTGCAAATACCCGATCCGTAGAATCCTTTTTATGGATATTATCCCAGGTAAGCACTTTGTTTTCCAAGCACAACCATATAAAGCACCTCAATTTAGTAGGGATGTTCCATTTCCAAATCTTCTTTTCCCACCATTTATAAGAAATCTGTAAATTATCTTCAATGATAAAATCATAAGACTTTTTGGCAGTGATGGAACCATTTGCATCTAACCAGTCCCAAACCAACAAATCCTCTTCGTCATTCAATCTAATTCCTTCAAAATTAAGAGATAAAACAATTTTATTCCATTCGTATGCCAAAATATCATTTAAACCCGAGTCGGAGGAAAGATACCAGTAGGACATGGAAGAATCTATTTCAAATTGTCTTCTGACATGAGCTAGGACTTGTATGTTCATTAAGTGTAAAAAATACACTAACTTCTAGGGAAAATTGAATTCATATCCAACTTCCACAAAAGGATCAATTCCTATAAAAACTTGTGTACCTCTACTGACTTTCCAACTTAATCTCTTTCTCAAGATTGGAAGAGATTTAATAAGACCTCTCCATATGATAGAAGAATTTGAACCAACAGCATGAGGGTTGCGGATCCACTGAGGCACTGAACTGCATTTGAGATATTTGGATTTAATAACAGTACTACAAAGACCCTCCCCAAAAATCCCCCCTCCATAAACTTTTGGCACTTAAAGCTTCCCCAAACCAAGATAATTGTTTCCACCCCCACCCTCCCATCTTCTTCGGAAGAGACATAATTTACCAAGAAGTCAAATGGAACTTAGAAGAAGATACATTTATGTACCAAATAAACTAAAGCATACGCTTTGTGATGCCATCTATAATAGTCATTGGTATCATTTCCAGATAAACCCAATAAACAGGTATGCTTTGCAGAAGAGAGTTAGTAAGAACCAGTCTTCCACTTAAAGATAAATATGTGAAGGTCCAATTGATTATTCGTTTCTCAACTTTTTTAAAAATCCAATTCCAAACATCTTTTTTATAGAAATTAAGCTTGATAAAGTACCCAAGGTATTTAAAACCATCATTCAACTTTACCATCTGATAAGGGAACAAATTTGCAATCTGGTCACATATCCCCTAATCCTTACAATTATAAAGAAACATGGACTTCTCAGAGCTCACCGTCATTCCTGAAGCTACACAAAAGGAATTAAATAAAGCTACATACTACTCCCATTCCTGAATCAATCCCCAACCGAAAATTAGCACATCATCAACAAAAGGCAAGTGAGAAATATGGAGAATGGGAGAAAAATTGATACCTTTGATCCTTTTCTCCAATTTTGCATAATTAATAAGAAATCTTAGTCCTTCAATGATTAAAAGGAACAACAAAGGAGAAAGAGGACAACCTTGTCTCAAACCTCTATTTCCTTTTAAGAAATGGGTAGGGTGACCTTTAACCAAAAATGGCATAATTTGCACTAGAAATACAAGCCATAATCCAATTTGAAACCTCAATGGGGAGACCAATCTGAATAAGAAAAAATCTCAATATTGACCAATATACTCTATCATAGGCCTTAATCAAATCCATTTTTAGAATATAGGCCTGACTTTTCCTGGACTTTATGGAACGTAGACATTCCTGTGCCACCTCGATCGCATCCAGAATTTGCCTATTGGATAAAAACCCAAACTCTTCCTTTGAAATATTTTGCTCCAAAATTGGTTTGATTCTATTATAGATAATCTTGGTGATCACTTTGTACACCGAGTTGCATAAATAAATAGGCCTATCATTATTGAAAGACCCATGGTTTTCCTTTTTGGGGATTGGATCAATGTAAGTAGAGTTCAAATTTTCAAGAACATCACCATTTCTACGGGACTCCTCAACTGTCTCCACCAATTCTTGGCCGACCAATCAAAGAACTGAAGAAAAAATTCTACAGTCTATAGTCCAGCCATCTAGGTCGGGAATTTTAGCCTTAGCAAACTGACTTAATACACTTTTTACCTCCTCAACTGAGACAATTGCACCAATAATTTCTCCATCTCCATAACTAAACATTATGGGATATTGTCTAAGGAAATTTAGTTGATCAACCATATTTTATTTATCTTTATGATTATAAATATCCTTAAAATAAGAAATAGCACCCACTTCAAGAGAATCATGATCAGAAAAAATAGCTCCATTCTGACCCATTAATTCCCAGACATAATTGTTAATACGCCTTTGATTTGCATAATTATGAAAGAATTTCATATTATTATCCCCACTGGAAAGCCATACATCACGACTTTTTAGCCTCCATGTATCGTCTTCCTGCATCAAAAATTTTTGTTTATTTGATTCCAAAGCAATCAATTTTTATTTCCTGATTTATGAGAATAATTCTTCATTAATTGTCCCCGACAAAGAATCCAATTACATTTCAACCCAGAGCAACTCTTTATGATTATCTTCCTTCTTTTTTTCCCAGAAAACCACATCGGATCTCCATTTTTTCAGCTTATACAAGAGTTTCTGAGTCAGCGATCTAAAATCATTCTCAGAATACGCCATCCATTTAGATTTCACCATCTCACAAAACTCCTTGTCCTCGAGCCAAGTATGGTTAAATTTAAAGGGGAATAGTAGATTTCTATGCTCTAATTCCATCTGAAATACAACTGGTTTATGATGAGATACCCCTACCGATAAAAACCATTTTCACTATTTGCCAATATCCATACTTAGGTTATCTTCCAAAAGAATCGATCTAATCTTTTTGCAATTCCAGCTTTACCAACATGACCATTATTCTAGGTGGGAACCATAACACTTGGAACAACATCTATTAAGTTTGCCTCCTCAAAATATTTTCTAAAATAATCAACCAAGGGATCAATAATGTTTCCAGATCCCCAAATTTTCACTGAAGATAGAGTCACATCCAGGTCTCCTGCAACAATAAGGGATGGATCATTAAGAATACCACTCAAGATCACTTTATCCCAAAAATATTTATGATGATGGTAAGGCCCATAAATATTTAGGATTTTGATAACCCTATTTAGGCCCCTAACTATGCCTTCTAATAAAATACCTGCCAAAGTTGAGTAGGATAAGAAATCAGCCTTCAAAGGATTCCATGGAATCAACAAGCCACTGGACTGCCCATTTGCATCCTAGCCAAAGCATTTCCAGGATGGAAATAATTTAAGGAAAAATTCACACACCTTAACACTGGAGTTCATAGTTTCACGCAAAAGAATAACATCGGGATTAGCAACCTCTACCAAATGTCTATTAGCAGTTATTTTGGGAGAATTACCAATCCCTATGATATTGAAGGTCATAAAATTCATTAAGAAAACCCCAGCTGGGGAAAATATGCTCTAAGGGCTCCAAAATAAGTTTCTGACGGAGAGGAAGAAGCTAAAGCCAACCCAATAGAAGTAGACTCATAAATTTTAGGGTTAAAAAATCTTGGATGAGCTTCGGTCTGATCACAAACGGTGGGAGATTCATAAAGACCTTTTTTGCCATGTTTTTTCCTAGTGGTTACACTCTAAGAGCGGATAGAAGAAATAGCCAAGGTTCCGGGATCCTGAGGTTTCCCAAGAAAAATAGGAATGGACTCTTTCTGAAAAGAACCCTCTTTCTAAAAAGAACCTTTTAGAGTTGAAAGAGGAATATCAGGAAGCGGGAGTCCTAAAGAGGATGGAAAAGAAGAAGGGGGTGAAGATCAGGGCAAAATCATCTTCACGGACAAATACCCAATATCTCGTGGCCGAAAAGAATTATGAACAATTGATAAAGAATCCTTACCACCTTAAGATGACAAGGTAACCTTAGTTGAAACAGGGGAAACATCATATCCAACAAACCCTACTGGAGCAGCTAGGAGAGAGACTCCAGGAAAAATTCCATCATCGGGTAAAATGGGAGGGTTGGTTTTAGTAGATGCCATTAAAGAGTGGTATTTTCATAAAGGTGACCATTCTTAGAAGAAACCCCTAATGGTTCAGAAAAGACTTTACCCAATTCAGAGTCACCATCAATAAAAGAGAGTAGCTTCTTAACAAGATCTTCCTTAGAAATATTTTTTTTGAAGAATAGGAAGAGTACTTTGAAACTTACTCAGAAGATAAATAGTCGACGCTTGATCTAGAGGAATATTGAGATGAAAAATGGATTTTGAATCCTCTGAAATCTCCATCAAGGAAGACATATCCAACAACTCTTCTGAATCATAAGGAAAAGCACTAGGATCATTTTCGCACAAATGCCCTACTTCATGACATCGGAAGCATCGAAAAAGGATACGCCAATAATCAATCTTCTGAATTAATGATCCCTCGTTCCAAATGACCTCCACTTCATCCGAAAGACCCTCGAAAGGATCAATTTCCACCAAACCCCTCAGCAGCTTCCTATCAGTGGCTAAGAGAGTCTCCTCTTCAACTAGAATGAAACGACCAATGGAGTTAGCCACAAACATAAAACCCCCAAAAGACTAGCATTGAAGAGGAAAACTAGGGAGAAAAACCCAGAGATGGGATCGCGGAAGCTTCTCTTTCCATGGATTAAAACTAGCATGCCACTTACTAAAAACCAGAGATCCAATGCCAATGACCCAAAAGCGTTCTGAAATAATTTGCAAGCTTTCTTGTAAGGTTCGGGGTCTTGTCATGCCTTCATTTTTTATTTTATTTTTTAAAGAATATTCATTTCATAAAATCATGAGATATAGACAATAATACACATAGCGATGTTCGTAATTATAAAATTCTATTTTGTATAACTCTAGAGTTTGATGAAAGTAAGTGGGAGTTCCTTTCATCTCTCTAACAAAGAACTTTACAGTAATCAAGTATACATTTAATTAATTCACAAGTATACATTCTCTTGCCACGAAACTACACATTCCCTTCAATAAGTTATTTACTAGCATGTGTTGTAATGACATTTAAATTACACAACTTGTTAACCTTAAGAACACACATTTCACTAATAGATTTGTCTATGAGACATAGTATTTAGTAATATATTCAACACATAATTATAATCATGAAATACATTTATTCTATTTCTCTATTCCATGAATCATGAAGTATAAAGCCATCTATTTTTCTTAAATAAAAAGGTTAGCATAAGAAATATTTGGTAACCATTTATCATATATCATTGTAGGTCATCCATTAAGCATGTGCTATAGTACATTTAATTTACACAACTTGTTAACATGAAAATCACACATTTCACTAATAGATTTGTCTATGAGACATAATCTTTAGTAATATATTCAACACATAATTATAATCATGAAAATATATTTATTCTACTTCTCTTTTTCCTGAAACATGGAGTATAATACCAACTACTTTTCCTAATTAAAAGAAGTTATAGCATAAAGAAATATTAATTGACCAATTATCATACTTTATTGTTACCTATGGTGCAACATTATAGTATTCTTATATAATGTAAAAATTGTCCTAATCTAAGTCACACCATTTATGCATGCCCTTAATTTCACACATCATGCATTATTTACCTATTTTTCGGCATTAAAGAAACAAAAAGTAATTTCCTTTTTCTTCAAATCATGGCAAATCAAGTACCCAAAAATCTTGCCTAACAATGAAACAGCATAGCTTAAACTTACACTTTTTATCCATTATCAGCATAAAGAATTTTTAAATTTATTTTCTGCTTCTCAACCAAAGTTAATTATGGAATATGTGAGTAAAGCTAGACGCTAGCCAACTGTCAGGGTTTAAGGGTTACAAATCGCTGAGCTCTAACTCGGCAGCTAACTCAACTGCTGAGATTACGTACACGGCCTCCTACTTGGAATTAACACCCACGCGCAAGGCAACATAACCCTGTTCCATGTGTCAGGCAGAACCCATCTATTCTTCCATCTACCACTTCTTGAGGTCGTCTAACTGGAGTAAGCTATTGTTCAAGGCGTTGGAGGTATGACTGTTGCAGCTGCGACAATACACATGACATGCCACCAAAATCAAGGCATAGGGTTGTATTGGCTTCAGGTTAACCATCCAAGGCAAATGGAAACGGTGTAACAAGCAGAAGTGTAAGCGTTCGGATTGGTAATGATCCGGATTACTACTCACGACAGTGGCTAATTAGGTGACTTCTGTGTTCAATTTTTTTTAGAAGAAGTTTGTAATACTAAACAAGTTCATATAGTAAAGCTGAGAAGTGGATTGTTAGGAACCCATGTCTTTACTTTGTTAGTATATTGTTGTTGGACGCATATGCTTTGTAAGTCGTCCCGTAGTATTTGTTGATCCATAGTTTATATTAGCCCATAGTATTGGACGCATATGCTTTGTAAGTCGTCCCATAGTATTATATGTCCCATGGTTTTGACTCATAGTATTGGTGCCTAGACTTAGCCCATGGTTTGTATTGACACATAGCATTGACCCATGGTATTGGCGCCTAGACTTAGTATATAAGTGTGTGTTGAGGCCTATGAAGGCACTGTGAAGTTAATTGTATTGAGCTTGCTCAAAGGAGGTTGCCCCCTCGAAGTGGCCCATGATCAATATTAAAGTGATTCTGAGTTCTATTATTTCTGATATCTCATGTATTTGCATTAATTAATTATTGCAGGTCCATCACATCTGGTATCAGAGCACTTTCTTGGGTTCGCTGGGAGAAATTTCTGCCAAATTTTTTTTTTACATCTGTTGCAGGTTCGGATTTGGGAATATTCCCTATCTGCTTAACTGTGGGAAGTACTTGGGCATAAGCCCTAAAACTCATTGTGAGGAGTACCACGGGAACCCCGAAGTAGCTGGCCCATTGAGAGGACCTGCCAGTGAAAAGGGCAACGACCCCTACCTGATTGACTAGTTCCCACCCGTGAGGTAAACCAAGAGCTGTCGTTTGTGGCAAAGCGGTTATCAGTTTTACCTGAGCCGTGGAGTGAGGGGTATTGCCCCAATACGCAAGACGTCAGACAGCATTGGTGGCCGAGTGAAACCCCTGAACTGTTAGGAAGCCGCACATACCTAGGGTCCATATCTATTTTCAGCTGAACTGTTGTCGATCACTGCTGCGCCATTTCAGATCCAGCCGTTTAGATCCATTCTGAAAGTCGTTCCAGATCCAGCCATTTTCAATCCATTCGGCACCGTTTCAGATCCCTCTATTTCCGCTCACTTCTGTGCCGTTGCAGATTTATCTGTTTCAGATCCCTTCCGAGCTGCTCCAGTCTGTAAAAAAAAAAAGTATAAAATTCAGTTTTTTCTCCATATCTCCCTTGTTTTCACTCTGTTTCCCTTGAAATTTTTGGGGAACCCTTGTCATCCCATTCTGCATATTTCATACCTGAGGACCCTATCCCCAATTCCCCTTCCCAAAGCCCGAAATCCCACATTTGTCTATTTTTAGGGTTTGCCATAACTTCCTCAGATTTCACCCAATCACCTTCAAATTTTACCACAAAGTTCCTTTCTGAATTCTGCTTCTTTATCCCCCTCTTCCAAATTTTCCCATTCTTTCACCCCGCTTCTGAAATCCTCATTTTTTGCTTCCATGTCTATTTGACAGTGTCCAAAACCTAGTCAAACCCCAATTACCCTTCAGATTTTTTCCCAAGTCCAGATTTTCCTTTACTGAAGCAGTTTCTGTTTTTGTTTTCCTACCCAGTCACCCAAAAAAAAAAAAAAAACTCCTGGTTATGGTTGTCATCCATGCAGGAGCAAAACCATGGAAGAAGCACTTGCAGCCATCCAAGCCAAACTCCAAGATCTGGATGAAAAATTTCTCGGCCTCCATCTTGAACATTCAGCTATGAACAACAAACGGCAGTCCGAGTCTTCATTAGACAATGGGTTCTCTTCTTCCAGCAATTTTCGTGGTCCGAAGCTTGATTTTCCTCGCTTCAATGGTACTGATCCAACTGGATGGATCTATCGTGCAGAACAGTATTTCAGTCTGCATAATACTTTTGATGTCAACAAAGTTCCGCTTGCATCCTTTCATTTGGAACATGAAGCTCTTCAATGGTACCGTTGGTACATCAAGGCTCATGAAGAGCCAAAATGGCCAGACTTTTGCCAGCTCCTTTTGCAATGATTTGGTCCTAGTACTTTTGATGACTTCATAGGAGCACTCACTAAACTTCACCAAACTGGCACAGTGAGAGAGTATCAGACGAAATTTGAGAAACTAGCCAATCACATAGAAGGATTGTCTGATGAATTCTACAGGAGTTGTTTTATCAGTGGTCTCAAGGATGAAATCCGCTCAGAGGTCAAAATGTTTTTTCCCAACACAATGATGGAAGTCCTAGGGTTGGCTAAGCTAGCCGAGGACAAGATCGCAGCTCAACAACGCTCCAAACCCACCTTTGTTCCCTTCAGAAATATGGGTTCCCAACGACCTCCCATCACACCTGCTCCTCAACCAACTCCTATCAAGCAATTGTCTGAAACAGAGATGCAAGCACGCCGAGAAAAGGGGCTTTGTTATAATTGTGATGAGAAATTCACTCGGGGACATAGATGTGCTCAACAAAATCTCTATCTCTTGGATGTGGATTCTCCGCTTGCCTCAGAACTTGATGAAGAAGCTCCAGATACAGTAGATGATCAGGTCGACATTCAACACCCGCCTGTTGACACCTCATCTGAGGATGACCCACCCGAGATCTCTCTCCATGCTGTAACCGGCGTCACCACCCCACAAACAATGCGAGTCAGGGGATACTTCAAGAAGCTCCCTCTTACCATACTCATTGATTCTGGTAGCACTCATAACTTCATTGATCCTCGGATTGCCAAACAGGCTGATGTTTTGTCCATCCTTGCTCCAACTTTGAAGTCATGGTTGCCAATGGGGGAACCTTACGTTGCAAGGGGAAGTGTCACAATGTGCGTATCTCTATGGAATATTATAACCTGCGCTCTCACCTGTTTGCCTTGTCCTTAGGCGGATGTGATGTGGTTTTGGGTGTTCAATGGTTACGCACACTTGGCCCCATCTTATGGGATTTTTCTGAACTTTGGATGCAGTTTTCAGTCAATGGGGCACAACACAAATTTATGGGCTTACAACCAGGGTCTCTCTGCATCATCAGTTCACATCGCCTGGAAAAAATACTTAAGAAGAATTCACATGGTGTCATCGGTCAACTCCATTCCATTCAGATGCACCCATCAACAGTCTCCACTACTTCCTTGGATATATATGCAGGTGTCTTTGCTGAACCAATGAGCTTGTTGCCTTCAAGAGACCTTTCCTGTAAGAATTTAGCCGCATCTACCTCTCAGCAGGAAATGATTACTATTTTGCATATAGTACAAAAGTGGCAGCCATCCCTATTGGGGAATTATTTTTGCATCAAGACTGATCTCCAGAGTCTGGAAACTTTCCTGGAACAACGGGTCTCCTCCCCAACACACCTGAAATGGGTTATCCAACTCATGGGTTATGACTATGTGACCACTTACCAGAAGGGTAAGGACAATATGGTGGAAGATGCTCCTCCTCGCACATTTGATGACCCAGTTTCTCTTACAGCTATTTCTCTACTTGTTCCAAATTGGTTGCAATCTGTTCAACGGGACTATCTCTTCTATGAACTCCATGCTTCTTCATCAGTAGGGCACTATGGGTTCCTCAAAACATATGACCAGGAACAATGTAACTTCTTTTGGTAGGGACTCAAAAGGACAATTCAACGGATGGTGGTTGACTGTGATACTTTCCAGGTCAACAAGGGTGAAATGACCCTCCTTTCGGGACTGCTCAAATCCTTGCCCATCCCTCCACAGATTTGGACAACTATTTTTATGGATTTCCTAGAAGCGCTCCAATGGTATAGTACCACATCTCAAAGGACACCATATAAAGCAATCTTTGGACAGGCACCACCAGTTCTTCTTCCATACACCTTCAGCAGCTCCCCAGTTCAGGCAATTAACTCAATTCTTCAAAACCGTGATCAGCTTCTTCTCATTCTGCAGGACAATTTTCACATGGCAAGAATTCGACTGAAACAACAAGCCAATCAGAACCATTCTGAGCGCACTTTTCACATCGCTGATATGGTTCTTCTTCATCTACATCCTTCCATGCAATCCTCCCTGAAACTCCAAAGGTGCCAGTGGCTCGGAATGCAACCCGAGGATGCTATAGGGGACCCACTCCTTCAGATTCTGCATCAATATCCACATCGAAAGCTTTGAGGACAAAGCTTTTTCTAAGGTAGAGGGGATGTTAGGAACCCATGTCTTTACTTTGTTAGTATATTGTTGTTGGACGCATATGCTTTGTAAGTCGTCTCGTAGTATTTGTTGATCCATAGTTTATATTAGCCCATAGTATTGACCCATAGTATTGGACGCATATGCTTTGTAAGTCGTCCCATAGTATTATATGTCGCATGGTTTTGACTCATAGTATTGGCGCCTAGACTTAGCCCATGGTTTGTATTGACACATAGTATTGACCCATGGTATTGGCGCCTAGACTTAGTATATAAGTGTGTGTTGAGGCCTATGAAGGCACCGTGAAGTTAATTGTATTGAGCTTGCTCAAAGGAGGTTGCCCCCTCGAAGTGGCCCGTGATCAATATAAAAGTGATTCTGAGTTCTATTATTTCTGATATCTCGTGTATTTGCATTAATTAATTATTGCAGGTTCATCACATGGATCAAAGATCATTAATACAACATGATTAATAAATTATCATCTAGATGGGTTAGATCAAAAGCAGATCAAGTGGTCTTTTCGAAAGAGTTCAGATACTGGAACCCCGCGATCTCAGCGTGATTGAGTAAGTGATTCTACTCGCTCTTGCAGAGGATTAGCGAATCAAAATAGGGATGGATCATTGAATAAGTCTAAAATCTGAATGCTTAGATTCAGATCAGAACACTGACAGTAATCGTTTACTTGGTCAACAGGGGCCATTAATAAGGATCTGAGATATATGGAGGTAAACTTATACTATGCAGAGATAAGAGTTCAATAAATCGAATCAGCACTAAGGTCTTCAAATTTTTGGATCGCTGCAGTAGAGAAAAAAGAACTCTAGAAAGGATGGATAATTATAAGATCAGTTTAACAAAGGTGAAATGATAACTCGGGCTTATCTCAGCGCTGGAACAAGATGCAGGTATGGATCCTTGTTAAAACGATACAGGAATTAGAAATCTACCTCGATGGGGTTGGGTTGCTTACAAATCAAAACAAATAAATCTCACAAGCACAGGGTCGGATAGTGCCTATGCTCTGTCGGTAAACAAAAGGGAAAAAGAATGATGTACCCAGATTTAGACAATCGAATTTAGATCTTAAGAAATTGTTGGTTGGAAACAGATTTAAAATACAAGCAAATCTTCAGATGCATAACTTACATTTTCACAAGTCGGGTAAACTCAGACTTACATTTTCAAATAAAGAAAAACAGAGGAAATCTAATAATCAGGTTTATAATTCACGTTCCAGAAATCAATATACACAGGAAATATATAACTCGGATCACAAGCAATTTTTCGGAAATGGATAAATCTTCCATGTTCAGATTTATACATTTCAAATACCAAATAAAAACAGAGGTAATCTAATAAACAGGTTTGTAACTCCACGTTCCAGAAATCAATATACACAGGAAATATATAACTCGGATCACAAGCAATTTTTCAGAATTGGTTAAATCTTCCATGTTCAGATTTATACATTTCAAATTCCAAATAAAAACAGAGGTAATCTAAAAAACAGGTTTTTAATTCACCCTCCATAAATTTAATATCCATAAATCTAATATACACAGGAATTATATATCTTTATAAATTGCAGTTAATCCTTCATGCATCAATAGAAATAATTAACTTCACTAAACTAATTATACATTTCAAATTCCCAGTATTTCCTTTCAAAGAAATTCATAAAAGCATAAAACTACAAGTAAATAAAACCTGTATAGATAGTTTCTCTTGATGTTGGTGTAGTCCCAAGAAAGTTGCAACCTTTCTCTTCGCCGTTGAACTCTTCGGATCGCCGATGAACACCTCGGTTAGCCTCCCTACCTTATCGGGAGTACTCTCCTTCCTCCCGAACCCCCAAGCGATTCGGGTCGTATAGACCACACACACAATTTGAGAAACTCCTAAACGGGTTTCCCCCCCACAAGAATTTCTAGCCAAACCCCAATAGCAGCAAGTCACTCACTTTTTCAAGATTACAATAACCATCCAAAAAATGGGTCCTTTACCCATTCCCAAAGCCTTCCTTAAATAGGAAAATCCCTTGCGACACATGTCGCTTCATGCAAAATACTTAATTTCTTAATATTCAAAATGTAATTTATCTCACATATTTAAGTGTCAAGTTTTCTAGGAGCATGCACCAACCTTCCTAAATTTACTCAAGCTTGTCTCTAAGATGCTCACTCTAATTCTATTTTTGCGGGTGCATGTGGTGTTAGCTAAAGGCTCAAGCCTAGGATTCCATTTTGCTCCTAATATACTGATTTCTATTATTTTAAATACTAAAATGTATTTTTATGTGCAATTGTCTAAAATAATCATTTCTATTATTTTTTTAAAACTAAAATGTATTTTTTCTCACGAGCAAATGTTTTGTATGCAATTTAATAGGTTTTTATGCATAATGTTTAAAAATTAATCCCTTATAGGACCTAGGTACCACACCGTTGGGCCCGTCTGTCCTTTATGCTCAACTTTCGACATTGTACCACTACGTCAAGTCCAATCCTCCGTCGTATCCATTTCTCGGCAAGGTACCACATCGTCGAGTCCTTGCGTCCATCATTTCCGTTTCTTGAAAAGGTACCACATCGTCGGGCCCCTCTCTCGCTATCTTTTCATTTGACTTGCGGGAACTTCATGTAGGGATTTAGGATCCGTTACCTTCAATCCTCCGTCTACACGCTATTGGGGACTAATGGAGCTGAGGAGTAAGTCTGTTCTTACTGCGCGCCACCCAACTCGTACGTGACCAACTCTGTTGTGGTCCATATTGCATGACCTCACACTTCCCCTGAGTAAGCGGAACAGTGCTTCTCTACTCATGCATGGAATTCCGTCAGAATTCGACATCGTCATCGATCTCCCCATGTGTGATTTATCTGTACTCTATCACCCTTCAATTCCCTTGTGTGTCCGTTGGTGAACCGTTTCACCTGTCGCTACACACATTTCTCAAAAACACATATTAATAGTCCTGTCCTTTTTCATCAATTCAATTCATGAACCCTCTATTCGTTAAGCATTTATAGTTTACACATCACATTATACATTCTTCTAATTAGCAAGGCATTTTGTCAATGCGTACTTTTTGTCCTAATCACATAATTACTCATACAGTTAATCGTTTAGCATCATCTATATATACATATAACACATTTTTCATAATCAAAGCTAATCATTAAGCAACATGTAATTACTCATTTTCATCAACTATCCAATTCCAAATACATCATTTATTTCATTTACTCATAATCAATTGTGGTCATGCACATACTCAATATAAAATCAAAGAGTTATTTTATTAGTGTTTTATGCATTCGCGTCACTCAACAGGTGCCCTTAATGTCTACAATAGTCTAGGGGCACTAAATACACCCCTACTTATTTAGAACTTCATCTCGAAGTTCAGAATAAATGTAGAAAGCTATGACACATCTCAGCTGCATCCTCCCAAGTCACGGAGCTAGGACTGTAACTGTCCCACTGCACTTTGACTTGATCAATCACATGGTACCTAAGCTGTCGTGTTCGCTGGTCCAAAATCTGAATCGGTTCGACCATCACGGCCCCGTCGTCCGTTATGTGCATGTTGCTGAAATCAATGACATGTGAAGTATCGGGAACATAGTGACGTAAAACAGAAACATGAAATACATTATGAATTCTACTCAAAGATGATGGCAAGTCAAGACGATAGGAAATCGGTCCTATCTGTTCCAAAATCCTAAAGGGTCCCACAAACCTAGGTGACAACTTGGCTCCCTTGCCAAAATTTATAGAACTCTTCTGCAGTTTCACCCATAGGAATACCCTATCCCCAATATCATAGTTTTGATCAGTCCTATGCACATCCGCATAGCTCTTCTATCGATCCTGTGCTTCCTTCAGTTGAGCACGAATCATAACCATCTGCTCCTCCATCTCTTGTATTACCTCAGGACCAAGCAATGTCCTATCCTCCAACCTATCCCAACATATGGGAGTTCTACAAGGTCTCCCATATAGAAATTCAAATGGTGCCATCTGAATAGAACTCTGATAACTGTTGTTGTAAGCAAATTCTACTAAGGGTAGGTATTCTTCCCACCTCTTCTGTTGATCCCTTACGTACATTCTTAGCATGTCCTCTAACACCTGGTTCACCCTTTCCGTTTTTCCGTCTGTCTCAGGGTGATAGGAGCTGTTAAATTTAAGTTGAGTGCCAAGAGCTTCTTGAAATCTCGTCCAAAATATTCCAGTAAATACTGAACCTTGATCCAAAATAATCTTCTTCGAAATTCCATGTAGTCTCACTACCTCATTGATAAAACCCTAGCTATCTCAGGAGCTTGATACGTGTTCTTAATCGGTAGGAAGTGTGCACTCTTGGTAAGAGTGTCGACGACTACAAAAATTGTGTCGTGTCTCCTGTTGTTTAAAGGTAAACCAACTATAAAATCCATCGAAATAACTTCCCGCTTTGATTCCAGAATTGCATGTGGTTGAAGCAATCCAGCTGGGTGTCGATGTTCGGCCTTTACCATCTGGAATTCCATACACTTCGCTACAAAACTTACCACATATCTCTTCATACAATGCCAAAAGAACAAGGGTTTCAAGTCTGCGTACATTTTCTTTATCCTAAGATGTTCTCTTTAAACTGCTCTATGAGCTTCTAACAGTATCAAACTTCGTATTTCTTCATTGTTAGGGACATACATGCAGTGTTTATACTGCAATAGTCCATCCATGTCCAAAGAGTACCCCTCATACTTGGGTATTCTCATCTGCTCATTTTCCAACTCCATTTTTACTTCATTATACCATGTGTCCTCCTGATTTAGGGTCAATATCTTTTCTCTTAAGTTGGTCTTCATGGGTATGAAAGAGAATATCCTGGGCCTACGACTAAGTGCATCTGCCACTTTGTTTAAAGTTCCCTTCACATAAGTTATGTCGAAGTCGTAATCATTGAATAACTCTGACCATCTTCTCTGTCTTGCATTAAGGTCGCTTTGAGTGACTATGTGTTGTAACCCACAATGGTCAGTCTTCAACTCAAACTTCCTTCCTACCAGAAAATGTCTCCATAACCTCAAGGCATGCATCACCGCAGTCATCTCCATATCATGGGTCGCATAGTTCTCTTCGTGTGGCCTAAGTCTTCTGGATGTGTATGCAATTACCCTTCCATCTTGCATCAATACACAACCAACACCATCCTTTGATGCATCCGTACACACCAAGAAGTATTTATCCATATCAGGAAATCTTAATATTGGTGTCGCAGTCAATAGTTCCTTTATTTTAGCAAAGGCTCCTTCACATTTCTCAGTCCAAACGAAGGGACGGTTCTTCTTCTGCAGTTCAATTATAGGTCCCGCTACTCTAGAGAAGCCTTCCACAAAACATCTATAATACCCCACGAGTCCCATAAAGATTCATACCTCATGTGCCTGCCATTCCCAAATTGCTTCAATCTTTTCCCGGTCCACTGCAATCCCTTCACCTGATATGATGTGTCCAAGATAGTGAATCTCTTTATGGAAGAACGAACACTTGGACAGTTTCCCGTATAAATGGTTTTCTCTTAAACATTGCAAAACGATCCTTAAGTGCTCCTCATGTTCTTTCGGTGTTCTAGAGTATATCAGAATGTCATCCAAAAATACTAGCACAAACTTGTCAAGGTACTGACGAAATACACCATTCATAAGGTTCATAAATACATTGGGTGCATTTGTCAAATCGAAAGGTACTACGACAAACTCAATGTGTCCAAATCTAGTCTTAAAATCCGTCTTAGGGATATCTTCATCCTTAATTCTCAACTGGTGATATCCTGATCTCAGATCTATCTTAGAGAATATAGTCACACCCCTCATCTGGTCAAAAAGGTCATCAATTCTCGGTAGAGGATATTGATTCCTTATGGTCGCTTTGTTTAATTGTCGATAGTCAATGCACAAGCGCCATGACCCGTCCTTCTTCTTTACAAAAATCACAGGTGCTCCCGATGGAGACACACTAGGTCTACTCATCCCTAAGTCCAACAACTCTTGAAGTTGGATTTGTAACTCTGGTACCGACATTTGGTAAGGAGTTCTTGCTATAGGCTCTGTCCCTGGTTTCAGTTCAATGGTGAAATCCAGTTCATGCTGCAGCGGTAGGCCAGGTAGATCATCGGGAAACACATCCATGTATTCTGAGAACAGAGGGTGGTTGATCACGTCTACCTTATCCCCTTCCTTGTTCATTGGTATCTCTGCATACATTTGACACCCTTTCCTCGTGCTCTTCTTCAGTTGCATGGCCAATATCATCCTTAAAGAAACCTTCTTTTTCTTCCCAGTTAAAATCCTCTTGTAACCTTCATCGTCGATGAAGGTTAGTTCCTTACTTCGGCAATCCATCACCGCTAAATGTGCTTCAAGCCAATCCATTCCCAATATTAGATCATAAGTACCCAATTCAGTAGCATAAAAAGACATTCTAGTAGAGCATACCCCTATGTCAACTTCACAATCTTCTACCTTGAGACCCACGCTTTGGACACTACCGGAAGCCATTTCGACAATGTCGATATCCTCTCTACTAAATGCCATCATCTTACTATTTTCTAAAGCTTTTAAAGAAATGAAACTTTCTGTATCACCAGGGTCTATAAGTAAAGAAAATACATTACCACCTATCTTACCAGTGGTCTCGAGGACCGTAGATTGATGTTCAGCTTGACGGTTGTTGACGGCCGCATGAATGCGATGCGCTCGTCCTAGATCTGTCGCGATAGTTTTTCATGGCCCTTGAATTCTTCGGTTTCCTTTTTCTTGCCGAGGACATTCGCTTTGGAATTGTGGTCCTCCACATTTCCAACATCCATCCTTTGGGCCCCTAGAGTTATTTCCAGTTGGTGCATTACTTCTCCTGGATCCAAACTGTGTCGGTTTTGCAAAAGGTTTTGCATGATCATTCCGCGGCGGCGGTCAGTATGGTGTTTTGTCATCTCTGTTAGGTCTTCCATTGAAAGGCCCCTTTCCAAAATTCCTCTGCCCATAGTGGTGTTTGGGCGTATGAGAATATTGACTTCCTTGGTCAACACTGGTAAAGTTCTTACTGTGTAGCCCCTTGCTAGGAAGCTCTTCCTCAACGATAAGAGCTTTCTGGACCATGCCATGCAAGGTTGTGGGCATCAAAATGCGAACCTTGTCTCAGATTATGGGGTTTAATCCATAGCAAACTTTTTGACCTTAAATTTTTCAGTAGACACATGAGGTGCATACCTCAGTAATTCCATATAACGGATCTCGTACTCCAGTACCGTCTGTGGTCCTTGCTTTAAAGCATAGAAATCATTCAACTGTCATTCGATGAACTCGTCTGATAAATAATGCTGACGGAAATGTTCGTTGAACAATTCCCAAGAGATTTATTCAAGTTCCAGACCTAACTGAGGTCGTAAGGTCTTCCACCAAAGGAGGGCTTCCCCCTTAAGCTGCAATATCGCCATGTGCACCTTCATTTTGGGCGTGTATTCCCTTAGCAAAAAACACATGACCATATTTTCTATCCATCCCTCTGCTGAAGTTACCTCAGTGGAACCCCAAAACTCTGGAAATTTTACTTTTTCTAGCTCTCGATGTATGTTAACCAGTGGCGGTGTCGGCGGCACTGCAGTAACTTGAGAACTGACGTTCTTGCGATCTAGTCGTGCCATCAATGCCTCCATCATCCTATGATAGTTTCTCATCATTGTCATAACCTCACCAGCGAGAAGGTTAATGGTTTCTTCGGCTCTCGGAGGCATATTCACAGGGGTCGTTGGGGTTGATGGACGTGCAGCTCGTCCGCCCCCTCTTCCGGCTCTACCTCTGCGGGTTCTTCGATCCATGACGAAGTTTGTATAAGAGGTAAAGTAAAATTTATTAGTTTGAATACTTTGTTTATAAATCTTCTGGGGAAACGCCTGGGTCCTATCTAAGTTCGACCAGGCTCTGATACCAAATGTAAGGTTCGGGGTCTCTTGATGCCTTAAATTTTTTTTTCTTTTTGTTTTTAAAAGAATATTCATTTCATAAAATCATGAGATATAGACAATAACACACATAGCGATGTTTGTAATTATAAAATTCTATTTTGTATAACTCTAGAGTTTGATGAAAGTAAGTGGGAGTTCCTTTCATCTCTCTAACAACGAACTTTACGGTAATCAAGTATACATTTCATTAATTCACAAGTATACATTCTCTTTACACGAAACTACACATTCCCTTCAATAAGTTATTTACTAGCATGTGTTGTAATGACATTTAAATTACACAACTTGTTAACCTTAAGAACACACAGTTCACTAATAGATTTGTCTATGAGACATAGTCTTTAGTAATATATTCAACACATAATTATAATCATGAAAGATATTTATTCTATTTCTCTATTCCATGAATCATGAAGTATAAGGCCATCTAGTTTTCTTAAATAAAAAGGTTAGCATAAGAAATATTAAGTAACCATTTATCATATATCATTGCAGGTCATCCATTAAGCATGTGCTATAGTACATTTAATTTGCACAACTTGTTAAAATGAAAAGGACACATTTCACTAATAGATTTGTCTATGAGACATAATCTTTAGTAATATATTTAACACATAATTATAATCATGAAAATATATTTATTCTACTTCTCTTTTTCATGAAACATGGAGTATAATACCAACTACTTTTCCTAATTAAAAGAATTTAGCATAAAGAAATATTAATGGACCAATTATCATACTTTATTGTTACCTATGGTGCAACATTATATTATTCTTATATAATGTAAAAATTGTCCTAATCTAAGTCACACCATTTATGCATGCCATTAATTTCACACATCATGCATTATTTACCTATTTTTCGTCATTAAAGAAACAAAGAGTAATTTCCTTTTTATTCAAATCATGGCAAATCAAGTACCCAAAAATCTTGCCTAACAATAAAACGACATAGCTTAAACTTACACTTTTTATCCATTATCAGCATAAAGAATTTTTAAATTTATTTCTGCTTCTCAACCAAAGTTAAAATTATGGAATACTTGAGTAAAGCTAGACGCTAGCCAACTATCAGGGTTTAAGAGTTACAAGTCACCGAGCTCTAACTCGGCAGCTAACTCGACTGCTGAGATTACGTACACGGCCTCCTTCCTGGCATTAACGCCCAAACGTGAGGCAGCATAACCCTGCTCCATGTGTCAGGCAGAACCCAGCTATTCTTCCATCTACCACTTCCTGAGGTCGGCTAACTGGAGTAAGCTATTGTTCAGGGCATTGGAGGTATGACTGTTGCAGCTGCAACAGTACACATGACATGCCACCAAACTCAAATCAAATGGTTGTATCGGCTCCAGGTTAACCATCCAGGGTGAAAGGCAACGGCGTAACAAGCAGAAGTGTAAGTGTTCGGATTGGTAATGATCAGGATTACTACTCACGACAGTGGCTAGTTAGGTGACTTCCGCGTTCAATTTTTTTTAGAAGAAGTTTGTAATGCTAAACGAGTTCGGATAGTAAAGCTGAGAAGTGGATCAAAGATCATTAATACAACAAAAGTAATAAATTATCATCTAGATGGGTTAGATCGCAAATAGATCAAGTGGTCTTTTCAAAAGAGTTCAGATACTGGAACCCTGCGATCTCAGCGTGATTGAGTCAGTGATTCGAATCGCTCTTGTAGAGGATTAGCGAATCAAAATAGGGATGGATCATTGAATAAGTCCAAAATCTGAATGCTTAGATTCAGATCAGAACACTGACAGTAATTGTTTGCTTGGTCAACAGGGGCCATTAATAAGGATCTAAGATTTATGGAGGTAAACTTATACTATGCAGAGATAAGAGTTCAATACGCAGAATCAGCACTGAGGTCTTCATATTTTTGGATCGCTGGAATAGAGAAAACAGAACTCTAGAAAGGATGGATAATTATAAGATCAGTTTAACAAAGGAGAAATGATAACTCAGGCTTATCTCAGCGTTGGAACAAGATGCAGGTATGGATCCTCGTTAAAACGATACAGGAGGTAGAAATCTACCTCGATGGGGCTGGGTTGCTTACAACACAAAACAAATAAATCTCACAAGCAAGGGGTCGGATAGTGCTTGCGCTTTGTCGGTAAACAAAAGGGAAAAAGAATGATGTACCCATATTTAGACAACCGAATTCAGATCTTAAGAAATTGTTGGCTGGAAACAGATTTAAAATACAAGCAAACCTTCATATGCATAACTTACATTTTCACAAGTCGGGTAAACTCAGACTTATATTTTCAAATAAAGAAAAAACAGAAGAAATCTAATAATCAGGTTTATAATTCATGCTCCAGAAATCAATATACACAGGAAATATATAACTCAGATCGCAAGCAATTTTTCAGACATGGTTAAATCTTCCATTTTCAGATTTATACATTTCAAATTCCAAATAAAAACAGAGGTAATCTAATAAACGGGTTTATAACTCCACGTTCCAGAAATCAATATACACAGGAAATATATAACTCGGATCGCAAGCAATTTTTTAGAATTGGTTAAATCTTCCATGTTCAGATTTATACATTTCAAATTCCAAATAAAAAAGAGGTAATCTAATAAACAGGTTTTTAATTCACCCTCCAGAAATCTAATATACACAGGAATTAATTATCTTTGATTACATAAACTAATTATACATTTCAAATTCCCAGTATTTCCTTTCAAAGAAATTCATTAACTCATAATCAATTGTGGTCATGCACATACTCAATATAAAATCAAAGAGTTATTTATTAGTGTTTTATTCAGTCGGGTCACTCAACAGGTGCCCTTAATGTCTACAGTAGTCTAGGGGAACTACATACACCCCTACTTATTTAGAACTTCGTCTCGAAGTTCAGAATAAATGTAGAAAGCTATGACACATCTCAGCTGCGTCCTCCCAAGTCGCAAAGCTATGACTGTAACTATCCCACTGCACTTTGACTTGATCAATCACACGGTGCCTAAGTTGTCGTGTTCGCTGGTCCAAAATCCGGATCAGTTCGGCTATCACGGCCCCGTCATCTGTTATCTGCACTTTGCTGAAATCAATGACATGTGAAGTATCGGGAACATAGTGACATAAAACAGAAACATGAAATACATTATGAATTCTACTCAAATATGACGGCAAGTCAAGACGATAGGCAACCGGTCCTATCCGTTCCAAAATCCTAAAGGGTCCCACAAACCTAGGTGACAACTTGTCTCCCTTGCCAAACTTTATAGAACTCTTCTGCAGATTCACCCGAAGGAATACCCTATCCCCAATATCGTAGTTTCGATCAGTCCTATGCGCATCCGCATAGCTCTTCTAACGATCCTATGCTTCCTTCAGTCAAGAACAAATCATAACCATCTGCTCCTCCATCTCCTGTATTACCTCAAGACCAAGCAATGTCCTATCCTCCAACCTATCCCAACTTATGGGAGTTCTACAAGGTCTCCCATATAGAAATTCAAATGGTGCCATCTAAATACAACTTTGATAACTATTGTTGTAAGCAAATTCTACTATGGGTAGTTATTCTTCCCACCTCTTCTGTTGATCCATTACGTACATTCTTAGCATGTCCTCTAACACCTGGTTCACCCTTTCCGTTTGTCCATCTGTCTTAGGGTGATATGCAGTGCTAAAGTTAAGTTGAGTGCCAAGAGCTTCTTGAAAGCTCGTCCAAAATCTTCCAATAAATACCGAACCTTGATCCGAAATAATCTTCTTCGGAATTCCATGTAGTCTCACTACCTCATTGATAAAAACCCTAGCTATATCAGGAGCTTGATACGTGTTCTTAGTTGGTAGGAAGTGTGCACTCTTGGTAAGAGTGTTGATGACTACAAAAATTATGTCGTGTCTCCTGTTGGTTAAAGGTAAACCAACTATAAAACCCATTGAAATAACTTCCCACTTTGATTCCGGAATTGCATGTGGTTGAAGCAATCTAGCTGGGTGTCGATGTTCGGCCTTTACCATCTGGAATTCCATACACTTTGCTACAAAATTTACCACGTCTCTCTTCATACCATGCCAAAAGAACAAGGGTTTCAAGTCTGCGTACATTTTCTTTATCCCAGGATGTGCTCTGTAAACTGCTCTATGAGCTTCTAACAGTATCAAACTTCAGATTTCTTCATTATTAGGGACATACATGCGGCGTTTATACCGCAATAGTCCATCCATATCCAAAGAGTACCCCTCATACCTGGGTATTCTCATCTCCTCATTTTCCAACTCTGTTTTTACTTCCATATACCATGCGTCCTCCTGCTGTAGGGTCAGGATATTTTCTCTTAAGTTGGTCTTCATGGGTATGACAGAGAATATCATGGGCCTACGACTAAGTGCATCTGCCATTGTGTTTAAAGTTCCCTTAACATAAGTTATGTCAAAGTCGTACTCACTAAATAACTCTAACCATATTCTTTGTCTTGCATTAAGGTCGCTTTGAGTGAATATGTGTTGTAACCCACAATGGTCAGTCTTCAACTCAAACTTCCTTCCTACCAAATAATATCTCCATAACCTCAAGGCATGCATCACCGCAGTCATCTCCATATCATGGGTCTCATAGTTATCTTCATGTGTCCAAAGTCTTCCGGATGTGTATGCAATTACCCTTCCATCTTGCATCAATACACAACCAACACCATCCTTTGATGCATCCGTACACACTAGAAAGTATTTATCCATATCGTGAACTCTTAATATTGGTGATGTAGTCAATAGTTCCTTTAGTTTATCAAAGGCTCCTTCGCATTTCTCAGTCCAAACGAAGGGACGGTTCTTCTTCTGCAATTCAGTTATAGGTCTCGCTACTCTAGAGAAGCCTTCCACAAAACATCTATAATACCCCGTGAGTCCCATAAATCTTCGTACCTCATGTACGTTGGTGGGTTCCCGCCATTCCCAAATTGCTTCAATCTTTTCTGGGTCCACTGCAATCCCTTCACCTGATATGATGTGTCCAAGATAGCGAATCTCTTTCTGGAAGAACGAACACTTGGACAGTTTCCCGTATAAATGGTTTTCTCTTAAACATTGCAAAGCGATCCTTAAGTGTTCCTCATGTTCTTCCGACGTTCTAGAGTATATCAAAATGTCGTCCAAAAATACTAGCACAAACTTGTCAAGGTACTGACGAAATACACCATTCATAAGGTTCATAAATACGCTGGGTGCATTTGTCAAACTGAAAGGTACTACGACAAACTCAATGTGTCCAAATCTAGTCTTAAAAGCCCTCTTAGAGATATCTTCATCCTTAATTCTCAACTGGTGATATCCTAATCTCAGATCTATCTTAGAGAATATACTCACACCCCTCATCTGGTCAAAAAGGTCATCAATTCTCGGTAGAGGATATTGATTCCTTATGGTCGCTTTGTTTAATTGCCGATAGTCAATGCACAAGCGCCATGACCCGTCCTTCTTCTGAATTTTTTTTTAATTCATTTAATAAATTTCCAAAAAAAATACTCATTCCATATTTTTATTCATCAAAGAGGTTATAGATGGGACATAAATCCATGAGAGTGATTTTATTTTAAAATCTTTAACAAAAACACATTTAATATGGATTTTTCTTAAAATGTCATGTGGCAATCTTCACTTGCCATTGTTGACTTTTGTTTACTAAAAAACAAAAAACAAATTGTCACTTTTCATGTGATGTTTTAATTTTGATATTACCAATTCCATTTTTTTTTAATATTTTATAAAAACAATTTGATGTGACAAAATTTATTTTAAAATTGTATGTTCATATGATATCTCATTTACTTTCTCAATTTATACATGCAACTTAGAGCTTATATTACAATCTTAGTTTCTATAATTAAGGATTAGATACTTTGTGGATTATTCACTTGTTAAATATATCAATTTTGTTTGAAATGTCAGAATCAATTTAGATTCACTATTAGTTGGAGGAGTCATTAAAGAAACATGTTTTTGGATTAAATAATAATTAAATATAAACATAAAATATTAGACAAAATTAATTCAACAAAAATATATAATTAAAAAATTATAATAAAATTGGAGAAAAATATTTTCCAATAACCCCGAAGGTTAGGTTTTTTTAAGTTAACTATATATTAATTATCAACAAAAGGATTACATTTAGCTACTGTCTCGACAAATCCCCAACCTCTCCAACTCAGCATCCCCATCAGACATGTCATACCCAAATTACAATCTCAAAAAAACCAAAATTCCCCCTCCCTTGTAGAAGAAAACAGGGCATTAACATTCTTATCCCAACAAAACATCACCATATCCATACTTATTAAGAACAACCATCTAATATACTGGAGGACCATACTAACTATTAGACTTGACAATTGACACAACACACCCAACTTATTTGATCGACAGGAAACAGGACATAACAGAAGACAAAAAAAACAATTTGAGACAACCATTACAGAACCTAGCGATTTGCAGACGCGCCCCCAGATGTCCATTTGTTGCGCTAAAGCCGACGAACCACTTTTTCCAACCAGCATCGACAAGAAGGGAATGCCCAGACGTTTATCAATTACGTCAATATTCTTATGCATAAGGCGAGTATTGTCAAGATGAAACTTCCAGAAGTGCATTGGAACTTCATCACCTTTGCTTTTTTCCTCTCACTCCAGTAAAACACAGTGCAGGAGCCCCTTGACAATCCAATAGAGTGAAACAGTCCACTTGTACATATCTAGCCAAGAACGAGTAGTGCCTGGATATTGGATCCATTCCTCTAATGCTGTGAATTCATCAACAGGTTTATCCTCCTCAAGCTCCGGCCAAAGGTCCTGCTATATCCCTTCAATTCCCTCCATGATTGCTTGGGGAATTGTTGCCTTGTGTAATAATGACGCCTTAGCAGCACGAAGTTGCTCCATATTCTCTCTCTATGTTCGCTTGGACGCACACCCCTTCCCCTCCTCTTTCACCTCCATCAGCACCAGCCACCTGCAAACTAATCTCGCCGATTTCGAACTTTTGTCAACCTCCAGAGTGATTTCTACACTACATTGCATTCGTAAAATCCTCTCGCTACAGCGCATATACCGTTGGCTCATTAATGGCTTTTAATTTTATGATGTCTTTGCAGAGTATCCACACTTCATTGCAGAAACATGTACCCATGGGAAATGGATCTATGTTCGGCTCCAACATTCCCCATGTCGATCTTGAACTTCAATCGCTTCCGGACCTTCCACCCGCTCCTCATAAGTCCCTCCTCCTTCGATATCCCAACTCTCGCATAATACCTCCATCCCATCGAGGCTTCAAATTTGAAGGCTTCAGGGGCCTTCAGAGGCCATTTTACACGTCATAGAAGGCCATTTCAAATTTTACCATGCAAAAAAAATTCAATTTCATGGTAAGCCCTTCAATAATTAAATTAACCACTATTGTTTAAAATTGCAACAGAAGGGTAGCTTCAAATTTCACCCATCGACAGTGTTCAGTGGGAAATTGGGAATGTGGCTACTAGCTAGGTGACTTGGGAGTGGGACTCGGTTACTCTCCAATATCCACATGTTCAATCATCCATGGATCATGGACCATTGAGCCTTTAATAATATCATTGACCAACTTACGTGGACGGGATTACACTGAGCAACCCATGGCTTGAACGCTTCTAAGTTCTCGTGTTTGCAGTGAGCGCTTACATGTTTAATACATTTAATGGAAGCAACAAATATATTAAACCTGGTTGGTGGATCATACGTGTTGTTGGCAGTGGGCTTACCAAGTTACCAAGTTACCAGTTATCACATACCAATTCGTGAATTCTGACTCAGTGAGTTAATTGAGTATTCAATGTATAATATATTATGTTAATGTGCCCCGAATTTGGCATTTCAGACAAAATCCACAATCCAGAAACTTCTTGTAATGTTGCAGGCTGCTGCTCTTTCCCGTGGCCCCTACCCACAACCCTACATTTGATTTGTTGTATCAAGTTAATCCTACCGTCTATGGCTCCCATCCTCACACCCTGTGTTTTCTTTGTTCTATCAAGTCAATCCTGCGGCTCCCGAGTCCCACCTTGCATTTTCTTTGTTGTATCAAGTTAATGCTCGAATTCCATGCTTCCATGGCCTCGACCATCAATATATAATATTACAAGAATACAAACAAGTTTTTTCTTATACCCCTACTCCATTGTGGTCGAGCTACTTCCAAGTTCCACCTACCCTATCTCCTCTAGTCCTCGAGGAGAGTTTCTGGATCGAAGCTGCCAATGCCAACCTGCCATAAACATATATAAAGAAATTCGTTTTCTTTGAGGAGCTCAACTTCAAGGCTGACTGGATTGCCAACATCCTATGAATTTATAGGTATGTACATCATTTTATCCATTCATGATCCCATCAATTATTTAAAAAATTTGTTATTTGATTAAAATTTTGTAACCTCAAAGTTCAAACACAATATTATTATTTGACTGAAATTTTGTTACTTCAAATGGGCCTTAAAGGCTTCAAATTTAAAACCTGGACTCGAGATTGGGTTTGTCACAAATATCTGTCAAAGGCTGTTTAGAACGACATTTACCAATTCCCAACTATAGCAAGAACAACAATTGATTCTTTCTTCATATGTCCTGTGTATACGCATATGATTCCACGTGCTCCTTGCCTTGTCCTATTTTCCATTGTTCCTCGATCGAAGCTCTTGAAAATTTAGTTGCCCTTTAACTTTCCTGAAATGGAGGGGACAAGGAAGACCATTGTTTTCACTCTGAAACCGAGTTCTTCCTCGTTCAGCTTCCACTAGTCACTGTTGCATCCCTACAGGAAACAGGTGTGTGCAGTGCACCCCCAAGCTTTACCAAAAAGCCTGGGGATTTGGGGAAGTTCCCACTCTGCCAACCTCCATGCATCTAGTTAATGAGTTAGATCAAGAATCCAGAATTTGTATCTAAAATTGTATTACATGAGCTATTTCCCCCAATTGCTCAATCGTTGAATCGACACCTTCCTCTAGTAACCGGTTTAATATTCTTAGTATTTATTAAAATGAAGACCACCGATGCTACTACACTTACAATCCGCGTTCAACTATACGAACTGGGACAAAAATGTTTTTGTAATCTTGATTTTTAGAACGATAGTGCTACTTTACCTTTTGATTTTGTTACCCTTATTGGTTGGTCTGGAATAAAACAAGAACTTCAACCATCTATGCATATCCTCTCTGGTTGGTCTACCTACGTTTTACTTATGCTTCACAAGTTACAACCTATCCTCTACTCCATCATATGATAGATTTAGTATGTATAATGAGATCTAGGGGGAGGGCTATAGAGAAGAACATCCAAGGTCCTTAATCAGCTACTGAGAACAAAAGTTTCCTGGAGTTGGATAGTTCTCTTTGCTCAAACCATAACAAGCATGTAACATGTAAGGATTGCTTAAACTTATTCTATCCCAAGTACGTGTGGCATTCATAGTGTTGAATGAAAAATTAAAACATATATTGTTTTCATTGGGATTCAATTCTATCGTAGGGTACACAATTAGAGTGACAAAGAAACTTGCTATTAGTAATCAATCCAATTCAACTTCTTTGTTGAACTGTTCTCCCTAATATACTTGCGTGAAGGAGGATTATAAATGGAAGCAAAGTTGTTTGATAGAGGTGCATGAAAGTGAATTATGGTCCTCAATTCAACAAACTAAAAAAAAGTTACCATTCAGATTCTTTCCCTTCACTTTTTTTACGGCCTTTCTGCATACATCTCTATTGTTCACTAATTTAGGAACAGATAGAGACCAAACTCAACGTCCAATGTTTTTGGCTTATAAAACAATTTCTTCCTTTTTTTTTCTTACATTATCATTTTTTCCATTGTTAATTAGGCTAGAATTTATATTAGTTTGAAGAACGTACTGATTCACACAGATTGAACTTTTCCAAGAATAAGCATTATGTTTCTTTTAGAAGAGTTGAATAACTCAATTCTTCATCGAGTTTGTAGTGTTTGAAGCTGTAACATCCCGAATTTTCATAAAAATTTAAAATTTTTGAAAATAGCATTAATTACGATAATTCATGATTGCGGAATAATAAATGTTGATTGTAACAGCAATTAATTAAACAGATGTTAGTACTAAACATAATTTAAATCTGTTTAGTAGCAATGTAACAGCGACAACTTAAACATATTAACAGCTGTCGTAATTATGGTAGCAAAAGTACTAATAGAGCAGAAATTTGATGCGACACTTTTTTCTTTTTGCAATGATACTGACAGTTTGACTTTGATGCATAAGGGTGTCCTACGAGGTACCATGGAGCTTACTTAGCTGCAACGCTAAAGCTTATTGAATGTCCTATGTGCAAACGACAGGTAAGAAGTTTCATGGCTACGTGTAAAGTTCAAATTCAACGTCGTAATTAATAAAAAGTTATAATTCTGTTGCGATCCACCAAAAGTGTGCAGGTATGGATTTCATAGCTATATTCACTATCTAAGATGTTTTCTGACGACTCCACAATGTTTAGAACAGAATCCTCTATTTACATCATCATGCTGAAAGTCTTGTTGTTGTAATTATTGTTATTGTTATAGCCGGCTCCGTCGTCATCTTAGGATAATAAATACTTGTAAAGTATTAGTGTCGTGATTATATTACTAACCGTCAAAACAATGTAATATGAGTCAAAGTATGGAGTTTAAGACTAAGCATGGTTTAATACAAACATTGGTCTTGTTACCAAATCAAAGTGTAAACTCCTACATTATTGGACTTTTGAAAGAGGAAAAGATAGACTCATGGTTATTTTACTAACCATATAATTTTTGTGATAGACATACTATATATTAATTCATAAGGGAAACTATTCTTGCTATATGTTTGCAATGTTTCTAATGTTATGAAATTGCAATATTATGGTGGTCTCATAAAAAAAATCTACCATATCGAAATAACATGAAATTTGTTTTTTTAATACAAGGCTAAACTTATGCCTTGATTTTCTAACTCGACATTATAAATTTAAGTCCTATAACTACTATGTAATCGTAACTATACTGTTATTAAACTCATGGATAATATTTTGAAACTATATCGTGAATCAATATGCACTAACATGCATTAATTGTTAACAGGGTTCAAGTGTTGGTTCATTAATGTGATAGGAACGTTGAGCTACCAGGAGATCGTCCTTCGATCCTGCATTGAAGTCTTGACATGAAAACTCCCGTTGACAAGGATCAATGCCATTCCACGAATGGTGATAACGTTGTAATGGTGAAATTTGAGGCCACTGTGTAAAGGCTGTAAGATAATATTCCTCCTAGCTGGAAGTTAGAACGACCCAACGTGATCCATCGTGGCAAAAATCATGCATGTGAAATGATAGTGCATTAATAGCAAGGGAATTTCTGGACATGGTGAATTCATTTCTTTGAAGTTGGAATTCTATATTAGTGAAAAAGTTGATTCTCCCTCCTGTTGAAATGTGTCAATGTGAAGAAGTAAAGGAGTCGTGGCTCGTCTGAATTATGAATAAAACTCTGCTTTGTCGAAATGCTAAACTGTTGTTTGTATCCAATGCTACTTGGTTGATTTCTATGTAATAATGGGTATCTGTCACACTTGTTACTGAATGTAAAAACTGTAGTGGAAGTCTGAGTAAATATGGTGACGATAAAGTCAGTTTTGTTTTGCTATGTATGAAAAATAATGGGCTATACCCCAACTGGGTATTTTCATTGTTTGCATGCAATATGTCTTACTGAAACTAAGGTCAAGAATTAAAAATCAAGTCTGTGTTAATGCTGAAAGTTGATATTGTGATTTTCGACTCACACTAAAGTTTGTGAAACTTGGTCTTAAATGATAGTTTTGTGATATGTGATGTTGTAAAAGAATTTCCAAAAGAACTTTGGCTCGATCCAAAGCTTGTGTAGAATGTAATGGTTTCTATTTGTAAAACGATAAAATGGAACTTGAAAATCTAACTTAGGGTTTGATAGAAACCAGGTTTTATTTTGAAATAATAAAAACAATTTATAATATATATAGTTTATAAGATAGATGAATAAGATGGAAGGAAAAGAAATATGGTTTATCATGTTTTCAGTATTGCTAGAAAATAGTTTTTGAAACGTTTAAAGAGGATAATGAAAACAATATGTATGTGAACTATGAAGGTATAAAAAATATGAATACTGTGTAAGATTACTGAAAATTGTGACTTATGATCATAACTTGCATTTCTAGTTGTTACAACAATAATATTTGTTTTTATAAGTATATTGTACAGAACTTTTAATTGTATTGAATTCCTATGTAAAAGAGAGAAGTAATAAAACACAATGTACTTGTACATTCTATAAGCTATATTTGCTTTTCATGAAAACAATAGAGTCTCCTCTATAGTGTAATAAGTACTGTAAATTAATTACTACTGTTAGTTATAGGGCAGAAATGAAAACATAAATCAATCACTGCACTTTGTCTATTCGAATCAATGGCATTTGCCTATCTTCTAATCTATTCTTAATTTACGTATCTATACTAGAGTACGATGCACAAACAGCATGTGGAAAAATATAGATATTGGTTTATCAATTCAAAATCATCATTAAACTTAAACATTCAGACTTTAAACAAATCTAGAATTAAATTCTTTTTCGAAACAGAAAATCAGAAAATACTAATTATACAGAACAGAATTATTAAATGAGAATAAGTAGAAAATCTGTAGAACCTAGGAAAATTTGTAGGGCAACAAACAGCCCAAGAAGACTGTTCCACCCAACCAATTCCTGCAAACAGTCAAGTACTGCCTTAGGACCCCCGAGCCTGTTCACTGAACCACTAGGAGGAAGAAACTCTAGGAATTAGGATCTTCCACTTGCAGTAGCACTAACTGTCGAATATTCAAGAACTAGTAGTCTAATAGAACTGCACCAGGATCTCTGGTTCTTCACAGCAATATACAGACTTAAGATTGCACTCACAACTAGCCTCCTTATTCGAATCTCTCAGTGATCACCTGATGCACATGAGGAAAATATTCTGCATAAATATTGATTAAGAGCTGCCTGCTCAATTCAAATTTGCCTTTTATAGGCTGCCTAGGCCTTTTCAGATGTTACTGGGTCATTAAATGAGTTGCTTGCTCACTCCCTCCACCTGGGGGATAATGCCACATTTTTAGGGGTATTTGTCCCATAACTAACAGCTAGTTGTCTGATGCAATTGCTGCCATCTGTCCCATACCTTCCAACAGCTTCCATTCCTCCTAGTGGGTCAATGAACACTCATTTAACAGTCCTCTTGGGTGTTTGTCTCCTAATTAATTTATTTAAATAATAATATTCAGTAATTGCATTCATCCTTGATCAAAACTGATCATAATTACAAAACTTTGTAATTAAATTTAACATAAAGTATTTTGCAAATAAAATAATAATTTTTCAGAAATTTGGGTAGGTGACATACACCCCCCATTAAGTCTCAACATCGTCCTCGATGTTGGTTAATCACTCCTTGAGTGTTCCTGAAACAGAGTTGGGTACGTTGCCTGGATACTACTCTCCAACTCCCAAGTTGCCTCTTCTGGGCTAAGGTGCTTCCATTGCACCTTCACTTGCCCAATGCTGCGATTCCGGAGAATAGTTTCCCTCCTTTCGAGGATACAATCCAGTTCCACTGAAAAATCTCCGTCTTGTCCCACCTGTATATCATTCCAGTTTACAACATGAGTAGTATCGTGCACATATTTCTTTAAAAATGATATATGAAAAACATTATGTATTTTTAAGTTTGGTGGCAAAGCCAGTTGGTATGCCACTGCTCCAACCTTAGACAATATTTCAAAAGGACCGCAATACCTGGGTGAACTTGGCACAGCTCCCCAATTTCAGTGAACTCTTTTTCGGTCTTACCTTGAGGAATACATGTTCACCAACCTGGAACTCTTTATGAGTTCTTTTTTAATCTGCTTGACTCTTTTTCCTATCTTGGTCAGCTTTTAAATGTCCTTGCACCTGTTTCACAATTAGTTCTAACTCCTGCAATAATTCAGGTCTTAAAACAACTCTATTTACTGGATCATTCCACGAAACAGGTGTATTACATTTCCTACCATAAAGAATTTCAAAAGGACTAAGTCTGGACGATACATGATAGTGATTATTATAAGCAAATTCTGCTAAGTGCAACTAGTCTTCCCACTTACCAGGCTAATCCTTAACATACATTCTTAATAAATCTTCTAAAACTTGGTTTACTCTTTCTGTCTGACCATCCGTCTGTGGATGAAATGTTGTACTGAAATTTAAAGTTGTGTTCAACCCTTTAAAGAGTGACCTCTAAAATTTTCCAGTAAACTTCGAGTCACAATCTAAAATTATCACTTTCGGTATTCCATGTAGTCTAAAAATCTGTTTCATAAAGATCTCCGCAATATCTGGAGCTTTATGAGTAGTCTTTACGGGTATGAAATGTGTTGCCTTGCTAAGTTTGTCCACTACCACCATGATAGAATCATGTTGTTTCTGATTTTTAGGTAATCCAGTAATAAAATCTATGTTGATCACTTCCCATTTCCAACTTGGTATCGGTAAGGGTTGCAACAATCCAGCAGGATGTTGATGTTCAACCTTCACTTTTTGACAATTTAAACATTTAGCTATGTACTCCGCTACTTCATCTTTCATTCTGGGCCAATAGTATTCTTTTCTCAACATAGTAATGGTCTTTTGATAACCTAAATGACCAGAATAGTGACTTTTATGCATCTCATTTAATATCAAAAATTTTATTTCTGGTATGTCTGGTAAATACAATCTGTTTTTAAACAGTAATAAACCGTTTTCCTTCATGTTGTAATCTGCTATATAATTTTCAGAACTGTTGTTTGTTGTCTTTTCCTTCATTTTTCTGTATTCTTCATCTGTTTCACTCTTTTCCAGAATCTGATTTTCCAAATCAGTTGAATAAGTACTAATTGCTGAAATGAAATTTAGTTTTGCCTTACGACTCAAGGCATCTGCAACCTTGTTCTCCTTCCCTTTAATATGCTGAATTTCTAAATCATATTCACTTATGAACGTCAACCATCTAGCTTATCTAGCGTTCAGGTTTGTTTGATCCAATAAATATTTCAAACCCATGTTATCTGTTAATAATGTAAATTTCCTGCCAATAAGGTGGTGACACCACATTTTTAAGGCATGGATAACTGCCAATAACTCTAAATCATAAGTAGAGTAGTTCTTTTCATGTACTTTCAGTTTTCTAGATTCATATGTCACCGCATGCCCTTCCTGTGTCAGGATTCCACCGAGTCCATCATTGCATGCATCTGTACAAACTACAAAATCCTTGTTGGTGTCAGCTATCCTCAAGATAGGTGTTGTCGTCAATAGTTCCTTTAATTTCTTAAAATGTCAGCACATTTCTGATCCCAAACAAACTTCTTCCCTTTCTTCTGCAAGGAAGTTATGGGGTTGGCAATTTTTGAAAAATTCTCTATAAACTTTCTGTAATACCCCATAATGCCCATAAATGATCTTACATCCAACACATCTTTAGGAACCGACCAGTCATTAATGGCCCTTATCTTGTCGGGGTCAACCGAGATTCCTTCTGCCAAAATTATGTGTCCTAGATACTGAATTTTGTCTTTGTGGAAGTCACACTTGCTAAACTTGGCGTATAGTTGATGGTCTCTTAGTACTTGTAAGATAATCCGTAAATGTTCATCAAGCTCTTCTTTACTTTTTGAGTACACTAAAATGTCGTTTATAAACACAACAGCAAACTTGTCTAAGTATTTATGCAGAATATTATTCATCAGACACATAAATACAGCCGGGGCATTAGTCAAGCCAAATGGCATGACTACGAACTCGTAATGTCCATACTGAGTTCGGAAAGTTGTCTTGAAAATATCTTCATCCTTAACCCGTACTTGATGATATCCTGATCTTAGATCAATCTTCGAAAATACTGTTTCTCCATGCAGCTGATAGAATAGATCATCTATGCGGGGCAATGGATACCTTCTCTTGATCGTCATCTTATTAAGCTGGCGATAATCTATGCACAGTCTTAAGGTTCCGTCTTTCTTCTTAACAAAGATGACAGTGCACCCCAAGGAGACACACTGGATCTAATATATTTCTTGTCAATAAGCTCCTTCAACTGTGATTTTAATTCGTTTAACTCCAATATGTTCATTCTGTACGGGGCTTTCTAATTTGGTACTTCTCTTGATATTAACTCTATGGTAAAATCTAAATCTCTTTTGGGAGGTAATCCTGGAATCTCCTCAGGATATACATCTTTAAAATCCCTTAGGACAAGTATGTCCTCTAATTTCAGTTTGTCCTCTTTATCCATAAACTCATCATTTACCATGTTTACTGCAAACATTTGGCATCCTTTCTTAACTGCCCTCTTAACCTGCATGGCTGAAATCTGTCTCAGGGTTACCTTCCTTGGGATGCCTTTTATTTCTACAGTTTTCCCTTCGTCATTTAAGCATGTAAAAAAATTTCCATAACAGTCCAGGATGACATGATGGGCTTCTAACCAGTCCATCCCAACTATAATATCATAAGAACCTAAACGTAGAATATTCAACTTGATTTGTGTTTGTAAATGATTCATGGACAAAACACAGTTTTCTATAAAATCTGATACTTTTCTCTTTGTTCCAGTTGCTAGTCTAACTAGCCAAGATTTACTAAACTTTTCAGTTTTCAATTTAAGACTTTCTATAATGTCTGGTGATATATAACTTAAGCTAGCACCTGGATCAATTAAAACAGTAACATGATGATCGTATAGCATACCTTCAATCTCTACCATGGAGATTTGATGATTTGCTTGCCTGTTGTCAAGTGCTGCATTAATTATGGTCATTTCCCTCGCCACATCTCCAACTGTAGGTTCAGTCTGTATAGAGTTGATGTTGTTTGCTTTCCGCTTCCTCAAGGGACATTCTGATGCGTAATGAGGACCTTGGCATTCAAAACATTTGATAGGTGCCTTTGGCTCACTGGTCTTGGCATTATTAGATGCATTTCTAGGTGCTGTAGAATTCTGCTATGAATTGTTCTTGGAATTGTTCCCTTGATAATTCCGATTATGAAAATTTTTCCTTTGAAATCCGGCATTTCCACTGAATCTAAAATTTTTATTTTTCTGCTCAAAGTTGTTGGGCTTATGATTTTTCTAGTTTGACATTCCTTCTCTTTTCCGATTTGTGTCATAACAGAAAATTTCCTTTCGCATAGCCTCTTCCAATGTTTTAGGACTGTCGTACTCGATTCTATACTTAATATTGAAAGGTAAACAGCTCAATTACCTTTGAATTTTTGGTTTTTATTCTATGAGGTATGGTACATATCTTAGTAAATTCAGAAACTTACTATTCATTTCCTTCATGTTCATACCTACAAGCTTCAAATCGTAGAACTCTTTGGATTTTTCTTCATAGTACTGTTCAGACAAGTACTTCTTCTTAAAATATCGTTTAAAAGTACTCCAACTTACATCTTTATCTTTGATGCCCTTTACTCTTTTGATGTCCTGCTACCAAATATCCGTTTTTTCGGTCAAGTTATATATAGCCATTTTTGCCCTTAAAGACTCTGAATAGTTATAAATCTGGAAGTATTTCTTCATACTGGACAGCCAAGCTTCAGCTGTCTCTCCCTTCTCAGTTTCTTCATTGAAAGTTGGAGGTCTAATATTTTTGAACTCCCCAGAAATATGCTCATATTCCTTTTGATTTTTCTTTCTGGGTTTGAAATCTTCTTCACTGCTATCACTGGTGTAGTTACGTTTCTTTATGCGTGTTTCAATAGCATCTCCTGATGAGGTTGAACTGTCGTTCACCTTGCTGATATTCATTTTCTTGTTTTTATCAGCATGAGGCAGATCATCAACTTTGGAAATATCTTCATTATCTTTCTCTTGTTCCTCAGTTTGGCTCTGTTCAAATAGCACTTGGTTTAATTGCTCTTCTGCTTGCAGAATCCTTTCATTGTCTTGTTTCACCGATCTGATTTCTGCTTTTAATTCATGAAAGGCACGTAACAGTTCTTTCGAACTGTTATTTAGTTCACCTTGACCTTCTGCTACATAGTGTTGTCCCGAACTATCATTGTTTAGCTGAAATCTGTCGCCTAATTGTTCAGCTGAGTTCTCCACACCTGTAACTGAAAATGATTTCTGGGTAACATAATAATTAAAATTTCAAATTAGTACAATTTTTTGTTGTATAATATTTTCTGCTGCGTGTGTTTGGACCTCTTTCAGGCCTAGTGTTCGAACCTCGCTCTGATACCACATGTAACATCCCGAATTTTCATAAAAATTTAAAAATTTTGAAAATAGCATTAATTACGATAATTTATGATTGCGGAATAATAAATGTTGATTGTAACAGCAATTAATTAAACAGATGTTAGTACTAAACATAATTTAAATCTGTTTAGTAGCAATGTAACAGTGACAACTTAAACATATTAACAACTGTCATAATTATGGTAGCAAAAGTACTAATAGAGCGGAAATTTGATGCGACACTGTTTTCTTTTTGCAATGATACTGACAGTTTGACTTTGCTGCATAAGGGTGTCCTACGAGGTACCATGGAGCTTACTTAGCTGCAACGCTAAAGCTTATTGAATGTCCTATGTGCAGACGCCAGGTAAGAAGTTTCATGGCTACGTGTAAAGTTCAAATTCAACGTCGTAATTAATAAAAAGTTATAATTCTGTTGCGATCCACCAAAAGTGTGCGGGTATGGATTTCATAGCTATAATCACTGTCTAAGATGTTGTCTGACGACTCCACAATGTTTAGAACAGAATCCTCTATTTACATCATCATGCTGAAAGTCTTGTTGTTGTAATTATTGTTATTGTTATAGTCGGCTCCGTCGTCGTCTTAGGATAATAAATACTTGTAAAGTATTAGTGTCGTGATTATATTACTAACCGTCAAAACAATGTAATATGAGTCAAAGTATGGAGTTTAAGACTAAGCATGGTTTAATACAAACATTGGTCTTGTTACCAAATCAAAGTGTAAACTCCTACATTATTGGACTTTTGAAAGAGGAAAAGATAGACTCATGGTTATTCTACTAACCATATGATTTTTGTGATAGACATACTATATATTAATTCATAAGGGCAACTATTCTTGCTATATGTTTGCAATGTTTCTAACGTTATGAAATTGCAATATTATGGTGGTCTCATAAAAAAAATATACCATATCGAAATAACATGAAATTTGTTTTTTTAATACAAGGCTAAACTTATGCCTTGATTTTCTAAGTCGACATTATAAAGTTAAGTACTATAACTACTATGTAATCGTAACTATAATGTTATTAAACTCATGAATAATCTTTTGAAACTATATTGTGAATCAATATGCACTGACATGCATTAATTGTTAACAGGGTTCGAGTGCTAGTTCATTAATGTGATAGGAACGTTGAGCTACCAGGAGATCATCCTTCGATCCTACATTGAAGTCTTGACATGAAAACTCCTGGTGACAAGGATCAATGCCATTCCACGTATGGTGATAACATTGTAATGGTGAAATTTGAGGCCACTGTGTAAAGACTGTAAGATAATATTCCTTCGAGCTGGACGTTAGAACGACCCGGCGTGATCCATCGTGGCAAAAATCATGCATGTGAAATGATAGTGCATTAATAGCAAGGGTTGTTCTGGACATGGTGACTTCATTTCTTTGAAGTTGGAATTCTATAATAGTGAAAACATTGATTATCTCTCCTGTTGAAATGTGTCAATGTGAAGAAGTAAAGGAGCCATCGCTCGTCTGAATTATGAATAAAACTCTGCTTTCTCGAAATGCTAAACTGTTGTTTGTATCCAATGCTACCTGGTTGATTTCTATGTAATAATGGGTATCTGTCGCACTTGTTACTGAATGTAAAAACTGAAGTGGAAGTCTGAGTAAATGTGGCGACAATAAAGTTAGTTTTGTTTTGCTATGTATGAAAAATAATGGGCTATACCCCAACTGGGTATTTTCGTTGTTTGCATGCAATATGTCTTACTAAAACTAAGGTCAAGAATTAAAAATCAGGTGTGTGTTAATGCTGAAAGTTGATGTCGTGATTTTCGACTCATACTAAAGTTTGTGAAACTTTGTCTTAAATGATAGTTTTGTGATATGTGCTGTTGGAAAAGGATTTCCAAAAGAACTTTGGCTCGATCCAAAGCCTGTGTAGAATGTAACGGTTTCTATTTGTAAAACAATAAAATGGAACTTGAAAATCTAAATGAGGGTTTGATAGAAATTACCAGGTTTTATTTTGAAATAATAAAAACAATTTATAATATATATAGTTTATAAGATAGATGAATAAGATGGAAGGAAAAGAAATATGGTTTATCATGTTTTCAGTATTGCTAGAAAATAATTTTTGAAATATTTAAAGAGGATAATGAAAACAATATGTATGTGAACTATGAAGGTATAAAAAATATGAATACTGTGTAAGATGACTGAAAATTGTGACTTATGATCATAACTTGCATTTCTAGTTGTTACAACAATAATATTTGTTTTTCTAAGTATATTGTACAGAACTTTTAATTGTATTGAATTCCTATGTAAAAGAGAGAAGTAATAAAACACAATGTACTTGTACAGTCTATAAGCTATATTTGTTTTTCATGAAAACAATAGAGTCTCCTCTATACTGTAATAAGTACTGTAAATTAATTACTACTGTTAGTTATAGGGCAGAAATGAAAACATAAATCAATCACTGCACTTTGTCTATTCGAATCAATGGAATTTTCCTATCTTCTAATATATTCTTAATTTACGTATCTATACTAGAGTACGATGCACAAACAACATGTGGAAAAATATAGATATTGGTTTATCAATTCAAAATCATCATTAAACTTAAACATTCAGACTTTAAACAAATCTAGAATTAAATTCTTTTTCGAAACAGAAAACCAAAAAATACTAATTATACAGAATAGAATTATTAACTGAGAATAAGTAGAAAATCTGTAGGGCAACAAACATCCCGAGAAGACTGTTCCACCCAACCAATTCCTGCAAACAGTCAAGTACTTCCTTAGGACCCCCGAGCCTGTTCATTGAACCACCAGGAGGAAGAAACTCTAGGAATTAGGATCTTCCACTTGCAGTAGCACTAACTGTCGAATATTCAAGAACTAACATTCTAATAGAACTGCACCAGCATCTCTGGTTCTTCTCAGCAATATGCAGACTTAAGATTGCACTCACAGCTAGCCTCCCTATTCGAATCTCTTAGTGATCACCTGTTGCACATGAGGAAAATATTATGCAGAAATATTGATTAAGAGTTGCCTGCTCAATTCGAATTTGCCTTTTATAGGCTGCCTAGGCCTTTTCAGATGTTACTGGGTCATTAAATGAGCTTCCTGCTCACTCCCTCCACCTGGGGGATAATGCCACATTTTTAGGGGTAGTTTTCCCATAACCAACAGCTAGTGGTGTGATGCAATTGCTGCCATCTGTCCCATACCTTCCAGCAGCTTCCATTCCTCCTAGTGGGTCAGTGAACACTCATTTAACAGTCCTCTTGGGTGTTTGTCTCCTAATTAATTTATCTAAATAATAATATTCAGTAATTACATTCATCATTGATCAAAACTAATCATAATTACAAAACTTTGTAATTAAATTTAACATAAAGTATTTTGCAAATAAAATAATAATTTTCAAAAATTTGGGTAGGTGACAGAAGCAGCCTAGGAACCTATTTTAAGAGGTATTAAATATTATTATACTGGTTAAACGTTGGATTGGAATTGGGCTAGCAAGCTAACTGTAGCTGATGCAGAAAAAAAGATCTATGAATTTAGTTATGGCAATTCACACTGAACATTGGAAAGTGGATTTTCTATGTGTCTCCTTTTCACTAATAAATTCCTCATGTTCAAGCAGATCATGAAAGAGTAAAATAGTATTAATTTTGGATGTAAGGATGAAAGTTGGATTGGAATGGGGTTAGCAAGTTAACTGTATTATTATACTCGTTAAAAGTTTAAGAGGCAAGATCAATTTGGGAAACTGCTAAGATGGAAAAGGTGGCATAGTGGCCTAGAGTCCTAGCCTCTAGATCGGGGCGAAGTATGGTTGTGTTATATGACATACATAACATTCAGTGATGTTACATCCACTGCAAAAGAAAGCCTCTCGACTTTACTGCGTAAGTAAACATTGAAATTTTGATGTACTAGTACTTTTTCAAATGAAAAGAATGACTTATTTTTACATGGCAGTATTGAAGGGTTCAATATCTCATAGCCCTTCAAAGTGAAATGGGACACCACCCTTCAAATTTGATCCCTGATCCCATCGCACTAACGCGCCATCTATCTTCATGAGCGTCCTTTCCTTGTCACATGGCCACTTCCCCTGGCATGTGCTATGGACACGATTAGTTAACACCCGCATCTAGGTAATAACCACGAAGGTTAAGTAAATTAGGAAAATTAATATAATAAAACTTTAAACGAATATAATTAAGTAGAAAATTTATATATATTCAATGTTCTTTCACTTTTGTGTATTTTTTTATTTCATTAATTAATATATAATAAAAGAAATACAATAACTTAAAGTTTGAAAAGAGAAATGTGAAATATGAAGATTTTAATATTTTAAATATATTCCACTACCCATATACTCAATGTTTCATACTTTTATATTTTTAAGTGTTTTGTTAATCTGTGTGGCATTTTTGTTCACACTGACAAAAAAACAAAAAAAAAAACAAAAACTTGTTATTCATGGAATCAAAGTTGTTACATCATCACTCAAAAACATTTTCTCATCAAGAGAGACCTTCAATAGTCTGCTTTCTTAACATTCTATGACTACACATCTTGTGACCATTCCTTGACTGCTATGGCAAACTATGCCAAAACGCATCTTTACAAGATTCTATATCTTTCTACCAAACATCACCAAAATACTAGTTCTGAGTGAATGCATAACAATGACAGGACTAACATAAATACTAGTATAAAAGCATAACTAGAAACAGCAAATGCATCTCGTCTTTGTTAATATGCCTGGTAGATACTATATGTTTAACCTTTTCTATTAATTTGTATGTTAATATTAATCATGTATAAGTTTAATAAAGTTTGAATAGTATTTTTTCTATTTAATTGTAATTTAAATAAAAATATATATATTAATATATATCGAATTAAGATTGGAGGAGAAGGATTGATTTGACTATTTTTATAATTGAATACATTAAATAAAGTTTAAAATAATAAAAAAATCTCTACCTTTATTATCTATCTAAATATTGTTGCTCAAATAAGGTGACATGGGCCTTGATATATGGAGATTTGAGTAATTAACAACATAGGGTAACCATTTGGGTGGTGAAGGATGGAGGGTTTTGCAGGTTTCGACATTGGATGGTAATTGGGGGGGTGTTTTTTGAGCATATCAACAACTTGGAGTCAAGCTGGTTCGGTTTGAACTAGCCTAGTACCAGCCAAGTATAAAAAAAGTGGGAAACGGCGTACGTTGATGCTCTCAAAACACTTTACTTCAGTTGTTGTTTATTTGCCTTTTCTGCGGGGGCTAGTTCCAGATTCCTTCTGGTGGTTTGGTCTGGTTTTGATTTAAGGTGTGGGTCCTAGTGGTTTTGGTTTTGTGATTACCCTTGTCTGACATTGTGATGTTGAAGAGACAGCTGTGTTTTTTGGTCACTGGTGCTCCTTGTTGTTGCCATATGTCCTTTACTCACCCATCGGTCGTTAAGCCATTTCCTCATTCCTCTGGGGACTCGGGTCTTGTTTCTACTAAAACTCCTTGCTCCATCGATGGTTACCCTCTGCAAAACCCTAATTTGTTTGGATCTCGAGCTAAGAATCGGCGTAGGGTTAAAACTCTTAAGGATAGGGAGCGTGTGGATAGGTTCGTAATTTCAGCTGATTCCAATTTGGATAGGGTGGAAATGTTGGCTGAGAGGGCTTTGGTGGGGCAGTTAGAGTTCACCTTTGGGTCGAAGGAGGAGATTGTTGCCTGGTTCAATAAGTTTTGGGTGCCTGTTACTGGCATTGCCCCTCGTATCAACCTGTTAATGAATCGTTGGATATTATTCACCTTTTCGAAGCCGAAGTTTTTGGAGCGAATATTGGTTGGTACCTGGCTCTTCAAGGACGGGTCTTTAGTCCTTAAGCTCTGGAATATTGGATTTGACCCTCTTCGAGAAAGACAGGGTATTAGGCATCTTTGGATGTTGATCCCAGGGTTACCCATTGAGCTTTGGACGGAAGACATTATTATTGGGTTGGCAAATACAGTTGGAAAATTCATAAGGATTGATAAAAATCCCTATTTGGTATGGATAGGAGATACGCTAAAGTAATGATGGAGTTTGACTTGAGCCTGGGGCTTGTTAGGAACCCGTGTCAACCCTTCTCTTTACTATGTTAGTATATTGTTGTTGGACGCATATGCTTTGTAAGTCGTCCCGTAGTATTTGTTGATCCATAGTTTATATTAGCCCATAGTATTGACCCATAGTATTGGACACATATGCTTTGTAAGTCGTCCCGTAGTATTATATGTCCCATGGTTTTGACCCATAGTATAGGGCATAGACTTAGTATATAAGTGTGTGTTGAGGTCATTGAAGGCACCATGAAGTTAATTGTATTGAGCTTGCTCAAAGGAGGTTGCCCCCTTGAAGTGGCCCGTGATCAATATAAAAGTGATTCTGTTCTATTATTTCTGATATCTCGTGTATTTGCATTAATTAATTATTGCAGGTTCATCACATCTGGTATCAGAGCACTTTCTTGGGCTCGTTGGGTGAAATTTTTGTCAAAAAAAAATTTCGCATCTATCGCAGCTTCGGATCTGGGAATAATCCCTATCCGCTTAACTGTGGGAAGTACTTGGGCATAAGCCCTAAAACTCATTGTGAGGAGTACCACAGGAACCCCGAAGTAGCTGGCCCATTGAGAGGACCTGCCAGCGAAAAGGGCAACGACCCCTACCTGATTGACTAGTTCCCACCCGTGAGGTAAACCAAGAGCTATTGTTTGTGGCAAAGCGGTTATCAGTTTTACCTGATCCGTGGAGTGAGGGGTACTGCCACAATACGCAAGCCGTCAGACAACATTGGTGGTCGAGTGAATCCCCTGAACCGATAGGAAGCCGCACATACCTGGGATCCATATCTATTTTTCAGCGGAACTATTGCCGATCACTTTCGAGCCGTTTCAGATCCATTCTGAATCATTTCAGATCCAACCGTTTCAGCTCCATTCTGACAGTCATTCCAGCTCCAACCGTTTCAGATCTATTCTGAAAGTCGTTCAGATCCAGTCGCTTTTTATCCATTCGACGTCATTTCAGATCCATCTCTTGCTGATCCCTTCCACATATCTATCTGTTTCCAATCCCTTCCACGCCATTGCAGATCCACTCCTGATAATAAAAAAAAATTAAAAATAAAATTAAAAAAAATCCATTTTTTCGCCCATATCTCCCTTATTTCAACTTTGTTTTCCCTGAAACTTCACTGACACCCTTGCAATCCCATTCTGCATATTTCATTCCTGAAGACCCTATCCCCAATTCCACTTCCCAAGACCAGCCCACATTTGTCTATTTTTAGGGTTTGCCATAACTCCTTCGATTTTCACCCAAACGCCTTCAAATTTTGCCACCGTGTTCCTTTCCTAATTCTGCTTCTTTGTCCCTCTTTGACAAATTTTCCCATTTATTCACCCCGCTTCTGAAATCCTCATTTTCTGCTTCCCTATCCCTCAGAAAGTGTCCAAAACCTAGTCAAACCCATATTAACCATCCGAGTTTTCCCCAAATCCAAATTTCTCTTTACTAAATAAGCTTTTGTTTGTGTTTTTATAGCCATTCCAAAAACAAAACAAAAAAAACTCCTGGTTATGGTTGTCACCCGCGCAAGAGCAAAAACCATAGAGGAAGCACTTGCAGCCATCCAAACAAAACTCCAAGATCTGGATGAAAATTTTCTCAGGCTCCATCTTCAACATTCAGCCATGAACAATACCCGACAGCCAGAATCTTTTGCAGCCACCGGGTTCTCTTCTTCTAGCAATTTTCGTGGGCCGAAGCTTGATTTTCCTCACTTCAATGGTACTGATCCGACTGGATGGATATGCCGAGCAGAACAATATTTCAGTTTGCATAATACTTTTGATGTCCAGAAAGTTCCACTTGCATCCTTTCATTTGGAACAGGAAGCCCTTCAATGGTACTGTTGGTACATCAAAGCTCATATCGAGCCAAACTGGACAGATTTTTGCCAACTCCTTTTGTCACGATTTGGTCCTAGTGCTTTTGATGACTTCACAGGAGCACTCACTAAACTCCACCAAATTGGCACAGTAAGAGAGTATCAGACAGAATTTGAGAAACTGGCCAATCACACAGAAGGATTGTCTGATGAATTCTAAAGGAGTTGTTTTATCAGTGGTCTCAAGGATGAAATCCGCTCAGAGGTCAAAATGTGATGTCCTAACATAGTGATGGAAGTACTAGGGTTGGCTAAGTTGGCAGAGGACAAGATCGCAGCTCAACAATGCTCCAAACCCACCTCTATTCCCTTCAGCAATATGGGTTCTCAACGACCTCCCATCCCGCCAGCTCCTCAACCAGCTCCTACCAATCATTTGTCCAAAACAGAGATGCAGGTACGCAGAGAAAAAGGGCTTTGTTATAATTGTGATGAGAAATTCATTCAGGGACATAAATGTGTTCAACAAAAGCTCTATCTCTTGGATATGGATTCTCCACCTGCCTCTAAAATTGGTGAAGAAACTCCAGATACAATGGATGATAAAATCGACATTCATGAGCCGCCTATTGACTCCCCATCTCCGAATGGCCACCCAGAGATATCTCTCAATGTTTTATCCAGCGTCACCACCCCCCAAACAATACGGGTCAGGGGTTACTTCAAGAAGCTTCCTCTTACACTACTCATTGATTCTGGCAGCACTCATAACTTCATTGACCCTCGGATCGCTAAACAGGCTGATTGTTTTATCCCAACTTGCTCCAACTTTGAAGTCATGGTTGTTAATGGAGGCACCTTACCTTGCAAAGGAAAGTGTCACAATGTGCGTATCTCTCTAGAATATTATAACCTAGGCTTTGACATGTTTGTCTTGTCGTTAGGCGGATGTGATTTGGTTTTGGGCGTTCAATGGTTACGCACACTTGGCCCCATCTTATGGGATTTTGCTGAACTTTGGATGCAGTTTTTAGTCCATGGGACACAACACAAATTTATGGGCTTACAACCAGGGTCTCTCTGCATCATCAGTTCACATCGACTAGAAAAGATCCTTAAGAGGAATTCACATGGTGTCATCGCTCATCTCCATTCCATTCAGATGCACCCACCAACGGCCTCCACTACTTCCCTGAATAGATATGCAGGTGTCTTTGCTGTACAAGTGGGCTCGCCGCCTTCAAGAGACTTTTTGGTAATCATTTCGCCGCATCTACATCTCAGCAGGACATGCTGGCTATTTTGTATGCAGTACAAAAGTGGCAACCATCCCTATTGGGGAATTATTTTTGCATCAAGACTGATATCCAAAGTCTGGAAAATTTTCTGGAACAACGATTATCCTCCCCAGCACACCTGAAATGGGTTATGCAACTCATGGGTTATGACTATGCGATCACTTACCAAAAGGGTAATGACAATATGGTTGCAGTTGCTCCTTCTCGCACATTTGATGAACCAGTTTCTCTTACAGCTCTTTCTCTGCTTGTTCCAAATTGGATTCAATCTATTCAGCATGGCTCTCTCTTCTATGAACTCCATGCTTCTTCATCAGCAGGGCACTCTGGGTTCTTCAAAATGTATGACCGGGAACAATGTAACTTCTTTTGGCAGGGACTGAAAATTACAATTCAACAGATGGTGGATGACTGTGATACTTTCCAGGTCAACAAGGGTCAAACGACACTCCTTTTGGGAATGCTCAAACCCTTGCCCATCCCTACACAGTTTTGGCCAACTATTTCTATGGATTTCCTAGCAGCACTCTAGTGGTACAATACCACATCTCAAAGGACACCATATGAAGCAGTCTATGGACAGACACTGCCAGTTCTTCTTCCATACACCCTTAGCAGCTCCCCAGTTCAGGAAATTGACTCGGTTCTTCGCAACCGCGATCAGATTCTTCTCATTCTACAAGACAATCTTCACATGGACAGAATTCTCCTGAAACAACAAGCCGATTAGCACCGTTCTGAGCGCATTTTCCATGCAGCTGATAGGGTTCTTCTTCGTGTACAGTCGTCCAAGCAATCCTCCCTGACACTCCAAAGGCGTCAGTCGCCCGAAATGCAACCCGAGGATGCTACCGGGGAACCACTCCTTCAGATTCTGCAGCAATTTCTCCAACCAAAGCTTTGAGGACAAAGCTTTTTCTAAGGGAGAGGGGATGTTAGGAACCCGTGTCAACCCTTCTCTTTACTATGTTAGTATATTGTTGTTGGACGCATATGCTTTGTAAGTTGTCCTGTAGTATTTGTTGATCCATAGTTTATATTAGCCCATAATTGACCCATAGTATTGGATGCATATGTTTTGTAAGTCGTCCCATAGTATTATATGTCCCATGGTTTTGACCCATAGTATAGGGCATAGACTTAGTATATAAGTGTGTGTTGAGGTCATTGAAGGCACCGTGAAGTTAATTGTATTGAGCTTGCTCAAAGGAGGTTGCCCCCTCGAAGTGGCCCATGATCAATATAAAAGTGATTATGTTCTATTATTTATGATATCTCGTGTATTTGCATTAATTAATTATTGCAGGTTCATCACAGGGCTCCCTGCAGAAGTTGAAATTGTCTGGGGCAACAGAATTTGGAAGCAGCGCCTAGATTTTTTTAGAATTCCTTTCCGGTGTTTTTTATGCCATACTATTGGTCATGTGCAGGCTCAGTGCCCATCTCTGCTGGGTCGAAGGGATACTCCGGGGCTTGAGCGGAATACTATGACCCCAATTCAAGGTGGAATGATTCTGACACTCTTTGATAAAGGTAAGTCTAAACCCTTGCCTGAATCGGCTTATACTGATGTTTCTAATGAAGAATTGGCTTTGATTGCTAATTGGGAAAAGGATTTAGATAGGCGCATTTCTTTAGGAGAGGTCAAATTGAGACATAGTATTACTAGTAATGCTGGTGGGTTGGGGTTTTTGGGGGATGGGGAGCATCCATCAGTGGTCAGGAATTTGGATGGTGAACTTGCAATTGTAGGGTCAGATCTTGTGCCAAATAATTATGATGACCCGGATTCAAATCCTTTACCCTATGTTTCTAAGATAGATGAGTCGGGTGTTGGGTCACTCGTTGTTCCAGACCCTTGCACAAACCCAATTCTGGATCTTCACAAGGAGGAGGACCTGGTTCCTGTTGATTTGGAGGTTGAAGATAAGGATATTTCAACTTCTAGCGGATATGATGGGTTTCGGGCATCGAATGAGTTCTCCTCTCTTCCTATTTACTCCAAGAATCCTTCTTCGAACTCGGAAGTTCTTCCCCTTAGCTCTCTTAAGTTTAAAAATGTTACCATCCGTAAAAGAAGAAAGAATAAGCAAGGGTTAGATCAGGGTAGTTTTGTTGATGATTACCATTCTGTGGCAGATAGATTGAAGGCGGTGGGGAGTGATTTTTTCTCAGATTTGGGTCTTAGAGCAGAAAAGCCCCTTAAAGATGGTTCTTGATTACCTTTCTATCTCTGAATGTGCATGGGTTGGGTAAGGCCTCTCGGGCTAGGGCCTTAACCAACCTCTTTCTTGTTACTAGCCTGGGGGTTGTTTTATTTCAGGAGACTATGTGCTCAAGCAGTGATGCAGTTTCCAGGATTGGTGGGGTTTTTCCTTGCTGGGAGGTTTCGGCAACTAGTTCAAATTGCATTTATGGAGGATTGGCTATTGCTTGGAACCCTAATCTCTTTTCCTTTAAAGTCTTTAAAACTCCATGGGGAATCCTGATGAAGGGCTTGTGTATGGTCTTGAATTTAAATTTGACTGTTTTCGACTGTTATGCACCCTATAATGACAGGAAAAAGTTTTGGGATTCGCTGAATTGCTCAGGAATTCTGAATGCAAATAATCTAATTTTTGCAGGAGACTTAAATTCTACTAAGTCATCTTCCGAAATCTGGGGACCGAAAGCCAGACAGGATTTAATGGCGGACTATTTCACATCTTTACTTGAAAGGAATGCACTAATTGATGTGGTTCCTGTTAAGATGCTTCCATCTTGGACAAATGGAAGAAGTGGCAATGAAGGAATCCATAAAAGACTTGATCGCTTCCCACTTAAGGAATCTCTGCTCAGTCATTTTCAGAAGTACTGTTCTTGGGTTCATGAGATTAAATTTTCGGATCATTGGCCAGTTTTATTTCAATTGGAGGATCTTGGCGCGAATTTTCATCGCCCATTCAAGTTTGATAGCTCTTGTCTATGTCAGGAGGAGTTTTGTACAATGGTTAAAAAAATTTGGATGTTTGTGAATGTTGAAGGTAATACTCCGCTTGATTTTTCTGTAAAAAAATGAGAAGGCTAAAGAGTGTTGTTAGAGATTGGATAAAGGATCGAAAAGATGTTGATAAGGAAGAATTGGTACAGTTGGAAATGGATATCCAGAAGAGTTATGTAGATAATTTTACTGGGGATCTAAACGAGGATGGTTTTGAAGCTGTTAAAAAATTTGAGAAAAAGGAGGAGATCCTGCTCCAAGAGGAGAAGGAGTGGAGATTAAAGAGTAGAGCCTTGTGGGTTCAGCATGGTGATAAGAATTCAAAGTTTTTCCACTCTTATGCTTCTGCTCGGTGGAATATGAACACAATCTGGGAACTGGAGGATGTTTTGGGGAACAAAATCACTGGTGAGGACTCTTTGAAGACTGAAGCTGTAAACTTCTTTAGCAATATTTATAAGGATGATGGGAATGGTGAGCTTTTGGATCAAATTAGAGTTGCTAGACTCTTTCCTAGATTTTTTGATGATCATGAGGCAACTGAGTTGGGGAAAAATGTTACATTGGAGGAAGTAGAACATACTCTGAAACTTTTCAAGAAGGAAAAAAGTCCAGGTCCCGACGGTTGGCCAGTTGAAGTGTACATCCATTTTTTTGACATCATGGGTAAGCATTTACTAAATATGGATGAATATACTAGAGTGTTTGGGTTTTCTACTAGAGCTTTGAATTCCACTTTTGTGACCCTGATCCCTAAAAGTAACAAATCGATATCTTTTGGTGATTTTGGCCTATTGCTCTTTGTAATCTAGCATATAAGTTAATTTCAAAGATCATCGTGCAAAGGATTAAGTCTGCACTATCTGAGCATATCACTGTGGAACAATTTGGTTTTTTGCACAATCGTCAGATTCATGATGCCATTGGGGTCTCTCAGGAACTTATGCATTCTATTAAGACTCGGAAGCAACAAGCTATGCTGTTAAAAATGGATTTGGAGAAGGCGTATGATCGGTGAATTGGTCTTTTCTAGGACTTATTCTGATTCAGATAGGGATTCCACCACTTGTGCTTAATTGGATAATGGGCTGTGTCTCTACGGCGAGTATTGTTGTGTTGGTAAATGGAACTCCTTCTGCATTATTCCAATGTTCAAGGGGACTACGTCAGGGGTGTCCCTAATCACCTCTGTTGTTCTTATTAGTCATTGATGGTTTTAGCAGGCTTTTGAATTTTGCAAAAGAGGAGGGTTATATCAAAGGCATTGAATTGGGTCGTGGTTGTGTTCTAACACATTTGATTTTTGTTGTTGATGTGTTTTTGGCAAGTATCGCTTCTATTGAAGAATGGATGGTCTTTAGAAATATTATCAAGACCTTCTGCAATGTCTCTGGTATGAAGGTTAGTTCTTCAAAGTCCAACTTTTTCCAATTTAATGTGGATGATTTAAGAAGAAATGAAATTGAGAGGATTCTGCCATACAAATGTTGCGATTTAGAGAATGGCTTTAAATATTTAGGGTTTTACTTAAAGCCAAATAATTACCTCACTAATGACTAGAGGTGGCTAATTCGCAAGGCGGAGGCCCGAATCTCACATTGGGCTTACAGGTTCCTCTCAATCGGAGGGAAACTTATTATGGTGAAAGCAGTCTTAACAGGTTTGCCAGTATATTGGATGTCCCTTCTGGAAGTCCTGGTTTCAATTTTAAATGCATTAAGGAAACTTTTATTTAATTTCCTGTGGATTGGTAGTGTTGGGCACGCAAAGCTTATTATGACAGGTTGGGAGGCGTTGTCAAGGCCTGGAAAATATGGTGGATGGGGTATAAAAGACCTCAAGACTTTCAGTATAGCACTTAGATTAAAAAGTCTGTGGCGTGGAATCTTTGGGAATTCACTTTGGTCTCGGTTCTTCATGTTAAGTATCTTAAGTTTGAAATGATTACTTGGTTAAGGAAACCGAAGAGACTAGACGGGAGTATCTCTCCTATGTGGAGAGGATTGCTGAAATTTTTTGTCTGGATTGCAGATGATATAAGATGGCAGGTAGGTTCTAGTGAACATATTATGGTCAGGAAGGACCCAATCTTGGGTATGGAGGACTCATTTAAACTCTCTGAAATATTGCAGGCTTATTTAAATTTTTATGGGATGTCAACTCTGAGCCAGGTGAGAAATGGGTATAGTATCCTTGGTGCTGGCAATTACTGGCTTAGTTCAAGAGATATGGGGCTGCATGGACCTAATGCTCATGAATGGGATGGATATGTGCATGCATTATGTGCTGCGGGTTGTCATTTAAATGTTGATGCTGATAAAATCGTGTGGAATGGGAATGAAAAAACTGGTCTTGTTACTGCGAAGGCTGCATATACTAGAATTCTTCGAGAGCGTTACATTTTTCCACAGCACTGGTGGTACAAGAGACTTTGGAAATGGGAACTCCCATTGAAAATTAAGTGTTTTCTTTGGAAAGCTTTACAAGGTAATCTTAAAACTTGGGACAATCTGGTTAGGCGCGGCTGGTGTGGTCCCAACTGGTGTATACTATGTAAGCAAAATACAGAATCAGTTTGTCATCTTTTTGTTGAATGTCGTTTTGGGAAGGATGTCTGGAATTTAGTTTATGCAGATTTGCATATTGATGATACTTGGGATGTTGGTGACTTTGGGTACTGTCTTCTCAACTGATACAGAAAATCTAAGTCCTTATTTCTATTACCTATTTTTGTTTCATGGACAATATGGTATGCAAGAAATTGCGCTACTTTCCAAGGGAGATTTCTTGAGGTTAAGACTTGTGGGATTTCTGTTTTAAAGAAGGTACAGCTTTATAATTCTGATAAGGTGGAGCATGGTAATGCACGGATCAGTCTGTCCTCATTCAATGTCAATCATCCGGTTCTCTTTTTTGATGGGGCAGCTCAACATGGTATTTGTGCAATAGGTGGTGTGATTTACTTAAATAAGGATCACCATTTTACTCTCTGTCTCAATTGCGGTTTGGGGACAAATATGAAGGCAGAATTACTGGCTTTGTGGTGTGTCTTGAAGACTACGAACATCTTTGGATTAGTAGACTTGAAGGTATTTGGTGATTCCTGTGTAACAATCAAATGGGCTACTAGAGAATTCAGGCTAAATGTTTTGGCTCTCCGGCATTGGTGCGTGCGCATTAGGGCTGAGATTGATAAACATGAGGTTATTTCATTTGAACATATATATAGGGAACATAATGACTTGGCTGATAAACTGTCAAAGCAAGCATTGGATGGAGCTGAAGGGCATCTTATCTAGGAAGAATGGCTAAACTCTAATATTCTGGATAAGGGTGCCCATTACTTTTTGGGGGAAATTTGAGATGATCCTCCTTTAATTTTGATGGATGGAAGTTTTTTATATAATTGTTTACTGATTAGTTGTATAGTCTGTATGGGCCTGTGTGCCTTGGATATGGTGTTAAGTCCGGGAACTATGGGATATGATCTATCTTTGTACTATTTGATTCAATGAATAGCAATAGTATGCTTTTTTTCTTCTGAAAAAAAAAAGGTGACACGGGCCTTGGGGGAGCCAAATTACGTATGATCTATCTTTGTACTATTTGATTCAATGAATAGCAATAGTAAGTTTTTTTTTCTTCTGAAAAAAAAAGGTGACACGGGCCTTGGGGGAGCCAAATTACGTCTACCATAAATGTAACCGACACATGTATTTTGTTCCATACACTTTTTTAGTGAGGATATTGCGTACTGAGATAGCTATCATCTATATTAACTTATGTTGCAGTGGTAGATTGGCAGATCTGCACTCTTTTGTACCCATTGCCCATACTTGTTTCTCGCCCATATATTAGAAGAGAGGTAGACCACAGGTAATAATTCAAGCTCTTTTATTTGATTAGAAGAACAACAAAATTTTATTACCACTTAATTTAATTAGATTGTTGGAAGACGTGGTTTGGTATTTTTAATGGCTTATGAAGAGGGGGTTATGTTGATTCAAAATTGGTTAACAGTGAGTTATGGTTTCCACATGTTTCTCTCATTAACGAGGTTTCACTCCTTCAAAAGAATTATAGAATTGACCATGGTTGTATTCCCTACGAATGGGGTTTGGTGTTTGTCCTTCAATAACCTTTTATTTTTTAAATATTAAATCAATTATGATCTTTCCTTATTCATCAATCTATCATTGAAATAAATTAGTTGTGAAGCTTGCTTACACAAATGTTGTTTGAGGTTTAATGAAGATCCGCTTAAAGTCGTCCTTCTTTAATTTCTTTGTTTATTTATGGCACTGAGAAAAAATTAAGAGTTTCTTCCTTGTTATGGATGATCTATTATAAACAACATTGATTAGTGTTATATCTCAAATCGACACTTCTCCATTCGTGACGACATTTTAAAAGATGACACTTCAAGTATCATTCTTCGTTCACACAAAAGGACATTAATGGATGGAAGATCCTTGATTTGAACTTTGTTGATATGGCCCTGAACATTCAAACAAACCTCAGATTATTCCCAAGCATCCTAAAAAGCTGTAATCCTATAAAAGAGCTCATTCGCGCCAAATGATCATGTAGGATGCAAATCATTTGTTCCTTGTCTTTGATTTGCTAGCGAATTTAAGAAAAAGTTGATTTTTCTTGTTGCATATATTTTGCTAGCAAACCATTCACTTGTTGCTCTTGTTTTAGGACTGAATGTCCTAAAAAATTATGAAAAACATATAAAAATTCAAAAAATGAGAGAGTTAGGGTGGTTTTGTGAACCACCTGCTTAGCTACAACTTCCCTCAACTGCATGGTAACTATCCTCACTAACTATAAAAAGAAGTGAGATAGACCAAATGAGGGAGCTTTTTCATTGTATCATTAGGCTAGAGGAATTACTTGCCATACATTCTCCTTCCCTTTATATCTTTGAGTATGATCATTGATCTTTATCCCTCTATGTTGAAGCTATTGCCTTCAAGTAGTTTCTACCCCTATGCATGTGGAGATTTGGAGTGGGACTTGTGGAGAACTTGAGCAGGAGAGATGTAGAGTTTTAGTTTTTATGAGGTGCCTAGCATAATATAGTATGATTTGTACTTTTGTTGTTATTCGATGAAGATTGGACATCTTTCCCTTCCCTATTTACTGTGTTAATTATTGTATCTGATTTGGCTTGTGTTTTATTGTGAATTGAATTAACTCGATTCATGTCTATGTTATATTTTGATTTCAATAATATCTTTTTACAGCCAAGTTTGTTTGAGAAGGGTATTGATTTTTTTTTGTAGGTTCTTGGATCCATAACAAGGACCATATCTGAAGGAGCAAAAGAAAAGCTACGACCAACCTTCATAAACAAGGTGAACTAGATTTTTTTCCTTCAATCTTTTAATATAGATTTACTTGGTCTTAATTTGTAATAAAGACTCTGAATTGCTTGCAATCAAACCCTTAGTTGTTTTTCTAGATGAACACAATATGTTGGTCATCTAGCCCCAATCATTTGGACTTTTTCCTTAACAACATAATTGGAAAGTTCGTTGGGTACACCATCTACTGTGTGGCTCTTTTGGTCATTTCCTCTAGTGTGTTTGAGTTGATTAAGTCTTTGTCAAGTGGAAACATATCTCAAATACCCGAAAAATCCTTTAGTTTTTTTTATTTTTCTAAGTTAGCATTCTTGTTTTTCAAACCTTTAAAGAGTCATTTGCTTTCTATATCACTTGCATACGTGATTTCCCTAGTAATTCACGTGCAATCTAATATGCACAATAGTGAATCATTTGTTAGCAAACTAAGACATAGGTGTGAATTCCCTGAAAGTGTGAGTTTCTCACATTTTTCTTCATCCTGTAGAATTTACTAAGTGTTTTTGAAAGTATTTGAGTGTGTTGGATTCCTTTGTGGACCTTTGGGATAAGTCTAAGTGTTGTTTGATCAATTTCAACTTCCTTTTTTAAACAACTTAAGGTGAAAAGTCTTTTAAAAAGTGTCCTTGTTTCATTTTCTTTTCATTGTTTGTGATTTGGTAGACCTTCAAAGTGAAAGATCAAAACATAATTCTTCATGTTTATGTCTCTAATTGCGTCATTTGTATGCAATAATTAATCTTAACCAAACTTTGTTTCCTAGTAAACCAGATTGATTGTTTGGGTCTATGAAACTTGTGCTTTGATTGTTTTTCTCAAATTCATCAAACTTGTCTAGTTGAAAAGTCATGTGTTTGAGGCTACTTTCATTTGTAGTTATAGGGAGATGAAACTTTGTTCATATTGTTTGCAATAGTGTTATTTTCATTAAATAGTTCATTTTCATTTAATGGGAAAGTAAAAAGTTGAATCATTTTAAATTTTGCATTTTGGTGTGTGTGAATTGCACGTTTTCATTTGAAAAGTAGGTATACATTTTGCATCAAAAGCAAAATTTGTATTTTGGTTTGTGAAATTGCACTTGCACTTAGGATTGAGTCTTCATTTGCACTCAAAAATTTGAGTTGCATTTATATTTAAGATTGAGTCTGCATTTGCATTTGAAAGACTAAGTCTGCATTTGATTTTCAAAAGTCAAAAATTTATGTCTGCATTTGCATTCAAAACATTTCATTTTGCATGAAAAGTCTACATGTGCATTGAAAATTTTGAAATTTAAAAAGGATTGCATGTCAATTTCAAAGATTTTAAGTATTTACATTTGCATTTAAAAGAGAAATTTTGCATTTTGAAACAATTGCATTCGGAAGAGTTGGTTTAGTGGTAAAAAGTGCTCCATATTTCATTGAAAAGAGAAAAAAACAAATGCATTTTGCACATGAATATATTTAGTTGCATCTAATAGTGCTTCATATGTCATTTTAAAGAGTGTAAATAAGTGTTATGCAATTGAAAATATTTAGGTGCACTTAGTTTTCATCTTTTGAAAGTTCATTGAAATTGCATTTTGACTAAGTAAAAGTAATTGGAAAAGACTAAGGGTTTTCTTTTAGCAAGAAACTCACCTAATATTCTAGTTCTTAGGACTTTGGATATAGTTGTTGTGAGAAAAATCCTCCAAAGTCACAGAAGATTGGAAACTAGGAACTATTACAGAGAGATAAAACCCATTACTAGCGTGAAGTACTTCTCGGGAAAGCGCCTCTCAAATAGGCGTCATACGGTAGGTAAAACTAGTCCAAGTGGACAGATTGTCCCCTGGTGCTTGGATTAGTGGGGTTATGTGTGTATGGGGGTTTTTCAAGCATGGAAAGTCCTCAGGGTGACACCGCTTCTCACTAATAGCTTCGGTTCTAGGACTTGTGTCCTATGTTCCCTACCCATTCGCAAAAGCCCTTTCCAACAACCATTTTACCTGTCTACCTAACGTGAAGTAGTAGCCCTAATTGCCTCCCATGGGTTCCTCCTAGTTCACTGCAAGGGGAATATCTTACGGCACCTGAGACAGACATAGACTCTCCATCCCAGCTCCTTGGGAGGGTATTTTCCGAAGGCAAGTGCTTGCATCACTCGTGATTGGTCCGTGGGAATAAGGTACCTATCTCTCGATCTTCGTTGGTTAGACTTGGGTCCTAATCATCCTAGGATTGTCTCCAAAACACCATCGATTACACCTCTTCATTGAATAGTATTTGTTCCTAAATAGCCAAACTCTTGTTATTGGAAGAGTATATTTGCTTGTTGTAATCTTTTCAAGAACTTTCTAGTGTGTGTTGTTTGTTTGTTTTTTTTTTGTAGAATTATTCTATGTTTCTTCTATGAGCCATCATGGCCAATCAACCTTTGCATAGGTCTAGAAGGATCCAAGGCCAATCTCATGAACAGATATAATCCCCTCTGCCAAGGCAAAGACTGTATTATTGATAATCCACACCCTCAGGGGGTAGGGCAAGAAAATTAGGAATCACAAACAGGACAATAAGTAGAAGAAATCAGTTCTAGTTCTAGCGAGTCTGAGATTTCGTCCAAAGAAGGACATTTTAGTGATGTTGAGGGTCAGTTGAATAACTCTCCTAGAGTTGTTTCTTCTTAGGTCTTATGTTAATAGAGGATCTCTCGGATCCATTGGGACTTTTCAACCCACCACAAATTCCTAGTTTTAGTCGAGAAGTTGGTTTTCATATTCCTAGGAATAGTAATCCTTTGACTCAATGGTTTAATATGGAAAATATTGGAGAAGTATCTAATATAGGGGAGTTAACTCCCCCAGTCAATTCTACGCCTGTAGGAGGAGTAAGTTTAAATATGTCATCCACGATAGGATCAGAATGGTCCCCATCATCCTCTATGATACATACTAGTGGAGCTTCGGGTAATATCCCTGATCTGATATCAGATGATATTATCTCAAATACAAACTTTAAAATCATTAAATTCACAAGCAGAACTAACTCAGAAAACTAGACAAGATGAAACTAGTCTTGGTAAGTGAATAACCCACCCAAAGCTTAATAGGAGAACACTTTTAGATCTGCAAAATGTACTGGGGAATGTGAAGCAGCAAGGACAACAGCATCAAGGCCAAATTTTGAGTTCTATGCACAAGGTACTGGTGCCATTTATGTTTTGAACATCATCCAGGCTCAAGTCTAAGCCAAGGCTTCCTAGGTACACCAGCATATGCATACTAAACTCATTAACTTACACTTGACATCAAACAGAGGTGTAAAACAGGTCAATAAACCCCTAAATTGATGATGGACAATATTTTATGAGGTTTAGGGAAGGTTGACTGAGTTTGGGGGCAAAATGAGAAAGTCCGTTATGGTGGACTGCTCCACTGTCTTTCTTCCAGGCTCTTCTAAACATGCAGAGAAGACCAAAAATTCTCATTCTAATGGTGGGATGGTCTTAATAAATGTCTCAGGGACCCAACATGACTAACAAAACCGAAATTGAGCATACAGAGACTTTTTAATTAAACAAACAACAAAACTAGTCAAATAGAAGTGCTCAATGAGCTAGTCTTTAGAAATATGAATAATAGTAGTCCTAAAGGGTCACGAATATATGGTCTATGAGTTGTTATAGATTATTCAGACAAATTTCCACCTACAACAACTTACATAAAGGAAAATGGATTTACAGAACTCAGTATATTGCAATTTTTTGGAAACTAGTCAATAAAATTGCACAAGGAGCTAGTCTTGTGAAAGGTGAGCACAACCAACCTCTAAGGCTCTCGAATTCTCCTTCTGATGAAAAATATGGCTCAGATACATATAAAAGAACAGAATCATACTATATTAGATAATATTGAGCAGCAAATGAAGATAGTTTGATCTCAGACTTTAAATCTCTAACTATGGAATTCTTACAATAATGAGTGTAGAAGGAGTATGAGAAGAGAAGAAGAAGCATGATCTTCTCTGGATATGGAATAGAGGTGAACACATATAATATGTCTTCTCATGAAGGTTCACCAAGTCTCGGGATTTTCTCATGGGTGCATTCACCAAACTATATAGAAAAGCAAGGGCGCGTTCTTCATAGCTGGAACCCCGGATCTAGTAAAATGGCCATAACTTGCTCATCCGGACACCTTTTCTGATGAAAAAAAAGTGTTTCCTAGTGGAAAATATGCTATGGACACAATGGAACAAGTCTCAAGGTCTATAAATTCTCATAAAATTTTAAACCAAAACCTCCATTTCGGCCCTTCAACATAATTCCACCGAATGAGAAGAATGCTTCAGAAGATAGAAAGAAGAAAGGATGTAATCACAGAGCTGGATCAGATATGAAAATTGGTCATCACTGGCTTCACTATATCATGTGAAGAATATTGTAACAAGAACTATGGGGAACATCTCCCATGGGTGGCTAAGGGTGCATCACCAAATCCTAGAGAAGCTTGAGTTTCTCACATACAAATCATCAACTGTTAAAAGATTATCTAAGTGGTGCGCCCTCCTTATTTTATATGTGATATGAATTGTTGATCAATTTAATTTGATAAAGAACAGCCTTATCCTCAACCAATGCACCTTCCTTGACTGAGTTGGCACTTTCTTGCGTTTCCTCAACTAGCTTTTGCTCTCTTTTGGAAACCATGTCCTCTAGCTTTTCTGGATGTTTCCTTCATTTTGCAACTGGATATATTTTGTTATTTTTAGAAATTGCGCCCTCCTTATCTTTCTGTATGTTTCCCGCTTTGTGTACTTTCCTGATTTATGCCCTGCTTTTGTCAATTTCCTTATTTTTTGCCTGACACCTTTCTTTGTGCTGCTTTCCTCTAGTTTCCTCTTTTTTGTTTTTCTTTCACTTTCCTCTTTGGTTGACAACTCACTGAGCCAACCTTATCTCCTTATGTGCCCTTGTCATCATCCAAATCATCATCACATTTAATTAATAATTAAACACAAAAATAATAATTGCATCACCTTCAATTTAATTAATTACAACAACTATAGTCTAAATTTTATTCCTAGCTAATTTAATTGCCTAAGGTAATTTACCAATGTTATCCCCCTCATCAATTAAGTAATTGAATTTCACTGGGATCCATGGGGTTTTAAAGTGATATTGGATGCTTCCTAGTGCTTGACAAAATGGGAACATGACAGTCCTCCCCTCCCAAGCTTGCTTTTCCTCAAGCAAGAAACCAACTCCAAATCCAACCAAAAGTCCACCATGTTTCTGCTGCACCACTCTAATTATAGTTATTCTCTCGGTGACTAAATCTTCTTCAACAACATTTTCAACCCAACTAAGACAGCTGAGAAGAATGCCCGGATCCCACTGTCTGTGTTGCATGTCTCCCAGTGGCACTGTTACTTATGGAAAACTATCATTCCAAAGAATTCCAGGGTCCCACTGTCTTAGTTGCATCCTTCCAAACATCAGGATCAACATGAAGAATATATCATCATGGAGGATGTGTAGATCACTCCACCATACCGGAAGTTCATCACTTCCAATGAAAAACCGAACTTATGTGAGTCCCTCCAACCAAGTATGAAACTCCTTATGTTCCATGTGCAAACCAACACAGAGCCTCAGATCACTGTTAGCCAATTGACATAGGTGACAATCCCATGTCTTCAAGGAATCACATACAACCCATAGATATTTCTCAACAAACTGGTCTGGGACTAGCGTGCTTTTCAAACCCCAAGGTCTAACCATCAAGCCATCAAGTAAGAGTGTGGGGGCCTCTTGCTCCTCATGTGGTACCAAAAGAAAGAATCCTTTTACTCAATGATCCCTATGTGTGATGGCTGCCATATGTATGTGGGGTGAAGGAAAGTGAACCAACTCTTGGAAACAATTATCCATTAATCTTGTGGTTGGCTCAACCGAAATGAAATCATGTGCCTCCTCCAAAACTGTGCAACTTCCTCCATGAGGCAACTTATAATATTTTTGTAAATCTATAGGTGCTTGGCCTTCATCTTTCTTAACTCCAAACTATCCAGGCACATGAAAATTATATTTTACTCCATGTGCCCAATGCACACAAGTACCAAAGATCAAAACACTATTGTTCAAATGACAAGGGTGAAGGTCCCGTGTCCAATCACAAAAAGGGAAGTCATCATCAAAAATCCATGGATGCCGATGTTACTCACAAAAATTTTAAAGTGTATCAAATATTTATCCATAGATGTAAGCAGGAATGTGGTAGGAATATCACTCATGTGTCTTCTCTCCCAAATAGGAAAAGAAGAGACACTCCAACCCAATGGTTCAAACGGAAAACAAGGTGCATTGTGAAAATCCTCACAGCAGATCTAAGAGCTAATGTATACCTCACAAGAAAGAATTTAGGAATAAGATTAAGAGTGGTCAATGCAGTGTAAATGAGCAACAGAATAATAATACAGTAGAACTCAGATAGAAGCAAAAAAACTTCACAGACACTAATTAATTAATCACAATATGGACAAATAAGTAGTACAATGCATGAGGATTCGAATGCCTAAGGTGGCAATTTGAATTAGCCTTCATGGAGTGATCAAAATATCACTGGAGTGTCATCGAAGCACAACTAGTGTCATCGGAGCACAGCTGGAAGTCTTCCTCATCATCAGTGAAGTCATCAATGCTCAAGTAACTATCAACCATCAGTCAAACTGAGTCTAACTGAGTGTGGTAGGTGTAACTGAGTGTAACTGGAACTAATTGAATGAAGGAGGCTTAGTGGAGGGCGCATGAGGAGCTAACTGAAGTCAAAATGAGCAGTCTAGTCACACTAGAGGTCCATCGGAGTGGTAAGGTCAGTTAAGAGTGAGTCAAGCCTAAAATCAAGGAGAGAACTCAGTTAACTGAAGATAACTGGACTAGTAGGTGAAGAAGGGCGCCTTTGTCAAGTGGATGGTGAGATGTGGGTGCATCACTAGCTAGGAGGGCTCAATCTGAGTGGAAATAAGCTCCCGAGTGCTGGAAGACTAGGGACTAGGTGCTGGAGGTGTCAACCTGATGACTGGGCAGCATGCAGAATGCATGCAAGACTGAAAATGTAAAGGATGAAAATGATGGTAGGACTAGGATGGAGTATAGGAATATCCTAACACCCCCCCTTAATCCATCCTGGGTCGTGTTAACTAAGACCAAAGGTCACCCAATACAATGAATAATAACAGTCAATAAACCGAGGAAATGGGGAAAACCTCATGGGAAAAATACCCCCCCTCAAAATAGACTGTAAAGAACAAACAAAAATAAATGCTCCAAACTCAAGCAGGTGTGATGCTTGATCATATGTCTGGAGGTATCTTCTTCTTGGGAAGACGTGGATCATGCTCAGAAAGCATGTGCTTGTACTTGCTCTTCAAATCGAATGTGATGAGAAAAAATCCAAAAATGTGAGGATGATCCTTGAACCTGTGATTCGAATCAGTTGAGGTAGGATCAAATCTATGAATGTGCAAATAGTCTTTTGTCTTCTCCTTCAAACCATCATGGGTGAGATTATGCCAAAAAGAACCATCACATAATAGCTTGAAATACAAATCAGATTTAAGACTTGAAGAATAGTTTCTTGAGATCTCCTTTGAACCAGTAGGGGTGAGATCAAAACTATCATATGCATGAGAAATTATCCCAAGTAGTGATTGCTTAGAATCAAAATTAGATCCAAGACTTGAATCATGGTTTCTTAAGATCTCCTTTGAACCATTAGAGGTGATATCAAAACCAGTAAGTGCATGAGAAATTATCCCAAGTGAATGGCAATGGCCATTATCTTCAATAACCTTCTGAAAGCATGAAATAATGATCTTATAGAAGTACATAAGAGGTGAGTGATCAAGGAGAGTGAATGCATTACCTCCAATGGCTGATTTGACCTCCGAAACATTCAATAGATCATGATGCAAACCAACAAACTCTGGTGCAAGAGAGGATTTAGGACCTTCTACAATTTCTAGAGTGTGAGCTGGCACAGAATTCGAAATAGAAGAAATTTGGAGCATGAGTGTATCTGCAAGTTCTTCTTCTTTGTGGCTAACTTCAATATGAGATATGTTTGATACTGATTCATGATCAATGAGATCATCAAGGAGGGCAAATGCATCACTTTGCTTGCTCTCGAAAGGGTTTGGACCAATCCCTTCATTCTGCTTGCCAAATCTTTCATCCAGTTGGGCCCATAGCTCTTTTGGACATTCGGCATGATAAAGGGAATCGATTACCATGCAACGAGACATTGCAAGCATCATTTCTCCAGAGGCACTGTCACCTTTATTTAACCAGTCATTCTCTTCTTCAGAGGATTCGAACTCTCTTTCAAAACAATAATCAAAGAGACCATGTCTCTTCAAATGTGCTATCATTTGTGGTTTCCATTCATCATAGTTTAGTGGAGAAAGAGGAGTAATTCTTGATGAATACATGGAAGCTGTTTGAAGACCTGCAAAAACAATAGAAAATATCTACAACTGCTACTGCTGCAAAGATGCAGAAACTCCTGCAACTGATCCACTCGAAATCTTGATAATAACCTGCAAAAAAATCTCAGGAATGGAGATAAACAATACTCTCAACATGCTCTGATACCATGTGAAAATCCTCACAGCAGATCTAAGAGCTGATGTATACCTCACAAGAAATAATTTAGGAATAAGATTAAGAGTGGTCAATGCAATGTAAATCAGCAACAGAATAATAATACAGTAGAACTCGGATAGAAGCAAAATAACTTCACAGACACTAATTAATTAATCACAATATGGACAAATAAGTAGTATAATGCATGAGGATTCGAATGCCTAAGGAGGCAATTCTAATTATCCTTCATGGAGTGATCAAAATATCACTCGAGTGTCATCGGAGCACAACTGGAAGTCTTCCTCATCATCAGTGGAGTCATCAATGCTCAAGTAACTGTCAACCATTAGTCAAACTGAGTGTGGTAGGTGTAACTGAGTGTAACTGGAACTAACTGAATGAAGGAGGCTCAGTGGAGGGTGCATGAGGATCTAACTAAAGTCAGAATGAGCAGTCTAGTCACACTGGAGGTCCATCGGAGTGGTAAGGTCAGTTACGAGTGAGTCAATCCTAAAATCAAGGAGAGAACTCAATTAACTGAAGACAACTGGACTGGTAGGTGAAGAAGGGCACCTTTGTCAAGTGGATGGTGAGATGTGGGTGCATCACTAGCTAGGAGGGCTCAATCTGAGTGGAAATAAGATCCCGAGTGCTGGAAGACTAGGGACTAGGTGCTGGAGGTGTCAACCTGATGACTGGGCAACATGTGGATGCATGCTGCATGCAGGAATGCATGCAAGACTGAAAATGCAAAGGATGAAAATGCTGGTAGGACTAGGATGGAGTATAGGAATATCCTAACATGCATCCCCATGTGAAGACTCCCAATGGATCAACTCTCTACCACTGGTCAAAGTATGCATGCAATCACAATATGTCCTACTCAATGAAGTCAAATGGGAACCATATGCACCTTTATGTGAGGTGGCATCAAAGATAGGCATGAGATGCCTCTCCAGCTGTTAGGTAGGAACTAGTGCCAACATTAAATCAGTTGGAACGAATGTGGGATCCTTCTGCTCCTCTTCATGCACCATCAAAAATAAATTCTTGACCCAAACTTAATCCTCAAATGACATGGAATAAGTAGAAGGGTCTGATGTAGGATCATGGACCAAAATATCATCTCTGAAAACCTCATCCATCAAGCTAATGGATTAATAAACTCCATCAAAGGTCGATCCATCAAACATGAGCTCTTCTGATTCCTCAATGGAGGAATGACTCACTCCAGGAAGAAGCTCAATTTCACTCTTGGTAACAGTATGTGCTTGGAACCCATCATCTGCATTCCAAATCTCCTTGAGCACATGTATTTCATCATGCACCTCATGAACCACCATCTCATGAGGTTCCTTCATAGAACTTCGAATACAACCAACCATAAGAGACTAGTTGACTGGTATGAGTGATCTTTGCAACTTTTGATGAAGTTGTTGTATCTAGATCTTGGATTCTAAGAGGGAACTTTGAGTGCTTCTCAAAGAATCTTGGGTGGCCATCAACTCATCATTCAGCTTGTAAATCTCCTCATCATCCTTCAAGGATGCTCCATGCAACATATGAACAAGATCATGCAAATAATCTCTATTAGAAAGCAAATCTGAAAATTTACCTTGGATTGCAGACATTGCTTTCTGAGTCTTCTCAGTGGCTTCAAGGAAAGATGAATCTTCCAATGAAGCAGCTCTCCAACAAGACTATGACATTGAAACATGTGTGTCATGGAGAATTTGTAAGGCCTCCTTGATCTTTCTTTCATTCATATTCAAGGGCCATGCAAGGAAATGAGGTTCTTGAGGATGAACCTCTTCTTCTTGTTCGGTGAAGTCAACTTCACAATGTGGTTCAAGTGATGGCTGAAAAGTTGACTCTGGAATAACTTCTGCTACTACAAGCTCTTCATCTTCATGCTCAAAGGGAACTTATGCTTGCAACAACCTCATCCAGTGGTATCTCTATGTCATCAACATAGAGATATGTACATCCAGCAAAAGATGTATCCTCAAAACTTACGCACCCATCAATAGATACCTCATCACAGCATCCATCAGTAGATGCTTCTTCAACACTCGAGCAACCATTAGTAGTTGCCTCCTCTTGGCACCCATTAGTATCTACTCTCCTATCCATAATTGGTTAATACTTAGAAACACTGGCGATGGCTTCTTCATGCTTACAACCTTTGGAAGATCTTCTTGAAGAAAACCCAAACAATCTCATAATGCTAGATGATGTAGTTGGCTGATTTATTCATCCTTCTTCTTTACTTAAAGAGGCAGAACAACTTGGTTCCTCTATGGGTGGTTTGTTGCTCTCTTTTGAATCCAAATATCCATCCTTGAGCTCAAATCCAAATTTACAGTAAAAATAATCTTTGAAATAAATGGCCTTACCAAACTCTTTCCCCAAGGATAGATACTCTGGTAGTGGCAGGGAAAGTTTTCAATTGCAGATATCATCTCTGCCAAATATTTCTTAGGATGAGCCATCGATGGTTCATCCCATTAGTCTCTGTACATATGGTCACAAATGTAACCATCATCATCTCTTAGTAATCCTCCAACAATGTAAATGATTTCTTCTTCCTCATACAACTCAAAGTATTCATCTCCTATGACTGCAACTAGTTCCACAATTGCAACTTGAAAATAAATCTGAGATATCTTCCAATGATAATTAATTTTCATAGGATGAGCCAAGGAAAGTTATCTAATACCATTGTAATATCCCTGATCTGATATCAGATGATATTATCTCAAATACAAACTTTAAAATCAGAAAAATCACAAGCAGAACTAGCTCACAAAACTAGACAAGATGAAACTAGTCTTGGTCAGTGAATAGCCAACCTAGAGCTTGATAGGAGAACACTTTTGGATCTAAAAAATGTGTTGGGGATTGTGCAGCATCAAGGACAACAACATCAATTCCAGATTCTGAGTTCTATGCACAAGGTATTGGGGCCATTTATGTTTCGAACATCATCCAGGTTGAAGTCTACTCCAAGGCTTCTTGGGCACACTAGCATATGCATACTAAAATCATTAACTTACACTTACCATCAACCAGAGGTTTAAAATAGGTCAATAAACCCCTAACTTGATGATGGAAAATATTTTATGAGGTTTAGGGAATATTTGACTGATTTTGGGGGCAAAATGAGAAAGTGCGCTATGGCGAACTGCTCCACTGGCTTTCTTCTAGGCTCTTCCAAAAATGTAAATAAGGACATGATTTATCAGTATAATGGTGGGATTGGTCTTAATAAATTTCTCAGGGACCCAACATGACTGACGGAACCTAAATTGAGCATATAGATCACTTTTTAATTAAACAAACTGCAAAACTAGTCAAATATAAGTGCTCAATGAGCTAGCCTTCAGAAATATGAACACAAGCAGTACTAAAGGGTCAATAATATCTGATTTATGAGTTTGGATGGATTATTTAGACAAATTACCATCTACATAAACTTACATAAAGGAAAGAGGATTTACATAACTCAGTATATTGCAAATTTATGGAACTAGTCAATAAAATTGCACAGAGAGCTAGTCTTGTGAAAGGTGAGCACAATCAGCCTCTAAGGCTCTCAAATTATCCTTATAATGAAAAATATGGATCTGATACATATAAAAGAATGGAATCATACTATATTAGAGAATACTGAGCAGCAAATGAAGATGCTTTGATCTCATACTTTACAGAGAATCTCTAACCATGGAATTCTTACAATATTGAGTGTAGAAGGAGTCTGAGAAGAGGAGAATAAGCAAGATCTTCTCTGGATATTCAATATAGGTGAAAAAAGATCAGATGGTTGCTCATGAAGGTACACCAAGTCTCGGTATATTCTCATGGGTGCATTCACCAAACTATATAGAAAAGCAAGGGCACATTCTTCACAGCTGGAACCCTAGATCTAGTAAAATGGCCATAACTTGCTCATTCATACACCTTTTAGGATGAAAAAAAAAGTGTTTCCTACTGGAAATGATGCTACGGACACAATGGAACAGTTCTAAATTTCCATAAATTCTCATAAAATTCGAAACCGTAACCTCCATTTCGTCCCTTCAACATTATTTCCACCGAATGAGAAGAATGCTTCAGAAGATAGAAAGACAAGAGGATGTAATCACAGAGCTGGATCAGATCTGAAAATTGGTCATCACTGGATGCACTGGATCATGTGCAGAATATTGTAATATGAACTATGGGGCACATCTCCCATAGGTTTCTAAGGGTGCGTCACCAAAGCCTAGAGAAGCTTGAGCTTTCTCACATACAAATCATCAACTGTCAAAAGATTCTCCAAGTGGTGCACCCTCCTTCTTTTATAGGTGATATGACTTGTCGATCAAGTTAATTTTCTAAATAACAACCTTGTCTTCATCCAATGTTCCTTCCTTGACTAAGTTGGCGCTTTCCTGCTTTTCCTCTGACTAGCTTTTGCTCTCTTTTGGAAACGACGCCCTCTAGCTTTTCTGGATGTTTCCTTCCTTTTGCAACTGGATGGATTTTGTTATTTTTGGAAACTGCACCCTCATTAGCTTTATGAATGTTTCATGATTTGTGTACTTGCATGCTTTATGCCCTACTATTGTCATTTTCCTTCTTTTTTTCCTGACACCTTGCTTTGTGCTGCTTTCCTCTAGTTTCCCCTTCTTTTGCTTTTCTTTCACTTTCCTCTTTGGTTGACAACTCACTGAGTCAACCTTATCTCCTTATGCACCCTTCTTTTAGATCAAGAAATTTCCAAGTTTTCAATCAATCCCTGCTACTATCCCTCGTACATCAATTTTTACCACTAATTCAGGTAGTGGCCCATCAGTTCCTTTTCCTAATTTCCCGCCCTTCACTAGAAAAATGTCCATGCCCAACCCATCCACTGTAACTGGAGATTTTGGTGGCTCTATCCTACCCCAGATCACTTGTCCTTTCCAATCACTAAGAGGCATCAGTACTAGTAATCACTTTGCATCAAATATACTACAAGATAACGCATTTGGACTAGCCGGCACTAGTATTGGATTTCCATGGGGGTAGAATGATCCGTAAGGAAACAATCCCTTTTCTAGATTAAGAGGCACAAATTTGGTTAACCATGCATTGGTTTATACCTTATAGAGTAGACAACCTTTAGGAGGAATGGGAGGCACTTTTGGAACAACTTTTCCATCTTTTGTACAAACCCAACTCGGTCAAAATTTTAGACCAAATAACCAACTTCTCATGAATCCTAGAGCTCCTTATATTCCAGGATAGTATTTTATAAACGAGAGCCAATGGGAAGCTAATGATCCCAGATCATGAAATTCTATGGCTCAGAAAGAAAAAAAATGCCATTTTTGGATACTTTTAATTTACCAAATCTTACGAAGTTAACCAATGATCTGGTTTTACATGACCATAGATGACAACCTCTCCCTACTAAAATCCCTTCAGACACTCCTAAGTTTGAAGGGAAATATATGGAAGGCTCAATATACCATGCAATGACCTTTCACCTATGGTATTCTTATAACTCTTTAATGTATGACTCCATTAGATTATGCATCTTCTAGAGGAATTTAACTGGGATGGAAGCTAAGTGATGTATTGAATTGCCACGAGCATCTTTCTAAACCTTTTGCTCAATTGCAATGAAAATTTTGAATCACTTTTAGTTACTAGTGTGCTATGAGGCTGGTATGGAATTATTGAATTTGTTTAGGAAAGACAAATCTACTCATATCTCTGACCACATCCATGAGTGGCAAAGGAGACAAAGATTAATTAAAGCTCGGATCCCTGATGAATTCCTAGATGATTGGTTCATCAAGTCTTTACAACCTTGTATAGCAAAGGATGTGGCTCTTCCAGGGGTTCACACTAAAGAGCGAGCTTTTATTAAATCCCATCAACTAGATTTGGTTTATTCCCAATGTATAATGTTGTACAAAATTTTTCCCACTACTCCTAGAGCGGAACTTGATCCAACCAAACTTACCCTTGGTCTTCATGATGATGGTGTGATTAGTTCAGTTGAAAGTAACTCAACTAGCCAAGGTATGAACCTCACTGGTCAAAATTCATCGGTAGCTAGTCAAAACAACACATAGAATCCTAAACCCAATCCTCTCACGGATGTTCTGTCAGTACAGATAACGAATGCTAAGGGCAACCAATAATCTAGAGGGAAGAAAAACAAGAATAAGAAAACTGGGAACAAAGGGAATAATAATGAAAACAATAACAACAATAACAATGTCAGTGGGGCTCTAAAAAGGGTAAAGTTATGTTCCCTTGTGAGTTACGCAATGAGGACCACTTGACCTATAAATTACCTAATATAGAAATTCCTCAAAGATTGTTAGCACAATAAGAAGCCAAGACCCAACCTATTATATTGACTAATCTATTTTTGCAATAGTAGCAACAAATGATTGCCACAATTCACCATAACCCTACACCTCTGCAAGGGGGAAATAAGGATACCTCCTCGCAAGGAGGAAACGTAAGCCAAAGTGAAGTTTTCATGTGTCAACAGGATGTAAATCTTCAATATAGAAATAAGAATTACGAAATAACTATGTTTGGGTCCAAAGGAAGGAAACTCCTAAGTCTAAAGTAGATTACCCATTACACATAGAGAAACCAACCAATGATGCTATGCCTAGAATTCTGAAGGGTGTTCTAAAGAAGGCCACATACAATCCTAATGCACGTGCTACCAAAAATTATAGTATAGTTGAATATCTAGCACAAGATCCTTGTGTAATGTCCACTCTTGAAGTCATCCAGAGTTGTCCAACTCAACGGAATACTCTACTCTCAGGTTTAGGAGCTATATATCCTGCAGAAAATCAGGTGATAACATTTGATTTTGAAGGTTGGAAGCCTCGCTTACCCCATCATGCGGCATTCCAAATTCAAGTTTCATCCAGAAAATAAAAAATACACGGTACCGTTGTTGATGAGGGTGCCTCCACATGTGCCATGTCTTTGTCATGTTGGAAGGCTATAGTATTTCTTGAGGTAGTTGTTCCTATGACCATGTTAAAAGCTTTCAATGGCCATATTTTAAAACCTCACGAAATCATCCCTGCTCTTCCAATGGATCTAGGGGGGGGAATAGTAAAGGTTGATGTGGAAGTTTTTGATTCTCTACTCGACTATAGCCGACTACTAGGAAGGATTTGGACACAAGCTACGATGGCAGTGGTCTCATCAATCTTTCATGTCATTAAGTTTCCTCGTGAAGGAAATATTGTTACAATTGATCAACTAACATTAAGCAAAAATGAGTTCAACCATGATAATGGATCTAATATACCCCTAGTAATCCATTCCGCAAGGTATTGCGAAAATTCTGGTGTGGGGATGTATTCTACATTAATGGGAACGTTTGATTTACCCCCACCTGACCTTCATGCTAATGCAACTACGATACACACAATTTCCACAATTGCCATGACTTCCACACCTAAGGTGTCTCAATTTAAGGGTTCTTACCTTAATGACCCATGGAAGTTGTCAGAACCCTCAAATGAACTTGGGTGTACTCAAATGACTTCGGCCTTGTATGCAACTAAGATAGCTTACCAAGCCACAATTTCAAGGGAAGTATACCATACTAGTATACATTCCATCCTAGAACTAGATGACTAGTATTTGATTCCCATTTGGGTTGTCATTTCTTTACCCTTTCATGACCCCTTAGATACATTTTCTCCCTCTGATGAAGCTATCATTGAGGCAATGTATTTAGGGGATAGACCTTGGAGATACATGCACCAATGTGCATCGTTTCTTCCACCCGAAAGTGATTTAAGAATTGATATTGACAGAACTATCAAAGCAATTCCTATGGAGTGGTATGGGATTCCTCTTGCATCTTCTAAAGTTTATGCTGAGGGGAATATGGCAAATATTTCCAAAATTACCCCCATTAACATCTCCAAAACCCCAAGTGTTGTTGAATATGAATTTATTGGTTTTGATTGTTCTCCCGATGAGATAGAAACCTATACATCACTATTTGAGGAATATAGAGATGTTTTCATTTGGTCCTATGAATAAATTCCAAGAATAGACCCATCAATTGTTGAACATGAGATCAAGACCTATCCTCATGTCAATCCTATTCGATAGAAGCTAAGATTAGTCAACCCTGGAAATGTTGTTGTTGTTACGGCAGAAGTAGAGAAGTTGCTACATGCAAATTTTATTTATCATGTCCCTTTGACTGAATGGGTGTCTAATTGGGTACTTGTTGATAAAAAACAAGGAAACGTTTGGGTGTGTACTGGTCTTTCGAGATCTTAATCTAGCTTGTCCTAAGGGTAATTATCCTACCCCATTCATTGATCATATTATCGATGACTGTACAAGTAATGAGGTTTTATCATTCATGGATGGATTTTCCGGATATAATCAAATTCAGATCTGGCTAGAAGATCAACGTAAAACTTCCTTTATATGCCCTTAGGGGACCTTTGCATAAAGGAAGATTCCTTTCGGATTAAAGAATGTTGGAGCAAACTTTCAATGTGCTATGTCTTATGCCATCCACAACATAAGAAAATAGTTGGATTCTACTTGTATGATTTGATGGATAAGTCAAGGAATAGAGTGGATCACCCTAAACATTTGAGAGTTGTCTTCGATAGGTGTAGACATTATAGGATTTGGCTGAATCTTCATAAGTGTATTTTTTGTGTTAATTAAGGTAGATTAGTGGGTTTCATCATTTCCAAGGATAGTATCATGGTAGATCCATTCAAGGCAAAGGAAATAGTTTAGTTTCCTCCCTCACATAATTTGCACCAATTGCGAAGCCTTAAGGGGAAAGCTAAATTCTTGTGAAGATTTGTAGCAACTACGCTAAGATCACAAAATGTTTCATGCAATTATTAAGGAAAGGGGTCCCATTCATATTGGATGACAATGCTCATAAATCTTTTGATGCATTGAAAATGGCTTTGATGTGAACCCTGATGTTGAGTCCTTCGAATTATAGTAAAGAATTTCCTTCTATATATAGCAGCATCAAAATCTATTATAGGAATGGTTCTGGTTCAAGAGGATGGTTCCCACCAAGAAGATATCATTTACTACTTAAGCAAGAATATAGCAAGTCCCAAATTAAGGTATTCTCACATTGAGAAGCTGGAACTAGTTGTCTTACATGCGGTACAAATGCTTAGACACTATATTATTCTTGGACACACTAATGTTATAGCATATGTCAATCCCTTTCAACATATTTTGTCTCAAAGGGTTGTTAAGGGAAAATATAATAAGTGGATTGTTATCCTTCAGAAGTTTGATCTAGGGTTTGCGTCTGCTAAATCAAGAAGTCTTTGGCTTTTTCCTAGCTAATGTAAAAATTACCCCAAGAGGATGAGGGATCAATAGAAAGTGAGGCATTGCCTGACGAACATACATTCCTCATGGTCTCATACGACCCCTGGTATGGAAATATTATAATTTACTACAAACCCCGAGGGTCCCATCTCAGTCTTCTCATGAAGAAAGGCGTACAATTCGTCATCAATATTGACATTATATCATTATTGGTGATACTTTATATTGTCAAGGAATTGACACTGTCCTTAGGCATTGCCTAATTCATGAGGAAGCTGGAAAAGTTATAAATGGTTGCCATGGTGTAGCCTGCGGTAGTCACTTATACGGGCTTGCTAGAACCCAAAAATATTGTGTGCTAGATATTTTTGGCCTTCGATCTTCAAATACTGCATTGAAGCAGTAAAAAAATGTAATCCATGTCAAAATTTTACAAAAAAGATGCACACACACCCACCTTTGTTATATCCAGTTATCACTGCTAGTCCCTTCACCAAGTGGAGGATATATTTTACAACATGTAATTTGTCATCAGCTAATGGCCATAAATACATCACTGTGGTCGTTGACTAGTTTACTAAGTGGGTCAAGGCTATGACTACCTTTTGCTGTGATGGTGAAACTACAACACACTTTTTTTAACCAAATCATTACTCGTTTCAGTATCCCGACAAATATTGTCACTGACAATGGTAGTCACTTTCAACACAAAACGATTTTAGAGTTGGATGAGAAACTTGGCTTTCATCAATATTTTTCTTCATCGTACTATCCTCAAACAAATGGACAAGTCAAAGCAGTCAATGAGTCTTTGGAAACCATGCTTCAGAGAACGGTGAAGAAAAAAAAGAGTAATTGGCATATCATCCTTTATCCAACTCTCTAGGCATATCATGCTTTATGCAGCTCTCTAGGCATACCAAACCTTCATCAAAATGCAACATGATTTACTCCTTTCCAACTTGTACATAGAGTCAAACCTATGTTACCTATAGTGTGTGAACTCTTACCAGACACTAGTGAACTGGAAGAACGTCTCTTATATTTGGAACAATTAGACGAATATAGGAGGGATGTTGTCATAGATGTTGAAGCAAACAAAAAGCATGTCAAGGCACAATATGATAAGTCATCCCATTCTTGCATCTTCTCAAAAGGAGATATGTTGTTGGTTTATGACCAAAAGCATGACGAGATAGGCTCTAGGAAGCTTACATCGATGTTGATTGGTCCTTGTAAGGAAACTCCTAGAAAAAGGGGCCAATGAGCTTGAAGACTTCGAAGGGAATACCTTAGGGTCCATAAATGGACTCTATTTGAAGCGGTACTTCTCCTACACTTTCATGTCTAGGCAAGTTCCATTGTAATTATTGTATTATAGGTAGCTTAGATTGCTTCCTACTTTTATGATTTGACTGGTATTGGTTGTTGTCACTATGATTTGTGCTCGATTGACAAATGTCATCGCATGCACTTATGTTTATGGGCTATGCAGATGTATCTTATCGTCACACTCGAAACACCGCTTCCATAACTCGGTTTATTTATGACCTAGCTGGCTAGCTTGTGAGTTCATATGGAGTGTCTCTCGGCCCAACAACTTGTAATACTACGGATAATAGTGTCGTGATCAAGTTATTGTTGGGATCCATCTCTCTTGGAATCCAACATTTAACTATCTTCTTAGATTCACATTTGGTGGTGTCACAGTTAAATGGTACGTATCATGTTCGGTGTCATGCATTATTACATAAATTCCTAAGAGTACGCTTATTGGAGCGTCATTTGATTTTATTACGTATATGAATGTGCCACATAGATGCAATCATATAGCTGGTACATTGGATAATTTTGTATTAGATTGGAATTTTCTCCATGATTAAAAGCAAGCACACATAAAAGCATTACAAGCATGTACAAACTATAAATATAGCCAATTAAAGTTGTTTTCATTATATATAAAAGTAGGTCCATATAATACAAAAAGTATGATTCTAGTCCAAAAAATGTGAGTCTAACATCATATGTGTGGCTCATAATACAAAAATGGACTCATGGCCCTCCACGTTGTAGATACATCCAATATGTAGAAAAAATATAAGGTAGGGATGCAATCACTCTACAGGTGTTTCCGCCTCTCTATAGAAAAGGACACATGTGGCCACTTGCCCAATCAATTTAAGTAGCAGGAACTCCTACTACTTTCCTCTACATTGATTTTGACATGCGCTCGATCTGGAAAGTTGGAACTCTAGTAGTCATGCCCTAGAGGTTCTCCTCCACTACTGCTAGGGTGGCCTCAGGTCCCTCCCCCAACCATGGCTCGTGTCATCATAAAATTTCCTAATTGGCAAGCCACTCCGATCCAATATATGTATCATGGTCAAAAAGTTGTCATTAGGACTCATACACAAAAATATTTTATCTTCATGATTAAATATTTCTAAAATACAAAAAAAATGAAATATAATCAAATACAAGTACTCACCAATCCTGCCCCAAGCTCCATCGAGAGGGTTCGCCAGGTCTGGATCATGTTGGAAGTCTAATCCGGCATAAGGGTACTCCTCAATGGCTAGAAGCGGTTGGATCCACCAAGTGAGGTACTCATCATCAAATGTATTGGTGGTAGATCCACCTCCCAACCAATATAGTAATTTGGTGCATCAAGTCATCCTCGGTTCGCTCGGATCCGAGGTTGGTAGTGAGACCCTCGAGCTCATCATCTAAATCCTTTCAAAGAATAAGGAAACCAATATGCTTTTGTGCCCAAAGTTCTTGTTTTTTCCTATTTTGCTACCAGTTAGTTGACTCTTCATGTTCATAAGCAACCTAGTGCACCAATCAAACAGATTACCCCTCAAGCACTCTACTTCGTAATGCATAAAGCTCCTAGAATCCAAATGTAAAGTTGTCAATCCATCCACTCAAGTGATCATAGTCAAAATCACTTTCAAAGTAAAGTTAGTGATACCAGAAATGAGGATCTATGTTCCTTATTTATGTGTTCCTGCCACGTAGTATGTGTTCAGATACTCTTGGACTGTTAGGACACCTACCCACGAACCGTTCCTTTCATATTCACTAGAGCTCCTCGCCATGAAATCCCTATGAGGAATTATATATCATCTATAGTAAGCTCTAAGATCTCTCCTCTCATCACAAATACCCCTTGTTCCAGATCCCAGTACAAGATAAGTGTTTGAAGTAAACCCTTTTGTGCACTCATATTTGAAGTTCCAAAGAATTTCAATAATCTACATCGACGCAAGGCATTAATATTTAATGGATTGCCAACGGCATCATGATCTAATTCCTCATGCTCGTGCTCTCGCCAAATTAAATCCATCCCTGAAAAAACCATTTGTTTTAGTCAAAAAGCAACTTTTTATTTTTCCTATTGCATAATTCGTGGGAAAATATGCTATCAGTAGCGAATGATTCATGCTTAAATCAATAGACGGTCACAAATTTGTGGGTAATTCGCTACTCGACAATACATTGTCCGTGAATGCGCAGTACGGTTTTAGAACGAAGGAATAAAGTCATTTTTATGGCTAAAACAATAAAATAAACCATTAAAATGCAAGAAAAGAGAAGGGAAAAATACCTGGTGGTGACAGAATGCAATTTGGTGTCCCGGAGTGGCCACAATCAACACACAAAGAGAGCTCCAATGCTCTCTAAATGGTGAAAACTCAAATGAAATGCTTTTTACATATTTTTACATATAACTTATACAATATTTTAATTTTTGCCCGTTCTTTATAGTTTTTTTACCCTGTTTCTTTTACCAAGGTTATTATTAATCCTCTTTTTGCCTAGTATTGGTCATTTTGAATAGGTTAACTCGAATTAAGGTGTCAATTTTTCAATGGTGGTCCTTTTATATAGGTTTGTTCTCAAAAAATAACATATAAGTTAGGTCATGATCATCATTCACATTGTATTTTAGCCTTACCATATTTATAATTCTTAGGATCACACATCATGGTAATGTGATATTATCCCTCTGTCCTTAGTAAAATCATCATTTTCTATGATAGAGCCTACCTAACATGGGTCAATGTAGTTAGCACCTTTATGCCATTTTGGGAACCATGACGAGTTTTTCTCATAGGATTAGGAGCCTTCATAGTTTTGCCATGACTTTGAAAAGAAACTGGATGGATCTATTTCTCATATATTTATGGCCATTCCATATAAGGCTCCCAATTTTTTGTGTTTGAGTTGTAAATGCATTTGCATCTTCTATGCTTGTGCTTCTGAACTTGATGTTCGATTCCAAGCTTTCAGCTCTTTATAATCCCTAATTTACTATCTCATTATCGTTATGCATTGCATCATTTTTCCCTTGTAAGAGAAAACACACTTTGAGTGTTCTTATCTTGCTCATGTTTCCTTGCATTATGCATAGGTTTGTTCCTCGCTCTTGGAACTAGTTTCGGTTACCCTTGACACTTGTTTCCTCCCATGTACTATAGCATTATTTTATTATTTTTCAGGATTTCATCATATGAAAAAGACAAAAAAATCAATATTCTAATAAAAAAAGAGAGGGAAGGGAAAGATCTCCAATGTCTATTTAATAGTGGCAGCTAGTTGCGTCATCTTTGAACATAGCACTAGTTTTGATTCTATCAATAAAGTTGGGATTATAGTATTTGGATTTAGGATTAAACCTTGATCATAGAGTTAGGACTCCTCCAATTGGCTACTCTCCAATCATATGGAGAATTTGTCAATGTCTCATAAATTACATATTTACATAACTTGTTCCTTTGTGTCAAAATTTGCCCAAGTCACTTTTTCAGTCGTGCTCATTGTTCAAGGATATATCCTATGTTGATCATTCTGTAGTTGTGTTCACTTCATGTGTCGGCCTTTCCCTAGTGTTAGTTGTTCTTAATCATGTATCAGTGTACTCATTTTTTGGACTCATGCTTGTGTGGAAGGTCCCCATTCACTTCTCACAAGCGGGTTGTGCCTCATCGACTATGACTCATATGCGTTGAGGCATTAACCTAGAGTCATGGAACCTTGGCCCTGTTTACATTATTGACAGGTAACCTTGCAGTCAACAGAGACAATCCATCATTGTTCATTGATTGAGAGGTTTCCCTTGATGTTCCGTTGTCAAGAAATCTATTCACATTTACGGATTTGTGTTGTACCTTGTATTCCATTTTCATCATTGGTGGAAGTCATTGCCCTTGTCAACAGATTTCATTGTTGGTTGTTTCCGAGGGGGTATTTTTGTGCAATATTTACATCTGGTGCATGCAAGAGACGTACTTGGTGGTTCATTCTGCAGAACTTTGTCCTGGTCCTATCCCAAAACAAATCAATTCCTGATACTTCCTTGTGTTAGAATATGGGGGATGCCTTAATACCTCCCTCCCAGTAGATCTCTTCCCATCGAATTAAATTCATTTTTCTTTGGGAATGAGGTCTAGAGTTTCAGTAGTACCTTGGGGCTTGTAGTCATCAGTGGCAGGTTCCTTCGCTATTGGGTAGTGGGAATACATCAATGTCTCCTACTCGATAGATTCTACAGGTATTGGACTCCAAGACATCTATTCACACTTGTTATAATTTACTAGGTAACTTGGTGCCCATTATCATCATCGATGGGTTACCTCGCATTTGTTAACAATATACATCAATGATCGATAATCAAACAGTGTCCTCCATGTTCAATGTTGGTGTCCATTTTGTCACTATTTTTTATCACCAAATATACTCTGAGTGGTGTTATTTTCACTATTCTGATATAATAAATCACTTTTCTTGCCATTCAGAACGTCAATCAGACCCAGGTATAATCGTATTTACATATCACGTGAATCTTGGCTCAATATCATTATTTTCGTGGTTTATTAACGTTAATTTAATATTTTTCGACTCGCTTGGCAAATAGATTTCAGCTTACAGGTTATGGGTTTCAAACGGACCTCCGTTCAGACTTGTGTTCACGTTGCAAACGTTTAGCCGCATCCAGTCTGCCGTTCAACCCTTCGTTCAGCCCGTGGAATCGTCGGTTGGCATATTCCTCACCATTAAAGACAAAAACAGAAATATGAGTTATGTTAGCAATGTGGTGTTATGGTTGGTTATTCATCACTCTAGAAGATTCGCTTCCTTGCTCTCCCCAACTCGACAACACACCTCCTTCTCACGTCAGCACTCCAGAAGCTTCATCTTTCCCGTGTCGCTCAGCTGACAGCACGCACTCCTTCTCACGTTGACGTTCCAGAAGATCCTTGCTCTCCCACGCTCAGCCTACCAATGCATTATCTGCCCACGAGTAAAGGAAACTAACACACAGTTGTTCGTGTCAAAGGGAATCGGCGCCATGGAAGTAGGTGGACGACCTCTGCGCTGTCGTCAACCACCAAGCATCCGTTGTATAGACATTAAGACTTTTGTTTTCAGAGAGGTCGACTGTGTCGACCCTCTCTCCTATTGTAAACTTATAAATAGAGGTCGCCTTTGGAGAAACATCGATGAAAAATAGACGATATGTAGTACAATAGATATAGGCATTTACGCTATCAGTAATTCATAGAAACGTTGTATAGTTTTCTCAGTTAATGGAAGCTTCTGAATTTTACTGTTGATATTATACTGTTGGTGACTAAGTTGATTTAGTTCCAATCTCTGATTGCTGGGAAGGGCCCCCTCATCAACCGGAGGTTTTTATGTATAGTTTTGTATTTTCCTTTCTGCAAGTAAATAGTTCATTTTCCAGTACATGTAATTAATTGTGTTTTCTTGTATATGTCATTTCCTTATTTTTCTGTAATCTGTATTTTGTTGCTAACTTAATTTACTTTTCCAGAATTGATAATGGTCCAACCAAGCATAGTGTTTATAGTTTGCTTTCAGTCTTTTGCAATTAGATAGAATTTAGTTAGTTGATGTTTCAGGCTTAGTTCATAATTAGAATTAGTCCTGTTAGTTCCTTTCGTGTAGCTGTAGGTTAGCCTTATTCATATCTCAGTTTTGTTTTATTAGGCCATAGAAATAGTTTATTTCTTTAAACAATTATTAGAATAGGTTATCTCTTGCTATCTTAGCTTCTCAATAGTCTTCTCATTGACTTCTTTGCACTGTAGGACCATATGCATCAGCCAGCTGGTAGTTAAGATCATCCAAACTGCTTCTTCCCTTAGTTTAAATCATTTTCCTCCATCCGGACTGTCATTCAGACATCCATCCGGATCGTCATTCAAACTTTCATCCTTTCTACATTGTTTTATGCTTATTAAGAATTCAGTTTCTTAGGCTTTCCAACTGTAATGTTTCCTGCTTTTAATTAGCATTCTTAACTGTTATTGAGATCTTGTTTTACATTACAAAGAGTTTAATTGTGTTTTGTCATTAGTCTTAGTTTCCATTTCATCTCCCTTATCGTTGCTTTAACTGTCTTTTCCAAGTTATGTCTTTCATGTTTGATTTGCCAATAGGTTACTGTTCTAGAATCTATCAGTTTTATTCTTAGTATAATTTATTGTATGTTCTTAAGGTTTATTTTGGATTAGAGTTACTAATTTCATTCTCCAAGTTATCTTAATTTTGATAGTTTCTTTGTAAAGCATAGGATCAGTTTTCCCATTCATACAATTAATGAAGATGTTCATAAAATAGAGTTTGGTTCAAAAATAAATATCTTTATCAAGTTTTCTACTTGCTTCTATAATAAATATCTTTATCAAGATTTCTACTTGCTTCCAAATCAAATTCAGTCCGAGTAAATATCTTTATTATGTTTTCTACTTGCTTCTAGATTTCATTAGTTTCACATCATTTTGCTTATGGATAGAAGATAGATCATAATGTTTAAAAATAATTGTAATTGGTCTCTTTGTAGTTTACATCTCTTTGTAGAAATTAGATTAGATTTACTTCCATTTTGTTTTGTTGTTACATTTGAAAGTCATTACGATACATTCACCCCAGTTCCTATCACATTTGACGTACAACATCAAGGAGAATGGAATTAGATACTTTAGTGTAGTCTTGAAGTGTTAACTGAATGCATAAGTAGTTGTTGAATTCACTAACTAGTTTGTAGTTTTTGTTTTAAGTCAAGTAGTTTCCATTTTCATAAAAAGTAGTTTTTTTTTATCAGTATTTGTTCTTTTCCCATTATTTAATCATAGAGTAGAGTAGTATAGCTTGATACTATTCTGATCTGTTGGTTTAAATTAGGTTTAATTAGTTCCTTTGTTGCCTTTCTGAAGTTTGACTCGGTTTTTCATTTTGAAAGATCTTCCGATCTTTTCTTTATTAAATATTTCCAAGGTCTTCCGAGCTGAAACTTAGGCCCCATTCTACCTCAACATATACTGTGCCACAACTCTAAGATTACCAACCCTAGTCGATAATTAAATATTCTGTTGAATCCTTAGGACAGTAAATACACCTCAACATTCAACTTCAGATCATTATTCATATGAGTAGGATTCGTACCTTTAGGAGGTTTGTATGGAAGAACTTGGGCCAGCAGTAGCACCCTTACATTTTGTTATTGTCCCAGTTGCGCAAGACTACACCATATCTCATATGACACTGGTATCATTGGTAGAACCACTATTTAGTTCAAGTGTATATTGTTCTCCTGATGCATGATGAGACATAGATCCATTATATATTCATTCATGGCTATGATCTCTAGATTGACATAGATCCACCTTGTATCTATTGTGTGGCTATGATCATTTGATTGGCATGGATCGACTATGTTTCATCTTCATGGCCATGATCCACTTATATATCACATGGATCCACTATGTATCATCTTTGTGGCCATGATCCACTTATATATCACATGCATCCACTGTTTATTTCTCCATGGCCATGATTGTTACATCATTTACATATATGTCATGGATCCATAGTGTATACTTTTGGCGGCCATGTTCTATCATCTCGAGCATGGAAATATCTATCCCAAAGAAAAGATTGTCTGACATACTTTTTCTGTTTCAGGTACCTTGTTGGGGCTGGGACTCTTGGAATCTTCGTACATGTTTTCTCCACATCCTATTCCCCTAGTTATTATAATGTATTCCATACATAATGTTCCCTTCTAACCTCCATTAGGGGGCATTTGTTATAGCTCAAATCAACACTTCTCCATTCATGATAACGGTCTAAAAGACAACACTTCAAGTATCATTGTTTGTTCACACAAAAGGACATTTATGGAAGGAAGAGCCTTGATTTGACCTTTATTGATATGGCCTTGAACATTCAAACAAACCTCATTTATTCCCAAGCATCCTGAAGTGTTGTAATCCTATAAAAGATCTCATATGCAACCAATGATCATGTAGGATGCGAATCATTTGCTCCCTGTCTTTGATCTACCAGTGAATTCAAGAAAAAGTTGCATTCACTTGTTGCATATACTTTGCCAGCGAACCATTCGCTTGTTGCTCTTATTTTAGGTGCAAATGCCCTCGAAAATTATGAAAATATATAAAATTTCAGAAAATGAGGGAGTTAGCATGGTTTTGTGAACCACCTGCTCGATTACAACTTCCCCCAATTTCACGGTAACTATCCTCACTAACTATAAAAAGAAGTGAGATAGACCAAATGAGGGAGATTTTTCATTGTATTGTTATGATGGAGGAATTACTTGCCATACATTATCCTTCCCTTTATATCTTGGAGTCTTATCATTGATCTTTATTTGTGTATGTTGAAGCTATTGCCTTCAAGTAGTTTCTACATTCATGCATGTAGAGATTTGGAGTGGAACTTATGGAGAACTTGAGCATGAGAGACCTAGAGTTTCAACTTCAACAAGGTGCCTAGCAAAACATGGTATGATTTGTACCTTTTCTACTATTCAATGAAGTTTGGACGTCTTTCCCTTCCCTATTTACTGTGTTAATTATTGTATTGGATTTGGATCATGTTTTAATGTGAATTGAATTAACTAGGTTCGTGTCTATGTTATATTTTGATTTCAATAATCTCTTTTTATAGCCAAGTTTGTTTGACAACAAAACATGTATGCAGGTCTTACTTTTTTCAAAGCAAAGTTCCTTAAATAGATTTTCACCGAAGCCCAATGTTATGGAGCTACTAAAGATATGAAATTTTAGTATACATGTCCAAGTTACAGTATACTGTAAGATGCATTGGTCATAAAAATTTAGGACGAAACTACACAATTAAACTTGAAAAATAGATATAGACAATGGTTAGTATCATCATAGGAGACGATCGAAGCATTTAATCCAGTATGGCCTTTTCTATAAATTGTGAAGATAAGATACAAGTATTATTGTAAAGGTTATAAGAACAGTATTTGCATTTCCATTTATTCTTTGAAGGATGTTGTATATTGTTTCCAACTTAGCTACTAAAGTTTTGATGCATTACAGGGCAAAATATGAGCAGAACAATGAAGATGTGAGCAAATACTGGTGATGATGCACTAGGGCAAAAGATGATCATTGTGGTTACTGATCTTAATGAGAGCTAGAAAGCAATGGGAACATGTTATCTTTTGGGATTTCTCTTTGAATTCTTTTCTCTTTTTGAATCCATCAAACCTGTTTGGGTAGCATATTATACTATTCAGAAGGTAATTACTATTTAATACCTTCCCTTCCAACTATTCGGGGAAAGCTTAATCCATTCAACCAAAAATACATGTATTACTTTATTGATTGGTAATTCGCAAAGAAGATATATTACCACATTTGGAGTATTTTCCTCTACATCCGTTATCCAAAATCCTTACTTCTTTTTGGGACATAAAATGACAAGATTGTTGGAGGAAGACTGAAATGTTTTGGGGGAAGAATGGAAATATTGGCCAGGTGACTTACTTCTCTTGAGGAACATTCTTTAGAAGGTGAGTGGTGGTTCAGTAGACTGTGGAAGTGAAATTTCCTTTGAACTTAAATCTTTTGGTTGGCTTTAGTTAGAGAATTGTATTTTTACCTAGGACAATCTACTGAGAAGGGGTTGGTCTAGATCAAATTGTTGCATTGTCTGTAAGTCTAAAGGAGAACCAGCTCAACATTTGTTTGTACACTGTACTTTCTGCATTAATGTTTGGATTGAGATTAGAGGGTCTTCAAATTTTCACATCTTGGGGATTCATGGAATTAGATGTAAATTTACAAAACTGGGTAAAAATGAACTTCAAACATTCTGAACTTCCTTTGTATATATGTTGGGGAATCTAGTGTGCTAGGAATGCTTCAATTTTTTAAAATAAATCACCTTCTATGGCCACTACATGAAAAATTTTGAGTTTGTATCAAGAATGGTACAAAGAGCTAAAACAAAGGAAACAAAGATTACTTACTTTTCTTGTATTATCTGAAGATAAAGCATTAGTATATTTTGATGGTGCATCTATTCGGGGGAGATGTGGTGGTGGGATGTATTTGAAACTAAATTTAAGTCATGCTTATAAAATTTGGATGGAGTGTGGAACTGGATCCAATACAAGAGCATAATTAATTGTACTCTGGGGCTTAATTCATTTTTCTTCTTTGATTGGTATTACTTCCTTGCATGTCCTTGGTGACTCGAAGGTAATAGTGAATTGGGCAACTGGTATCTCAAGACTACATGTTACTTCCTTGGATCATTGGTGTTAAAGGATTATTGCTATGATTGCAAGCTTCAATATGATCTCTATTCAGCATATATATAGGGAGCTTAATCATGTTGCTAATTGTCTTTCCAAAAAGGAAATAGGTGGTGTTGAAGGTCTTTTATTGTTTCAAGAGTTCAAGGATGACTGTAATATGTCTTATTCTTTCTTACTGTTTAACATTTTTGTCAGTTGGACTTCGCTATTAGCTCAGTCAAGTTTGCTTATGTTTAGATGATGAAGGTTTATTACTGTCAGTTTTTAGATACAGTATGGTTTTCCAATTTTGGCAGGATAGAAAATGCTTTTTTCCCTTGCAAAAAGATGTAACAGTTATTATTTGATTCAATAGAATATCAAGAAGCATATTTTCCACTGTGAAAAAAAAATAGTCATATCAATAAATAATTGATGTCTTAAAAACATTAAAATATAAATATATATAATTGGTCACATCAAAATCAAAACATCACATGAAAAGTTACAACATTTTTAATAAAAAACAATGATGTGTGAAGGTTGCCAAGTGATATCTTTAAAAAGATCATATTAAATGTTTTAATTTTAATTTTAATTTTAATTTTAATTTTTATATTTTAAAAATAAAACTACCTGATATTTATGTCCCATCTATAACTTCTTTAACCAATTAAAAAATACAATGAACAATATTTAAAAATTTGGAAATTCATTTTTTTCAAAAAAACTCAATGAATAAATCATTTTTTATGAATATTAAAAAAAATTATAAAAATGTATAACATAAAAATAAATTGATGCAAAATCAAAATATTTCTTCTTACATTATTTTTTAAAAACAAAGAAAAATATTGATTACAATCCATTGTATTTTGACCTAGGACAATCTACTGAGAAGGGGTTGGTCTGGAACAAATGGTTGCATTCTCTGTAATTCTAAAGGAGAACCAACTCAACATTTGTTTGTACACTGTACTTTCTGCATTAATGTTTGGATTGAGAGATTAAAGGGTCTTCAAATTTTCACATCTTGGGGATTCATGGAATTAGATGTAAATTTACAAAACTGGGTAAAAATGAACTTCAAACATTCTGAACTTCCTTTGTATATATGTTGGGGAATCTAGTGTGCTAGGAATGCTGCAATTTTTTAAAATAAATCACCTTCTATGGCCACTACATGAAAAATTATGAGTTTGTATCAAGAATGGTACAAAGAGCCAAAACCAAGGAAACAAAGATTACTTACTTTTCTTGTATTATCTGAAGATAAAGCATTGGGATATTTTGATGGTGCATCTATTCAGGGGAGATGTGGTGGTGGGATGTATTTGAAACTAAATTTAAATTGTGCCTATAAAATTTGGATGGAGTGTGGAACTGGATCCAATACAAGAGCATAATTAATTGCACTCTATGGCTTAATTCATTTTTCTTCTTTGATTAGTATTACTTCCTTGCATGTCCTTGGTGACTCGAACAAGAGCATAATTAATTGCACTATGGGGCTTAATTCATTTTTCTTCTTTGATTGGTATTACTTCCTTGCATGTCCTTGGTGACTCGAAGGTAATAGTGAATTGGGCAACTGGTATCTCAAGACTACATGTTACTTCCTTTGATCATTGGTGTCAAAGGATTATTGCTATGATTGCAAGCTTCAATATGATCTCTATTCATTATATATATAGGGAGCTTAATCATGTTGCTAATTGTCTTTCCAAAAAGGAAATAGGTGGTGCTGAAGGTCTTTTATTTTTTCAAAAGTTCAAGGATGAGATCCTTGTTTCAAATGGGTCTATGCAAGTTTACTAGTGTTTTTGCAATTTATGGATGACTGTAATATGTCTTATTCTTTCTTACTGTTTAATATTTTTGTCAGTTGGACTTCGCTATTAGCTCAGTCAAGTTTGCTTATGTTTAGATGTTGAAGGTTTATTACTGTCAGTTTTTAGATACAATATGGTTTTCCAATTTTGGCAAGATGGAAAATGTTTTTTTCCTTGCAAAAAGATGTAACAACTATTATTTGATTCAATAGAATATCAAGAAGCATATTTTCCATTGTGAAAAAAAAAATAGTCACATCAATAAATAATTGATGTCTTAAAACCATTAAAATATAAATATATATAATTGGTCACATCAAAATCAAAACATCACATGAAAAGTTACAACATTTTTAATGAAAAACAAAGACGTGTGAAGGTTGCCAAGCGATATCTTTAAAAAAATCATATTAAATGTTTTAATTTTAAGTTTTATATCTTAAAAATAAAACCACTTATGTCCCCTCTATAACTTCTTTAACCAATTAAAAAATACAACGAACAATATTTGAAAATTTGAAAATTCATTATTTTTCCAAAAAACCTCGATGAATAATTTTTTTTTATAAAGATTAAAAAACTTTATAAAAATGTATAACATAAAAATAAATTAATGCAAAATCAAAATATTTCTCCTTATTCTTTCCTTCTAAAGAACTCATGAATAGGTTAATATTTTTTTTTCACAAAAAAAACTATACTTTATTATTAAGTATAAAGGTACAGTAACTGATAAGTTCAGTGATCAGTCAGCCAAATGTGCACATAGAAACCAGACCATTCCAGGTCATCAGGAAGTACCCAAACCATAACCAAAAAGTCCATAGATCAGTCAACCAGATGAAACACAGAGGAACAAGTCCATTCCAGGACATCCCTGCAGGTATCCAGTCCACAGCAGAAAAAGAAAAGACGAGATGTACCAATCCCCCAGTGAGTCCAAACAGTTATTGGGAACCAAAAAATAGTGCCAAAGAATACACGAAAGTAGAAAAAAAAACTAAACACCCGGTCAAAAGTAAAGCCATGACAAAAACGAAGAATCATACAGTAAAAGGGTTCCAGAACCCAGAAGTAGGAGGCAAGGACCCCTCCCTAATCTCATAGTAAATGCACCCAGCCACGGCCACCAGTCCACGGCAAGAGAGTGAATTAGCCACCGTATTGTGTTCCCGAAAAATATGGATAATGGAATATGGCGAATGAAGGTTGAGAAGATACAACGTATTGTCCAGCCAATGAAATAAAGCTAAAGCATTTATAGCCGCAACATTGTTTGCCCAATTCACTATAATCATCGAATCCCAAACATTGCAACGTGACCTTTTCAAATTACAAAAGATAAAAAGGTCACAAAAATTCTTGATATCTAACGGAATAGTAAAGGCTCCTCATACTTTTATATTTAACCAGTGTTTGTTTCATTCGAGTGAGACTATTTGAGAATTTTCATTAAAGTTATTTAATTGACTTTCCATAACTATCCTTTGTTTCATTACATTTTGGTCAAAAGCAAATTCTCTGTACAACTTTATTTTGTCCCCGCAGGGGACTATATATGTTTCGGTGAGTCCTATTAACATGCCAGTACATGGTAGAAATTTTGTTTTCCCCTAAGTTTATGTTAAGGTCATATTTTTCCATATTAAATATAATTTGAAAAAAAACATTTATTTCGTTACTCATTGGCTGTTAATAGCTTACGTCCGCCTCGGTCTTTGGTGCCCAAGCCTTGGCAGTGGCTCAACGTCAGCAAGGTCAACGGAGTTTGCAGGGTGTATGGGCAGTCAGCCCTCGTGCAGAGTGGAATTATAGTGGAATTAATTGTATTTTAAATAAGATGGGACGTGCCCATGTTCAGGCTGGCCAGCGTTTGTTGTACTGTTGTCAGCAGGCTTATGGCGAGCAGGCAGAGATGGAATTTGACGGGCACAGACACATACAGGGTTGTGTTTATGGTCACAGTCATGATCATCTCCATGACAACGCCGGGAAGCCTCCAAGTGTGTGTTTTTGTCTGTATAAGCATATAACAGAACTAAAACCAGGCGATATTTAAGATAATGTTATCGCCATATGGGGGTTCCTTTCCTTGCATGGTCCAGTTTCATACCAGAAAAATCCTCTGAGCTGAGCTTGAACGTTTTCAGCAATCAATGGTTGTGCCCTCAAAGGACAGTACTCGAGGATTGTCCACTGTAAACAGAAAGCAGATCCTGATTATTACTCACCCTATTAAATTGAAAACTACAATATACCAAAGCATGATACCTGTCTTAGTCTAAGCCACAGCTGGGGAAGCGTGATCGAATGAAGTGTTGTGACCTCTGGTTTTGATAACGTTGATGTCTACCAAGTGGGGGATGATGGCATTGTATTGTGCGTGTAGCTGGCACTTGTTGAACCAGAAGGGTTAGACTCGGCTTCTAGTCTGTATCAGAAGTTCAACACCAACTGAAGATTGACACTTAATAACGGAACAGTAATACGATTAGTTTATAATTGTAATCCATAAATAATTGGATCAATTCGGTTAAGTTCATATTGTGTCATAAAAATGTTTGGCGAATCCGAAGAAACTGGTACCGTGTAAATAAAATTTAGTTTTAGTAAGGATGTTTATTTGAAATAACAATTGATATATTGATTGCCTATTTCCATAATAGAGTATACTAGATTTTTGTGCAAACTCAGAATCGATGTTTGTGCTACATCTAGACACTGCAACAAACTATATCAAGATGGAGAATTAAACGAGTTGATATGAGACTGGTGTCTGCATGAATGAGAAAGCAGATACAGGCAAGACCGAAACATGAAGTAGATAAGGACTTTACAATATATTTCAAGAGAGGAGCCAACAATTGTAAAACCAAGTCTAGAAAATGTAAAAAGCACCATGTAAGATACTGGCAACAGACAGAGGGAAGATCAACATAAAAAACCATGCCAGGTGCGAACTATGCCCTATATTTACACTTATTAGATCACATACACTTTAAATTGTGTCATATTTCACCTTTTTTAGGTGGAAAAATGAATACTTTTGAAGTGATCATTATCCTATTTTTTTTCTACGATTTGTCGTAAGGGGGGAGAAGGCATTATTTCAACCTCCTCTTTTTTTTATAATGAAAATGAAAAGTTTAATGGAGAAATTCATGTTATGTAATTTTAATTATAATAAAAGTTCACATACAATGAGAATGCTAGCAAGACATACAATTGCACTTCTATTTGGATTCTTTACTTGCAACCTTTACCATGGATGAAACAAATCAGCCATGCCACATAAAAGCTAGATGATGATTAAAGCAGGAAACTTAATCAATTTTTACTCTCTTGGCATTTCTCAATCAGTTAGGCATTTTGAAAGCAATATTATTGAAAACATACATGGTAAAATTAGTCGAAAGCAATATTATTGAAAACATACATGGTAAAATTACATTGAAAACATACATACAAAAAACTATTTATATTTATGCTTGACATATATTGTCAACTAATAGAGCTCATAAAACAAAGGATCAAAATATAAATGTTCTTTATAGAGTGATATATCACTATAAATAAGCTCATATATCTCTATTACATAACAAAAAGATCTTTATCACTATAAATAAGCTCATATATCTCTATTACATAACACAGAGATGCATAATTAAAATCAAATGATCAATATACAGGTTCTACTTACTCACATTCTTAAGTATTGTAACTCCAAAATACATAATGGTAAAATCTAAAATGTTACACTGTATTTATCTTTAAAAATCCAATTCTATGATAGTTAACATAATTAACAAAGTTGTCTGAATATTTATCCCTCAAACCACATCTCCTCACTAAGAGGAACTTCACAAATTCTAAGCTAACAATCATAGAAAATGCAATAATCCAAGTGACATCTTTCAAATTTCTATACTTTTACTCATTTAAGGGCGTTCCGCTCCACTAAATTATATTATAGGTGAATAATTCAATATTAATAAATATTTTAATTATTAAGTTTATTTTTATAAATGTGTGTTCAGTTTGATGATGGTTCTTTACATCATTCAATGGTTAACAAAATTATATTTTAAAAATTAAATTATTATTATAAATATCACATCAACCTCATAAAAAATTTAAAACATTAACACCATATAAAATTAATTTGATTTCAATTTAATCCAATATAACATAGTATAAATATTCCAAAAATAACATGTATTTGGGAAGTGTAAATTGTATGTTTTAACAAAATTATGGTTTAAAAATTGATTTAAAAGAAGCAAAATTCACATAATATATCAAATTGTGATCAAATTTTAAATGTCATCATCTTATTCATTGCAAGAAACTTGAGGTTCAATGGCTAAGTAGTTTTGTGGCAAAATAATTTTTTTCCCTACTACAATTTTGTGGCAAGAGTATCATTTTTCTTCTATCTTATAGCAACGGCTATTATTGCTATTAGCAACTGCGGGGACATTTCCACCTCATGGCTCTTGTTAATGAAAATATTTATTCATTTGAAATATAATATGTCATATTTTGTATTAAATTAGGTTTCTTAAAAGAATAGGAGTACATCCATATTAATTTCATTCAAAAATGACATACATTAATTAAACATACAATACAAAATCGCAACATCAATATCATATTATTTCTATCATTAAGAATTTGAAGGAAATCACGATATTATTGTCCATATCGTGACCAAATCTACATAAGTACACGTAATATCATCAATGACCAAAATATAATAGAAATTTGTATTTTGCATCAAAATTAAACATAGGCACACAACAAAGACATAATCTAAACTTGCTATAAATTGATCCTTTTCAAGTTGCTCAAAATAACTAGAAGGTAAATCGATATTTTTGGCTTGAAATCTAGAAAGAATTATTTAGATTGATAGAAATGAATACATCATATGTTAACATTACATAATATGGTTGCAGCAGGGCTAATTGAGGTTGTTGAACTCATTTCTACATTAAAAACATTAACTTCATCAACTCAAAACTAAAATTCTTGGCAAAGATTGCCTTGTTCATCTCCAATGAAGATAAATAAAAAAAGGTAAAAAATATAGAATGCTTTGCCTACTTCCAAAATAAATCATGCTGCTAATGTTCTAATCATTTAAAACACAGCCTAATGTCGGCAACAATTGCCAAAATTATAGGAGATGTCTAAAAATTCGACGATTTGGGTCGGACGACCAATTTTTTCCAAGAATCCAGTGTTTTTTATTTTGCAAAATTGGAATTCTATTATGTTTTAATCGCGATTGTGATCATAAAAATGGATTTAGCATTCTTTGAAACCCCTAGGGCACCCAAAATTCCAGAAGTTGACAGCTGTAACCTGGATTTTGAAAAATTCCAACCGATTTTTTCAAAATTGTGTCGGAAAAATCCACCTATTCCAACCCAAATCGTCGAATTTTTAGACTATGCGAAAATTATATATAAAGGTGCATTTACAAAAGATAATCACGTATGCAATTCAAAGTCAAATCATTAATATTTACAACTTGCATTCCCTCCTCGTAAAACACCAAATAAGAGAGTGGATCCTTGCTCGTTTGTAGCCTAACTTGTACATGAGTTTATGTTTCTAATTTCACGAGTTTACATGTGAGTAAAAGGGAGGTGAGGAAAGCGTCCATAATGTGAGGAGGAAAGTTTTCAAGAGCAATTATAACGGCCTGAGAATTAAGAGGGAACGTAGCGAACTCAAGATGTAACACATCAAATGAGCAACTACCTTTGTGTCCCTCTCAGAATAAATGACTTCATCAAATGCATGATCATCGCAACAACTTCATGAATATGATCAACAAAATCTCATAAAACATTGCTCTTAAATGTTGACATTTTTACGAGTTACAACAAGGACAACACACCAATCTTAACGAGGCAAGTTCTTAACATTAAGAATATCGTGAACAATTTCAATCATGAAAATATCATGTTGATTCATGGGAGGAAAACCAATTACATTGGAGCACTAATAACAACACTAGCAAGCGGATCAACCCGGATCGAGTGTCCACTAGTTATATGCACGAGAAGACAAGGCCTGACCTTGCCGAGGGGATATTTGGCAAGCCAAATGTCGACCCTATGGAAGAGTTCCTCGCCACTTGACATTAGAATGATTAAACCACCCAGTTGCAGGATCTCTCACTAGTACAAGCATTTGAGGTTCACACGTGGGTTCAGTCTAATCCGACGGAGCCTTGCAAAGATAATCATGCCAAAATCTTGTATCTATGGGGAGATTAACAATCACCATCATTTGGATGTTAGGAATATCAATGCAGAGTTAATGGGGATGATAATGGAGAACAAGGGATTCAACACAACCACGACACAAGCAACAATGGCATAAGCAAATATTAATCGGGATGAGTTAGCTCTCCACCTTGGCATTACAATGATTAAACCACCCAGCTATAGGATCTCTTGCTAGTACAAGCATTTGAGGTCCACGCATGGTTTCAGTCCGGTCTAATGAAGGCTACAGAGGTAATCATGACAGAAGCTTGTAGCTATGAGGATATTAGCAATTGCCATCATTAGGCCGATAGGAACATCAATGCAACATTAATGGGGATGATAATGGAGAACGAGGGCTTCGGCTCAAACACAACACAAGCAACCGAGATGCAAGCAAATATTAATCAGGTTGGTCCCGATTTATTAAAATATGAAGATTTCATGTTCAATTTCAAGTATAAATGTTTCATGGCTCTGTAAAGGATTAGTTAGCTCTTTGGCTCCGCCTCTATTCAAACTCTTTTCCATTATCCCCCCTTTTATTTTTAAGCCATACGCATTGGGTAATGCAACAATCATCTCATTGATGCAATCCTCAGTCTCCCTCCTTTTCGGATTTCAGGCCCGAACCTCCATCTTATGACTTTGTGTCTAAAACCCCCTTTCAACTCGCCTCCCCTACTATGAATATGGCCAGAGACCCTCAAACCCGAGACCCCACAAAGGCAAAGGTCCAACTAGAGATCTTTGGGTCCAAAATGAAATTGTTGAATTAAAAACCTCCTATTTTCGCCTGACTCGTGCCTACATTCAAAGATAACTAGAAGAGAATGAAGAATGGCTCAAAATTGAGCGTCTATGTACTCAAGACATTGAGATACACGAAAATATGGGTGCCTTTGTCCCAGATATTGGGACTACTAGAGCCCAAGAGATGAAAATATTTATTACTATTGCCTTATATTGGAAGATTAAAACCTTGCTAGGCAAGGTTCTGCTATACACAAAAGAGGAATGCAAAGAATTAGTCTTACCGATGGAGGAATTTATAGAGAAACAATAAAATCCAGGCCCATAACATAAGGATAAAGGTAAATTTGAGTGTCATCTACAAGGCACCTATAGGGATGGATTTTTCCCCTAGGGAACCTTCAAGTACCAATGAAAAGAAGACTCCATCCAACCACCCTCCAGAAGACGATGTTGCAGACAAAAGCTATGTTCTTCCAGTGTATTTTTTCTGATTATAGTGGATATGGTTAGAACATAGAAACTTTCTATAGGCTTAATTGCAATATTGTTTATAAACTTAATTCAGTAGATAGAATTGAAAGTGCCAAAATTTTGTTTAACATGTGGTATGGGTTTACTTTGGGCCGACCACAAACTCGATATTATGATTGTTTGTAAATATTTTTTTGATTACTAATGTTTGTAAGTATTAACTAGCATAGAAAAAAACACTAGCAAGTGGATCATCTTGTGGGAGATGGGGAATGCCATATGCATCTTTTAGAGGATGATCATGGGAGAAAGATCAATTTCATTGTAGCACAAAGAACAACACTAGCAAGTGAATCAACTTGTGGAAGAGGGGGGCAACATATGTATATCTTGGAGGAGGAGAAGCAAGGTTAGAATCAAAACATGAACCACTGAGATGATCGCCCCAACCATGTGTTAATTTTGTATCTTAATCTGGAATTATAGTAGTACTTGAAATCAATGAATAATCAAAACCATAAGCATTCACATGAGACATAGTATTTACCCTGGGGAACTCCTCTAGTACTTGAGGGAGAAAACCCCAGCTAAATATTCCTTAGAATATTGATCGATAGCAGAGAATGTATTTACAATGAGCATATTACATCAAGCACCCCTGGTGCATTATCATAGAGAAATACCAAGCACCCTTGGTGAAATCATAGAGCAAGAGAGAAGATGGAAGAATAGAACTCATAATAATATCCTGCACAAAACCAATTTGTTGATTTTGGTCACATGCACAAAGAAAGAAAATTTCCTTCAAGAGAGAAGAGAATTCACTCTCACATTGAATCCATCAATCCCAGATACCATATATATACCATACTTCTCATGCTTTGGCTTCTATTTTTATCTTCTGACTTCGGGATGAAATCGCCCTTCATCCAAATGCTAGGTCACTTAGTTAGGTGGCTAACTCAAGTGTCGTCATGCAAGTGTTGTAACTTAAGTGTCATAACTCAAGTGATGTCTTTTAGTTCAACTTAAGTGGTGTCTTTTAGTTTAACTCAAGTGTTGACATGCAAAACACTTTCGTTAACTATATCTTCTTTATTAACACTTAGTTAACTCTTTTAACTGGAGTCCTTCTTGATAACATCACTGAAGTGAACAATTTGAATTCTCCTTTAATTAACTGAAGTCTTTCTTGTTAACATCACTAAATTTTAACAATTCGAGTTCTCTCATATTTAACTGAAGTCTTTATCATTACTGAAGTGAGCAAATAAAGTTCTCTCTTATCTTACAATATCTTATCTTTATCTCTCGCCTTATCTGCATGGTCCACATGTGCCAACTTTAATTTATCTACCATATCAAATATACTAAGGAGATTTTTCCAATGATGTGATCATCTTGTTCTACTATCGTTCCAAGTGGTCATATGCTAAATTAATTCACTCTAGAGGTTGCCAGTATCTAAAGGAGACTTAATATCTCAACCATGGTTAGTAGTAAATCACACAACATTCATGCTTCAAAATGCAAAGCATTACCTCAACACATGAGGCACCACCCCAACACATGAGGATTTGTCTTGACACACAAGGCCTTAGTCTTGACAAACAAGACTGTACAACACCATCACTTTGACACACAAAGCACTTACCTCAACACATGAGGCTTATTCATTCTTGAGTCCAACTCAAGATTCTTCTCCAAGTTTCTTGAGTCCAACTCAGGATCCTATAAGGCACTACCTCAACACACAAGGCTCAATCTTGACACATAAGATTGACTTGGATAACGACTCATGATGTTGTAACTTTAACACCAAGTTACCAAGGAGGAGAAGGAGGTAAAACATCATTCCAAAATCATAATGTATAGGAGGTGGAGGAGAGTTGAATTCCCAAGCATAATTTGCATTCTAATATGGAATATTTCATGTAATTTTAAGAAAATTTATCCAAAATGGATCTATATAGGTACCATACGAATACATTGATGTTTTAGATGGGGGTTATTAGAATTTGGGATATCTTAGAGATGGTGTTTAATTTGTCAAATCCAGGTCATCAAATTTTGAAGCAATTTTGAGGTCCTAAATAGTGTTTTTTGGCCATAAAATAGCTTAGGGTTATGGTAGGAATACCTAAGCCTTTACAACATTTATTCTTCTCATTGAGACCTTTCGAACAAGCTATGGTGTACATAAAATGTAATTTGTATGAGAAATTTTGGTCATCAACAAGGTAACGATCCATACATTTCCCACATGTCCAAGTAGCGACCATGTCATCTCACCATAATTTGAATATGAGGAGTTACTAACATGGGGGAATCCACTACAGACTCCTAGAAGCATTATGGAGGTTACAAGAGGATTTCAAAACCCTAAACCTAACCCTAACACTAATTCTAGCTATCAAAACCTAGTAGAAGGAGGGGAGACTTGGGTTCACTTTTTATTAGCCATTGATTCTTCCATGGTATGAGCAAGAGTGTGGAAGAGGTTCTAATAAAGAAGAGAGACATAAACATATTTTAGAGGACTATAGAAGGCCATAACATCTAATAGCTTCACATTGAGCTTGGAAAAGTTATATATTGTGTATTGTGATCTCGATAGTATACGAAGATAGAAGGCACTATCCTTCATTTAATGTTGGTTTTCTTGAATGGATTTCCAAGGTAAATATTTATGTTCCAATTTGTGTGTCTTTATATTGTAGTTTATTCATATGCCACAGTATTTAAAGAATCCAAATGATTAAAAAAAACTGCTAAATTATTAAGAAATATACAAAGATAGTTGCATAGTCCAACATAGGCTCAATGTAGTTATTTTAAGTTTACATATGTTTTGGTGAGTCAACCATTGGAATATCCAAGGTAGTTTATAGATCATATTGGTATCAAAGTGGTTTTATTTGGAAATTTGGTGGTTTTAGGTGTAGTATGTGCTTACTTGAATCAAGAAATCAAAATCTATGGGAGGGTTGTACCGCATTGATCCTGAAATCAACACACAAGGGGTTAAATAATAGTTACAACCCATAGAAGTGGACAAAGAGCACTAGGAAAGACCCATCCATGAAGACAAAAGGAGATCGTGAAGTTGGAATTTCAAGTAACTAATATTTCCAATAGCATGATTGTACTCATGGACACTCTCGAGTAGAGTATCAACCCCTTTTCAAAGAAGCTCAAATCTCAAGAGAAATTAGAAAATGCGAGGAATGAAACGAAGAGAAGGAAGAGATAAAGCCCTCAAAATGTGACTCTAATAACTAGTATTCTCAACACCTATTTAGAATCGAAACAAAGTTGAAATCAAGCCCTATGCAGGTGAGGTTGATGCATTTAAATTGAATCATTGGTTACAATAATAAGAATTCTATTATAGTGTGTGTAATGTATGTGAGGAGTATAAAATAGGTTTTGTTATACTAAAGCTAGAAGTCCATACATAGATTTGGTGGGAGATCCAAACTGAGGCCTTTAGGTTAGGAGGAAACTCACCAATAACTAAGTGGGAGATATTCAAAGACCTTATCAAGTCCCATTTTTACCACATCGGGTATGAAGATGACAAAAATATTCAGTGGCACTATTATTAGTAGAGGTGAGGAAATATCATATAGGAGTAGACTACATAGTTCTAGAAGCGAGGTTCCATCTAATCGTGAATAAATCCTCAAGACCTAGATGTGGTCATCAAGTACCAGGGGGGTCTTCATCACATAAGAAGTAAATTAGTTGTGCTATTTAAGCCTAGGACCATAGATGAATTTTGTGTACAGACCCAACACCTTGAATATGACAAGAAGAAAGGGAAACCGAATTATTCGAAGTAGGCATACCCACCTAGAGCTTCCAATAAGGGCGAGAAAAAAAGAAGGTAAAAGGGAAATATAAGAAGTTTGTTTCCATTGCACATGTGTGCAAGGACCCTAATAACCATTGCAATGTTTATGGTCACAGAAAAGAAAAACATAACAAACTACATCTCGAGTGGAATCTTGAGTCAGAAGAAGGATAATTCCAAGAAGAAGGATCTTCTAATTGAAGTGTGAAAGGAGATAGAAAGCAACTTAAATATGGATGAAAGGATTGCCCACACAATAGTGTAGAAGGAGGTGAATTTCAACAACCTCAATCCCAAAGAGGAGAAGGAAATGACCAAGTTGTTCTACATTGATATTTAGATAAAGCAGAACAATGTAGATGCTTTGTTTGATTCTAGTTCATAGGTGAATCTCATTGCAGAGAACGTTGTACGTAAAATTGATTTAGAGATGCACAATCACCGAGGATCCATGCACTTTGGGTTGGGTGAATAAGGATGTATAGTTAAAAGTTACCAAATAAAGTAAGCTTGGATGTGCTAACAGTGCAAATTTTATTGATGAAATAGAAGACAATGTAGTGCCCCTTAATGTCTATAATGTAGTATTTGGTATCCCCTATGTGTATACTAGGCATGATATCTTCATGAGAAGGGCCAACCAATATTGTCCAGTCAAGGGTGGTAAATCATTTATCCTTGATGCACACAAGGTGAAGTCTAAGATCTCTCTAGTGAGTTCACACCAAGCTAAGAGATTGATCAACTCAACTGAGAAGTATGTACTTTTTTTATTGAGACATAACCAGAAGGACACCAACTCCACAGGTGTGAGGACATCCTTTTATAAAGGATGTATAAAAGAATAGAAGTTTCAATTGGAAGAGTTGTTACAGGCATACAAAGAAGTGTTCCAAGATCCAAAAGGAATGCCAAAAAAAGGGGAGTAGAGCATGAGATACAATTACCATCAAACTTTCCTTACCAAATATAAGGATTTACATACAATCCCTATTAGCGTTAGATGAAGTGAAGAAGCAGTTGTAGCAATTGTTGGAGCACAGAAACATAATCGCAAGTACATAACCATGTGGTTCCATGGTCATATTGGTTCCAAAGAAGAATGGCACTTGGAGAATGTGTTTCAACTATATACCTATAAACAATATCACTCTCAACAATCAATACCCTTTACCCTAGATTAATGACTTGTTAGATAAATTGCACCATGCAAAGCACTTCACCAAGATGGATTTAAAATCTAGATATCATCAAGACCAGATCGAGGAACAAGACACTTGGAAGGCTTCCTTTAAGACAAAAGCAGGTTCTTTACGAGTGCTTAGTAATGGCTTTTGTTTGAGTAATACACCAACTATTTTTATGCATTTAACGAATGATGTGTTGTGTCCATTCCTATATTCATTTTTCATAGTCTATTTAGATGAAATTTTGATATTTAGTTCTACTTGGGAGGAGAATATGTTACATATGAAGGTGTTAGAAACATTGAAGAAACATAAGCCGTTAGCAAACATTAAGAAGTGTGATTTTTCTAAGCAATATTTGGTGTACTTGTCTTCTTGGGATATTTGATTGGTGGAAGTGAGTTAAAGATTGATCCTACAAAGATATAGGCCATTTCAAATGCCCCACTCCTACTAATGTCGCATAAGTTAGGGTTTCTATGGGAGTTTCCCAATATTTAAGAAATCTCATAACATCCTTTTTAGCTACGACAACACCATTTCATGCTATACCAACTAGTTGTAAGAGTTTTTGGTGGGGTAAGAACCATTGGACATCCTTTGAAGATTGAATAAGAAGGTTATTCAATCCCCTAGTCCTAGCACTACATAACTCATAGAAGTCCTTTGAAATAGAAATTGATGCCAGTGGACATGCTATGTGAGTAGAATTAATGGAAGGGGGGGAATTGATTTGTTATCATTGATATCTATCTAATGCAGTAGGAATGGACTATCCTACATGTTAAAAGGAGATCCATGTCCCATTTCGGGTAGTGGAAAAGTGGAATCACTATCTGTTGGGTAAGAAGACCATCATCCATGGTGATTAGTAGCCTTTACAATCCTTGTAGGATTAGAGTAAAATCCAACAAGCAATACACTATAAATGGATGGGATTTCTATGACAATTTCATATGGTGATTAAATATAAAGATGGCATAATCAACAAGTTGGTTGATTTTCTATTCAGACCACTAGCATCAAATATTGCAACTATGATCCCCATTATGCACATGGAGCCATTCACCCATGAAGCATACAAATAGGAGTATGTGGAACAAAAGGACTTCAAGGGGGTATATAGGCAAGTGCAAGGACAAAAAGAACAAGCAAATGTTGATTACCATCCCTAGGATGGATAACTATACAAGATAGGGAAGCTTTATGTACCAAAGGAAGAAATATTACAATTAACAAGGGATGCTCACACCTCCAAGGATACAAGTTATTTTGGTGTTGGGAAGATTGTGGCTAACTTGCAAAGGTATGTTTATTGGACCAAGATGCAATAAAAATCAGTTAAATTTATCAGAGGTTGTATTTTATATTGCATATGAAAGCCTAGTGACATGAAGTTATGGCTATATAGTTTCTAGTCCCTACAAGGCTAATGGAAAGCACATCCATGGAATTAGTAGGTGGTTTGCTAAGAACATGAAGATGGCCTGCTGCCTATTGGTGGTGGTAGAAAAATTCAACAAAATGTGTGTTTTGATGGCTTATAAAAAGACCATTAAAGGGTAAGAAATTGCAAGCTTGTTCTTTGAAAGGGTCCGGGTGCACCTTGGGATTCCAAGGAGCATCATTTATGATAGAAATACTGGATTTGTCACTGTATATTGGACTTCACCATGGGAGAAGTTGGATACCAACATAAAGATATCCACTGCCTTTGACCCATGGAATGATGGGCAAATCATTTTGGCGGATTGAACTTTGGTTCAACTTTTGAGAGGTTACAATTGGAAGCATCCAAGGACTTGCGATGAAATTTGTTTTAAATACAACATTCTTATAGTACAACTATCCACGCTTCCACTAGTAAGTATCCTTTTGAAATTTGTTTAGGATATTTTCCACCATCATGTTTAAATATTTTATATGGGGAGCCTAAAGCAAGGCATCAATCTCAAGTGATGCATTGAAGGCATAAATCTTCATAGACAAGACAAGGTAAATAATGTTACAAGTTCAATAGAAACTAAAGAAGTCTCAAGGGAAATACAAGGCCAAGCATGATAAACGCAATATTGAAAAGACCTTCCAAGTAGGAGACAGGTTTTGGTTGTACCTTAATAAGAAAAGGTTGCAAGGACCAGGGAAGAAAGTCAAAGCCCTGAGATATGGCCCTTTGGAAATATTGGAAAAGGTATGCAACAATACTTACTAACTAAGTCTTACATCTTATATGTGCATTTACTCAGGAGTAAATGTCGAGCAATGGAAACTTTGTGAGTCATCCATGCTCGATGAGGATGAAGAGGGTCAAGTCTTACCTTCCATTGAAGATATGGTACCAAATGTGCAAGCATAATTACTACAGAACACAATTTTGTAGAAGCGATCATAGCGACTTGAAAGGGTTAACAAGAACTTTGGAAAGTGGGACTAAAGGGTTAACTACCATCCAAGTTCAAATGGTACTCTAAGGATAAAGCTAAGGAATTGTTTCCTCATCTCCTTCAAAACTATTTTTTTTTTAGACCAAAAGCCTTCCAAAACGAGGGGTGATCCAAAATAGATCTACATAGGTAACATATGAATCTATTGATGCTTTATATAGGTTATACTATAAGTTAGGATATCTTAGAGATGGTGTCTATTTTGTCAAAATTTGGGACATCAACTTTCAATGCGTTTTTAGGCCCTAAATAGTATTTTTTGGCCTCACACAACTGAGGGTCGTTGTAAGTGTGTATAATCCTATGCAAAATTTATTCTTCTCATCAAAACCTTTCCAATGAGCTATCATACCCCTCAAATAGGGTTTGTATAATAAAGTTATAGCCTCGACAAGGTAACAATCCAAATATTCCCCACATGTCCATGTGGAAACCATGTCAGATCACCATAATTTGAATACTCGGAGTTAGTAACATGAGGTAATCAACTATAGACTTCTAGAAGCATCATGGAGGTTCCAACATGGCTTTAAAACCCTAAACCCAACCCTAGCCCTAATTCTAGTTATTAAAAACCTAGCAAAATGAGGGAAGAGAGTTCACTTTTTCATTAACCTTCGATTGTTCCATTGTATGAGCAAGAGTGTGGAGGAGGTGCTAACAGAGGCTTGTATGAGCAAGAGTAGAGAGAAATAATCATGTGGTAGAGGCTTGTAGAAGACCATAGTGTCTCGTGACTTCACAATAATCTTGGAAAGGTTTGTATTATGTATTATAATCTCTTATACGAGGCAAATCCTTAATTGAATGTGTTAGGTTAATCTTGACTCAATTATAGAGTGATTAAAGATAACCTTGATTTGGTCAAAAATGGGTTTACCATTGATGGTTTACGGGGCCATGGTATTGGGTAACCAATGGTATTAGCATGTGATGAAGTCTATTTAAAGGCTTGAGTAACTCCATTGTAAGGTGCATGTGTGTGGCCGATGTTTTAGCCTTTCCTTGGCTAGATTGGTCAAGGGTAATTGAAGATATATTTGGTTGTTGGTTTTCCTATAAAAGGTTTATAGGGTTAAAAAATATTCTTCATCTTGTGGTGTGTTTGCTTGATATTTTTTTTATTTCTCTTACCATGCTTGTAGAGTTAACATGTGGTATTGGAGTTGGGCAGACATGGAATCTATGGAAAGAGTGCTCTAGTGCTTGGAGCCATGGAGAGAGAATTTGGGATGAATTCTTGAGCTATGGAAGGACGTATAGTCACAATGACACATGAAAAAATGAATGGATTGGATTTATGTGAAGCATTAGCATAAGAAGCACACATAATATAGAGGGAGAAGTAATCAACTCACTACATTGTAAGCATATTTTTTATGAAGTTAGATTTAATCATAATGTAAATGGGCATATGGTTGTAAGACCTATTTAGGTAGGCATACCCCTAGCTTATTGATTCACGGATGTAAAGTCTAGATGTATACTTGGGTGATAGAGGGGGTGTTGTATTCCCATACACCCGATTAAAAAATTTGAGTGGGGTGGTGGTTTCCCTAAGTAAAGTTTAAATGGGGGGATGTTAGGTTAATATTGACTTGGTTGTAGAGAATTAAAGATAACCTTGATTCAGTCAATAATGGGATTAGCGGTGAAGGTTTATGGGCCCATGTATTGGGTAACCCATGGTATTAGCATGTGATGAAAAGCCTCTTTAAAGGCTTGAGTAAATCCATTGTAAGATGCCTATGTGTGGTCTATGTTGGCCATATTGGCCATGCCTTGGCTAGATTGGTCAAGGATAATTGAAGATATCTTTGGTTGCTATTTTTCTCGTAAAAGGGTCTCCAGGGTTAAAAATACTTCTTCCTGTTGTGGTGTGTTTGATTGATATTTATTTTATTTCTCTTGCCATATTCATAGATTTAACATAATGTTGGTTTCCCTATTTTGGTGAGTTGACCATTGGAATATCCAAGGTGGTTTACCGATCACAACTCAAAGATATTGGTATGGGAAGAAAGATTTGGATTAAAAGTAAAATGAGGCTAGTGAAAATTTAGGGGATTCCCCATAATTAAGTGGTTAGTTTAAACCATTTGTACAAACTCCTCAATAATATAATCAAAATTAACTAAATACCTAGTTTTTTTCTCCCCCAACTTTACCAAATATTGCTTGTTGCTTGGCCAAAGCCTCTATCTTTGCCATGAGGTGGACCATTTTCTCTTCCTCGTTGAAAGATCATTCAAGAGATGAAACATTCAATAAGCTCATTCAAGTGATGAGATGGAAAGCTCGAATTGGCCTTCAGAATTAGATTTATTACAAATAGATTTTTTAAACAAAGAATTAAAGCAATATCGTAAGATAATTAACTAAGATTAAATTTAATGACAATAACAAAGCTAATTTAACAACTAAATCATTAATCATAATAATCAACGGAACAAGAAGGAAGGCATACCTATAACCCAAAGAAATGTTAACAAAAATGTAACTTTGGGTTGTTATGATAAATGTAGAAAAACAAGGTGTGGGGGATGACTCTCCACACAACCAACCTCTTAGTGAACCACTGAGATCCCCTGGTCCCTCAACCAATAAACCTAAGCCATGTCTATTTTCTTACCTCCCATAACCATCCATATCTTAGTAATAATCCAATTAGAATAGCATGCCATTCCCCTCCAATCCTCCTCCTTTTTAAAGATTATCTTTCTTTCCTTTGGTACTTGAACCATGCATATTTAACTAAATTTAATTAACAAATTCTCATTTTCATTATTCTTTTATATATATTTAATATACCTTTTACTTATTTTTTCCTATTTTAAAAATTTATATAGCTAATTTAATACAAATTTCGAATTGTTATATGAAATATTCAATAATTAAATACTTATCACTATTATTACTTGATATTCTTTTTACTAATCAATCAATATTTGCTGTAGAATAAATTATAACGATAAAAATAAAATGAATAATAGTCATACATTACTATTAACCATCACTATACCATTAACAAAAATCTGAAGCATGAATGATCCTCCAAAAATCTCCTTTATTCATGCTTTGATAAAGTGAATGATACATACCAAATAAACTTAGCATGAAATAAAAACTTATCTCCATGGTGTTGAAGAAACTAAGTATTATCTCCATGGTGGTGAAGGAACTAAGAGTCAAAATCATCTTTGCATATAAATAAACAAATTAGAATGAAAAATGAGGATGATAAGAGAGGATTCAACTTCATATTGTTACAACGTTATAAGAAAGTAGAATGAAAATTGAGGGTGATAAGAGAGGATTCAACTTCATATTGTTACAATGTTATAAGGAAGAGACACTTACAAAAATACAAGGTAACTCAAGAAGGATTGAATTAAGATTTGAGGCGTGTTTTATTTGGATTTTAATAAATTTATCATTATACTTGATTCAAAATTTATCGTTACACTTGCACATAAATGTATCAAGAAATTAATGCATATGTATAGGACATTAAAGATATGCTTGGTAGTAAAAAATTATCATTATATTTGAATTGCACAAAAATTTATTAAGAAATAAGAGATGCACAGGAAATTTGAACAAACTTCCTCACATCTCGTGGACGGTAGGTCGAGCAAGCAAACCATTAGCCGGTAATCCAAGCCAGAAGATGTCTCAATGGAATTGAACCCGGGTGGATGGAATAAAATCCATCTAACCCCACCAACGGGCCACCGTATCCTTGACATTTAAGAAACAAGAGTTGCAGGCAGGTTAGTCCCTACTTTTAATTTTGAAAAAAAATGATAATTTAAAATTACTTTTAAATAAAAATTATATATATATAATAAAATAAAATATAAAATAAACTAAAAAATGGAATTCTCTTTCCTAGTATTCTCCATAAAATCAAAATCAAGTTTTGTGAAAAAAAAAGATATTGATAATCGGGCATGAACTTTAAACAATAAGTGTGGTGGTGCTTATTTTTTTAGATATTTGAATTTATTATCCTTCATTCCATATTTGAAAGAGTTTCTCTAATTCTAGCAGTTAAATCGTCTTCGATTAAAATATTGCATCCCTTAAAAATATCATAAGGTGGAGCAGTTAAATCGTCTTCCATTAAAATATTACATCCCTTAAAAATATCATAAGGTGGAGCCGACATTGCCGTTTGGTGAAGAGAGGATAATGATGACACTGAGTTTTGAATACAATATTAATTACCAATACTTTTATCGTATGGTTCTGGAGACACCTAAGTCCAACAATTTATGATGGATTTCGTTATGCAATACTAATTGCAAGTATGAAATGAGTACCACATTTTATAGACTTTTTCATAATTTATGAGAATTTTTTTTACTTTATATAAATTTTAAAAATATTTCCATCATAACTAATCAATTATAATAATTAATAAAACAATAAAACAAATCCATACACAGCGCATGTGTATGGGTTCAACCCTTTAAAGTGTATTGGCCAACTTCGATGGATAACCATATATAGAAAGGCACCTAGGTTTTCAGATATGATAGTGGTAGTAGATTTTGACAAAAGAAGTTGTAAAACAAATCTAACACGTCATTTGAAAACATCTTCCTCGTACAAATAAAATACATTATCATCAAACCTACCTTAATTCACAGTTAAAAATTAATAATTTAAAATCAATATCCACAATATCTCTTCGGGAGGATTCCATCTACAAGCTAGATGGCCCATGAGGATTCGATGTCAAGAAATTGAGCAAGCTTATTGATCTTCTTTAATAGGAAATGGCGTTGGTCGCCATACAACCCCTTGTGTACATAAGGCCTTTAGTCTCGACATCACAAAAAGAAATGCATATAAGGCTTTCAATTCAACCAATTGTCATGAAATATTAAAAAAACACGAAGTTGTACATTCTCAGACCAAAGATTATCTAAAACTATTATTTTGAAAACCCTAAGCATGTAGACACCCGGAGGTGCAAATGGAGTATGTTCCATTCATAAACTAGTTAATCTAGACTAATTAAATACATTGTACATCTTTTATATTATATCTATTACACAACAAAAGAATAAATTTAATTTTCCCCTATTTCATCCTAGTGCAGATTGTTGATCTTAACTCTGCTAAATCATGATATGAAGAATGGTACTCAATTTGTGTATTTGTTTGTAAAGCATTTACCTCTTTAATCTATGTGCCAGGAAGGGACTTCCCTTCTACATCTCGAGGTTGGTAACTCATTGATCTATTCTATTTTCATGTCATCATTATCTTAGGTTCTTCCTTGGAACAATATATATACCATCCAATCCATAGCGACCAACTCTATAATGGAAGACATAGCACAAGACGAGATTTGTCATGCATGCTGCTAAATCACATTGAACAATCTCTTCATGCATGCTGCCAAATCACATTGAACAAAATAACGTATACTACATAATTACAATGAAATCTATGAAGAAACTATACCACAACCACATGAAACATGCATGATATTAGCAATCCACTTGACACAAAATACTACAATACTTATTCCATCTAAGACATAAACGTATGATATTTGAAATGCTTTAACAGAATGAAGCTATCTAATTGCAAAAAAAAATGATATCAACAATAAGCATTTATGATGGAAAAACAAGTTTACATCACATAAGTTTATGCAAGTTTGAAGAAATTGTCAAACCCTGTGAGATAAAAAGGAAAATCTCCATCACATATTATTTCTCTCACACAAAGACACACACAACTAATGGCTATAACAAACTATATTATTAACATTTTCTAGTACACCACTCTATTGTTGCATGGTTGTTTTTGGCCAGTCTCATGGGTCTTCAACCAAGGCGGAAATAAAGAATATAATAAAACTACTTCAATAAATGAACAAATTTCAAATCAATTTTTTTTTGTACGTACATATTTAGGTGGATATAGAAAAAGCATACGAGTCAAAGTAAAAGCACGCACTACCAGTTTCTATTTAACTGAAATTTTATGTCAAATGAGAACCAAGGCTTAAAGGAAGCCGACCAGAGAGAGGAAAGCTTTTTCAGAAATGTTATACACAGTAAAGCTCAGTAGTTGGATCAAGAGGAAGAGTGCTAATGAATTTAAGATGCAACTCTATGTAGACCATGAATTTATAAATATATATGATTAAGTAAACAGACCCCAAATAAATTAATTTGACAATTTCTACATAATAGCTCTACCTGTAATCCAGATAAAAGAAGATTTGAAGCATGTGATACAACAACAAGGAGGTTCTCATGTCTTGCTGCAGTGACCACCTAGCCATTCAAACAAAGAACAAATTTATGTGACAAAACACAATATATAAATTATGTAAAACAATAATATATCAATTATCAAAGTAATAAGGACCTCATTTGCAAGAAATAAAAGGGGAAATAAATCTAGGTCAAGCTGAGTTGTAGTGTGATCTTGCATGAGGAATGAGGATAAAATATGTCATTTAGAACATATATTGCAATCAACAGAAGGTATGAATTTGGTTCAATCGATGTCTTATCTCAATTAAAATTCAATGAAAAAACATCGGGCACAGATATATGTGTGTGAACCACGTATTATCAAGCCTGGGAACTAGTATTATCAAGCTCAGGCACATATATATTTGTGTCATGGGATTGAATATAGCTCTGTTTTGAAACAATTCAACCAAGTATTACAGTAATATATATATATATATTAAAAAATGAAGAAAAACAAGCATGGCAATTTGCAAGCCACTCTGAAACCATAACCATAAAAGCTTGCCTCTAATCTAGTACTGTCTTGAGCATCCAACTTACATTTACTAATAACATGAAGAACAATGGAGGGATTGGATGCTAGTGTAAATTAGCCCCGACTGGTACCTACATAGCAATGTCATTGTCGTTTATGCATAATTAGCAAATGAGGTTCACTTGAAAGAGGATTTTAATTGATTGCATGATATTGTATCCATGTAGAATGCCATAAACCATTGCTCGTTGTGGTGTCCATGCCAACTGCAAGCAGCAATACAAAGTATCCAATGAACTATAACCGTAGAAGCTTTGTTGATGCTCCAACCCGTGTATGTTTTTCAGCTTCACGTATCCCCACCCACATTCTTAAAAAATACCAATGTTTCCATACTTGGAAGCGTTGTGTAACTCATAGCGCACTCCCACAAGTACAATCAAAGCTTTGTTGCTAACTCCAACCCTTGTATGCTATTCATATTTAGGCATGTTGCAGACGCGTGTGCAAATGGAGGTTAAGATGAATTGGGTTTCGTACCTGATTAAAAAAATATTGCATAACTGTATAGATGCACAAAAGACTGGGACCAAGATTTATGGTGTGGAAGTTTCCTATTATTGTTAGATTTCTCATAGTGGAGCGAGCCAATGGGTATCTATCTACCGCTAAGGAACATAATAGTTAATTTCATCGAGGATATATATGAAGGTCTAGCCTACACTAATGACAAGGCTATACAAGTACTGATTTAAATAGTATTTTAGGGACACTACAGAGAAATGTCAAATGCATTCCATAAGACCTTTAAAATCTGCAAGATCATTTTCTACACCTATGGGTAATGGTGCCAATTTGAGGTAAGCATGCATTACTACTACATGCAATCGCATCTTGGATATGAGAGCATGGATAAATATGCAAAAGTTGAGTCCCTCGAATTCATGTTGACCCCTAAATGGTTGGAAATAATATTTTAAAGATGGGAAGTGTTGCAGAAGAGGTTGTTGCTCCAAAGATAGCATTGTTTCCATACTTGACAGCTCGTCGAACTCAAAAACCTACAAAGTTGAACCAAAAGAGACAAAATAGGCACAACTAGCATGAGTCTTATACATCCAAGGAAAGGGTTTAAATCGCATTAAATCTCAAGCTCGACTAAGGTGAGACTGTATCCGTCAGCCACTGCGAATGTTTTGAGAAACAAGCCTTGAGTTTGTCAACCTCGGCTCCATTAATAATATTATTGCTCATGTGATTTAAAAACACTGAAATTTTCCAGAAACCCTCGTAAATTGAGCCAGGAAAATACAAAGTACACATCTATCATGAGAATATCAAACATCCAAGCAAGGGGTTTGAGCCGCATTAATGCTCAACCCCAACAAACACAAAAGATCTCGGTTGACCACTGCGAATGTTTAGAAGCCTTGATTCTATTATTTTTTATTCCATTAGTGTTCATGTCATTTAATAACAACAATCAAATATTCCAAAAACCCTATTAAATTGATTTAAAAGGAGAAAAAAAAACACATTTGGCAGGAGAATGTAAGTTTCAGACAGTGCAGACATCCAAGGAAGGGGTTTGAACCGTATTAGCTCTCAAGCCTGGCGAAGGTGAAAGCTCTCCGTAGGCACTGCGAATGTTTAGAGAAACCAACCTTATTTTTTCCATTTTCAATTATATTATTAATTTACTATTTCTATTGCTCATAATCACCTAGGAATTTTTCTAAAACCCTCAAAAATTGTAAAAAAAAAAACATAGCTAAAGAGTCTCAAACATCCAATGAAGGGGTTTGAACCGCATTAGTTCTCAAGCATGGAAAAGGTGAAAGTGCTCGGTCATCCACTGCAATTTTTTTGAGAAGCAAGCCTTCATTATGTCATCCTCGACTCTATTATTACTACCAACATACATGAGATCCTCGACTCCATTATTCCTACCATCATACATAAGATGTATTCAATAGCATCAGTAGAAGCTCCACCATGCAATGTGCGATGTTAAAACTGACCTTCACCTGCAATCGAAGATAGTGGAAACACTCAACATATTCTATAGTAGATAATGATGACCTAATGCAACATCTAAACTCTGAAACGAATGATTTTTCATGAACCTTAGAAATCCTGGAAGCTACATGTAACCTATGAAGAAATTAGCCTCCATATCCTACTACGTGTGCACCCCTAGAAGGAGCATGGTGCAAGCAGCTTGGCTTCAGGCAGGTTTAAACCTCCATATCCTACTATGTGTGCACCCCTGGAAGGAGCATGGTGCATGCAGCTTGCTGACAGGTCGATTACTTCCATGTCAAGTAACAAAAAATATGTGGAGGTAAGGTTATGTAAGGGTAAGTTATTGAATTATTTTTGTTTTTTTTTCTTAATTTTTTTAAGGCCCGACAATGATAAAAATGGTCAATTCCAAACCTTCTATCCAATCAAATGCAAATACAATTTTTCAAAAAAATATTTTTACATACAAATTTTGATGGAACTTTTACTTAACTTTATAAAAGTTGAAATATTGATACTAACTAATAGGTAGAGATGTAAAATATAGTCTTTGCCTGCGACAGGGACTAATAATAAATATGTACTTAAGAATATGCTTAAGGAATTCTCCCAATTACAACGACTAAGGCACACTCAAGTATGAAGAAATATAGAAAACTCTTGGCAGCCATTTGAGAAGTGCAGAATACTTGGTATCGCTCCAGCTTGAAGGACCGGGCCACCATCATATGGCTCAGACCTTGATTTTTCTTGCAGATCGAGACTCGAGCTTGCAAGAGCAACTCTGCTACCCCATCTCTCCTGCAGATCGCAATCAGAGAAGAGAGAGCATTCATTTGGCTCTCAACCAGTTTCTTCTGTTTCAGGGAGCTTGGTTCACCCATGCCACAATGGAATCGGGAGATCCTGGACCTCCCCCTCCCTTTGACCTTATTGATTTCCTAAAACTTGTCGCAGCACAAGGGAGAAAACCTCTTTCCTCTTCCCAGCAAAAGTTCATGAAAAAGATCTCTGAGATCCCCACTGTCGCATTTCCAGTAGAGAAACCATGCAAAACAACTCTCAACTTGTCTAAAAGAGGATTAATCAGTCAATTCATAGGACTATGGCCATCTCCAAAAACCACCAAGACCTGGGTTCAAAAAAATTGGAAACCTTTGATCTCAGATGAAGTAAAATCCTATTTCTTTGGAAAGGGATTTTTCTCATTCATCTTTGAAAGCAAACAAGACCGTGGAATAATATTCAAGAATGGGCCATATTTCATGGGGCCGCCAGGACTCTACATGAATAAATGGAATCCTGATTTCAACCCATCTCAAGATATCCCTTCCGCAATTCCAGTTTCGGTGAGGCTACCGCATTTGCCTCTTCATTGCTGGAATCCCGAATCACTAAAAGCTATCGGAAAATCCCTCGGAAAGTATATTGACAAAGCAGATCGAAAAGACCAATACTCATGTGCTAGAATCTGCATTGAAGTAGATCTGGAACGAGGAATCCCAGAAGCTATAAAACTCACAGTAGCAAACTGGTCTCACATCCAGGAATTAGATTATGAACAAATCCCTTTCAAATGCAAGTACTATCATGAATACAGGCATTTCGCTCGATCTTGCAAAAAGAAGCCCACAGATCCAAAATCAGGAGGGAAAAAATAACAATGGAAAGTCATACAAAAAAATCCTACTTCCGGATCAGGATAAAAAACGTTACCAAAAGGACAAAATTCAAGAAAAGCAGATCATCAGCACCAAAATCCGGTGACCACCACCAACGAGAACAGATTCAAGGCCCTGGAAAATACAAAAAATCAAGACAACACCGAAGCCCTAGAAGAAGGAGAAATATTGGAGCAACATGACTCTCAAGAAGCCCCTCAAACCCATGAAGATCCAGAAGAAATCCATCCTCAAAGCACCCCAAGCTGTAAAAGGATCAACTCGAATAAAGGTATGCCACCCCCCTCCTACGCATAAATTGCAAAAACTAAACCAATGGTTTCCTCTGCCTCTCCAGAGGATTTGATAGACAGATCATCCAAAAAATTAGGGCAAAAAACTAGCAAAGATCTAAGGGAAGAAGAAGTCGAACGTGAGAAAACCCAAGGATCTCAAGCAACAATAGACATGGCATTCAGCAAGAACACCAGAGCCATATTAGCAGGAAAAAAATGGGAGATCTTTCAGGGGGAGGCCCCTCCTCTACCCACAACAATAGATAATGAAGCTAGTCTCTTGGAATTGTAGAGGACTAGGAAATCCCAGTAAAATAGAAGCAGTCAAAGCTCTCCAAAAAATAGATATGCCAGACATCCTCATGCTCCAAGAGACCAAGCTCAACGAACAAGCCACCTTGACCATTGGAAAAGATAAGTGGAAGAAAAACATTGGCATGGTTGTCGGCGCTAGAGGGGCCTCTGGTGGCTTATCTACCCTCTGGTCCTCAAACAAATTTCAGTTATGCAACTCCTTTGCCACTCAACATTGGATTTACACGGATCTCATCCATACCCAAAGAAACACTCAAATTGCTCTCATTAATCTGTATGTACCAAACCTGCACTCTAAAAAAAAAAGATTGTTGGAAACTCCTGGAAGATTTTCTAGATGCTTACACCCCACAAAACCTCATTCTAGCTGGCGATTTGAACACAACTCTCTCCAACGCTGAAAAGAAAGAAGGCCTCATCAGAAAGGATGTTTTCAGATCTCAAATAGAAATCCTCATTTATAAATGGGATCTTCTCGACATCAAACCTAAGAAAGGAAAATTCACTTGGTCCAACAAGCGACTAGGTAAAGGAAATATCATGGCTTGGCTTGACAAATTCCTCGTTCAAAGCAGTCTACTGACCGAAAAACAGACTATTATTTAAAAAATAATGGTAAATATAGCCTCGGATCATAAACCGATCCTCCTCCAAATACAGAAGATGAAGATTACGGGCCAACCCCTTTTAGATTCAGCCCTCAATGGCTAGATTCCAACATTTTTTGGGACATTCTAAAGAACATATGGAAGACTCCCATAATTGGCTCCCCAAGACATGTTTGGGAACAAAAGCTCATTATTACCAAAAAAGAGCAAAAAATGGGCCAAATTCAATTGTCCATCCCCAAATTTCAGAAAGAAGGTTGTCGACGATCTTGAAGCAATTCAAAATTTAATGGATGAAAATCCAATTGACAAGAAAACGTTACAGGAAGAAGCCAATTATCAAGCCAAAACTTATCAAGCATTCTGAATAGAAGAAAAATTCTGGAGATTAAAATCTCGCAGCACTTGGCTCAAAGCAGGCGACAAGAATACAACATACTTCCACAATCAAACTAAAGCCAAACAATCCATCAACCATATCTCTGAGATTAAAATCGACAACGGATTGACTGTCAAAGGACACACAGACATAAAAAACGCAGCTTATAATCATTTCTCAAAACTCTTCAAAGAGGAAAACAACGATGATGAAGAAGGAGATCAAATTCTTCTCAACCATATATTGAAGATTCTCACGAATGAAGACAACGCCGATCTCCTCAAGTCATTCACAAAGAAGGAATTCACCAATGCAATTTGGTCTTTCGACCCTGACAAAGCTCAAGGGCATGACGGGTATTCTATCCACTTTTATAAATCTTGTTGGCATCACACCAAAAAAGATTTTATGAGAATGGTTAGGTATTTTCACCTAAAAGCCAAGATCAATGGATGCACTAACTCCACCTTCTTCGCTCTCATCCCAAAAGAGACCAATCCCAACACTTTCGAAAGATTTCGACCAATTGCATTATGCAATTCGTCCTATAAGATCATTTCCAAGATGCTGGCAAATAGGATGAAGCCCCTTCTCACCAAAATCATCTCAGACAACCGAGGAGGTTTCCTACATGGAAGACAAATTCTTGACAATGTCATCCTAGTTCAGGAGGCCATCCATTCCAGCAAACTTCGCAAGGAAAAAGGTATGTTGATCGAACTTGACATGGCCAACGCCTTTGATCGTGTTAAGCACTATTTCCTTCTTAAAATCATGAAAAACTTTGGCTTCAGAGACTTCTTAAATTGGATCTCTGCTTGCATAAAATGCCCTTGGATTTCCCCCCTTGTAAACGGTTGCCTCACCAAATTCTTCCAAGCCTCCCGTGGAATTCGACAAGGGTTCCCCTTGTCTTCCTTCCTTTATATTATCATGGCTGATTCTCTTAGTCAAAAGCTAAATTATGACCTCAGAATTGGTCTCCTACCTGGCCTCAACTTAGCCTCCAATTCTGTGCCCCTAAACCACACTCTCTTTCCAGATGATTCCCTCTTATCGGGAGGGGGCTCTTCCATAATAGCTCAAAATTTTAAGAAAAATATGGGCAACTACTGCAAAGCCTCGGGTGTCAAGATTAACTTGCATAAGAGCATTGTATATGGCTGGAATCTAAACAATATCGTTGCAACCAATATCGCCTGAATCCTTGGAATCAAAGTTCACCAGCATTGGGACAACTTTAAATATTTGGGTCTCCCAATCACCCAAGGTTACTCAAAGTCAAAGAACTAGGATGACATAATTTACAAAATCAAATCCAAAATCAGGAGATGGGGAGGACAATGGCTCAACAAAGCAGGAAAATTGATCCTTCTAAAATTGGTCCTCACAGCACTTCCTAATCAAGCTTTTGAGAGAGTTCCTATGGACAAGAGGGAAAAACAACGAGCACACAATACATTTAGTCAATTGGAACACCACCATACAGCCAAAACATTCAGGCGGGCTCCAAATTCGAGATCCTCTTCAGGAAAATAAGGCAATGGGAGGCAAAATTCTTTGGCAAATTATGCAAGACAAACACCATAGGTTCAGCCTACTATTAAAGAATAAACATTTAATAAGCACCAATCTCATATGCCTCGACAGCAAGCCAAAATCCAAGGGATCCTCAATTTGGTCCCTATGCAAAGCTGCTTAGGACTTCTTTTCCCAAGAATTATATTGGGTTCCTAGAAATGGGAAAGATATAAACATCTTCTCAGACAAAATAATTGGAAATGAACAACTCCAAAACAATCAATATCTTCACGACATTGACCATTGGCTTGCTCAACAAGGAATTAGAACACTAAGCGATCTCAGCACCTAGGATTCTTCAGGCATTTGGCATAGCTGGAAAAAACTACCAATCCCAGCAAATTTAGAACAATCCAGAGCTTTTCTTTTCGAAAACTTGATTGGATGTGCTCCTACCCACCTCCAGGACAAAGATGAACGCGGTTGGGGCCCAAGCGGAAAGTACACCGCTACTCTGGGTTTCAAATCTCTCCATAACAACGTTGTTTCCAAGAAAATCACTTGGGATATGGTCTGGAATTCATTTGGAATCCCCAAAGTAAACTTCTTCATGTGGACCCTTTCTCATAGAAAGATACTCACAGGTGACAACCTCATTAAAAGAGGCTTCACCGGACCTCATTGGTGCCCATTAGGTCATAAAAACTCTGAAACACGTGATCACCTCTTCTTGAATTGCAAGTTCTCAAAAGAAGTTTGGAGCCATATGCTTCATGAACTCGACATCACAATGCCAATGTTTGGCACTACTACACGTCTCCCCAAAGAATGGAAATCTATTTATCAATCGCCTCTCTCGAAAAAGAAATTATGGATTCAAATCTGGATAACTATTCCTAAATTCACATGCTGGAAGATCTTGATTTCTAGAAACAAAGCAATTTTTCATGATACCTTCCCTACGCCACTACAAGTTGCTAGACAAGCAAAAGGTTTGATAATTGAATGTTTAAACCAATCCAGACTCAGAGCAGACACAAACCTCTCCACCTCTGAATCAAAGTGGATCGGTATTGTCCTCCCAGCTCCCAGAGAAATCGATTCAAAACATCGAAAGCTTCCACCTTGGCAGATTAGACAATCCGATATCGATTTTCAAGCCTGGAGAAACAATCAGCCAATGAACAACCTGCATTTCGATGGTGCATCCAAAGAAAAAACCCGGTCTGGCTGGAGCAGGAGGAATCTTACTACTCGATGGAGGAACATCGAGAATTAAATATAGATGGGGAGTGGGAATTTGCTCAAACAATCTAGTTGAAGCACTAGCACTTTTACAGGGTTGCCAAATCGCCAAAATCAGAATATCGAAAATCTACAGGTATTTGGTGACTCTCTAGTCATCATCAAGGCATTCAATTCGCCCACAAATTACAATAATCTGGCAATTGATAGGATAATAAGACGGATTCAGCAAATAGCGACTACCTTCAAGCAAGTCAAAGCTTATCACATCACAAGAAAGATCAATTATGAAGGAGACGTGGAAGCGAAGGCAACAACCAGCCTTGCACCAGGAAAGATAGAATGTTGAAATGGGGAAACAAACTATAGTCATATTCGTTGAGATCACACTATAGCTTGCAGGCTTGGCCAAATCTCTAGCTTCCCGAACAACAAACCTTTAGCATTAATCAACACACAGATTGAGAAACATGAATCGGTTATGGTTCAAGTTTGATCTCTTCTTAAATCACATAAGTAGAAACACATGATTGACACACAGAATAATTGTCGATACCCAACATAGCAACCTTTCATCATATCAATCAGATGGACGCAAAACACATTCGAATGTAGATTTGGTAAATTGAGGAATATCAAGTTTCATAAATAAAGATACTGCAAAGAAATCGCAACGCAAAATTCAAAAATACAAAATTCTTTGACAAATTTTGTCTCATATGAAGGAAACAACTTATATATGGACAGTAAATAAAGAAGCATCCAAGTCTCAGATCAACATCCATTCAAATACTTCGAATAATGTACTCAGTCGGATTTGGCTTCAGCCACGATTTTTAGAAAAGTGGGTTTCCGGATAATCCACGGTCGGCATTTTGATTGTCGATGTTTCGAATCCTTAACTGGATTCATCCTTAAAACATTTTTTTCTTTTTTTTCAATATATTTTAACCGTTTTTGTTAAAAATAATAATAATAAATATGTACAGGATGTAATGCATATATGGATTTGACAAACATATTTTTGACAAAGAATTAACACTCGATGTTGGAATATCTAGCAATACTGAAAGGGGGGGTGAATCAGTATTGTCTTCTTTTTCTTTTTATTAAAACAATTAGTACAAGACACACAAATAATCAAACAAGTTAGGACACAAGGTTTTATCGTGGAAACCTCAAAGAGAAAACCACCAACTCATACTCATTAATAAGTTGAATTTTACAAAATTGTTTATCTGCTACTATAGAAAGGATGCGACTACACCCCAGATTTTGCCTGCTGCTACGGACAAGGATGCTACAACACCCCAGATATTTTGTCTGCTGCTACAGACAAGGATGCAACAACAACCTGCTTTCCAGCTACTACTGGAAGGAGGCTACAACCTCCTGTAGGTTTACTGCTTGCCCTAGCACCACCCTAATTTGATTTCATTAGACTTCCAGATCTTCTTTATGTTTTCAAACCTGTCACTGGTTTTCCTTCTTTGGTCTCTGTCTACAACTGCTGCTACATAGATCTGGATCACAGAGACGACTTCTTTCACTCAGCACTATGTCTATAAATACCTTCTAACACGTTTTCTACGAATGCATCTTCTCACAGTTGCACCTTTTCATTCTTAGATTGTGCCTCTTCATGAAAACAAAATTCTTCATTTTAATAATTCTTTAACTCTATTTAGGTTTATCAGTCATGACTTTCCACAACAAAAATCTTTCCAAAATTGCCTCTCCGCAATGATAATTCTGCACGAAAATTCCTTCCGAATTTTCCTTTTTCCGCAATGATATTTCCGCAACAAAAATCATTTCGCAATTGCCTTTCCACAATGATCTTTCTACAATTACCTTTCCACAGTGACCTTTCCGCAATTTCCTTTCCGCAATCTCCTTTCCACGATGATCGTGGACCATCTGATCTTGATCAACGGTGGATGCAGCTTGCGGATTGCAGGTTGTGGAACTATATTTTGATTTTTACAAACTAGCTTCCGCAATTTGTCTCCCGCAAGACTTATTCCGCAAGTCTCTTTCCACAAGGTTCTTTCCATAGTCGGGTTGTGGATTTTGGATTACGGACGTGCCTTCAACTTTTCCCGAAATGGGATTCCGCAATTTCCCTCCCGTAATTTGTTTTCCGCAACTCTTTACAACCGTCGATTTCTTGCGGGTTCTTTCCTGACCGTCGATCTGAGACCAAATGAGGATCTCACCTTATGTTTGCGGATCTGTTATCTTCCTTACACCTTTCTCTTGCGGAATTTCTCTGGGGCGTCGAATCTCTTGCGGCTTCGATCTCGTCCGTCGATTTGCTGTCTCCGACAGAACTTCACTTAATCTTGTGGATTTCTTATCTTCCGTTCACATTCACCTCGTGATCTCTTTCCCATCGTTGATCCATATTTTCTCCTTTAACCTGGATCGTCCAAATCTCTGCAAACTTCAATCTTTGCAACTCTACGATTCTACATTGATTGATCAGAGAATCAATCAATCACTCAATCGATCATCACTGGACTTGATTCCCTTGCTGGATCTGCACATCGACTTTGTGGTTTTACACACACACAGATCATTCATACATCCGCTGCAACATTCAATCCTCAAAATCCCTTACTTCAGGCTACACATACACATAGTGATTAATCAAGAATTTACACAGATATCCCAAACTGTTAATTTATTCATTGATACAGAGATACACAAATATTCAACTGTTAACACTTAGGACATAGTTTCATGCATACACACAAAGCAGCTTAATTAGCTTTCTTTATTCACACAGGAACCTGATACAAACAAGGTCACTTCCTCTGGCCTGGTTTACATTGATTTGGCCACCCCCTAGCCATACTATTCATAATGATGCCTTATTGCAACATTGGCTTCATAATAGCACTAAAACGCCACCATGTGTCTTTTACATGCCACATCATCATACATGCCATGTCATCATATCTTTGGTCATTAATGAATACTTTTGACATCAATGACAACCAAACTCAACATTCTCCCCCTTTGGCATTGATGGAAACCACTCCTTGATTTACTCCCACTTTGACATTAATGACAAAGGCTTCCTTTTGACAGCTCCCCTTGTCAACATATCTCCCCCTGACCTGATGCCTTTTTCTCCTTTTTATTAATTGCAAAGAAATTACTCCCATCTCTTGTCTAAGATGCTCAACTACTTCTTTGGGTAGTGGCTTAGTTTTCTATTTGTTCTTTTGTGTCTACATATTCCAAATTGACAACCTTTTGTGACACTTGATCTCTTAGAAAGTGATATTTTATTGGAATGTGCTTTGTTTTAGAGTGCATAATAGGATTTTTTAACATGTTCATAGCACCAGTGTTGTCACAATTGATTATTATTGGATTCTTATACTTCACAAGCAAGTCTTCCAAAGTCTACTTCATCCAATTGACTTGGGTACAACATGATGCAACAACTATGTATTCAGCCGCTGTTGTAGATAGTGATATGGATGATTGTTTCTTGCTAAACCATGATACCAAACAATTTCCTAAAAAGAATGCTGCTCCATTGGTACTTTTTCGATCATCAACACTTCATGCCCAATCTGCATCAGTAAATGCTTTTAAGGTGAAATCTTGGCATTTTGGGTACCATAAACCATACTCCATAATGCCTTTTAAATATCTGAAAATGCTTTTTACTGCTGCCACATGTGTTTCCTTGGGAGTTGATTGAAATCTAGCAACCAATCCCACAACTTGCATCACATATGGTCTTGTAGCTGTCACATACAACAGGCTGCCAATCATGGATCTATACATGGTATGATCCACTTCCAAAGACTCATCATTCTTGCTTAGTTTACAACCAGTGATCATGGGAGTGCTAACAAGCTTGGAGTCTTCCATCTTGAACTTCTTAAGCATATCCTTGATGTACTTGTTTTGAGAAATGAAGATTCCTTTTTCTGATTGATAAACTTGTAGTCCCAAGAAAAATGTTAATTCACCCAACATTGACATTTCAAATTCCTTTTTCATTTCAGAAGCAAACTTTACACTTAGTATTTGTAGATTGCTTACAAAAATGATATCATCTACATAAACAACAACAATGATCATATTCTTATCCTCGATCTTTATGTAGAGATTGCTATTAGTGGCTTCTCTTTTGTATCCTTGTTGTTTCAAGTAGTTATCTAGCCTCGAAAACCATGCTCTTGGGCCTTGCTTGAGACCATAGAGTGCCTTTTTTAGTTTGCAAACATAGTCCCTATTCTCTGACATGAGGAAACCTTCAAGTTGTTCAATATATACTTCCTCTTCTAGCTTCCCATTTAGAAATGCAGACTTGACATCCATTTGATATACTTTGAAGTTTTTATAACATGAGAATGCCAAAAAAATTATGATTGCTTCAAGTCTTGCTACAGGTGCAAAGGTTTCTTCGAAGTCAATTCCTTCCACTTGAGCATATCCCTTACACACTAGCCTTGCTTTATTTCTGATCATTTTACCATCTTCATTGAACTTATTCTTGAAAACCCATTTGTTCCCTATAACATTCTTGTGTGTAGGTCTTGGAACAAGTTCCCAAGTTCGTTCTTCTTAATCTGATCTAGTTCTTCATCCATGGCTTTGATCCAATCATCATTTTTTCATGCTTCTGTAAAGTTCTTAGGTTCCACTACTGAAAATAGAGCTTGTTCAGTAAATAATCTCTTTCTTGTACTGACTCCTGCATCTTTGTCACCTATAATTTGTGTTTCAGGATGGTTCTTTTGTATTCTTCATGATGGTGCCTTTGTATCAGCTCTTGGAGAATATTCATCTTCATTTTCTTGTGATTCTTCTCTTTCTTCTTCCTCCTCTTCTTCTTCTTTCCCAACCATATCTTCATTCTTTTGCAAAACTTCTTCTTTATTGTTTGTTATTGCATCTTCATCTTTGTTTCTTATCCTTCTTGGCTTCATGTCATCCACTCTTACATCTTCACTCTCTATGATTTTGTGTAATCTTTGATTGTAACATCTGTAAGCCTTTTTGGTGGAGGAATATCCCAAGAATATTCCTTCATCAGTTCTAGAATCAAACTTGCCAAGATCATCTTCATTCCTCTTTATGCAGCACTTGCTGCCAAACACTTTTAAATACTTGACTGATGTAGGCCTTCCATACCATAGTTCATAGGGATTCTTTTCATTATTAACTATGAGTTGTCCTCTATTAAGTATGTAGACATCTGTGTATACTGCTTCTCTCCAATATATATCAGGAAGTTTTGCTTCATTTAGCATGGTTCTGGCATCTTCTTGAACTGTCCTGTTTTTTCTTTCCACCACGCCATTTTGTTGAGGTGTCTTTGGAGCTGAAAATTGTCTTTTGATCCCATGGATTTCACAAAACTCATTGAAGTCATTTGAAGTGAATTCATCTCCATTATCTGACCTGATACATTTGTTTTTTGGTTTGTCTCATTTTCCACCATTGCTTCGAAAGTTTTGAATTTTTCAAAGGCTTCTAATTTTTCCTTAGAATGTTACCCAAGTCATCCTTGTGTAATCATCAATGAGTAACATAAAATAATACTCTCCTTGCAAGATTTTAGTCCTTTTTGGTCCACAAAGGTCAGTGTGAACTATTTCCAAAATATGTGAGGTCATATGTTCTTTTGACTTTAAGCTAGCTTTGGTTTGCTTCTCATGCTGACAATGTTTACAAACTGCATTCAGAAGTTTCACAATTTTTGGTAAATATCTCACACTCTCCTTATTACTTACCTTGACAAGATTATCAAAGTTTAAATGTCCCATCCTTCTATGCCATAACCACCTTTCATCAATCATACTCATGTAGCATTGGTCTTCATTTTCTAGGATGTACACATTACTCGAATTTCTTACAGCAATCCCAACAAGTCTCCCTGAGTCCTTTTTTTTGATTTCACATTTCTCAGAGTCAAAGGTGTAGATGTATCCTTGGTCACAAGTTTGACTTGCACTGATGAGATTAGGCTTTAGGTCTTCTACTAGCAACACATTTTCAGCTTTGATCTTGTTATTGATAGTGGTTGTACCTTTGCCAATTATTTTGGAAGACAAATTATCTCCAAAAGTGACCCTACCTTTACTATCTCTTTTTAGGCTTATGAATTTACTTGGGTCTCCTGTCATATGTTTTGAACACCCACTGTCAATATGCCATAGATTCTGCTTTTCTGTCACACATAGAGCAATCATGGATTTCTCTTCTTCATTCTTTTTCTTCCAATCCTTTCTCTGTTTTTTGTCTTGGAATTCTTTTGCATCAGTCATTTTTGTAGGAGTCATTCATTTACAGTTTCTTGCTATATGTCCATGGTTATTGCATTTGTAACACTCTATGTCATATTTTTGAAGAGGTGTAAAGAAATTGTGATCCCTTGTTTTTGGTTTGTTACTGGATGCTCTTTCCTTGTAGTCACGAGGCTTTCCATATGCTCTACAATTTAGGGCCTTATGTCCAAAATTATTACAAGAGTAACAATGTCCAAAGAAAATCTGTTGATATCTATTTGTCTTTGGTCTTCTAGGAATTACATTAATTATGTTTTTGTCAAGAGAAGATGGAACAAATTTCTCATTTTCTTCCTTTTTAAATGAACTTTTTAGTGCAACAGCATAACTTCTTTTTCCTTGGTTTGTGATAGAGGAACATTTTGGCTTCTTTTTATTGTCATATCCCAAACCAGATTTATCTGTTGATGGTATTTGGCTACACAAGATGTCATCTAAAGTCTTTGAACTGTTTTCATATTTTGATTTAATAGATTCTTCATTGAGCTTTTTTCTAAGCTGCATAATTTATTCTTCAAGCTTCTCTGATTCTTGTATTCTCTCTTTGAGCAGTAAATCTAGGTCTCTTTCAATCTTCTTGGCTTCTTCAAGCTGAGCTTTCAAGTCACTAATGATTTGGTTTGATTGTTTGTTCTTTTTCCTGCTTTTTTCAAGTTCTTCAAGAGCATTGATTAATTTAGCTCTTAGATCTACTACTCTTTCTTCCACTAGTTCATCATCTTGAGCTTGGTCTTCTATTCCCATGAATAGAATTTATGTCTCCTCATCTTCACTTGTGTCTTCGTCTTCACCATCTTCTATGTTGTAAAGGAACTTTTTCTTGTTTCATGTTCTGTCATTTCTGAACTTCTTTGAGGCTTCTTTCTCATCACTTCTATCTTGCTTAAGATGAGGACATTTTGAAGAAAAGTGTCCAATTTCCACAGTTAAAGCACTTTAGAGGTAGCTTTCCCTTGTACTTGTCAATACCTCTCTCAAGCTTCTTGATGAACAAGGCTTCTTCATCATTTGAGTTTTCTTATTGATTCTTGGATAAGGCTTTAAAAGTTGCTTCTTTCTTTGATTGATCATCTTCTCCTTTTCTCATCTCGTAGGCAGTGAAGATCCCATGTAGTTCATCTACTGTCATGTCTTTAAGATCATCTCGTTCTTCTAGAGAAGATACTTTTGAGTCATACTTCAATGGCAGGGTTCTTAGTACTTTGTCCACTACTTCTTGCTCCTCTAATTCCCCTCCAAGGCCTCGAATAACATTGACAATTTCATCTACTCTTAGAAGATATTCTACAATATTTTCTTCCTCCTTCATTTTCAGGCTTTCAAACTATCCTTTGTATGTCTGAAGTTTTGATTGTTTGACTTTGGATGCTCCTTCATAGACAATTTTTAATTTATCCCGAGCCTCCTTGGTTGTCTTGCATTGCATGACTTTCACAAACATTGTGTTTGTTAACCCATTCAAGATTGCATTTAGGGCTTTTGCATTGGCCTCATATTGGTCAAGTTCTTCTTGGTCTGTAGGTAGGTTGTCTGCTATGTTATACTTCTTTTCAACTACTCTCCAAACCTTCCATCCAAGGGACATTAGGTGACACTTCATTCTTGCACTCCAGTATGCATAGTTAATTCCTGTGAATAGTGGAGGTCTGTTGGTAGCTAATCCTTCCTGCTGATCCACTGTGGTCTTTAATGAGGATCTTCCTTCCAGTGGTTAAACTGTAATGAAGGAACCTCACTCTGATACCAATTGTTGTGATATCTAGCAATACTGAGAGGGGGGGGGGTGAATCAGTATTGTCTTCTTTTTCCTTTTATTAAAACAATTAGTACAAGACACACAAATAATCAAACAAGTTAGGACACAATATTTTATCGTGGAAACCTCAAAGAGCAAACCAGCAACTCATTAATAAGATGAATTTTACAAAAAAAATTATCTGCTACTACAGAAAAGATGCAACTACACCCCAGATTTTGCCTGCTGCTACAGACAAGGATGCTACAACACCCCAGATCTTCTGTCTGCTGCTACAGACAAGGATGCAACAACACCCTGTTTTCCAGCTACTACTAGAAGGAGGCTACAACCTCCTGCATGCTTACTGCCTTCCCTAGCACCACCCTAATTTGATTTCATTAGACTTCCAGATATTCTTTATGTTTTCAAACTTGTCATTGGTTTTCCTTCTTTGGTCTCTGTCTACAGCTGCTGCTACATAGATCTGGATCACAGAGATGACTTCCTTCACTCAGCACTCTATCTATAAATACCTTCTAACACGTTTTCTACGAATGCATCTTCTCACAGTTGCGCTTTTTCATTCTTAGATCGTGCCTCTGCATGAAAGTACAATTCTTCATTTAAATAATTCTTTAACTCTATTTAGGTTTATCAGTCATGACTTTCCGCAACAAAAATCTTTCCAAAACTTGAGATATGCTTGGTAGTGAGGTTTCCAAAATTCTTGTCACTTTGGAATTGCCCATAACTTATTAAAGACTAATGCATTTATATATAGATTGGATTTGACAAACATATTATTGACAAATAACGAACACTTGAGATATTCTTAGTAATTAGGTTTCTAGAATTATCATTACTTTTGAATTGCCCATAAACTTGTTATCGACTAATGTATATTGAATATATATGGATTTGACAATTCTACCAAAATGCCTATGACATTGTTTTGTTGAAATATAACAAGAGCCACAAGGTGGCAATGTCCCCGTGACTTGCTTAGAAAATATTTTGCAATTCCCTAGCACTAATTATCACATTTCGAGCTATTGTCACATACAAGCAAGTTAATGGCAAATAGGTATGGATTTTGTTTCAGTAGGGTTTTCATGAGGAATATATCCATCTTTAATCTAGAAGATGGTTAAGAAATAACTGATTGTATTAACTGCTTTGATTTCCACAAAAAGAAAGAGACACAATGAATTGTATTAAAGTACAAAAGTTATGAAACTCTATTTAGGAAAATGTAAATCTAGCTGTTAATTGAGAGGAGGCCCCGATATATTGTTAGAGGCCTAAGTTTGTTTATGTTAAGGAATCATATTTATTTATGTTGATATCAGAGGTCGAGAAAGGAAATTTACATTATACAATTGTAGTTAGTTATTCCTTAAGCTGATATTATTACCTTGAAAATTAGAATTACAGTCAAATAACTCAAAGCTATACGATACCAAGCATAACATATGAGATTCGAAAGGCAAAAGAAAATGCATATACAATATATTGGAACATAGAAAAACAACCCGAGGGTTAAATATGTGTAAGATTTTACATTAATAACTATTTGAAAAGAGACAATCGCGACGGCGTCTGCTCTGCCCTAGCTTGCTCGCAGCCACTGCTTGGCTCTCTTGGTCGCTATGGCGGCATCTGGGGGAGGGCTTCCCCCTCCCTCCGCTTCTGACGCCTTCAACCTGCTCCTACGACCCTCTGGCTCGAAACCTAAAGTTCATGCCGTTCCAAAATTCATCAAGAAGCTCGAATCAATCCCTGAAATCGATTTGCTAGGTGAAGTTCCTATCAAGGTTGCTTTGGCTCTTGCTGATAGGGGCCTGGTCGGACAGTTTATGGGGCTCTAGCCATCAACCAAGACCACCGACGACTGGATTCAAAGGAACTGGCGTCCCCAACTAAAGCACAGCATCACTTGTTACCCTGTAGGTCGTGGCTTCTTCATCTTTGAGTTTATAGCTCAAGAAGACAGAGATCTGATATTCAGAAATGGCCCATACTTCATGGGTCCTCAAGGACTGTACCTCAATAGATGGACGCCTGACTTCAACGCAGAAACGGATGTGCCAACAGAAGTTCCAGTCTGGGTGAGGCTTCCCAACCTCCCTATCCACTGCTGGAACACTCCTACTCTTGAAAAAATTGGAAACACCTTAGGGAAATACATCGACAAAGCAGATAACAAGGGCCAATACTCATGTGCCAGAATATGTGTTGAGGTCGATCTTGAGGCAGGCCTTCCCGAAGCTATTAAACTCAAAATAGGGGATTGGACATACTATCAAAAGCTCGACTACGAACAGATCCCATTCAAATGTCGACAATGTCATGAACATGGTCATTTTCAAAGAAACTGTCCAAAAAATCAGGTCTCAGAAGATGAGACAGGATGGCAAAAAGTCAAGAAAGGCAAAGCAGTACCAAAGAATTCTGAAAAAACCGTCATGGACATGCAAAATCAGCCCTCAAGCTCAAACAAACCCTCCAGCGAAGCCACAAAAGAAGATCCAATCATAATCTCAAGCCCTAAAGAATGTCAAGCGGCCAACCTCTCCGAGAAGATGCAATCTACAGCTAACGATGTGCCTCTGCCGGCCAAGCACACTAACAGGGAAGATAATGATGCCCTAAACGCAGATCTGCTAGAACTTGGTGAACTACCCAACCCCCAAGCAGAAGCTGATAATCAAATATCGCCCAAGGAAATCAATGAAGAAACCCTGCTGCAAGATTCAGATCCTGAAGAAGATACCGAAGGAGAGACATCCAGCGGTCTCTACTCCTTCCCGATCAAAACCCCAAGAGGAAGGAAAACCAAGAAGAAACAAAGAGAGGAAGCTACTTATCTGGAAGTCCTCGAAGGGTCTCAAAAAACTCTAAAAGGCATCATGAACACCCGCTCAAAAAAAGGTACAATTCAGGCCTCTAAAGAGGCCAAAACCTCCCCCCATAATCGTCAATGAAATATATTTCCTGGAATTGCAGAGGGCTTGGATCCACCCTGAAAGAAGATGCAATGAGAGATCTAATCCGAATACATAGACCTGAGATTCTGCTTATCCAGGAAACAAAAATGGAGGAGATTAATGCCCTCCAAATCGGGAAAAGATTTTGGAAAAAAAGCGCTGGGATTGGCAACAATTCAAGAGGTGCCTCAGGAGGAATTGCTACCTTCTGGGATCCTTTCCTTTATGATATTGAAGCTGAAGAACGTACTGTTCACTGGGTTTTCACAAAACTGGTCCACAAGCAATCGGGACACAAGGTAAGTCTCTTTAATCTCTATGTCCCTGTTCTGCATGCGGAAAAAAAAGAATGCTGGAACACTCTTGAAACCTTTCTTCAATTACAGAATAGAGATAACATTATTATAGCAGGAGATCTGAATGTGACACTGGCAGCTAATGAAAAGAAAGGAGGAAATCCGGTTAGAGACCCCTCAAGAGAATGGGTAGAAGACATCATTTCTGGCTGGGATCTGCTTGACATCAAACCCACCAATGGCAACTTTACTTGGACAAACAAAAGAATTGGGCCTGGCCATGTTGCAGCAAGGCTAGACCGCTTCCTTGTCCATTCATCCTTTCTCGATTTGAGTCTTATTGCTACCTCCAAAATCCTACCTCACTACACCTCTGACCATAGACCGATTCTGCTTGAGCTAGCCACCGATCAAAATCTTGGTCCTATCCCCTTTCGGTTCAGCCCACTCTGGATTCAACATGATGACTTTCTTCAAACTGTAGCTGACTCGTGGAACTCCCACCTCTCAGGCTCGCCCTCCTTTGTCTGGGAGTCCAAACTTAAAAGACTCAAATTTGCCCTTAAAGCCTGGGCCAAAACTCTTCCCTCTCCTGCCTCCAACAGAGAACTCGCCCAAGATGAGCTAGAAACGCATCAAGCTTTAACTGGCTCCTCCCCTACGTCTGACTGGAATCTCTCCAAGGAAGAATCATTGCAAAAAAACTTCTTCACTGCGTGTAGGGTTGAAGAAGAATACCACCGTCAAAAATCCCGTAACCTCTGGCTTCTTAGCGGAGACAAAAATACCAGATTCTTTCACAAACAAGCTGAAGCAAGAAAGAACTACAAAGCAGTCAATGAAATTCGGTTTGAGGGAGAAGTAATCCATGATGCAGACAAGATAAAGAAGGCAGCTGTTGAAACTTTTGCTGATCTCTTCACTGCTCCCATTGAAGAGCCTCTCGATACCAACTCCCACCCCTTTGATCTCATCCCCCAAACCATCAGTGAGGGAGAAAACAACACCCTTTCAGCCCCTATCACCATGGATGAAGTGAAGAAAGCTCTAGCTGCTATGAAACCTGATAGTGCGCCGGGACCGGATGGATTTACAACTAGATTTTTCACATGCTGTTGGACTATCATCAAGTATGACCTCCTCAAAATGGTTAGGCACTCCCAGAAAACCAACAAGCTAGGAGGCAGCACGAATTCTTCCTTCCTGGCCTTGATCCCTAAAGAAAAAGGAGCCAACTCCTTCAACAGATTCAGGCCCATCTCCCTCTGTAACACGGGCTACAAACTCATTACAAAGATCATTGCCACCAGACTGAAAAGACTGCTCCCTCGGATCATCCCGGAGAACCAAGGAGGTTTCATCAAAGGCAGGAAAATATTGGATAACATCATTCTTGTTCAAGAAGCTATCCATTCAAGCAACCAGCGCAAGGAGAAAGGCATGGTCATCAAACTCGACTTAGCTAACGCCTTTGACCGAGTTAGACATGACTTCCTGTTTGCTGTTATGGCTAAATTTGGATTCTCCACCAACTTCATTAACTGGATCAAAGGATGTGTGGGGGACCCTTGGATTGCCCCTCTAGTAAATGGAAGGCCAACACGTTTCTTCAAAGCCTCAAGAGGATTAAGGCAGGGCTGCCCACTTTCTCCCCTTCTTTATGCTATCCAGGCATCTATCCTCAGCTATCAACTCAACTTCAGTCAAGACATTCATGTGCTTCCTGGACTCAGAATTGTGAACAATGTCAGGGACATCAATCATGCCCAATTTGCTGATGACACCCTTCTGCTGGGAGGAGCGTCTGTCCACTCATCGGAGCAATTCAAAAGAGAACTGGAGGTATACAAAAAAGTCTCGGGGAGCAAAATAAATCTCCACAAAAGCAAAATCTTCAGCTGGAACTGTGCTGCCAGGGAACTAAGGGACATCAGCAGGACGTTGGGAATGGAATCCACCAAAGACTGGAATAACTTCATTTATCTCAGAATTCCCATTTGTAAAAACAAAATCACTTCAGCAGACTGGTGTCCTATTGTGGACAAGATCAAGCGAAAAATCCAGAAATGGGGGGCCAGCTGGCTCAATCTCGCAGGTAAAACTACTCTCATCAAATCCGTCCTCAATAGCATGCCCATCTACCAGTCTTCCATTCTGCTCGCTCCCTGCTCTGTAGTCAACAAGATCGAAGGGTTGCTAAGGAAATTCATTTGGGAAGGAGGAAAAGGGAATGGGAACAAATTACACCTAGTCAATTGGGAAAAGATAAAAAAGCCCCGGAATGAAGGTGGCCTTCAGGTTAGAAGTTTAACAACTCAAAATCTAGCTCTGGGAGCTAAATTACTCTGGCATATGATCTCAGGTAAATCTAGTTGGAGCAAAGAAGCCCTTCGCAGAAAGTACTTCCCTGGCCCAAGGAAGAGATGCCTGGACAAGCAACCTCCTCCTAGTAAAGGTTCACCAATCTACAAGTTATTCTTAAAAGCTCTGCCCCATTTCAATAATAAGCTGTATTGGATCCCTGGAAATGGCAGCTCAATCAATATATGGGAAGACTCCATTCTGGGGAGCCCTCCTATTGGCACTAATTCGGATATCAGCAACATAAAAACATGGCTGCTTGGAAAAGGATCCACCACACTTATGGACCTCTCTGTCTGGGAGAACGATAACTGGATTGGTTGGGAATTAGGCCATGTTCCCCCAGCTCTCAACAATGAAGCAGATGCTCTTTTGGCCCTCCTCCAAGGTAAGTCCCCGTCCAAAATGGATTCCAGAGATAAAAGGGGTTGGGGAATCTCAGGAGTGTACACTACGGCGGAAGGCTACAATGAACTCCAGTCCATCCCCTATGCTGCCCCTAATCCTGCTGTTTGGAAATTTATTTGGTCCAAACCATTCATCCCTAAAATCGATATCTTCTGCTGGTCATTAGCTCATAAGAGTATTCTCACTGGTGATAACCTCAGAAGAAAAGGAATGGAAGGCCCAACCCGCTGTCCCCTCTGCAAAAGTAATGATGAAACTATGGACCACATAATGCTGGAATGTCCCTATGCTAAAGAAGCTTGGATCCACGCCTTGAGCCTTAACAAGGCCCTAAACCTGCCCCATACTGTTCAGCAACTCTTCTCCGCATGGAAGTCTCTGTCTCCTTTCAAGTTGAATAACAAGAACCTGCTTCAAACTGCTTGGGGTTGGATCCCAAAAGCAATATGCTGGAAACTGTGGATTGAAAGAAACAATAGAATCTTCCGAAGTAAAGAAGCACCTCCCTGCAAAACTGCTGTAAAAGATAGAGCCATCCTAGGAGAAGCCTTGGATTGCCACTCCTTAAATTGCGTATCTCATCTTCAGCAAGAGGAGGTCAATTGGTTATGTCTGCTAACGACCAATCCCCCCCTTCGCTCCTCCGGTGGAGTCCCTCATACAGAGACTTGGGAAATCAGGATGGAGGAAGTAGCCTTCAGAAGTTGGGAAATCTCTCTAAATGAACCTTTCCTGTTCTTCGATGGAGCATCAAAGGGAAATCCAGGACCAGCCGGTGCCGGAGGTATAATCAGATCAGCAAGAGGGATTCCTGGCATCAATTATTCCTGGGGACTTGGAAATGAAACTAATAACACTGCTGAATTCTGCAGCCTTTGGCAAGGTCTAAAAATTGCGCGTGAACAAGGAATTCGCCATTTAACAGTTTTGGGAGACTCCAGGATCCTAATCAAGGCCCTCATCACTAAAAAAGCTCCCCCGAATGTCCAACTCCGCCATATTTATCAAAGAATACTCCAGGTTAGCAAACACTTCCAAAAAATAAGATTTTTCCATGTGCTTCGTGAGCTCAATAGACAAGCAGACATGGAAGCCAATAAAGGGGTCGAGCTAGCAAAAGGAAATCTAAAAATCAATGGTTTGTGTCAGCGATGTGACATCCCCTAGCTGCAGGAGATCCTGTATCTTCACGCAGCACGCTCCTGGGCTTTCCCAAATCACGTTTCCCATGAGTTTGCAGAGATTCCCTGCACTCCAGCTAAGAAACAGGTCCTTGCGCCCTCGGGAGTCTCCCTGCTTGCTCTTAAAGGAGACCCTCCCCTGTCTCGTTCTCATTCCATGCTGCAACGCGAGCTCTGTGGTAAAGACTTTGGTTTCATATTCGCTGAGGTACCATTCTCCTGCGTCTGCTAAGATTGTGGTTCATAGAGCGCCCCTGCACGAAATGGCGAGCTCCTCCAGTTCCGGACTCACAGCAGACGAGCGTATTGGAGCCCTGGAAGATGCCCTTAGGCGGTTGAGGGCAAAATATGAAGATCAGAAGGCGAAATTAGAGGCGCTCTCCAAAGCAGGAGAACAAACATGGGACTTACTGAACAAAGACATCATGCAACTAAGGGCTGATCTATCTGAACATATGGAAGACTTCAAAGACGAGACGCGCACTGGCTTTAAAGACGTGGTGAACACCCATGGCAATTTTGGGCACAGAATCGCTGCACTGGAAGCTCAAGTCTCCAATCTGAAAGACAAGCTGGAAAAATAATTACTGATCCTACTGCTCAATACGCCTCTCTCTTTTGTAATAGCTAAATAATGTCTGGCATATGGGAGTAGTTGAGCCCTGCCATGTTTTGCGCGAACTCTGTAAGCTCGCTGAACTACTACAGAGGTGTATTGTCTCTTTAAAATCTATGTAATAGCCTTCGGTTGCTAAAATACCGGCACTAATATAATTCCCAAATGTTCTTGTCAAAAAAAAAAACTATTTGAAAAGAGAGAACTGACACTTGATTTACTATACAATACTTTTGACTTGAAAGTAACCCCGGAAATGAGGTTCCATGTTGCAAACCAAGAAGGTATGTGAAATGTAAATACATATTATCTTAATAATTCACTCCCTCAAAGATGTTAATTTTCCATACATCAAATTAATTATGAAACTACATATGATCCCATAGAGTTGAATTTGTGTCCTGCATAGTCGAGAGGCATAAGTTTTAATCAGTACTATAAATCCCTACTATAATAAATTACGAAGATACATGAAACAAAAACAATGGTAACATCTACCTGCACACATCACAAGTAGAAGGGAGTTATTATGAAAATCCTTCATAACTTGGGAGTAAGCCAATAATTCTGATGTCCTACAAAAATTGCAGATAACTAAGCACACAAAGAAAGGGAAATATTATTGCAGTACAGATACAAGTATAAACAACATAAAGTTTCTTCGAAGTTCGAACCCCTGACAACATCATTTTACTCACCGGTGGAGGTAATCCCAATGGAAATGAAGAACCAAGCCTTTGCTAAATCCATTTAATGGCATAAGGAAAATAAGTCGACATCTAGAAAACTCTCCAGGAAGTTACAACCAAAGAGAATGAGTCCATGAACTTTTGAGTAGGAAACCATTCATCGAACCATCGAAAAAAGAAGCATGGGTTTTGAAGATGAGAGCTTCACAACTCACAAATTTTGTACAGGAAACCATAAGCTTTCGAAAGGCCAACCCCTATATACCTTTCTTCAAGAGGGATTCAAATCTAAATCCTCACAAACCTCGGCCAATCCATAACCAAATAAAAAAAAGAATAACCCATAAGGTCAACTATGGCATCAAAAGCACTGATAGTGAGGTCAATACCTCAATCACTTCACCAATAAATTGATAGTACACATTCTAACCCTTTATTTGTAAGATTTTGACGTGTGGCAAATCCGTAATGATCATGTTCACTTCGATCCTCTAGGAGGATAGCTTAGTACAAGCAGTTATACGTAACAGAGCATTCATAAGTTTTATCTTCTAATTACCATAAACACTACCATGATCGATTGGTCCCTCCTATACAATACCATGTAACTTTCGACGAGTGTAGTTCGAAGTCCTAGGGAGAAGTCCCCCCCCAAACCCAAGTAACATGATGAGTTATGAGTAAATTACAGTACCACGCTACGTTTTAGGATATTCAAGTTCATGTGTTTGTGTACTAACTCCACACCTTTAATGTAATTAACATCAATATTTTAACACATTATAGAATGCCAGTAATTCATAAATAAAAAACAAGATTTGAATCTGATTCAACTAAGTTAGGACTGTGATTCCTCCTTCCATTCAATGCAAGGTGACACTAGCCAACAACCACCACTTGGGCCCCAATGCCCAACACATGAAATCACGGGGGCCTCCACCAATCAAAATTTTTAAAAAATGCCCATAATATTTAATGCCATGTCCATTTCTTGTTCGACCTTTGATAAGATAGACCAAAACCATAGTGCACCTAAGTCATGGCACACAAAAAAAACCCAAATTGGCGATTGTTATATGTCCCCTGCATATGCATGGACATAATAAAAGGTTAGTAATTGATAAACATTAGAGAAGATATTGGTGTGTACTTTTATTAAATAATAATAATAATAATAATAAGGCTTGGCTTCACAATATTTTTTTAAAGGTTAAAAGGATAATTATTATTTATATATAACGTCTATTACAATATTCAAAATCTAAGCAAAAAAGTAACAATGATTTAATTCTCGAATCAAGAATGAAAAAGATTAATCAATAATGATGAATGATGTATTGAAATCAAAATAAACATATAAATTTTGTTGATTTAATTCTAAAATCAAGAATGAAAAAGATTAATCAATGATGATAAATAATGTATTGAAAAAAAATGATTTAATTCTCAAATCAAGAATGAAAATGATTAATTAACAAGTGAAATTAGCAGCTAAGCTGCTTATACCTGCATGTCATAAATGTTAGAAAATGTTTTAAATGTATTAGTTATATACAGTCCAAATTTTAAAATTAAAGTAATTATAAAACTTGTAATAATGCATTACTTGTGTATAGCTTAAAAATAAGCCTTGCACAGCATAATATATTTATGAGCAAAATGGCATTAGCAACAAAGGTGCATAGTATCTACCTTTTATAAGAAAATTTTGATTAAAAATAATTAGATAATAAATAAATAAAATGATAAAATGACATTGTCATTTAATAAATAATTTGTATTTAAGACTTCAAATTGATTGTAATTTATAAATATTTTACAAAATTTAAGTTACCAATTAAAAATTGTATGTGTATCTATGACCACCATTCATTTATAAAAAAAATAAAACTTCATATATTACAAAAATAATAGAAATTAAAAACACAAGATAATACTCTTCAATAATATATAAATGTTTATTCATTTTATTATAACATATATGAATAAAGAGTATGGAGTAGCATTGCATAACCAAAAAGCTTTTGCATGGTTATAAATTTATTTCTTAAAAACTATTCCAACTAACACGTGTGGCTCTTAAAACAACAACTATTGATTAAGTTGTTTTACCAATGTAATAATTTTCTTATATCACACTATCAAATTAAACATTTGAAGACATCATTATTTTAATATCTATTATAATTTATAAAAAATAATTTGAAGAACGAGAAAATAAAATATATTTATTTTTTAAAATTCAACATTATAAATTAATTATTTGATTTGTTTTAATAAAAATCTCATTATTATATATATATAAATAATGTTTTTACAACCATAATAAATTTATTAAGGATGCAAGTATGAAGGTAAATGACCCCGAACCATATTTTTTGTTCTATGATTTAAATAACACTACATTGTACATTCAACAATTTATAATAAAAAATCAAAGGTAATAAAAAATGGAATCATTTAACAATTTATAATAAAAAATCAAAGGTAATAAAAAATGGAGTCATTTAAATACTAAGGGTGTATTCAACGAGATCCTATTCAAACAAGAACCTTGCTTTCAGCTGGCGCCAAATTTTTCATTATTCGTTGAATTTGTATACCAGGATGCGTTAGGACTACTATGTTTAGCGCGCTTTAAAGAATGAGTTTCTGTGCCTTTTTTCGAATCCATATAGGCTCTTAAATAATTTCTTGCTTCCAACGCTCAGAACTATGGTCTCGACAATTGAAATAATGGCAAAACTTTGGTTCTTAACGTTGCAGTGAGGTTTATGGCTGAAAATGATGTCTTTAGAGAAAATTTGCAGATTCGAAATAGAGTACTAGATGGAGACAATCTTCAACACCCAAGTCCTACATGTGGCCTGTCATATCATTATTATAGTTAATTATTAAAACTAGTATTTGATGTTAATATCATAAAATGAAAACCCTAATTTATATATACTGGAATCTTCTGATTAAAACAATGAGTAGAAAATTAATAGCGGAAGCATACCTGAATCCATTGAAGGAGAAACTTTACAAGAAGAGAACCCTTTGAGATGGTCTTCCAATTCTAGCCACTAGATTCTGTGTCAACTTCTGTCTGAGAGGATTTTCAGAAATTGGAATGCGTCGTGGTAGAATGGGAACCATAACCCTATTTATAAACCGCTAGGCAGTTTTATCACAATAACCGCTAGGGCAGTTTTAATTTTATCACAATTATATTTCCGCCCCTCATAGAAATAATAATTATCTAATGGTATCTACACAATAATCTCATGACAATTATACCCTTAAGCCAATTAATCAATTATTAATTAGATCACTATATTTAGGCTTAATTAAATGATAGCACACACATTTTAATTATTTACATGTGTGGCCCAAATTATAGATTAATTACAAAAATTATTCTAACAATCTCCCACTGGGCCACATGCATATGTAATCAAATAAATGTGCTTAACCTTATGAGCTCAAAATTTGCTATCATGTCCTTAGGGTATATCCGAACAATCTCGTCCATTAACTATACTGACATAGGATCAAGGTGGCCTTTGTTACATCAATCGTTACTAGACCAATCAATGGTCACATATATCTGCACAGCTAAATGACATAGATCAATCATGAGTGCATAGCATGGAAATTACATGCAATGTGATCTATTCATGCCTATTTCCAACTGGTCCTACTTAACTTTATTAAGATCAAATCTTTAGCATAATTTAACAGAGTGCAATAAAATGAATACTTTATTTCTGCAGAACACAATCCAAATGTATAGATAAAGTCTAAACATAACATAGAGCAATATACAATGAATAATATAAACTCCCACTAAATTTGGATATCCTCAAATGAGACAACACCCATATGAGCAGTGTGCTCATGAAAGACCTTGGGTGGTAATCCCTTTGTAAGCGGATCCGCTATCATGGAGTTTGTTCCAATATGCTCTATGGATATCTGTCCACTCTGTACTTTTTCTTTTACAACTAAGAACTTGATATCAATGTATTTTGCTTTTGTAGAACTCCTGTTGTTATTGGAATATAAAACTGCTGATTTATTGTCACAAAATATCTTCAGTGGTCTTTCAATACCATCCAGAACACGCAGCCCAGTGACAAAATTTCGTAGCCATATTCCTTGATTGGATGCCCCATAACATGCTACAAACTCTGCTTCCATGGTGGATGAAGTTATGAGTGTCTGTTTGGCAGACCTCCATGAAATTGCTCCACCAGCCAACAGATAAATATAGCCTGATGTGGATCTTCTGCTGTCTTGGCATCCAGCAAAGTCGGAGTCGGAATACCCAATGATCTCTAACTGATCCGATCTCCTATATGTAAGCATGTACTCTTTTGTTCTCTGTAAATATCTCATAACCCTCTTGGCTGCTCTCCAATGATCCATTCCAGGGTTACTTAGATATCTGCCTAACATGCCAACAATGTACGCAATATCCGGACGTGTACATACCTGAGCATACATTAGACTCCCCACAGCCGAAGCGTAAGGAATCTTCTGCATTTCTTGACTTTCTAAACTATTTTTAGGGCATTGATTAAGACTGAATTTGTCTCCTTTAGTGACAGGGGTATCACCTGGTTTGCTATTTTGCATGCCATACCTTTGGAGGACTTTATCAATATAGGTCCTTTGTGACAATCCTAAAATACCCCTAGAACGATCTCAGTGTATCTGGATTCCTAAGACAAAGGAGGCATCACCAAGATCTTTCATCTCAAAATGTTTTGATAAAAATCTCTTGGTGTCGTGCAATATGCTAATATCAATTGTGGCTAGCAATATGTCATCGACATATAAAACCAGGAAAATATACTTACTCCCACTGAATTTGTGATACACACATTCATCCATAAGATTTGCCTCAAAACCACATGAGACAATAATTTGATGAAACTTGAAGTACCACTGACGAGAAGCTTGCTTGAGCCCATAAATGGATTTAGTTAATTTACAAACCATATTCTTTGAGTCTTCGGACACAAAATTTTCTGGTTGTACCATATAAATTGTTTCATCAATGTCACCATTGAGAAACGCTGTTTAACATCCATTTGATGTAACTCAAGATCATAATGTGCAACTAGTGCCATGATTATCCTGAAAGAGTCCTTCGTAGAAACTGGAGAGAAGGTCTCTTTGAAGTCAATTCCTTCTTTTTGAGTAAAGCCTTTAGCTACAAGACGTGCTTTATATCTTTCTACATTACCATTTGAATCCCGCTTGGTTTTAAATATCCATTTACAACCAATGGGCTTCGTACCAACTGGTAATGGGACAAGTTCCCAAACTTTATTGTCTTGCATAGATTTGTACTCTTCATTCATGGCTTCAATCCATTTCTGAGAGTTGGAACTTTTCATGGCTTGCTGGAAGTTGATTGGATCATCTTCCATAATTCCACTTTCTACCTCACGTTCCTGGAGATATACGATATAATCGTCCGAAATTGCACTTCTCCTCTCTCTAGTGGATCTTCTTAATGGCATATTTTCTTGAGGTTGTTGAGTTTGTTCTTCAGGAGCAATGTCCTCATTTGCAATTAAGGGTTGAACAATATTGTCTATTGGTTGAGGATCCAAATTTACTTCTTGATCAATGATAGGTAGTGAAACCTGTACATTATCAAAAGCAATAGTAGATCCCTCTTCCTCCTCAAGGACAATATTCCTAGCCTGATTTCTCCCCCCAAACTCAACATCCTCAAAAAATGTTGCAGTTCCCGTCTCAAAAATTGACCTAATAGCAAGATCATAAAATTTAAAACCCCTTGATCGCTCTGCATAGCCAATAAAGTAGCTGCTAACTGTTTTAGAGTCCAGTTTCTTTTCATGAGGCTTATAAGGTCTCGCTTCAGCTGGACATCCCCAAATATGAAAATGCTTTAAACTAGGCTTTCGACCCGTCCAAAGCTCATAAGGCGTTTTAGCAGCCGCTTTAGTTGGCACCCGATTTAGGATATAAGCTGCCGTTTTGAGTGCTTCACCCCAGAGTTTTTCGGGTAAAGTAGAATGACTAATCATGCTCCTTACCATGTCCTTAAGAGTTCGGTTTCGTCTTTCTGCTACACCATTCATGCTAGGTGATCCTGGCATGGTGTATTGAGGGACGATCCCACATTCCTCTAGGTATTTAGCAAATGGTCCTGGACGTTGTTCACCTGATCCGTCATATCTACCATAGTATTCACCACCACGGTCAGATCTGACGCTCTTTATTCTTTTGTTGAGTTGTAACTCAAATTCTGCTTTAAATGTTTTGAACACGTCCAATGATTGTGATTTCTCATGTATAAGAAATAGGTAGCCATATCTTGAATAGTCATCTATGAATGTTATAAAGTACTGTTGACCATTCCAAGATGCCGTAGGGTATGGTCCACAGATATCTGTATGAATTAATTATAAGACGTCTGTAGCTCTATTGGCACCTAATTTCTTTGTTTTGGTCTGTTTTCCTTTAATACACTCAACACAAATATCAAAATCTGAAAAGTCAAGTGATTCCAAAATCCCATCGGACACAAGTCGCTCAACTCTAGATTTAGAGATATGACCTAGGCGTTTGTGCCACAATGAAGCCGAATTATCTTTATTCAATTTACGCTTTGTACCTCGTGATTCCACATGCAAGGTTTCATTATAGGACGGAACAGTTTCCAACAAATATAGATTATCATAAACATTAAGTAAACCGGTTCCAACAGCATTTGAATTAATAGATAATGTAAATTTATTGTTTCCAAATGAACAACAATAACCTGATTTGTCCAAAACAGAAACTGAAATTAAATTCCGTTTGAAAGACGGTACAACAAAAGTATCTATTAGATCCAAAAAAAAACCAGATTTCAATAATAATCTAAAGTGCCCTATTGCCTCTACTTCTACCGACTGACCATCTCCGACATAGATGCATCTTTCAGCATCACTTGGTTTTCGGTAACTCAGGCAACCCTTTCTTAACGCGCCAAGCATCATACTTGGTACATTCCTTCTTAGTATGTCCAGGCTTATTACAGAAGAAACATGTTGCCTCAACTTTCTGTTTCTTTTGTTCTGGACCCTTAGAAGCAGCAACCTTATTATCCTTATTCTTTCGTTTGCCCTTATTCTTGGAAGTGCTAGCCAGATGAGCACTTTCGGTCTTGTCTTGCTTCAATCTCTCTTCCTCTTGCACACAAAATGAAATGAGCTCATTAAGAGTCCATTTATCCTTTTGACAGTTATAACTGACCTTGAATTGATTAAATTGTGCAGGAAGAGAGATGAGAACCAAATGCACGAGGAAATCATCAGATAACTCGAGTTTCAAAGCCTTAAGTTTTGAAGCAAGATGAGACATCTCCATGATGTACTCCCGAACATTACCCTTGCTTTTGTACTTCATTGAAATCAAGCTTGCTAAAAGCGTGCTCGTTTCAGCCTTATCGTTTTTGGCAAAACGTTTCTGAATTTCTGCAAGGAAGTCACTGGCATTAATAACCTCATCGGTTACCGCACCCCTGAAAGCTACTGGAATGCCGCGCTTCATGATCATAAGACTTAGCCTATTTGAACGTTCCCACTTACCCCAATAAACCTCATCCTCTTGAGTACTATCCTCATTGAGTTCTTCGGGTTTGGGCATTCTCAAGGCTAAGTCTATATCCATGCAGCCTAAGAGAATCATCATATTCTCTTTCCAGTCCTTAAAATTAGTTCCATTTAACATAGGGACATTATTGATGTTGGCAGATATAGAAGTAGTTGATATAAAAGCTGAATAGAGAACAAAATAAAATGAATCAAATAAACCATCGTGCTCACATAAAATAAGCAATTAAACACATAATCTTTAAATTTAAAAAACAAATTATGACATTTCAAGATACCTAGCACAACATTAATATCAAGTCTTTGGACAGTAATATTAACTGTAAGTGGTACTCTTGTTGTAGTGATCAAACATTGATGATAAGTTATGTCAAATAATAAATCTATCTTTGGATTGATTTATTATTCACATTAAGTTACCTTTATAATCATCACATATTTATTACCACGGGTATGTATGCAATTTGACCAAATATTAACTTTCCTTTGGGCCAGTCAATACCCGCATGAATCACATACACACAAATATCTAACACCCCGAACAGACTAATCTACACGAAAGATGTCACTTTGGTGATTTTCCGCTTTAATTACCCTATTTAAAATGCTAGATCAATAACTTAAATATTAATATCATAAAATGCTTTTAAATAATAATAATAATAGTAATAAAAAATCAAATTCAAATTCAAATTCACAGTTTTGATCAATAATTATATACTAAATACAATAACTGTGCCAAACCAAAAAAAAATATTATTTAATACAAAAATTAAATTAAAACTTAATATATTATTATAAGAATATGATAAATATTGCAGCAGCAAGGGATAAAGGCGTTTTATACTCATATACATATATATATATTTGAAACTTTAACAGAATCATCACCTACTATTCCCAAAGAAATTTCTAAGATAAATCATTAGAAAGGTAATACTTTTGACTTCAAATACAAATTTTTCTGCACCTCTCTTCTTAACCAATGAATGTATCTATGTATACTCTTATAGAAAAAATAGCTAAAAGCACAGAAAGTAGGAAAATTTCCAAATGTATTTATGTATATTCTTATATTAATACAATCGATTTCTATTGACTTTATCAAAACGATCCACTGAATCCATTGACAAATATATATATATTAAATTAATAACTCAAAGAATTAATCAAGAAGTAGGCTCTGATACCACTTGTTAATATCATAAAATGAAAACCCTAATTTATATATACTGGAATCTTCTGATTAAAACAATGAGTAGAAAATTAATAGCGGAAGCATACCTGAATCCATTGAAGGAGAAACTTTACAAGAAGAGAACCCTTTGAGATGGTCTTCCAATTCTAGCCACTAGATTCTGTGTCAACTTCTGTCTGAGAGGATTTTCAGAAATTGGAATGCGTCGTGGTAGAATGGGGACCATAACCCTATTTATAAACCGCTAGGCAGTTTTATCACAATAACCGCTAGGGCAGTTTTAATTTTATCACAATTATATTTCCGCCCCTCATAGAAATAATAATTATCTAATGGTATCTACACAATAATCTCATGACAATTATACCCTTAAGCCAATTAATCAATTATTAATTAGATCACTATATTTAGGCTTAATTAAATGATAGCACACACATTTTAATTATTTACATGTGTGGCCCAAATTATAGATTAATTACAAAAATTATTCTAACATTTGAGACACTTGACTTTTTATAGTTTTTTTATAATTTTTAAATTAATTTTATTTCTGACAATTAAATTTCTAACCAGATAAATATAGTCATTTCATAAATATTAGCCAATCAAAAATTCGAATTTGCATTTTTGAAAAATCAAAAAATAATTTTTATTTTTTATAAAATTCAATTTAATATATATATTTTATAGAACATTACAAAACTTTATAGAAATATTTTAAAAAATTATCAGGTAATTAAAAGTCAACAAAGTTTTGAACCTAAACGACGAAGGTATAATAATGATGAATGAAAAAGATTATTCAATGATGATAAAAAATGTATTGAAAAAAAAATGATTTAATTCTCAAATCAAAAATGAAAATGATTAATTAATAATGATGAATGATATATTGAAATTAAAATAAGCATATAAATTTTGTTGATTTAATTCTCAAATAAAAAATGATAAGAATTAATTAATGACAATGAATGCTGTATTGGAATCAAAATAAGCATATAATTTTTTTTATTTCTGAAATTGATTTTGTAAATAACATCAAAAGATTCTCAAGCCCTGAATATATAACTACTATTCGAGAAGAAGGGATTCAATATTATTAATAGAATAGTTGGGAACTTCACATACTTGTCATTTGTGAAAACACCAAAGTCAAATAATAAATATTTTGGGGATTGTAACTACATGAATACAACTGGAAAGAACAATATAATGTGAAAGTTTAGAGTGAACCCACATTCATATTAATTCAAAACATACATTGAAACTCTTGTATGCATGCTATAAATGAATAGAGCTTGAAAGAACAATATAATGTTAAAGTTTAGAATGAACCCACATTCATATTAATTCAAAACATACCTTGTATGCACGCTATAACTTGAGAGAGAGGACAATGCTCTTTATTAAATAGATAATTAAACCAGAGTAAACAAAAACCCATTAGGGTAATAAAACTTATCACATAAGACACACAAGGTTTTGTAATTTCCAACGTTATTTATGCGAGAATATGACTAAAATTATTTGGAATTTTTGGTAACAATAATAATGGAATTAAACTCAAAGCTTCCAAAGGAGATAGGGTAAATGAAACTTGTTTTATTTAGTCAAGCTATTTAACAATAGAAACTTATCTACAAGGGGAGAAACATTCTCAATGTGATAAAGGAGAAATCACATACTATTACTTATCACATAAGACACACAAGGTTTTGTAATTTCCAACGTTATTTATGCGAGAATATGACTAAAATTATTTGGAATTTTTGGTAACAATAATAATGGAATTAAACTCAAAGCTTCCAAAAGAGATAGGGTAAAGGAAACTTGTTTTATTTAGTCAAGCTATTTAACAATAGAAACTTATCTACAAGGGGAGAAACATTCTCAATGTGATAAAGGAGAAATCACATACTATTGATCTAAAAGCAAACAAAACTTCAAACATTTTACAAAGAAACCACAAAATAAGAAGTTACAAACTCTTTCCTCAAATCATATTCAAGACAATAACAATAAGCCTTAGAGCCTCATTCCAAAAGCTTGAAAACTGTACAAAGAAATCACTAATGGTTACTTCAACCCATGGAGTTTGAACATGAGATTGTCATTATAAGTTAATGACATTAACATCCACAAAGATAAGGTAAATACCCTCTCTAAGCAATTATTACCAAGACTTCAACAACCACCAGGTCAAAATAAAACCAACGATGGAGAACTCATGCACAATAATTTATTTGTCATAAAGGTTTTATTTAATCAAGGGAGTGAATGAATGAACTCAAGAAATCCTAACCTTTTCCACTTGAAAATTCCTAAATAGACCATAGTCATTAGGTTGAATTGAATTAGGGCGAGGATTAATTCTCACATCATTTAGTCATTTCTTGCATGCACTATAAATCCACAAGGGGTGGCGCATTCGACAATGCCCAATACAAGCCTCCAATCACTTGATGTATGGGTTAATTTGTATCCAACAGTGTCATATCGAACCCCAAGGGGATCAACCTTGCAATGAAGGATGCGATGGGGAATTGATTCCAAAGTCAAGAGATTGCGAATGACATTTCATAAACAAAAATACATCAACAACATGTTATATCACCTAACCATTTTCAAAACAACTACCATATCACCCCATATCCATAAAACAATTATTGTGAAAAGCTTTTAACATTTTTTTACAATTTAAATATTATCAACTCATTTGATTGAAAATTTAATCAAAACCGTGAATTTTTCAAGAGTTTGAATCATGCAACTAACACTTCTATCTTTGATGCCAACATTACAAATAACATCTTTGAACTAAGACCAATATGCATGAGAAGCGGGTCTCATAGAAATCACAACCACATAAGTAATGCCTTGAACAATGTCATGACCAAGATAATCAATCCATCAAGTTTATTGCAACAAACTTTAAGATCAAATGGTGGTTGAGCATACAATCATACCAAGTGTTGTGAACGGTGAAACTGTGAACTGTTTATAACATAATTACAAGTAAGGAGTAGAACTTCAACATCATATCATTGATCATGGATTTGCCTTCATGGTATCACAAATGTATCCATATGAGTGAACACAACTACTATTAGCAAAAGAAATGCAATAAAAAGATAACAATGATGATCTAGGAGGTAATCCCTTTCTTGTTTCTACTCATGCATTATAAATACTCACCACAACCATGAAGTTACGACCACTAGGAATCAAGAAACACATCATGTGAGTACCATTTCCAACACAATAGCAAGAATCAAGAATCGTTAATATGGAGTATGCACAAAATGCATCATCATCACAACATTTGAAATGCCAAGATTCATTGTCACAAGAAATTCACTATGTCATCAAACCATAACAAATCAATAACAAATGCTGCCATGAAATCACCATCATGTTGTTAACAAAAACCATATGAATAAAATTATTCAACAAATCATATCATCCTCAACTAGTTCAGAAACACCAATTTTTCAATTTTTGAATACAAACTAGGTGTTGGGATTGAGGGTATCTAATTAAGAGACACTCAAGGAAACAAAGAAGTGACAAAATAACTTATCTCTAATATTTCATTCTACAAATTAACAAGTCGGGGTTAGGATTTTTCAAAGTGTTGGATGATCGTAATTGGTTAGATTGCAAAATTATATGCATCCAATTTTTGTTTACTATTGATGCGGTCAACATACATTGTATCCAACATCAATCCTATCACTTATTATCCTCCTTAGTATTTTGTTGGATACATTGGGCAAGCATGGAGATTTTGTCTCAAGTTTCTTAAGAACTCTCATTGTTCTCTCTAGTCATCCCTACATTTTGGATGGTTATCAATTTTAACTTTTAAAAACTAAATATTGTTTGTGGGCATTTAGAAGGGTAAAAACCAAGAGGGTTATTTGTAACAAAGATCCCCCAACTTCTTCTATCCTCCATGGCATTTTTATACAACTCTTCCACTTTATTCCTTACCGGACAAAGATGGTGGGCCTTGTAGTGTAAGGGATAGGTCTTAATCCTCTTTGAGCATCAAAATGTAATTTTCATGTTACTCGATGTTGCTTGTTGTAGGTTATTTCCCAAGATGGAGGCCATCCCTTTCCCTTCTTTTGTTGCACCTTGAATTGCATTGGTCTTAAAGGAATTCCTTTGCTCCATTACTTTGGCTTGGACGTCACAGGCTCAGGCTACAATAAAGTTGTTATCCGGTTCTCATACAAGTCCTTGATCCCAACTTCCTCCATGGTATGCATTGGTTTCTTTTGCAACGAAAAAGGGATTTCCTTCCTTATTCTTGAATAGACCCATCGTCAATTTCTCTTGCATTAGGGAGTGAACAATCAATCATTGCAAGTAGTCATAGATAAAAGCTTGTGGGAGTGAGAACACCTAGAGACAATGAACATTCTCACAATTTTGTAATGAGATCTCCAACTTTGCTAAGTATTTGTTTTTGACTCTTTTCCTTCCACGATGTGTAGTTGTATCGCCCATTAATTAACTTGTGTATGTCACCTTCTATGTCAATGTTGCCAATTTTTCTCTTGTATAAGCAATCCATATCCTTATCCCATCATGATAGCTTAATGATAAGTGCAACTTCCCACTTTGCCTTCCCCCCCCCACCCAGCTGGTAGCCCTCACAAGTGTCATTCAAGGTCTATGTTGACATAGTTTCATCATTGTTATTTGATGTAAGAAATATCATTCCTCTCTGAGATGGATCATTGTGAGTGCCTTTATCTCTTTGATCCATATCTTCTTTTGCCAGAAGAACTTTCTTTGGTAAACGTGAGTGACTTTTAGCTCTTCAATGCATGCGATCTTTCACCACTACTCTTTAAATCGAGTCATTATGAATGCCCGTCTCTTCGATGCATGTGTTATTTCGCCATGAAAAATGCGGTTGCTTCTTTGAGATGGTCATTGTGAATGCATTTCTTTACCCAATGCAAATGCATTTGTTCTTTGCCGATGATTCGATCCTTGATAGGGATCAGATTCTCATCTTTCTCCACGATGGTTTCGCCACCTTAACTTCAACGCAAACATGCTTATGCGAAAGTATGAGCCATGCTTTTTTTTTTGGGCTTCTACTTTTGAACATGACGAACTTCTTTTGATTCCCTTTATAGTCTTTGATTTGTCCGCTTATCGAGATTTTCCTTGGGCGGATCAAGGTTTGTTTATTTCCTATTAAAGGGTATTGTTTTCTTCCGCTTTCGAATGCAACATTAAGAGGTCAATTCATTGTTGTTACGTTGTCCCTTCTGGATTAGTTGAAGACGTGTGTGTTTGAAGGGCCGGTTGTTATCCTGCACGCACTAGAGTTCTCCAGGACAGGATGAAGATTGAAGAGACTTTATTGATAATTCGTGTATAAAAATACAAATAAGTTGATATATGTTGACAAAGTTGGTCCTCCTCACAAACACTGACTGGATTGGATTGGGTTTGCAAAGCGGAAGGATGGAGGGGATGGGGTTACGGAGCTTGCAGATGCGTGGGTGCCCAACTGCAAATGGAATGCCTATCAGACATAGACTTGCTGGCTGCCCACTAAAAAATGAAGTTAGGGTTAATGGCAGGCACCTTGTCAACGTGAATGTTTTTCCAGACAAAATACAAACCACATTGACTTACAAGCGGGTGTGGTGTTGTAGAAGTAGTACCGGGGATGCACCGAGATCGAACTCTGAAACCAATTTTCCAAGCTGGAGGGGTTGCACAAGGCCTACAGAAGAAGTGTGTTCCAAGCAAAACTCAAATCGGTTTATGGGATTTAACAATAATAAATTAGTCAGGTTAGTAACCACTATTTTTAGGGACTGGTCGGATTCAGCCCCATTGCAAGTAAAGCAGAGGATCCGAGAGGCTGCTACCCTGTTCTTGCTGACAGGTTTTCTGGTTATTTTCAATGCCTTCAATTCAAGGCTATGCAGGCCTGCATTGGCTTGTGGAGGAGGGCCCTGTTGTTGTCCTTCCCCGCCAACCACTACTGCTACTGATGATAGTGCTTCTAGCCAGTCAAATGATTTTACCATTCCGACTCCCACCACACAAACCAAGGAAGGAGAAGGAGAAGTGGATGGAGATGGAGGGGAAGCTTTGGCCGTTGAGTATCTGAAAACCCATCCCAACCACATGAGCTCTCTCAAGATTCTGTTGCATACCAGGATGATCAAACGTGATATTCAGGGCGCTGTGGAGACCCTTGACAGAATGATGTTGGTGGAACCCTATGAGATAGAGTGGAAATTGCTGAAGGCGCAGGCACATTATTATCTTGGAGACATGAATGAAGCTCGTCTCACATATGAACGTATTTTGAAATTCTCTCCCTTCTCCCCCGGGGCTCTGCAGGTACATTGTATCCTTATCAGTCCTTAGCACCTAACAATTTTTTTTTGAATGGATGTTGCATATGAAACGCGGTCAAACTCCGTCAAGATCTCAATTTCCAGGTTCCATGCCTTCTGGGGTTTGAACCAGGGTCATTAATGTGGCACGTCCCATCTCAACCACTAAACTGAAAACCCAATTTATTTCGACAGTGATAAACATATTATCTTAGTCGATTGGATACTCACAGCGTTAAAATCTGATCTGTCAATACAGTTTTCAGCTAGGATAGGGTTACTGACTCATTTAATCGATTTGAAAACCCGATTTGCATCAACACTAATAAACATATTATCTTAGTCGATTGGATATTCACAGCGTTAAAACCTGATCTGTCAATACAATTTTCAGCTAGGATAGGGTTATTGATTCATTCAATCGATTTGAAAACCCAATTTGTATCAATACTGATAAACATATTATCTTATTGTATTGGGTACTCACAGCGTTAGAATCTGATCTGTCAATACAGTTTTCAGCTATGATAGGGTTATCGATTCATCCAGTCGGTGCTGAAAGTGTACCTGCTGGTGCTCCTTGTCTATGCAGGAAGGGGTAATCCACAAGTTATGCTTTGGATTTTGTGGATGCATGAATATTTGTTGCATTTTCTTATCTGCATTAATGAAATATAAGATGTATTTTTTCTGCAAAAGAAAAAAAATTACTACGGTATCTTATGACCTAGAGCGTACTGATAAGATTGCCCATCTCCCATAGTTTATTTATTTTCAGGAGTTTGTAGATCCTGTTCATATCGTGAGGCACAAAGGCCTTGCTTCTCATGTGGGAAAGCCCTTTTGTCAGCTTTGCCATTCTATTGGATTGTTTACCATTGTCGGTCAAGCTGGGCTTCTCAATATGAGTGGCTTGGAGTAAGATGAATGCTAAAAATTAACCAACCGTACTAACTCAGGTGAGACCTTTCAGGGCTTAAACTTCTGCTCAGGTAAGTAATACTAGCTACAAGGGATAACTATGAGACTTCCTTGAAAATATTGAATGGTCAATCTCATAGAAAACCTTGTCTCAGCCTCCAATAAGCTGAAAGGGCTGGTATACTTTGAGATGCTCAGGAGGATTCTTTGGAGGTTCTATAATGTTTTATTTTGATTCTTCTGTTAATACGAAGACAACTCTTTCTGTATAAGCAGTTTCTGTAACTTTACATAAGCATATCGGAATTGCTTGAAACCCAATTCCATTCCTTCATGAAGCTTGAAAATGCCCCCATACCCAGGGACCATAGAAAAGTACAACCTCCCTGCTGGTTACAATTACAGTCACAGGAGGCATGAGGACTGAATATATACAAAAAACTATGGCCCAGCTTTTTTGGTATGGGGGTTGAAGTCCCCCAAAAAGAATGACCTACTCGAGGGTGGAGCAGTGAGATATGTTGATGTAGAGTTCGAGAAAGTGATACCCCTTAGAGTCTCTATGGACTGGTAAGTGAGATGAGGATGGAGGAAATAGTAGGCTGTGATGCACATGTCCTAAGGTAGGAGGGCACTTTGAGGATTTGGGCCCATAAAAACTTGGCATGTTTGTCTAAGGCCACCATGGAGACCCTGCCTTGGAGAGAGTCATAAATGAGACATGTGACCCCACTAGATCTTTGATATTGTTGGAATAACTCTCTTGTCGGTAAGCACAAACCCAATGGTACCCGTGGATTGGGGGTGGTGTCCGGACTAAGCTTGCATGTCTTAGTGAGAGAAAGAGACCATGAGAGCCCACCACATTGCTAAGTGTTCTTTGAGCAAACCAAAATGGCTTGTTGAAGTTCCAACAACTGATGGAGATATCGAAGGAGACCCCTTACCTTGACAGACTCGTAAATTAGCCCAAGGACATTCCCCCTTACCTTGACAGACTCGTAAATTAGCCCAAGGACATTCCCACCCTGGAAGGGGGGAGTCTTGAATGATAGTTCTAAGTTCCGAGATCTTGGACAACTGTCCACTTCCCTTCTTTCTTGGCTGTTGTGACTTGATCTCTAGACTGTCTGAGCTCCACAAGTTGGTGGGACAAAAGTTAGTCTTCTCTTAGCCCGATGGGCTCTAAGGAGCTTCGTGTCTGAAAATTGTGGAAGTTGGAGGAGTTGGTGCCCATCCATGCGCTTTTGAGGTTCAAATCCTTTAGGTTTGGTGTGTCATGAACAAAAGAGATACCTTGTTGAGGGGGGTCCATCGAGGCTGGGGGAAGGGGGTAGCCCTCTCACTCTGAGGTTGGGTTCCTTGGTTTGGTGGAGGCCTTCCTCATTTAACTTGTCTTGTACAGCCTCCTCAACTTTGGCGAGTGGGGCGATTGCTGTCTTTTTAGGACTACCTATACACAAGCATTACGGGTTTGCTGTTGTGTCTCGTTTTCCTGTTTAAACAAGGCCTACTACTCTAACTGGGTGAAATCTCCTTGCTCATGCTCGTAGGTGCAGGCTACTTGCTAATGCTCTCATTTCCTTGTGCATATTTTTGATGTTAGGGATTTGGAGAGCAAGAGGGTCACCAAGTGGGTTTTTGGGGTGGATGTTTTCTTGGTTTTTCAATTCGAAGATGTTCTGCTTGAGGTCAGTAAATTTTGCTTGAAGTCTTTTAACTCTTTGTTTCCTATTATAGCCTTTTTTAGCTGTTTCTTATTTTCTATGGCTATTTCCTTATTTAGCCCTCTCCTGTTTTCTATATGTAAAGAGAATTAATTTGTAGTTCTTCCAAGTTGCTTGCTTGACATAATTTACAACTACAACAAGGTGATTATCAGTGGAGAGTAAGACCTTATCACCTTCATCATCTTCATACAAAATTTGAACAACAAAAGAAAGCTCTGTTAAGCTTTCATTTCCACATTTGAAATGACAAATATGCTTCTTTGACTCACACAACTTAAAATAAAATTTATTCCCAATACCTAATGATGGATATCATGTTTTTATCGATCTTGTATGATAAAATGATAGCCTTGGAGGTGAATCACTATGACTCTCCTCTTAAATCTCTAGTGGCTTTAATGTAGGAGTTGAATCCCAAAGTTTTTCCTGCGTCATTGTGCTTGATGTGTTGTTTCCAACACCACTTGTACCTCCTACCATGGCCATGGCTAAATGTGTTAGCAGTCTTTTCCTGATTTACACTGCACCATCAAATTATGGGATTGTAGGGCATCTTGTTAATGGATTAGAAAATTTGAAAGTTTTGGTGTATCGATTTATTTCAGAGTGAATTAATCAGAGAACTTTGTTGAGTCGACTAGAATATTCAAGCTAAGGCGGTGATGGATATAGGTCAAAGGTTTTGGCAACTGTGATGGCGCTTGATCAAAGGTTCTAGAGTTTCGGTTGATTGAAGGTTTGATTGAGAGGATCGATGGAGATCGACATAATTTACCTATTGAGTAGGGTCGAAGGTGTTGATTAGAGGTGGGGTTGATCAATGGTGTTGGGGTTCAAGTATATAGGTTGTGGATCGTGGTAGTTGAAGGGATGGTAGCTCAAGGGAAAAGGAGGCTCGCGGGCTTGAGGGTAGAGGCAACTACCAAAATTTACTTGTTGAGTAAGGTTGAAGGGGTTGATTAGAGGGGGGGGAAATCAAAGGTGTTGGGGCTTGAAGGAAGAGGCGACGACTCGTGGTAGTTGAGGTGATGGTAGCTTAAGGGTGAAGAGTGAAGAGTCGAACTAAGCCCACAAAGATCTCTGTTCAAAATGTTATCATGGTCGTTATTTCAATTTTGACCTAGGATGATGATTTAATGTGGCTTTGAAGTGTAAATATCTAGGCTAGAGAGAGAGGGTGTGGCCTAACGACAAGCCCATTTATAGATAAAATACATGTGCATTATATGGGTGGATTAGGCAAATACCTTTAGTTATTGATAAAATACATTAGATATGGAGGTTGAATGACCTAGAAGTTGGGTGGTTAAAAAAATGATGCTTATGGAGTTCTTGTCGTGCTTTTAGACTTAGGGTAACTAGATGGCTTTTCTTAGTCAAGCTTTACCTAACAAGCACTGGTTATCCAAGACATGACTTATAGATGGTCTTTGCATGTAATGTGGAAGAAAGCAAGACATCAAGCATATCTGTTTTGAGTCTTGTGTCTCTACTTAGATTGACAATTATCTTTTCTTAGGCCTAAATTTAATCTATGTAAATATTAAATATACTTTTGAAGTTAGTAAGGTTGCTTATGGGAATTTCTTTTTTCAAAGGTTGTTAGATGTACTAACAATTAGAATCCTTGATTAGGGTCATGTTCTTAGAAGTTAAATTTGGGACTTTGATTATAGACATCTGTATGATATGTTAGTTCTATTTGGAGTGGAAGGGGGAGTTAATCTCTTAAATGTATGTGATGCATCTTTGTACTTTATAAAGCTTGGGTAGTTATTAACTTATTAGTAACTGACTTCTAAGCTTGTGATATAACATGAGAAGCTCCTACCAAGCGTAAGGTGCCATTGACAAATTTAGAGTGGTTAGAGTTTTAAACTTTTCAACGTTTCCAAGAGATTCATCCATAATAATAAAAGCATAAGGAGATAAAGGACAACCTTGCTTGAGACCTCTTGCTTTGAAAAAAGAGGAAGGATGACCATTAATAAGAACAATATTCCTAGGCATTTCTACGTAGTCCCTTTTTATGTTGCCTAGAGCCCTACCCTACTTAGAGACTCTAATAACCCCCCCAACAATAAGTGCTAGGGAATTGTTATAACAATTTTCTTTGTAAATGTTTATTTTTTTCCCTACGTTTCAAACAATCAATAAGCATTCACTTACAACTATATGTGTTGAGCAATCATCACCATACACATCAACAATCAATAAAATAGTCAAATGCAAAGGAAAAATATAACAAGAAAAACTACATGGAATATCTCGTGCTAGATGGAACCCTCACAATTTGGTGGTCAATGTTACCAACTATTTTGTACCATAGTTGGACTTCTTGTGAGCCGCCAATTTCATGAACATGTCAAGTGTTCATCATCAGTGTTCAAAAGTTCAAAAGACTTTTTCAGGGCCAAATTTGGCCCCTTTTGTAATAATTGCATGTCTAGACCCCCATGGGGGAATTGTAATAAGTTGGTCTAAGCATGATTATTTTGTAAAAGACTTGGCCTACCTTAGGTTTGGCTATCGAGGGGATACTCTAGAGTGTTTTTTCCTTAGGAATTATGCGTTACTCTTCAGTGGCGTATAATTCTTGAGTTTTTCACTCACACCTCCAAAGCTGGAGTATTTACCATGGTGGTCGAACCTAGGGAGGTTATTAAAGTCTATGTGTCTATGTATTTTTATATGCTAGCTATCAATATTGAGTTGTATGGACATGCACTAGGTCCCCTAGGAGTTGGGTTTCATTCCGATAAAAATATATATATATATATATATTTTTTCTCCGTAAAATTAGACCATTTTTTAATGGTTTAATTGAAAAAATTCAAAGTGTAATAAAAGCATGGCTTGGAGGCGGAATTTGGCATGGGGATGCTCCTTTTCACGCTCAGAGCGTCCTCTTTAACCTAGGACCCACTTTTCCTGGGTTTCGGGCAACTAAATTGTCATTTGTGGCAATTTTCCTTAAAGATGCTACAAAATGACATTTAAATACTAAAATGCTACAAAATGCACAAAATGACAAAAATAAAAAAATCCAAAAATGATTAAAAAATGGTTGGGAAAAGGTGGCATATTAATTTCTTATGGAGGGCGACCATATCATTGGATAAATGCACATGTCATAAGTCAAAGTATTAAAATAATAAGTGATATCTTATTAAATGGCGCGCCTCTCCTTCCTCACGTGGGCGGCTTTCATTCATGGAAGCTCGTTAAAGTCTTGGGTGAAGGTTCCAAAGTAAGAGGGGCGCCCCTCTCATGAGATGGCGGCCACCTCACCATTGCACCAACCAAGTGCTAGTTAACATGTAGTTCAACGCATCAATCACTCCATTAATTGTGGGTGTGCCCCCTCTCTCCTCCATCCCAAGCACCTCATTCTAAATGGATGCAAGGAACCTCTGCTTAACTCTGTAATGTACTGTGTTTATCATTATTGAATAAAGTTGAGACTTTGGAGGTCCATATGGTGCAAGAACTCTCATGATTGTGAATGCTTGGCTTAAAATCGAGGTGATATTAGCTTAGTTGTATTTCTTCTTATGCAAGTTTGTAGATCTATCATCTAGATTAGAAGGTTATATTCTAATCCATAGAGTAGGCATTTGAAGTCTTCAATTTGCTTGCTTGTGTTAGGTTCTCTAAGATTTGAAAGTAACAAGTTGTAGTCGGTCATACTAATGTTCTTTCAATCTTAGTTTATTTATCACACTAGATTTGATCTCTTCTTGTTTGAAGTTTTGTAGCTTTGCAGAATCACCAAAAGTTGAAGGCGATCTTGAGCTCGGTTGCGTCTTTTTTTACCTTCAATACAATATTTCGGATCTAACGTTTCTTGTCCTACATGATCTCCCATACCTCAACAATATTCAATCTTGAGCTTGAGCCCTTTCTTCCTTCTCTTGAAAATTCAAAATTTACTCTTTGGTTACCTTTTATACAAGCTTAGATTTTATTAGAAGTTTTTCATATGATCTTTGCTTGTTTACATGCTAGATCTAAAGTATCTTTAAAATTACTATCTCATGCTTAGATCTAACAATATTGCTTTAGTATTTGAAGTAGCAGAATATTTCCCATATTTTGCAAAGTACGAAAGAGTGTATTTTTATGTATTTTTGGACTAACAAATACTAATCTTTAACAAGTTTTGTTTGCTGGTTTAGTGTCTCTTTTACATAAAAGCGAGGAAAAGGAGCGAAATTTTTAAGCATAAAAACATAAAAATCCCTCTTCTTCAATCCCCTTGCTATCCCTTTGCCTTTTTAGGCCTATAGTCTCTTGAATCACGTTGCATAAGCGGATCAAGAGCGCTCTCTATCAGAGGGTTAATAAATTTTTTGTCATAAGATTAATAAAAGAGTAAGTGGGATTATGGCTCCCACACCCCTCTTCCCCCATTTGGGGGAAGCCTGTATCTGCCCCTTACTTGTTTAGTGATTTTTGCATAGTTAGATCAATAGCATGCTAGATTAAATTTCATTTTTTGCAAAGTTATCATTAAAAGAGTTAGTTAAAAATTTCCTTTTTGCAAAAGTAATTAGTTGCAACTTTTATTATTTCAAGTCTTTGCATCTTTTTGCTTTTAGTAAAGTTCATATACAAAATCTCTTGAATCTCGCCATTTGCAGATCAAGAGTGCTCTTTGTCGGAGAGTTTCTTTTTGTTCATTTTTAGCATACTAACCCCCTTGCTCTCCCGAGTACTGTCCAGTACCTGAAAGAGATTCTTGGGTAGCTGTTAGATTCTTTTTATAAATTATATGCTTCTTACAATTTATCATTTTTGTTAAGTCTTAAGACTTTTTTCTCAAAATCTCTTGAATCTCGTTCCAAGCGGATCAAGAGTGCTCTCTATTGGAGAGTTAACAATTGGAACAAACATTTCACCCACTCCGTGTATGCTTTACCCATCGCAGGCTAGTTTGAGCTTTGGGATATCAAAAGCGGTAGTGTCGCAATCATTAATTTTCTCACATTAAGCTAATACTTTCACATTAATAAAATTAAGTCTCCATAACCAACGAAAATTCGACATTGCGTCGTTAGTGATCGAAAGTGGGGAAATTTCGACTAAGGAAGCGGTAACAACTGGGAGGCGACCTCAGAGCACAGTTAGACTACACCCTTGTTGGTGTAGTGTTGAACATCGCTCTTGAGACTCCATTCCAGCCCACACATCCTTGTACAAAGCCACCTAGATCACATTCCGGACATATTCCCTGTACCGCAAGGTATATCGGGAATCCCCCCATCCCACAATAAATCAACCTCATCTTTCAAAATCTATAATAAAATAAACCAAGAAGCATTCGCACAACAGTCCCTTTAGCACTCCAACAGACAGTGACTCCATTATCACTGGTCTTTCATCAACAACAATTGTTCAAAGTCTTTGCTTTTTATCTATCTCGAATTGTTGTTCATCTTATGATATCATGCTGTGGATGTTATTTTGATTAAGTTAGCAAAACTGTTGTTGTCATATATTATTATGTTGTGGATGTGCCATTGACTTAATTTAGCGAATGAAAACTTGTTTTAATTTTGCATAAATCAAAGATTTGGTTCAATTTTGTCTCAATTCAAAAAACTCCTAAAATAACAATCTTCCCTTCATTAAACACAAAACTTTAAAAAGCCTTAGCAAACCTGTTTTTTAGTAGGGTCTACCCCCCTCGGCTTCGTTAGGAGTTTGCCTAAACGGAGGAGTCGGGATCAAGTGACATCACCTGACTCTTTGCTTGCCCCTAAGGCCACATCGAGCAGCTTCGAAAGATTTCTGTTGCGCTCCCCCCCAGGTGTGCAATCTTGGTGGCAATAGTCAACAACCACTAGCTTATGAAGATGGGATAATGAGCACCCAAGTTTCATCTTGCCAACGCACACTTTGGTTTTGAGGTGTCCCCCATGTTGGGGTATGGGCACTAACACTTGAATTCATAGGCCAAAATATGCTCCCATTAGATGCCATGGGTATGGTTGAGTGCTCAACTCACTTGAGAGCCATCGAGCTTCACAAGGGAGATCAGGGATAGAACTCAACCTCAAGATCAGAGCTCTCCACTACTTATTCCAATTCATTCCAAGCAACATGAGCACCACAACAAAAGTCAACATGAGCACCAAAACACCCAGTGTCCATGTCACATTCAAGCTAGCAACATCACATTGACAAGGTCTCCCTAGGCTTATGTCAATGGATTCCAACAATCTCTACTCATGTGTCCCCTGTCTTTGTGAATGGTGTATTTATAGGCCAAACTAGCCAATGCTTTCCTTCATCCTTAAGGAAAGTGCTTTCCTTTTTTAAGGCAAGCATACTTGCTTTCTTTCCTTAAAGAAAGTGCTTTCATTCTCTTAAGTCAAGTGCAAGTGTTTTCTTTCCTCAAACCAAGTGCTTTCTTTTAGTTTTTAAGAAAATGTTTTCTTTTACCCTTTGGAGCTAGTGCTTCTTCCAACTAACTATAGTAATATGCTTGGGTGACTAGATATGTGTAATCTTTCTCATATATTCCATTTATTAATTTTGTATGACAATTAACACACACATGTCCCCTTTTGGCCTTTGCTTAGGTTTCTGTAATATCCCAAACTGATATTTTTCTTTTTTTGTTGTTGTACTGTAGATGGCTAATAGGCTTACACCCAGCTGAGATCACAGGTCTGGAAATACACTGTTTCCACAAACTCAGATTGCTGAGAATGATAGTATACAGCCTGTTCGCAACCCCCACGTCCTGTAGATGCACTATATGATCCTTCTTTCACTCCCACGCAACAGTAGAACCCTTGTACAACCTATGTTAATACCAATCGATTTCCTCTTGTCCAAGTGGTGTAACCCTCAGTAGATCCACGCAGAGTTTGAGCAGAGATGTGCTGCCCTACTCCTTGATGAAGGACGACTTTATTAAATGAGGAAGATGGCTGCCCACGTGTTACTGTAGCGTCCGTACGGATCACTGTAGCAGTAGTACGAATTACTTTAGCAACATCCAAAATTCCTAAAATCTTTGGATTCTTCAAATTGTAGCAGCAAGTTATTCTTTGAAGCTTGAATCCTCCATAAACTAATCAAATAAACTCAATATCAATTCTCAAACCATAACAATGAAACCCAATAGTAGATCTGTGTGATCCACTCAATAAATTGACTAGGACGGATAGATTTCACCGTCGAAACCAATGTTAGCTAGGGCAATCTGCCCTCAACCCTAAACCAGCTCTCAAAGCTCTCTAAACCAATTCTCAATCAACAATAACAATAGATACTGAGTAACTCACTTTATCTTTCTTTTATAGCCTTGACATTGCATACCCTATACCTAAGTCACTTTTCTCTTCTATTTCTCCGTTGAGTTGCATGCCTGCATGATTGCATGCATGCATGCATCTTACTTTTGCATGCAGGCTTGCATTCTCTTGAGCTAGGGCTCACATGCTCTGCATGTCCCTTGTTCCAGTTTGACCCAAAACGGAACATTACAGTCCTCCCTCGCCAAGATTGCTTGTCCTCAAGCAATACCAATGCAACTGTCCAATCCATCGAGTTGAACTAACTGAATTCAGGGATGATCCTAGGGTCCTAGATCATCCTAGGAGATCTGTAGCACTCCATCCTCAAGGTATTGTCGTGCAAGGTACCATCACAAGAGGTATATTGAAAGCATCTCGTAAGTAGAGGAATCAACCATAGTGGGAACTTGGCTAGCTCCCCAGAAAATACGTCTACTAAGTCTCCATCCCTCGTACCTGCAAAATAAATGAGGGTCCTCTCATCTCTAGTAACCACTGAACTGCCAGTCACTATAACCCCAGGGTCCCAAATCAGTATGAGAATGGCAGAGTACATACTGCATCCACCAATGCCCTGTGTAGCATCCCTACAAGGAGCATGCTGTAGACTCCAAACTGTTGTTGTACTGTCCACTATTGTAATTCCCGGATCCTAGGCTAACCCCAAGAAGAATCCACTGTATTGATGTTGTTCCCTCTGCTCATAACCATCCAACTATCATGTCGTGCCTGTAGCCTCGACAAACCTGTGATGTACTCTAACCAAATGCTTTCCCATTCCTGCCCAGAAATGGTAAAGTCACCAGGATCCCATATTATCCTGTAAGGTGTGAAACACTCTCTACACATCGTGTCGGTCTGCCAAATGCTAGCATAAGACTCCATCGGTCGCCCTCTGAAGGACCAAGCAACCTTAAGCTGAACAAACTTCTCTAGTAGAAACCAAGTACTAAGAACTGACTCTGCTCCTGCTAATCTAATCAGCTCCAGCCTAACTGCATCTATACATCTACTAACCCCCATACTATCAGGGTACTCAAGTAATCCATGGGATCTAAGCAACTCCCTAGGGTGTAGCTCTGCCACCTGTAATGTCTCATACTCATGCAAGTATTGAGAATGCCCTGCCCAACGCAAATCATGCATAGCCCTCATGACTCTCTCTGTAGGTAAGGACTCAGGGTTGACATTGGTGCAATCTCTATGGGAGATGATGTCTCCTTCTACTCTGTCGGTTGTGCTCCCTGTGAACGAATCTAATACCATCTCTGCAATGTCGATCCTACCATACATCTTTGATGAACCTGTGTTGTGAGGTGTTGGCACATCCTCTCTACTCCGTCCGGAGACAAGGGTGGTTTGTCCTAGTCTGACTAGATAATCCTGCTCTGAATCATGCAACTGGCAAATCAGACACTCCCTCCAGTGCCTCGTCATATCATATTCGAGATTCTTCCAAGAGAATCTCTCGCTAATCTGCTGACAGGCCCTAAGGTGTCTCTCTAAAGGTGTCTCATGTGTAGTTCTCAGGATCTCGATCCTAAGTGCAGACTCAAAGGCGAGGTATATGGTGTCTCTGTAGTAGATGATGTCGTTCACTACCCTGTACTAGTCATCCTGGATGCGCCCATCCATCAACTCACATGCGAAGCAGTCCTTGGAATATTCCACCAAAAGGTGCAACTTCCAATCAGGGATAATCATAGTGAGCCAATCCCCCGTGTCCAGATCCCAATTCTCTATGTTGGATCTCTCCTCGGTCACTGACAGCTCTGAGTGCTCCTCTTGCAGAATACCGAACTACACATGCTCCTCGTGCATAGTCATCATCGGAAGCTGTTCTCCCAATCCATGAGTGGTACTCTCGCTCTCATGTGCCACAACTGTCCTATACCCTGTGTGTGCTGTCGTATCCTCCTGCGTGCTCACTCTGCTGGTGTCATCTGAACCAGGATCCCACACATCTATACTATACTCATCTTGAAAAGCACAGGGTGTATCTATGTCACTATCAGATGGTCCCTGGAGCGTGTCTCCCATCAACACATCCGCAACTCCCAGTGGAGCCATCCATGGTCCCTCCATAAGAAGTGAATCATAATCTCCATCCTGTCTAGCATGTATAGAGTCAATCCTCTCCGAGTCATGCTTCTCCACATGTATCTCGTCTATCATGAATGTCACGACTCTTGCAGTAGATGATGAAGAGTGTATCAACTCCAACTTGTCACATAACCTGTCCATATGCATATCTGATTCCTGAAGAGCCATCAGAATGTTGTTCAAGGAATCTCTAGTAACCATAGGCTCGTCCCGTATGCTCGAATCACTCCATATCGCATCCACATCACAGCTAGGTGCTAACACCCCTTGATCCTCACAAGCATCACCACTAAGGTGGGATGATGAATCCTCGATGATGGATGATCGGATAACTGCATCATGTGTACTATCCTCCTCTGGTATTGTCAACTCCACATCAAGTTTACCATCCACCTGTATGTCACGATCACCTTTCTCTGCTCCACCAACTAGGATTTTAAGGAGATCCTCGTCCAAATCCTTGGGCCAGCTCCCGAACTGGATGCAGTAAAAGTCTTCGAAAGGCAATACTGCACATACCTCATCCCCCAAGGCTAGATATTTCTGATAACTAGGCAAGTATCAAAGTGCTGCTAAGGTCTCATAATTTCCAACCAAGATCCTTCTCAAAGTCTCCATGATCTCACTGGATGGCAAGAAGCGTGTGCTCCCAAGCATGCACTTTTACAAAAATTGGCATGTACTGTTTATCCATTGACACTTCTCTGTATTCACCTATTTGTTTATAACTGCATACTCCCACAGCTGGCGAGGAACATGCTCTGATACCATCGTAATATCCCAAACTGATATTTTTCTTTTTTTTGTTGTACTGTAGATGGCTAGTAGGCTTATGTCTCAATAGAATATGAAAGTAAACCCTGATCTTTGCATGCATGGAGATCTGTAACCCAGATAATACTGAAATGCTAGAAAGTAGGAGGAATTAATGCATATACATACCAGTATGTAGATTTGCTGATGTCGATGAGGATGATCCCCGCATGCGGGAATTATGCCGGATAAATAGTATGCTAAGGCAAGTCGTCCTCCAGATGAGGAATGCGCCCTCCTCCAAGCTCAATATGCTCCTCAATAAATAATACTCCATTGATGAAGCTCCAGATAAGGTGCAGTAGGGTTATAGTGCTCCTTCGGTGAAGATGGAAGCAACATGCAGATAGAAAGAGTGCCCAGTAGACCAAAACGTGAATATCCTCCCAAGGCAATTCGCCCAAGCATGCAAAGACGTTTTTCTCTGAAGAGGAATGATGATAACTAGCTGAAGGCTTGATTTGAAGAGCCCTTCTTCCAGGGGAAGGGTAATACCACTATTTTGAAGAGGATGCAAGATGCATGCAGAGAAACTGAAGGCTGGAAACTAGAATGCGAATAGGGAGGTCCTTGGACAATGCGCCCAAGTAGAAGGATGATTCCCTCAATATCTCATAAAATATAACTCTGTAGAAGATGAATAATAGATGTACCTGATGTTGAAGTAATGCTGAATTTGGATGATCCAACCTGATGATGAACTAGGGCAGATAGATTTCGCTGCCAAAATGCACTAGTTAGCTGAGTGCATGCACTCAACCCCAACTTAGCTTGCTGAGCTCTCCAATTCGAGAGCACAAATCAATAATCATATAAGCATGTCCTCTCCATTAGCTTCACCTTTCTTTTATAATGTTCACCTGTCAAACCTAACTTTTGACCTAATTAGGTCACTTTACCTTCTAATTCGCAGTTGACTTGCATGCAGGTGTCTGGAGACTCAATCAGGTGCATGCATCATGAAATACTGCTTGGATGTCATGCATGCAGGTGGCCGTCAGCTTTGGTGGCCCTTGTTTATCTACTGGTGATCTAATAACCATGCTAAAGATCCTTTGAAGGTGTATATGGCATCAATCCTCAGTAAATTCCACTATAGTAAAAAAGGGAACATTACAGTTTCCTGGGCTAACAACCAATAGGTCCATGGGGGAAACCTCTCAAGCCACAGTCCAGGTTTAATGCACGCACATGGGAGTGGGTAAGAGAAACAAGGATTCCCACATACCCTTCCTAAGAATACTTCCTAGATCAAAACCCCACATTAAATCATCATTCATTTGCAATAAGGTTTTATTGAAGGTTGGGGTAGCCCCCATCTTCTGACAATGTTAGTGTGGGACCTGACTGTACCAGTCCATAAGGTGGTTGCACAAGCTCACACACAGATCAATGATGTCAAATAATGTGGAAATCATTATTATATCATATTCCAGGCACCATTGTGCGAAACAGATAAACATATCACAATCCAGAGTCAACATGTTATTGCACCACATAGACAACAATGTCATCAGTATTGGCTTGTCCGGGACTCCAGACTAGTTCAGACCCTTCAGTGCTTGAACTGATTGTTGGACTGGACCAGAGTACTCAGTTGACTGGTTCAGATTGGTGGGACCAAGGACAATTCTGTTGGAGTGGGGGGAAGAAAAATAATGGAAAAAAGAAAAGAAAAACCCGTCCCCTCACTCCCAAAGCCTAAAATGAGCAACTTTACATATTTAGTGTCAAATGGACCATGGTTTGGATTTTTGTAATTAAAATTTTTCACGGAAAACCTTGTGTGGAAACTCTCGGGCATTTTCCCGCATTTCTTGCATGTTACCCAGTGCAAAACAATTGGCGTTGATTAGGGTGCCTGATCTGATAGGGACATCTAGCGAGGCAGGCAACGGAGGCAACCAACCGGGGGAGTCGACCTTGGGTTCTCTTGCATGAAGCTCATAGCACTTGATCACTCAAGCCAGCTCACTGGGCTCTAATGGTTTGGATTTGCATTGGTGTGTGTGTGTGTTTGTGTGAAAATTTCTGAAATTTCAGTGTCATAGTTTAGGTCATTTCTAAACTACGACACAGTGAAATTCTAGAAACTTTGACACTATGTTTAAGCATTGTGAAAACATCCATGCTCACATATATATAGTTTTTATTAAATTTTGCATATGTTGTGTATTTTTTTAGTAAACTGGTTCATAGGCTGATTCCAGTTTTGTACAGGCTTAACCCTCAATCGGTTTTGTTTCTAATAACTTTGATAGACAGTCATGCACTATTGTGCCACATAGACTAGACAACACTGGCCACTGCACCACATAGACCAACAACATATGCCATTGTGCCACATAGATTAACATGTGCCATGTGCCACATAGACCAACAATATGCGTCACAAAGGTCAGGGTGTTACAGTGACTCAGCTATCAGAATAAAAAGTTAAGGATATAAAAGGCAACCTTGTCTGGGACCTCTTGTCGCTTTGAAAAAACAGGGACAACCATAGATAAGAACAATAATCTAGGGCATTTATCTGCAGTGCTTGACCCATTGAATGAGTAAGACTGAAAAACCACACTTGCTAAGAACATTAAAGATGAAAACAATGATTTACCCTACCAAAGGCACTTGAAATGTCCAATTTGATTACTGCATCTTTATTCTTCTCCTTTTTAAAGGAAGGCATTGCTTCTTGGACTAATAGGACATTTTCAACTATTTGTTTGATGGGGACAAAGCCATCTTGTTCCTCCAAAATTAGTTTGGAAAGAAAGTGGTTTTATCTTATTTGGGATCAGTTTAGCAATAATCTTATTGGAGCTGTTACGAAGAAAAAATATGTCCATATATTGAAAAGTTCACAGCATTTTTCTTCTTGGGTATGAGAACCCCAAAGGTAGAGTTTATGCCCACCCTAGTCTGTTCCAAGTTCTGTTCCCTTCCACCAGATTAAAAAGATCATATTTTATGATATCCTAGACTTGCTGATAAAAAATTGCTTGAAAACCATCTAGATCTGGAGCCTTGTCCCTTAATTTCAAATACCGTCATCTTTAATTCACCGAGGTTTCTGTTTGCATTAAGAGTAAGTTGTCTGGTATATCTACCAGTGTAGATCCATCTTAAACCCGGATCTATCAAGCACCGAGAGGGATCCAATTTCTCAAGGTGTAATTTTTTTTAATCTTAAATTTTTTACACGTCCAGAAAAAATTTACACCTCAAGAAATTTGATCCCTCTCCGTGCTTGATAGATCTCGGTTTAAGATGGATCTATGCTGGTTTTTATTTTTTTATTTTATGTTATGAGTTATGACTGACATAGATTTTTCAAATAACTTTTTATTTGGTTTTAAATTTTTATTTTATGAGCTGACATAAATTTTTTAGTTACTTTTTATTTGGTTTTAATTTTTTATTTTATGAGCCGACATGAATTTTTTTTAATTACTTTTTATTTTTGGTACATAACGTTACATTACATGACAACATCTCCTCCATACTGGGCTGTAGAGCACCTCACTACTCTCAGTGCAATTACTCTTGGGATGTTTTCTCGGTGCAATTACTCTTGGGATGTTTTCTCGGTGCAATTACTCTTGGGATGTTTTGAAGTGGATCTTCTTGGGCTTCTTCTTTGTCAAGATGAGGTTCTTCTTTGTTAGACTCTGATTTTATTAGAGGGATGTTCCAAAAGGAAGGTTTGTCTTCTCTGATTATATGCATAATATGTTTTTTTATTCTCCTATTATTTGCTATGTTGTGAATATTTTTGCAAATAATATAATGTAGTTATAATAATGAAACCAATCAATTTTTCAATAAAAATAAAGAGGAATAGAAAAAAATATATTAATTTCTGCTAGCGATCAAATATAGGTCAATGCAGCTCAGGTGAAAATCAACTATTAATAGCCAAACGAGGAGTGGTCAGGGCATGCCCTTTGTAGAAAACAATGCAAAAAAATGCGTAAAAGTTAGGTTGAACCCTTAATATGCAGCAAAAAACACTCCTGTGAAGAAAGACAGAGCAAGCAGGCAAGACTACAATGAATAATGTCAAAATCGGAAACAGTGTGGTCCTAAATTCTAATATTGACCATAGTTTGAACTCAAAAATATGGGTTATAATTAGTGAGCTACCCCTTAAGAAATTTTATTCTCCTTGCAACTACTATTTCGGATTTCCTTGAACGTCTATGTCAGTTCACTTATGAGCCCACATTGCTGTATGAATTCATGGTTGACTTATTATGCCATCATATGCAGTGTGTCACTGTGTTGTTTATGTAATATTGCACTCCATCCAGAAATTTGTGATGCTTTTAGAAAAATCAAATTTGAAAAACTATGGGTTATAATTACTGAGCCACTCCTTTGCAAATTTGGTTCTTTTTGCAAATACTATTTCCTTGAATGTCTGTGAGTTCACTTATGAGCCCAAGGTGCTGTATGAGTTTTTGGTTGACTTATTATGTCATCATATACAGTGTGTTGTTTATGTAATATTACACTCCATCCGGATATTTGTGATGCGTTTAGAAATAAAATGAAATTTGCTAAACTCCTTTTGGGCAGAATCGCAGATAGACAACTTGAGCCCAATGTTTAATTTAGTGTTGATGCAAGTCTTTGGATAATGATCTTCTCTGAAGTTTGCCTTAACGCTGGCATTTTCTGACTGGTTTTGTTTCAAGATATATTTGATGGATATGCATAAATCACTGGATTGTCACTTTTTAGCATGTAACTTGGGAGATTATTGAACGATGCACATGGATCACTCTATCGCAACTTATTGGAATGTTTCTTGGGAGAAGTTTGATGGATTTGCATGGATCACTATATTCTGTGTTGCTAGCTCAAATTTTATCTGATTTGAATGTGTCTTGGCTATTGGAAATTTAATAAAGCATGACGGGGCTTCCTGCTGTTCAAATTTCAAATAAATCTTTCTTCCAGGCCCTGAAATTAGTGTTTTTTCCATTTAGGGACTTGCAATGGTAATGCAGAAATGTGGTGAAGAAGATGCAATTGTACCAATGCTGGCAAGTACACTGGAGAAAGCGTTAATTGAAAATAAAGCCAAGGCGGTTCAAAATTTGAGGCTACTACTTGGAGAGTACTACCTTTTTGAGGTACCAATGAGGCTCCTGTCTCTTGTTTTTCTTGGAAGGTTATTGATGTAGGCTACAACATGCTTTGATTATGTTCTCTTGTAACAACCTCTAGGACTAGTGCCCAGGTTTATTTCTTTTTATTATTTCACAAAGAAATGCTTTAAAATAATAAAATCTGAAACTTTGTTTTAACGACTTATTCAGAATTAATGCTGACTCAGAAACAGATTAAAGTGTATTGATAGACAATAAAATGTCATCAAACACATCTTTCTATGTTTTCTTACTATCAATTTGATGGTTATATCGTGCTAACTTATTGACAAAATGGAGAATTGATCTTGTATGTGCAGAAAAAATATCAAGAAGCCTTGATGAACTATCAAGATGTGGTCAAGGAAGATCCTGAAGATTTCCGGCCTTATTTTTGGCAGGTGAATTATAAAAAATGAATAGATATATTTTTAATTTTTTAATAATACCCCATGAACACAAAGCATGCTTCATGATATGTTGATTAGTTATGTCTAGATGTTTTGTGGTATTACCGAATGCACTTATTTGTTCACTAATTGGCGTTTTGTTTACTGTATGTGATATTGTGCTTTTTGGCATGCTTTATTAGATCAGCATTTGCAATTACTATATATAGTTGATTTTCTTGTCATCTTACACTTCATATGTACTAGATCATCAAATCCTTAATGCCAACGAGATATCATCCCTATTGCATATGTTGAGATAGGTCTAGCTTGATCTTTGTAGGGATCTGAACTGGTTACACTGGTAAATCCATTATAGAAAACTCCTTGTATTATTGCTTTTTAATGAAAATAATGACATTAAGAAGTTAGAGTTTCTTCATTGGCATATACTGTTCTTCCTTTTTCTTTCCCTCTTTTTTCTGAAGTATTTTCTACATCCTATGTTACTTCAGGACATTGTGAATGCTCATGTGGTCCTCTAGCTTCTAGATTCCTAAGGTTTTGTACTAATTGTGTAACACCCTAAAGTCGTAACTCCTCGAGGGCTTGGCCTTTCTTTTTTATTAAACCTTGAAAGGTAGGGGTAATGAACCATAACGTCAATGAACACTTTATTATTGTGGCCTAGAACGTGATCATATGAATATGGATTTTTTTTTTCTTTAAATTTTTTTTTTTAGGTAAAATAACATGGTGAGAGGGTTTGACACTTAGGCATTTGACTTGATAATTGACTTAAGTGTATGCGTTTTAACTTAGACTTGTACCTTTGGTTTGGGCATTTCATTAAATGCTAGTGTGAACGATTGGGGGTTTGGAGTGTGCCCCAATATTGGGTTTAGGGTAACTGATAAAGATGTGAAGTCCCAGCGATTGGGAGCATAAACGAGTGTCTGATGTACCATAAACCGTGTGCAGAGATTAGATTTTTTATACATCATTTGTTCCCATGAAGATGCGTAGTGCAAGGATGCTAGGTGGGTTCCTGCGTGTGCGTGGGATAATTTGTTTGGTGCTCGAATCTTGGTGTACGGGCCTCGACTTAGTATTAATAGTGCGTGGCGTATGATCTTGACTTGGTGTTGAAGATGTGGTGTATGGTTCAAACATAGATATTGCACTCTGACTTGGTGTCTTATTCTAGGAGCCTAGGATCATATTGGTAATATAACCCATCATTTTGTATCATTTAATACTTTTTATGAAAACCGCAAATATCGGTCTCTAGGATTTACTATATGTTAAAGGTAGTATGCAAGGAATTTACTATATGATAAAGGTAGTATGCACACAAGTTTAACAATACATATAGTGCTCAGAATTTACAACATTGTAATGCTATCAGCATTTATTGTGAGAAGCATTGCTCTGCGGCAACATTGATTGCGACTGGTGGGTACATTGTATCCATACCATTTTAATTCCACCTTCCTTCAATCGAATATAAAGTTGGGATTCCTCGTATCGATGTAGAAGACTGTCAAGTTCCAGTGAATTACTTGTCCACTGCCATTGACTAGATTGCTTCCTTGGTCATGTTAGCTCACAATATATGAGACTAGATTGGGTATTATAAATGTGCGAGCGGTATGGTTTGTGGCACGATGGTAGCATGTTTGTTCAACAGAAGGACGATTGCTGAATCTGTTCCGTTTATGTGCTTGTTATCTTGGCCCTAAAACTCCTGCGTTCAGTTCGCTTGAACTCAGGGTTTTATTACTGTTTTTTTTTCTTTTTAAAATGTTTATTTTTTTATTTTTTATTTTTTATTTTTATTTTATATATATATATATATATATATGTGCTAAAATCTATATTAATTCTATAAAGGTCTATTCCCAGGATAGATTTGTCCTATTCTCTCAAAGAGAACAGTCTGAGAGAAACACTCTGGAGTATTTGATTTCTGGCTTGGGGAGTAAAACAAAACAATAGGTGATTCTTTCAAGAGGCCAGTAAATTGGTTATTACTAAATCGAATACCACTATCGTTCTCGTCTGTATTCATCAGGTGAAGGAAATGGCAGAGAAATTACTACCTGAAATGCCTGATAATGATAGTCTTGGACTGGAACTTGCTCCAAACGTGATGCCAAACTCTTATGGTGTTGGTGGTATGATATTGTGGGCATTTCAGACCAACCCACGAAAATGCAGTGCACTGCTGCTCTAAGATACCTAGGGAAGGTCGGCATATATGGGGGTGGATCCATCAAGTCCAGCCCTTGTTCACGGCCCCCTCTTCTTACTCTCTAATGTGCCCATTCGCCCAAATCTCAATTCGAAGCCTGAGCTCTCCATTACCCCTTCTCCAAGGGCTGGATTGAGGCACTGGCCACTCTTGGCCTCAGCTTCCAACTATGGAAGTAATCAGAAGGGAACCACAAGAGATGTTTGTGGAAAAACGAGTGCAGCACCAAACGATGGGGTTATACAAGCAGATAATGATTTGAAAAAAGAAACTTATGAAGACTTTGCTATTGGGATATTTGTTTGGGCTTTGGTATCTGTTCAATATCTTTTTCAACATCTATAATAAGCAGGTATTTTTTATGCTATTACTACTTGGTGCTGGAGAGTTTGGAAAGTCAACAATTTTTAAACAGCGAAAGCTTTAGTTTCAAACAGGCTTTGACGAAGTGGAGCGAGGGAACTACATATCAGTCATCCATGGCTACGTTAGCTGAAAATCGATTTTGAGAATGGGGCTTACGGCCCAGTGAATTTATTTATTTATTAGACTACAAGCTGCTAGCTCATTCAACAGATAAGGTGGTCTGCATAGAGTTTGGAAGACGTTTAGTGTGGTATATATTCCAATTTTTTTTTTGTAGATTTCTGTCCAGGTTTTGTAGATTTCAGTACAGTGTAAATTTCATGGCAGTTCTAGGTGTGAACAGGCCGTCTGAGAGCATGAACCATGCTCTGATACCATATGTAGAGCCCCAAAATATTAATCACAAAAAAAAACCTAAATTATGAATAAAACCTAAATTCTGAATAAAGAAGGGATAATAATTAAACAATACAGTTAATTTCAAAAATAATTTTCAAAAATAACACGAGTAAAATAATTTTACTAATCTGTAACCCATTTTATGAATTTAAATACAAAATTCTCACCTGTTAGAACTAGCACTTACAGATATACCGTAGAAGCACATAGGAACCTGGTAGCAACCCTTGGAAAACCACATTTGGGGACTGCTCTCCTCCCAACCAACCCCTCGGCCCTCAGTCATAGACTGAGAGCCCCCGGGCCCTCACTCAGCAATACCAAGCCAGCTGGTCATCAGAATCAGAATCCTACTCTACCCTCAACCTCCAAACCTCCATCTCCCCCACACTACGCCCATAGAACCCTCTCAAAAATGTAGTCAGACTTAGCAACTCAAACCAAAAACCTCCCAACGAAGAACAAGAACCTCTCAACCAAGAACAAGAGCCTGAATGATGCCCTCAATCAACCCCCAATTCCTCTATTTATGCATAATTTTCTAACTTTAATATAATTAGAGTGTATTATGCATGAGTGCCAAATAGCCTTCATGCACATCATTTTCCTAATCATATTTAATTAACATTTAAGTTTTAATTAGCCCGAAACGTCGAAATTTCAATTCTCTTACACAGGTTTCCAAATTGCTTTAACATAATTTAAGTTTTAATTGTTAATTAAACTTTATCATAAATTTTTTTTTAATTTCTTATTTTAAGTAATATGTACTTCCGATGCCTGGTCGACCAAAATCCGGTGCGGCCGATGAGGTCTGATATCGGAAGCCCACGGCTTGAGGTACATCGGCCATAGAGGGAGGTATATGGAAAAGGACTTCCGATGCCTGGGGTTGGTTGCCTTGGAGGGATATGGAGGGAGTTAGGGCCAACCTTTCGAGATGCCTGGTTGACCAAAATCCGGTGCGGTCGATGAGGTCAAAATAGATACCGAAAGTCGACCAAAATCCGGTGCGACCGATGAGGTCCATAGATTGGTTTAGCAATTATGCTAACCGTGAAGCTTTCGATGCCTATTGTACTGTCCACGGATAGGTTACAGTAGAGGGCCCATGCAATGGCAAGCGGGACCACCTGGAGTGTTGATGTGGAGGGTTATGGAGGTTGTTCGGGTGGTATGATTCTCAGGGAGAGGGTGAGTAAGGAATGAGGAAGTTTTGGGGGGATGTGTTATGTCTTTCTATTTCATTAAGTCGGTTTTGATTTATTGTTTATGTCATGTTTATGAAACGTATTGTGAAGTTAATGCATAATTTGTATGAATGGTTGCATATTAGAACCTAGGTAATTAAACAAGAGCATGTAGTAATTAGGGCGTTGAATGTATTAGGGAAGGCGGAAAATTCTTGCATGCTGGCCACACGCAAGAGTTTTCATCTTCACAATAGTATTAAATATGTATAAATATACTATACTAATTGAGTATTATTTTGTATATGATGTTATTCTATGTTTTGAACCTATCTTTGTGGGGAGTATAACTTCGGGGCGAAGTTCCTTGAAGGGGGAAAGTATGTAACACCCTAAAATTTATTAAGATTAGTTAAGTAATAAAGAAATATTAATAAATTTTAGGGTGTTACAAATTGGACCTCATTGTAAGTTTTATTTAGAGGACAAGAGAATGAGGGGATCAAATGTAACCAAATAGTCGACCCCAAAACTTGCGAAATAAAGGACAAAAGAACACTAAACAATTGCAGTAGAGGTGTCCAAAAGATGCTCTAGATAGAGAAATACAAAAACATAGAACAAGAGAATGCCAAATATATAGTGCTTGTAAACTTAATCACTTGTAAAAAAGAATGAGGCCTGTAGGCTAAAGAATGATCACACAATATGATATTGCTAAAGTTATACGAATTGTGGGTGCAAGTGGAATCACAGAATATTCTAGTGCGGGTGCAAAAATGATCCCAAAATTAGGAATAGAAGAATTGGCACCCAAGCCATAATTTTTCTATCATGATGACAAAGTAGATGCATCGGTGAGAATATAATGCACTTGGATTAGGTAGAGGCTGAGGCAAAAATAAGAGGAGGTTTTTGTAGGAGAGGATTAAATTAAGTTCAAAAGGAAAACCTATTGCTCCACGCAGTGAATAAGGTGGCAGATCCTAGGAATGCCAACAAAGAGAGGGAACACACATAAATGAGTCCATGACACAATTGGTGCAAAGAGAAACATTAGGAGATGGTTGTAGCTACAACAACACTAGAGCATGGAGAGAACTTGATGTTGCATCGAGGTTTGATTGTGGGGGAAAGAAGCAGATACAAAAAGAGGATTGTTGGTTGAGATGGAACCTCTTCAAAACCAAATGCAAATTGGCCTAAACAGACTATCGTATCTTACTTAGGAGAAAAGGTGCTAGGACCTTATTTAGATAGAAGGAGATCCATAAGCAACCATAAGCAACTTAGAGTCAATGCTAAATAGTTTAATAGAACTTCCTTGTTGAAAACATCCATCTGCACCATTATTGATCCGAATGCATGGTTTAAGTATGCCACCTCACTCCATGACATCCCAACCAATCACCAATTCTTGTCTATCCTAGGACGATAAACTATGATTTCTTTACAAATTACATGAATATAAGAACCATTTTCAAAGTGTAATCCAACAATTCTTATAACATATAGAACATAAGAGTTGAATTTTACAAACATAACTTTATCACTTTATGTTATAAAAACATATCCATTTAACGAAAATAGGTATTCTATTGTCTAGTCAAGCTTGATGTTCTCTCTTTCTTCATGTCTATGATTTTCTGTGTGATGACTACGTTAAACAAGATCCAATGCATGGCTGACCTTCAATCACGCTATATTGATGTCCATGTATGGCTTTCAAATCCTATTTGCATTGTGGTGGTCAAGAGATTGGGACTAGTTGGTATGGTAGAGCTTCTTTTCTTCTTCGACAGATAAATTTGGATAGTGAGAAGTCCACTCATCTCGAGTTATTTGTCATGCCTCTCATATTAGTAAGCGAGATATTTAAATGAAAGTATTAGAGCAAAGATTTACAAAGCCTACTTGAAAGCAATGTGGATCAAGCCAAAAGATCCCCTTCCTCCAAGGCTTCACCACTACTTCCACTCATATATGCATCTTTAGGATGGTCTCATCCACATTCCCGGGTATATGAAGCTATAGTTACTTCGTGGCTTAAAATTTCCTCTAGCTTAGCTTCAAAGTTCCCATCAATTACATTTGGGGATAGATCATCATCTATTAGGAAACATTGAAGATGTTAACTTTGTATGTGGAAATTCGAATTTGAAGATTATTTCATTTTTCAGACGTCTTATTTTTTTAATTGGAAAACAGTGTTAAAGTTTGCAGTATCGTGAGACATTCTCCAAGACTGCCTTGTGCAAACAAGGCTGACTTGAGACTCGGAGAAAAGTCCTGTGAGTCTGGACAAAAGTCAAAGCAAATGGAGATAAGCTTTGTGAGTCAGGACAAAAGCCTAAACAAGGAAATTTAGTCTTGTGAGCTTTATGTGTGTCAAAGCAAAAAACAAGACAAAATATTCTGCTTGACAGTCTTATTTGTGACAAGACTGTGCAAAAGTGGTGCGTGAGGTTCTCCTAGGTCAATTGAGATGGATAAACTATGAGATCTTGCCTAGGGATTGGACACCCCTAGATAAGTAACTCTAGAACTTGACCATGTGTGGAGAATTGGATGATCACATCCCGAGGCAAATGATCTTTTCTTATATGTGAGATGCAAATGATGTAATATGTGATAAGCTAGTGTGTTGGCACGTGTGACCATGTTTACCATGAGGGACTTATGTTTGCTTAAAGAAAAAAATATGCTCCTAGCCTAATATGACTTAATAAGTCATAAAGTTATGATTGTAAAGTGAATGCTCTAAAATAAAGTGTAATATCGACTAAGTGATGACAGCCTAGCAAAAAGGGATAATAAGTCCATGTCATAGACAACCTAGCAAAAAGGGATAATAAGTCCATGCCACGGAGACAAGATCTTCTAGAAGGAGAAGAAGTCAATAATAAAAAGGACTCCTCATCATTTGATATATATCACATCAAAGATTATATCTCTGCAGTTCGTGTGCCTCTGCTACAGCCACACGCATCAACTTTCAAGTGAGTCGTTTGGGGTAATGAGACTTGATCTCTCCAAGCATTTAGTTCCTAGTGAGAGGCCATCATCATTGCGCCCTTTTGACATCTTAGCGTTCTGAAAAGGAGAAGATTTGAAGCCTGTGCAAGCTAAAGTCTAATTCTGCAGTAAGGGTTTTAATCTGCAGAAAAGTGCAGGATTTTGAAGAATTTGATCCAGCAGGTTAAGGAGACTTGATTCCAAGTGATCAAGCAAGCCAAGATCTCCCTGGATAGGCATTCAATATTCAAGAAGCATCCACTAGTATTCTTCAGCAATCCTTCATGGTATGTAATCCCGTGTGGCTGAATTTATTGTATCTGCTCCTAGCTTATTCATTTGCAAATAAGAAAAGATCGTTTGCTGGGTTTTTTCCCTAGAGTTTGAGAGGGTTTTCCCAGGGTAATTCCCCTTGTGTTATTGTGAATGCTATTTATTGTACTTTAGATTATGTATTACAGTTTATACATTGTGATGAAATTATGATTCAGTAAGAAAAAATTAAAAGAAATCTACAGATCTGAAATACTCTTAATTTTAACATGGTATCAGAGCCCTAGGGCGTGAAGTCACTCAGTTTTGCAACAAACTTGATCTCACGCAGGGCCTTTGAAAGGTTATTCAAAGCACAGTCCAGATTTGTCAAGGGTCTCTAGCAGAAATGGCATCAATCTCAGTGAAGCTTGAAGACAGGCTAGAAGGGGTTTCCAACTTTAATGTTTGGAAAGCCAGGGTTCTGAATATTTTAGAGGAGCATGATTTGGGCAGTTTTGTAACCAGTGTAGTAGAGGAACCTGTTATCACATCCATGTTAGATGGAGCTACCATGATGCAGATTGTGTGGTCAGGGACCATACTACACTTTATTTTCAGATCAGAGATCAGATGCCTTCAGAGAGGGCATACATTGTATTCAGATTGCCCCTAGCAGAGATATTAGAGGGGACAGATGGTTTTGTATTGGTCCAGACATATTGCAGAGCAGTTGCCACAGGGTCACCCTTCCTTGTCAGGCTTTGCATGATCCCATTTGAAATAGTTACTTTGCCATATTGCGATGAGAGCACTACAGAGTATTGCTGGTTTGCCACTTATTGCCCGGATTCAGTAGAGATCCAATTTCAGAGACAGCCTCAGCAGCAGGTAGATGGTATGGAAGGTATAGCATTTGATGTTTTATTGCTCATGTTGGTGATTAGGCTTGTTTATACATGATAGTACACTGACTTCACGTATGATGTTGATGTGCTGATCTTGTTGTCATTATGATGTGTTGTTTGGCCCTTGGTGATGTCATTCCACCCCTTTCCAAGTAGGCTCCTGTTTATGCACACTAGTTCATGTCCCCACTCACTAGTATAGACTTGGTCATTTTGTCCTCCTAGGCAGCTGATTTTGGATCCACTTATCTTTTCCTTCACCCATCCAACTCATTCATGTTGGTCTTTCCCAACTTGGACCTTTATTTGTGACCTTGAGGATCCCCTTCCCCATTGACCTCTGAGTATGCCATGACTCCTTGTTTATTGTGCCTCGTCTCTTTAGTGTGTGAGATGCATTCTCAAACCTGGGATTTGCTCCTGTCGGTTGCCCCCGATGTTGCAATGCAGTATATGATTGTGTAGACTCACCGGGTGTTTCCCATTTGTCATCGAAGCATGTGCACTTACCCCCATTACTTTGCAGTATGAGCACCTTGATTATATCTTTTGAGATATGTATGCAGCCCAAAAGGGCCTTGATGTAAAAATGTAAAAGAAGCCAAAAAGGCTAGAAAATGTAAAATCAAGCCAAAAAGGCTAAGTATGAAAGTCAAATGTAAAGTCCAAGCAATGTGTTTTTGAACACACATGGACACAGGTCAGCCATATATATCACCATTGTAGTGGTTATTTCCTCACCTAGTCCTGCGGGGCAAGGAGGTGAGATGGAGCAAGGGACAGCTATGCGAAATGTCCCCTAGAGTTTCAAGTTACGGTTTGCCGAACACCCGGTTTGGCGGCTCTAGAAAAGATCCTCACGGAGTCTTCCTAAGGCACGAATGTGAGTTGTGAGGTATATGTTAGATGATCAATGGCGATTTCCCTGCACTTTATCCATTTGTGAGGCACCGCCTTTCCCTGTGTTTTGTCATGGTATGCCTATGTCAGCGGGTCCCGCTTTCCCTGTTTATCCAAAGGGTCACATGATTTTGGTCCTCGTTTCCCCCTATCCTTCACCTTATTCGTCCACCTCACCCAAAGTCAGCTAAGTGGTCAAGTCTGTGAGTTGTGCATAGCAGTTTTGAGTCTTTTGGGAGATGGTGGGCCCACCTCACCTGGGGCCTGATTTATTTGAGATATTATGAATTTGTGATCACCATATCGACATTGTATTGTTTAGTAATGTACTAACATGTATAAGGAAGCCTTCATGCTTCATGTGGCATACAAGTTTTCAGCCAGTATCATTTTGACCAGATTTGACTTGGTCAAACCAGGTTGACTAGGCCAAAAATGGGCCCGAAAAAAATATTGCGATCGAGATTTCGATTTTGGTCATTTGTTATCTCTTGGGGTCCCATATGAACCTCCAAGTGTCAGAATTTGAAAAGATTGAGGCATGGATGAGATTTTTAATTCTTATGGGTCATTATTGACTTGTTTTAATTAAAAATCATGGATTTTGGGCAAACAATGCCTAATTGATGGATTTTGGGCAAGCAATGCCTAATTTCCCTCTTCTTCATCCGCAAAAGGCAAGATTCAAGAGACTTATGGGCCTAAGAAGGCAAAGGGATAGCAAAGGGATGAAGAAGAGGGAAATTTTTGTGTTTATGCCTTGAGTTTTAGCTCTCCTTACTTCGCTTTTTTCTGTAAAACAACAAGAAATCAACGAACAAAAAGATGTTAAAGATTACTATTTGTTAGTAAAAAATACATAACAATTTACAAGACAATATTTGCAAATGATGAGAAAACTTAATACTTCAAATATTGATGATTAAAACTAGATCTAAGGCTTGAAATATAACTTTTAAAAGTACTTCTTAGATCTACTATTTTTGCATGACAAATCAGATTTAAAAATAAAAATTCATAGATCTAACTTGCTTGCAAAAATAAGGAAAAGTGGAAAGAAAGAGTTTTAAAATTTGAAGGATGGAAGAAGGGTGACTGTCGAATCTCGAATCTTTTGAGAGTGAGGAGGATCCTGTAGGACAAAAGAATATTAGATCTATGAAATAGTTGTGAAGAGGAAGAAAATGCAGCTGAGCTTAAGGTCCTCCTTCGCTTTTCTGATAACCTGCAATACTTCACCACTAAAAACAAACCATGATCTAATCCAGTATATTTCAATAAGAGAAATTTTAGAGAGCCTAAGTATAACTGACTTCTTTTGGCTACTCTTTGACTTCAAATACAAAACATAGATAAACAAGTTGAAGCTACAAGTGCTTACCCTATGGATTAACAATAACCTTCTAAGCTAGGATAGATCAATGAGATTGCAAAAAGAAGTAAAATACAGAAAGATATCACCTCATATGTGGATCAAGCATTCCCAATCAAGACAATTGCACTGCATGGACCTCCAAAGTCTCAAAATTTATTCAGAATCTTTGCACAAAGGGAAAAAGCATTATACAACTATTACAGTAGAGGTTCCTTGCATCCATGCTAAATGATGGAGCAAGACCTCGCTTATATAAGAATTTACAAGCAAAGGGGGGTGCTTGGAGAGGAGAGTGAGAGCTTGGAGTGGAAGGCGCATTCCATAATTGATGGAGTGATCTACGTTATAGCCAAAGCTTGGAGCTCTTGGTTGTTGGGATGTGATGAGGTGGCTGCCACCTCGTGAGAGGGGCGCTCCTCTCACATTGGTACCAACGCCCACCACATATGCGACTTGATATATGTCATGTTGCCCACGTGAGGAGAGACCCACGTTACTTCAACCTTAATATTCCATTCGCTTACCTTATCTCTTATTTTGGCATGTGCTTTATATGCTAAGGTGGTTGTACATCACATTAAGCGACTATGCCACCCTTTCCATTAGAATTTTTTATTCATTTTTGACTTTTAATTTTTTTTTACTTTTGTGCAATTTGTACCATGGTTAGCATTTAAGTGTCGTTTTGTAGCACCCTTAGGAAAAAATGCCACAAATGCCAATTTAGTCACCCGAAACCTAGGAAAAGTGGGTCCTAGGTTAAATTGGACGCTCTGAGCGTCAAAACGAGCATCCCCATGCCAAAATCCGCCTCCAGACCAAGCTTTTATTACATTTTGAATTATCCCAATTAAACCATTAAAAAATGGTCTAATTTATGGAAAAAATTAATTTTGCCGAAATGAAACCAAACTCCTAGGGGACCTACTGCATGTCCATACGACTCAATTTAGATGCCTAGCATGTAAAAACTACAGAGACACATAGACTTTAATAACCTCCCTAGGTTCGACCACCATGAGAATACTCCAGCTTTGGAGTTATGAGTGAAAAACTCAGGAATTATACGTCACTGAAGAGTAGCGCATAATTCCTAAGGAAAAAACACTCTAGAGTATCCCCCTAATAGCCAAACCTAAGGTAAGCCAAGTCTTTTACAAAATAATCATGCTGAGACCAACTCATTACAAGTCCCCCAGGGGGCCTGGACATGCAATTATTACAAAGGGGCCAAATCTGGCCCTGCAAAAAGTCTTATGAACTTCTGAACACTGATGAAGAACATTGAACATGTTCATGAATCTGGCGGCTCACAAGAAGTCCAACTATAGTAGAAAATAGTTGGTAACACTAGTTACATGTCAAATTTTCAGCTTGTATTCAATTTTTTTTATTTGAGATTTAAGTAGGTTTACAATATCCATTGTATTTGCCTCTTGCGAAATTTTCATGGGAGACTAAACATTTTTTGTTGAACTAAATTTGTTTTTCAGGATTTTTTTGCGGTCATTTTCTTTTCTTTTTGGCCCTAGGTTTGATATGTGTGTGCCCCCACCAACATGTCGAAGGATTTGGACCCATTTCGGCAATATGATGAGGCTCATATTGGGACAAATCACCAAAGGTTTACTTGCATGTTGTGGGAAGGAGATGAATGGAGCAATTACCCACTTGAAATACCACGTTGTAAGAATCCTAGGGAATGAGGTTTGGATCTGTAGGAAATCAACCCCAAACACATGCATGCTGCCCATCAATCAATAATTGAAACCCATAAGAAGAAGACTATGTAACAAATCAACACCAGACACATGCATGCTTCGCATCAATTGATAAATGAAACCCATAAGAAGGAAGAAAAAGCAACTTTGAGGCTTGAAATTGTAGTGGGAGGTGTTGCAAGTGCCTTGTGAATCATATGCATATTGGGGATAGGGGGAAATGAAGGGATTCCAGGCCCTCTTGCCTTCCACAATGCCCTCAATTTTCATTGTTCCTGAAATCAACACTGGGTCACAACCTTATATTGTATTAGTGGTTTAAAAAAGAAGGAAGATATAGAGAGGCTTTTGGGCAAAGGTTTTTTATGAAGTGACATTTCTTTAGAATTGCCAAGAACAATATGTTCTACTAGAGAGTGTTTGATGCTGTTGCTGTTGTTGGCAGAAGGTAAAGGATTCTACCTGTGAGGAGTTTAGAGGAGCAATCTTTCAAATGGAAATTATGATTGCACATTTAGATTGGAGGTGCTTAAACAATAATGTGAAAGCACTAGATGCATTGTGATGTCTACTAGGTGGATGGATTGGAAGGGTTGAACCTTATTAATTTCTTGGTTAATTGTCTTGTGGGGGACGATGATTATTAGATGTGTTGTGGCCATCCACATGTGTTAATGATGCAACATTATTATGTTAGTTGTTGGATCAATACATCCAAGAGGTTGCTGCTGGGTATATGCTTGCATTAGAGAAGTTGGTCCCTGATGAGGAAGAGTGTGCTCAAGTACGGAGTGAATTGAGCATATACATAAGTGAGCATGGACGCCTTGGTTCCCTGTTTGCAACCAAAGATTGAGACAGATTGGATCCTATCCATTGGTGGAACATGCATGGCTCTGGAGCCACATATTTGCATAAATTGGCGCTGAGGGTGCTATCACAGGTTGTTAATAGCTCTTCTGCAGAGAGGTGTTGGAGCACCTACAACTTCATCCACAGTGTAAAGAGAAACAGTTTGAATGTAGATCGTGCAGAAAGCTTGGTTTATGTGCACTACAACTTGAGGTTGTTGTCCCATTATTGTGAGGCGGCCAAGAATGATAGAACATTTTTGACTTGGGACAACAATCCAGAGGAGGCTAATGTGGAGGATGGAGCCATAGCATTAGAGCGCTTGGAGGCTGAACTATTGGGTGATCATGATGATCCAATTCAGACTACCCATACAGAGATGCCACCCCCAAGCAGAAGCAACTTTCCGGATGCAGGAGTTTTGTCTTTAGCTTCACAATGTCCAATTTCAGCCCGCGGGGGCCATTCATCTTCTACTCATGTTCCACGATCACTTCCACCAACACCTATTCCACCTAGAACACGAGAAAAGAAATTGGAAGTTACTTGTGGCAAGCGGAAAGCTTAGTAGATTCATAGTACTTTGTAGTTTGTATTTCATTTTCATGTTTATTTTGGCGGTTGGCCTATTTTGTAAACATTATGGCCTAGTTTGATGGCAAATATTATATGTTGAAATTTGAAGGTTGATGTTGTTGATGATTGATGATTGATGATTTGATGATGATCATTTAATGACAATGTTATAAGTTATAGCTCCTAGAATCTAGAAGACGAGATGATTAATGTTATATCAATGTGTACTAAATGGTTATATGAATATCTAGATTCTATGTTTTGATGTTTTCTATAGCTAATTTGGCATAATACTTGTTTTTTTAAATTTATATGCATCAAAATATATATTATATAAAAAACGCTCCCGAAACGGAAGCTTTTGAAAATTTCGCTTTTCGCTCCCGCTCTCCGCTTCGCTCCCCGCTCCCAACAGTGTTGGTCCAAGTCATAATGGATAACATTGTTAATTATGTGTTTGTTGGCAAGATACTAATGGAGAGGCATTTGACATTAGTTCGGACTCCTTGTGTCACCCTTAGCACTGATTTGGTTTTAAAGGATATGTGTAAAGTTTATGTCAAGAATATCATTCAATCAACTAGGAACATCGCAAAATTATATATAATCATGCATTTGTTCTTACTTCTTAGCCCATTGAGAAAATTCATAGGAAACAGGGAGTTGGTATGTCTTGCAATCACACATTTGGCTTCCATCATTTTTCTTTAGTTTATCCTCAATTGTATGTTGGAGGTAAAGAGAATGTTCATTTCAAATGAGTGGCATGCTAGTTCGTTTAGCCAAAAATTGGAATGGTGGGTCATTGCTAGGTTACTGTACCAAGAGTAATTTTGGGTGGGAGTGGAGTTGTCCAAAATTAGCAAACCTTATGTAGAGGTTCTTTCATTAGTTTATGGGGAAAACACAACAATGGGCTACTTGTAGGAGGTCATGGATAGGGCGTAGGAGGTCATGGATAGAAGATATCCATACTTATTATGTAAACAAGGGGAGCATGAAAAACAAATCATGATTTGGCATTTCATTGATGAACAATGCAACAATATGTGCCATTTTCCCATTCATGCAACAAGGATCGTCCTCAACCCTTGTGGTTTTTGTTAGAGCAAATAACCCTATACCTAGCTACCTAGACCTTGACATGGTGACTCTAGTGGGCCAAACCCCATCCAAATTTACCACCTTTGTCAAACTTGAGTTGGATTCCTAGAATTGGTGGCACATTCCTTGGTTTGGGGACACATTCCATGATTTGAGGAACTATTCCCTGATTTTAGGAGTGATTGAGCCTGGAACTGGTTGAGGACTAGATGCGCTCCACTAATTAGGTCCTAAATAACCCTAACTAACCCTAACTAACCCTAATAAACCCTAAGCGCCCTAGTTGAGTGATTTTAGGGATTTGCATGCACATACAGTTAGTTTCTTGCACATCACTCAGTCAGAACTAGTGATTGGGGAGTCTTGGGTCAGTTAAACTCAGTCTATGTGAGTGTGCATGGCTAACTAAGGGTATTTGGCTCTAGTTAAGCTTGATTACTCACCAAGCACTGCATGAGCAATTCGAATAGCCTTCTGACCTAATTCAAATTTCCTTGCTATATATTGTGTTCACATCCATTTGTTACAGTTAATGAAATACGTCATTCTTTTCTTCTTATTTGCTTCTAGTTTTTTGTGTAATGATCTATGTTAAATCATTTGTTACATGATTAGTTGATTGCTGATTTGATTTTCACAGTATATCTCTTTAGTTTATGTGTCTAGATCTATATGCTCAAATCTAATATGGTATCAGAGCTGCAGGGGTACTAAACTAATCAATGTTCTAGTGATTTTTAGTCAGAGATCAAGCTTTTGCAGGTTAAAGAAAGGCTTTTGCAGTCATCAAAGAGCTCATTTGTAGCCATTAGAGAGATCATTTGCAGCCATGGATCTCCTATCTCCCCAACTCAGTCACTACATAGTTGGTATGCTAGATTCAATCTTGTTGAAGGAGGCCCCATAAGCTTCACAACACATGTCCTACAAGGACATATTCACATACATTGAAAGTATGAAAGAGGCCCGATAAGCTTTGCAACATATGGACTACGAGGACATATGCACATCCATGATCCACCACTCAATTGAGGAAGACTCTTTTACAAGCCTAGAAGAAGAGGTGATCTACAAATGTCTTCTATCCATTGGAGAATAACTTGTCCCATATCAAGTTCAAATTGAAGAAGCCATTGGAGAACTTGTCCCAAATCAGGTTCTTGTTGAAGAAGACCTCAAGAATGTCTTCTCATTCTCCAAATCTACAGCGTTTGCTCCTATAGTTCACCAAGTTCCGCACAAAAGCTTCAAGGGATTTCCTCCATTAGAAGCAAGGAGTGGTCAAGAACCACCATTCAAGCACTTTAAAGTGTTTGTACCTCGTGAATGTGCTCACATGCATTTCAAAAGGAGGAGCACAAAGGTTTGAAGGGATCTTTGCAGAGCTCTTCATCAAGAAGTAGTTAACCCAGTTGAGAGCTACTTTGGGAGTGAAGACATCTTTTGAGCATGCTTTTTAAAGCTTTCTCCTCACATTCTCTTTTATGTTTTTTTTTCCCATATGGTTTTTTCCCTCTTACCCAGTTTTCACAGAATCTTGTGTGCATGGGTACCTAATATGGCTGCAAATTGTTGGGACCCATTTTTACTTTTTAATTTTTTCACCTAGTTAGGCTTATGGGGTGGTGTTAGAACAAATAATCCTCTACCTAGCTACCTAGACCTTGACCTGGTGACTCTAGTGGGCCAAACCCCATCCAAATTGACCACATGAGTCAACCCCGAGTTGGTTTTCCTAGAATTGGGGGCACATTCCTTGATTTGAGGAATTGTTCCCTGATTTTAGGAGTGACTGAGCCTGGAATTGGTTGAGGACTAGATGCGCTCCACTAATCTAGGTCCTAACTGGCCCTAACAAACCCTAAGCGCCCCAATTGAGTGATTTTAGAGATTTGCATGCACATACAACGGGTTTCTTACACATCACTCAATAAAAACTAGTGATTGGGGGGAGTCTTTGGTCAGTTAAACTCAGTCTAGGTGAGTGTGCATGGCTAACTAAGGGTATTTGGCTCTAGTTAAGCCTGGCTAGTCTCCAAGCACTGCATGAGCAATTCGAATAGCCTCCCGACCTAATTCAAATTTTCTTGCTATATATTGTGTTCACCTCCATTCATTATAGTTAATGCAATGCATCATTCTTTTCTTCTTATTTGCTTCTTGTTTTTTGTATAATGATCTATGTTAAATCATTTGTTACATGATTAGTTGATTGCTGATTTGATTTCCACAGTATATCTCTTTTGTTTATGTGCCTAGATCTATATGCTCAAATCTCACAATTTTGATTTCAATGTTGATGTTATGAAGGGATTCCTGACTTGTCTTTAGAGGATGTTGCCAAATCAGGTTGATTGCTCAACCATGATGAAAGAGATCAGGACGTTTAGGTTGGTTATTGGGATATTTGTCTTTGACAAGTCTCTTTTCTATCCAAGAAAAGGAAACTAGAATGATGAGGACACTTTATTTTGCATTAATTTGTTTTGTTTCTTGCATATGCTACTATATGGAAATATATTTTAAGTCTTTGCTTCTTCCTCTTATTCATTGTAGATGTTTGGTGGAGAAATTATGGGCAAAAAAGCACCACATTTTCAGATATTTGCCATTTCGGTGGTTAGATAGACTTGTAATTCTTCAGGTTGTGAGCACAATTGGAGTGTGTTTGGAAAAATGCACATCAAGAAGCATGACATATTAGAAATTTTCAAATTAAATTGATTAGAACCCTCCAATATTTCTTATAAGTCTTTAAGACCTTCAAGGCTCATTAAATTTATTATGATGGTGTAACTAGTTAGAATTCCAACACTTGAATGGCATGGTTTGCATACATTGCAATCTTTGGTTATGGGTGAGGCAACTTGAGGGAACACCTGATGTGGAAGCCATTTCCTTGGATGACATTGAGAACATGATTGAGTGGAGGTTGGATGCAAAGATGCCTCTTATGGAGGCCCGAGTGGTCAAAAGTGGTGGTAGGGGAGGATTACCTAGCGCCATTACCTTCAGAGGAGGAGATTGAGAATGAGACCAACTCAAAACCACAACCACAACCTATGAAGACTAAGAAAACTACTAGAAGATGTTCGACTCTAGTTAGAGGAGCTTCTTCTTCTAGAGGATGAACCATTACCTTTGCCCATAAAAGGGGTAGATTAAATTGATAACATATTGATCATTGTAGATGACTTGCACCGATGAGATACATTTATTTTTGATGAAATTTTGTATTGTATATTCAACTTTGCGTTTTGATCATAGTTACATATATTGTGTCGGCTAATATATCACCAAGGGTCTGGAATGTAACTTATAGGCAATATTAGGGAAAATATCGAAAAATATCGACAAATATTGAAAAACTTAAAAAAAACAAAAATAACCATTTTTTTTCAATATTTTTAACATCTAAAGCAACAACATCAAATCAACACATTATTAATAAATATGAAAATACAAATAATATATAAGATGCATAAGATGTCAAATGGTACATCATGATCACATATTGACACTAAACTGAAAATTTTGAAATACGTTCTTGATAGAATGATATAAAATCACATCCAGTGATAAAAAAAATGTATCTCATGAGATGAATCATCACGACTCATGAGGCATCTAGATACTACACAGTATAGTGATAAATAATAGGAATCATCGATTCCCTCTGTTGAGTCTGCCCCTTTTACAGGCAAAGTGAACCACTCTTCCTCTAAAAGTAGTAGGTGGTTGTGTATGTGCTTTGGATGAGCTTGGGGTGGAACTGGAAGCTCCAATTGCTTGGGCTGTGGTGGAAGGTAATGTGGCTGAGGTTGAAGCCAATGTAAGCTGTCTCCTCCCAGTCCCAACTGCATATCTCAGTGGAGGTTGTGGCATTGGCTCCACTGGAATATCAACCTCCTCCTCAATGCCCTCATCCTATGGAAGAGGAATATCCTCCTCCTCCCCCTCCTCTTCCTCCAACACATCTGCATCAACATCCTCCTCTCCCTCCAACGATTTAGGTGCCTCCTCCATCGTAGGCCGCCCAGTCTCCACCCTCCATTTATTGGTAGTGTCAATGTCATCCAATGAAATAACATTTGTGTTGGGTATGTTCTCAATTTGCTTCACCTGCAGCCTTAGATTGTAGTAGACATAAACCACGTCATTAAGGCGCTCAATGTCTAATCTTTATAAGTATGAGGGCCATAGTTAGGGGGTGATGATAAATTCAAAGTTGTAATAAATTAAAATTTAAAATTAATAAAATTATAAACAATTCAAATTTAAATTTTGATTCTTGAACATTTCTAACTTGTGCTTCTTATAGTGTATCTTTTCAATGACACTTTAGTTGCACTCACACCCTGAAGAGCTTCAAGTTTGACTTAGCACTCTAATGGCAAGTTTTTTCAGCTCTGGGACTCTACCACCATAGTGTGTCCACCACACATCTACAATGAAAACAAGGAAACAAAAGACAATGAATTAAATTTCCACTGAGTAACAATTAGATAGAAAGGAAAGGGGAAATACTAAAGACGTTGAAATTTGAAAGTTTTAAACAAATTGTACTTGAAGGTTGAACTTTGAAGCTTACTTGGCATCCTCGTGGTTCTATCTTGGACATCCATGTCATAACCAAAAGTGCCAGTTGCCAGCCTATAGATATCCATCTGTCTAGAAATCTCTGAGCGTTCAGAGGGAGTTAACACCATCCTCTGAACACACTAGATAAATCCATCCATGACCTCAGCATCAAACCAAAATCCACATGTAGAAGAGAATGTGAAGTTGAAGTAAAGCCCTGCTGCATGAATGGGAGGATGGAGAGTATTATTCCTTTGTTCATTAATCACACCCCATAGCTGAGGTCGTCTGTTGAATCCCTCCTCCCCCTAGTCCTCATAGTACCGATGGATAGCTTCCTTGGCCCTATCCATGGCGTCATACAAGTGGCACATTGCAGGCTTGTCACCGTCAACCAAACAAAAAACCTTTACCAAAGGTTCATTGATGGCGCATGCCTCTTGCTCTTCCGCTCAAAAAATCAGATCAAATTGCACCAATCGAGCTATGGATTGCTCATCATGTCTGGTGCTATAAACACAAGAGGCCCACTCATAAGAAAGAAACATCATTTGCAACTCCATCATAATCCTGTGGAGAGACTGAAGAGAAATGAAGCTAGTGGTGAATCACTTGATTGCGCGACGCACCAACACCTTGTTCCCCGTGTATTGTCTTATGAGTGAAAGAACATATTTGTGATTATATATATATTTTGTCACACTCCTACCTAAATCAGTAACAACAACTTCAAACATGGAATGGTAGAAGGGTTTGTTCTTGGCAATTTTGAAAGGTACATCACCCCATAGAAAACATTTGGCCACAAGCTTGTCGGCCTCCTACTCCTCCCTTGTTTTATATAATGATCGAATAGAAGGTTGCCCCCCAGGTGTTGACCTCGGAACTAAGAAAGGTGAGGATGTTGAGGGCATTGTGGAAGTTGTGGGCCGTGTGGATGAGAAGGAATTCATTTCACAGTCATCAACACCCACTCCCAAGGCACCTGTGGCTCTCATGCTTCTTGATTGTGTTCTACTGCAAGTTCAATTCTCAATTCTTCCGCATCCCTCTTCCTAGCAATATCAAGAAAGGATTGGTTTGCAATACGCATCATTTCTGGGGTAATTGCAAGACAAAGCTCCACTTCATGCCCAACAATTTTGGCAAGGTGGTATTTCAAGCGGCAAATTCCACCATAAATATCGTTGCCACATAGTTTGCAATTCAACCTTTGCCTATTATTAGGGTCAATTGGTTCACCATACACCCACATTGGATTCAATGGATTTGGCATTGTGTTACTGTTGAGTTGAAATTTGAGATTAAAGCTATGGTACAAAAAGAAAACGAAAATAAACACAAAACAATGCTCTTTGAAAAGAATGCTTGAAAATGAGTTGAATGATCAAATCTTCCATTTAAAGACAACAAAAAGAGGTATATATAATGGCCATTGAAAACCCTACACTAAATCTTGAAAAACAAACAAATTTCAAGCATAAAATTTAATACATACCTGCAAAATGGAGAAGATGGATTATAGTGAATCCCCACTCCACAATTGCTCTGCTAATGGCAATGAGAACCCTAGATTTCCCCTTGTTCTATTGATGGAAATGGTCACAAATCTTCTTGGAGCTATTTACCCTTCTCAACAATGCACAAAGACCCTAAAAATCCCAATCCGCGGCTATAAAGACCAAATTCAGTGTGTTTTACCAGCAGGGCAATATTTATCATTGACTCATGATATTTTGTGAATATATTGCGCTATAATGAAAGTGTCGCGATATATTGTAAATATCGTATTTATCGCGATTTTTTAGGGGCGATATATCGCTAGAGGGGATGTATCGCAATATATTGCGATATGAGCAATATATCACCGATATATGTAACTATGGTTTTGATAAGACATTTATCAATAGTGACATTTGTTGTGTGATGTATCATTTTACATCTTATATATTAGATTTCTTTTCATATTTATGTGGCAATGCGATTATTTGATGTTGTTAGTTTATATCGTAAAAAGTAAAACATTTAATATTTATGTATTTTTTAATGTTTGTTGGTAGTTGTTGATATTTGGCAATTTGCCTATTTTTGCCAATGTTTTCCTTGATTTTTCCATTACCACGAGTTCATGAACCTTAGGGATATATTGCATATACTAATATTTGTAACATAGGTGTAGATTCTAGAGTCCCTGATCAATTGCTGGTATGAATCTCATCACCAACTCTTTCTTGACCTTGGATACTAGGAGAGGTGCATAGTAACAACAGTTCTGGTTGATGGCTTCTACCTTGGTACCCTTCTTTGGGTCCTTGCGATATTGTTATTTATCTTTTGTTAGACCTAGTGATTTGCTTAGCTAGACACTTATCTAGGCTGCACTTTTTTTCACTGTCTATCTTGCTTTCGACATTACCTAGGAGCTGCTTTTGCACTGCCACATTGTATTCACAATGGACATATCTTTTAGTTGCATTGACCTACTTTTGTGCTCATTCATTGGACATTAATAAAACTATCTTATCTTATCTTATCTTATCTTCTGGGCTTTCTGGCCTCATTGTATCTCTTATAAAGTTGTCTTTTCATCTCACGCTCTGTTCTCGTGTACTTCCAATGCACACTCATATATTTGTACATTTGCATTTTTCCATGGAGGTAATTTTTACACTGGCTTAGCTCACTTATATCATTCTACCTTTCACAATCCTTTTGACCAACTTTTGCCATTAATAGACAACAATATTTAAATTTAAATTTTGATAGTTCACCTTGGGACATGATCTGTAGATGTGAGCCTTTGGTGCATGTTTACCTAGATTAAATACATTGTCTGGAATCTTGAGGAATTCAAAGATGAGACTGGAGATGAACCATGAAGATGATTGCCAAGCATCTCATTTATACCCACTTGTGGATGAAAATATATAACAACAATAACTAGATAAAGGATTTGCATTAAGCATTTAAGCTGCAGCCTTATAAGCAATTTTCTGTTGAAGGGTTTATCAAATCTATCTGCAGCTGAATTATATCAGACTCTGGGACATAACTATAAATTAGAGATGGTGCCATCAGCTAGGATTTTTCTTATCTTGTGTCTAAGCTCAACACTGACATTGAGACCTGGATTTGTGAAATAAGCTTTGATGCCCTTGTTTTGAGTCATTGTTTGCTTGTAGGGTCTTGAGTGTGTTTATGTACACTGTACATCATTGAGTGTATCTGTGTATAATTTTCATCATCATTTGTGTTTCCCTAATACTGGCCTGAAGAATATCTTCCAGATTGCCAGTCTATTTTCCAATCCAAGACTTCCTCTTGTAGACTGCTGCTCATATGTCAAGCCAATGTCACAACTGATTTGAACAAGATATTATAAAAAATCATTAATGCTTCATGGAAGCTTTCCCAAACTCTTCATAATTTGCATGCAAGTTGGTAGACAAATCTATGCCACATTGGTCTCTAGAATAAATTTTTTTAGTTGGTCAACGAATATGTGCATCTCTAGATCAAACTTCTTTGTGTGACAGGTTAACTGGACATAAATACTTTCAACATGAGTTGATTACACTCATTCTTCAAACATGTACTAGGAGAATGTGATAGATTTGCAAGCTCATCTAATCCAAGTCTAACGAGAATCACTCAAGATTCAAATCATTCTTGAGCTGAAGTAGAGTTTTGTGTTCCCATACTTTTATCAACAAAATGAGTAGGTCAGATGCATAAAATATATAGGAAGAGCTTTTATCATCTCTCTGATTTTGCTGTAACTTCAACATTTATATCTTCTGAAATGCAATTTTCCAAAAAGGATTCTGGGAAAGTTTGATTATCAAAATGCTGGAAGATTCATTGCCAAACCGTAATTGGAATACCCACACCATGGCTCAAATGACGACAATCTCAGACACCCTTGGCATTGTGGTCGCAATAGCATTCTATGATACCACTTGAAGTGAACCAATTTTAAGTGATGGGAAAACTAAAAATAATAGAATACATTTAGAAGCTGAGGATGGCTTTCTACGAATTTCAACTCTGTGAATTGGAAGGAATAATTTGCAGGTGATATTTTGACTGGGAATTGCTTCAGGAAGTTTTGTTTTCCAGCCATCTTGTACACCTCAGACAAGTTGGTCAAACAAATTCAGTTATGTCGTTCTGAGAATAAGTGCATTGCCAGGATCGTGTTATTCAAGTTTGGCAAACTGCAGAGTAAGGCTGGTTCAGAATGACAGAGCCAGTCATCAGTTGATTCTAAGATGCTTTTTATACTGTCTGTCTATGCTTATGCACACTATCCTCAAGGCTCAAGCAAATTGGTGAAACAGTTACTCTTATAGGTTTACATTAAGCTAGCATAGAGGGGCAATTAAATAGTGATTGCAAGATGTTTTCACAATGACAGCATATGCCAATGCATATAATGAATAATCCTCAAGGCTCAAATGAGTTAAGAAAAATCTTAAATGTTAAACTAACTCAACGAGGAAATACTTCTAGTTGGGTGTCCCAAGCTAATGCTTTAATGTCAGTCCTATAAAAGCAGGTTACCAGTAGATAAAACGCAGAATATCCCTTTTATTAGTCATAATCATGTATTTAGTTTACAACTCAAAACTAGGGTCAGATTAAATGTGCTTGCCATCGTTTTTTCTCTTCAGTATTTAATTTTTATTGATTCTCCATAACTTAGTCCCGACTCCTGAGTTTACAAAATCCCCAAGTTATTGTCTTTAATCTGTTTTCCTTTTGTATTTTATTTGTCCTGCAATGGGGCTCATCTTGTAGACCTATCTTCAGTCTATATGTAGTTGTTAACTTCCGAGTTTTTTTGGTTGAGTGATAATGTTTAGGTCTTACACAGAAGGATATATCTTTTGTCATCATTATTACTAAATGGCATTCTTTGTGTTATATTTCTCTGGAGAATCTAAGTTTGGGGTTCATAAAGATTTGAAATTAGAGTGACAAATTTTGATCAATTTATCCAGATTGTGCATGAATGCAATCCTGAAATGTTGGAAATGCTCTTGCATGACCTTTGACAGGGGATTATCTACAGTATCTTGGAGAAAAAGGATGAGGCTAGCAAGCAGTTTGAGAAATACCGGCAGTTAGCTAAAGACTTTCCTGACCAGAATTTAGTTGACAATCTCATGTCAGTGAAAATGGCTGAGTCTTTTAAACACGACGGCCAGGAAAAGGACGAAGCAGAAAACTTGCCTAAGGAGGATGAATTGTCAAAACCTCTCGATGCATCTGGTGCAGGTGGAGACACCTTATATGTAGAGGACAAATCTGACAATTAATGAGATAAGTACCACAGAATTAAGAGGCTGGTCTACTTATCTTTAAATTTGTCAACTAAAATATTGAGGTATTTAAAAAAGGTGCACTTTATGGGTGAGAAGTGTAGGCACTCTGAAGATGTCTGCTGCACTTTGCTGGTAGTTGTCTTTCATTAGATGAAAACACAGTTCACAAAAGCTAACATGGAAACAAGTTCACGATATCTAAATATTTACTCATAAGAGGTCAATTTTTGGAATAACAAATTCTCTGCTAATTTGTGAGGTTCAAGCTACTATGCCAAATTCATCTCCATTGCCTGGGAGAGAAGAATGGTTTGGTTGTATTTTCTACAAAGTGTTCACTTGAATAGTGCAATTTTTCTCAAAATAACGAGTGGCATGATTTTTCCACTTCAAATGTCAAAATTTATATGCATTTGGGAAATTGCTAAATCTTTTATGAATGCATTCTGAATCACGTGAGAAATTAAAAAATTGACCCTTCAATAAAGGGTTTTTGTTTAATTGAGGCAATGGAAAGCCTGCCAATGGTATGAATGGTGCAAGCTTAAAATACCTATACTATTAGCAGTTACAAAAACAACTAATAAAATTTGTTACTCTCTTTTTGGGAACAATCACAGAAGCTTCATTTAGATCTACACATGTATGAAGAATTTTAGATTAGTTACTTTATGGTGATTGGGATCCCTTTTGCATGTCTGGAAACTGTTGAAAAATTGCATTTAAACTTCCAATCTACTTCGAATTATCATCTGAACACTGAGCTTATAACACTGATTATTCTAAATATTATACAGAGAGGCATAGTTGTTGCATAAAAATGGATGAACTTCCTCGAGAGTCACTGGTATATAATAAATCAATCTGTATAGTGTCCCAGTCAGCTTTTACTTATTGTGTATGATACTTATTTTGAAACAAATGTTTGAAATCTGTTTGTAGAAGTGAAAATGAAACTGGTTCTACATTCTGAGTTGGCTTGGCAATTATGAAGGTTAGTGGATCAGGAACATAACAAGGAATCTTGAAGTAGCAGTTAGCCTACTGGGTATTTATCTATGCTTGTTTTTCTCCCTTTTATTTTAGTAGTTTCCAAATCATGTTTTTATCATGGTTTGGCCTCCATGCCACCCTGCAGCCACAACTTAACACACACACCCCCCAAAAAAACCAGCAGGTTAGTATGTAATGCAAGATACTTAGATTGTAAGTGGTGGCTGGTGATGCACCTTTCCCCACTAAGATACTTTGATTGAGGGGACAAGCCATGCCCATCAGCATGCTTCCTATGTAGCCAAAATCAAATGGTTTAGTGTCATTTGGTTTACTGTTGTAAATGGTTTTAACTACATACTGTTGTCAGTGATTAACTATATTGGAATTCAGTGATGATTTTGATATAATTTGCTTTTAAATACAGTGTTAGTATATGCTCCATAAATTTCGATTTCTTAGTTAGTACATCTATTGTGGGTGGTCCCTGTTGCTCAAGTTTCTTTGTGTTTAGTAACTTGAAGAGGTCTTTCATAAATTCCTTGAGTATTTACAATTTTTTTTCAATATTCTTCTATAGGTCATATTTAAAGATGTTACCTCCGGAACCTGCACTTAAAGTGTGAAAGTCCATGCACAAAATGCAAACACAAGGGTAACTTAGAGGGGCTACCCCACTGTCACATCAGTAACTTCTTCGCCAACATTAGGTTGGTTCTTTTCCTGCAAAAGGGGGGTATCTCTAAAATTGGATTGCTAAGATTATGGCAAGGACAGTCTAATGTGAAAATATAGCTTAGCAAAAGATTGCCTTTTTTTGTTAGTATAGAAAATGGGGAGATGGAAGATGCAAGATAAGTGACTAGTGCCTATCCAATATAGGGCAAATGGAGTCGAGAATCATCAATCTAAGAGAGCTATTTATAAATAGTTAAGGTAAACAATGCTGGTATACATGCCACAATTCACCAAACTTGTTAAATAACACAGGAATAAACTTCGAGGGGCCCTAAAGCTGCCACACTCACAATATGCTATGATGTGTCATACATTAAAGTCATAACACAACAACTCATAAAAGATGATAGATGTAAGATAACACATTCAGAAATAAGACATCAAAGGGAGAAAAGAGAAAATAATCCTCACATAAACCCCTTTAGTTAAATATTCAACAAAGCTCAAAGAGGAGAGATATTCTCACAAATCAACTATGGTCCTTCAAGCTGTAGGATCACCTCCAAATGGCTTGATATCCAGTGTACCAACTCATCAAAGAATGTAGAAAGGATAGATCCATGGAATGAGGATCCACCAATCAAGATAGAGGCATCAATCCAAGTGCAAACTCATCAACACTCTACTAACTACTTGGAGGAAGGGGACAACCCCATCCTAAAAATAATAAAGTATCACAATGCATCAAAAAGTGTGCCAAAAAGAGAGAATCAAAGGGAGTGCTTTATTAGAGATTGTAGTCAACCATGCCAAGATATCATCCACGTACCAAGTGTCCCCATACAAGCAAGGGCATTCAAACCATGAACACAAGAAGGGTGCGCCCTAGAGACATGTGCCAACATTTCAAGGATTAGGATGCGTGAAGGCCTAAAATATGTGTTAAAAGAGAAGGCACTTGCATAGAAACCATAATGTACCTCCAACTAACCCCCCTTCAACTGTAAAAGTCATCCAATGAGCTAGTGCGCTCTAGTAGATGACCTCCATGTGGTCAAATAAAGTTAAATCACCCTCATATCATCCTTAATATGTGTGTATTAGGGCTGCACTCATCCAAAGGGTGTTAGAAATAACATGATGAGAAGGTATATATGTGAATGTGCCCATATCTCCTAGGGCGTTTCAAACCCGCATATGTATATCAATAATCTTGCTGGAACTATGTAAGGCATCTCCCAAGTGATTAATGCTAAACATCCCAAAGTACAAACCATAGGCAACAAGTTATCATTTCAAAACTTAGGAAGACCCTAAGTTGATGTATTCCCACTCCATAAGATGCACTAAATGTTGAATAGTTGTGTCAATGCTAAGCAATAATGCCTAAAGCATGTTGACATTGTCAAGAATAAGAGAGCACATTATCGTCAAGATATCACCTATATGTCATCCATCAAAACACCATGAAAATACCTCATCCAATAGCTACTTGCAACAACCCAACATTAAATCAATCAAACAAAAGAAACATCTCAAAGCCAAAGCTCACCTATAACCTACTCCATGCAATGAATCGTCCCGCAAGATCGATTTTTGTGATCAAAATCACAAGTGTAACCTTCATACAATATGAGGGGTAATTATTGACTCCAAGTTGGCGGCCTGTACTCTTTGAAGAATAGTGCATGAGAGCCTCAGAATCTCTGGTTGTACTTGTGAAAAAGATCTCAAGAAAACAAGAAAACCATATGTCGGGATGGATACATGTCGACATCCCTAAATAACACATACAACATCCACACGGTCCATTACATCAAAATAACTCAAAATTAACTTGATAAGATGAGGGCATTAGCCAACAATTCCAGAGAGAACATGAAATGAAATATAATGCTCACAATGTTGAGCTTATTTTTCCTATTTTAATTTTCTCAAAAGGTTATTCATCCTACCCTACTTGTAATAACGCGGTCTCAACCCTTTCAACTTGATATTGTTTAGTTTGTAATTTTGCTTTTATTTATTATGTTTTACTCAACACCATGAGGTAGATGCCATGGTGTTTATTAACACTGATAAACATGATCATTATAGTATTGATGCAATGTTCCAAGGTTGACTGATGCAGAGGATAGTGATGGGGCTATGAGACCACCAAAGGGAAAAGTAAGGGGGTCCAATGGGGGAATGATATATGCCTTATGATAAAGCTTTACCATATCTTAAACTTGCTACATGTGATTGTCTTATTTTCCGTTCATCCTTAAGTTTATGCTAAGCTTGAATTGAGACCCTAGCTAAATGAAATGAGAAATCTAAATACGAGAACTTAGTAATTCTATACCAAAAGTGCTTAGCTCCTTTTTTTTTGTAACTACATCCCACCTTCGAGGAACTAAGAATGGGGTGTAGGAAAGACTCCCCGACACTCATTCTCTTAATTCATGGCTGGAAAATTTGAATGGGAAGAGAGGAGCTTGGGAAAATGAGGCTTCTTGGAGAGAAAACAAGGGTTTGAAGGAAGAAAACTCAACCCAACTTTCATATGGACCATGGAGAGATGAAATAAAGGGTACTAGGTGAGTTCATACACTAGTGAAGAGTAGCTAGATACCATTTCAAATCCTTGAAGGCTGCTAGCCTGTTAGAATGGACAAAAAAGCCATAAAATTCTTATCTAATAAGCTTCACATGTTGGAATGAACCTAGAAGCAAGTAGTGTCTTGGGCTCACATTGGCTATATTGAAGAGCACACAGAGGAAGGGCATGCATGAGAGACTGAAAAGTAGAGAAATGATGACTTCTTGTGTTGTATGGAGTAAGGAATGAGTGCCAAGAGTTGTGCTAGCTAAAGAGGTTGAACAAAGAACCAAAAATGACTTGCTTGCTTGACATATTGGAAGCCTTTAGTGGAAAGGAGAGGGGTATTGAGAACCTTGACAATATTTTTTACCACGGTGGTCTCATAACTCAACACTGGTGTGACATTCTACAATGGAATAGCCTATGGTCGGGGAGCCTCCCCACGGATAGTTTCCTTAGAGCTTCATTTGGGAAATAAAAGTGTACTTTCTTGTACTCTTTTATTATGAATTCAATGTTTTATGATGAATAATTTAAATTTTTTTGAGGATTTGCTATGGAAATCTTGTAGAAGATGATGAGCAAATGCTTGCGGTGTATAATCAATTAGTTTGAAAATATGTGTGGAAATGCTTTGGAAACACTTGTTTGACAACTGTTTGACAAAATGACTATCTAAGAGAAGGGTTTCCATATCATTTTAATCGATTTACGGAAGTTATAGTCCCCATGGTACTTCCTAGCAAGTTGTTAACAAGTCTGATTTTGAAAAGACTGTAAATCTGGTACCTCTTTCTTCTAGGGGCACCTGGCCATCCTAGCTTCCTTTCGGGTGCATAAGTTTATAATTTTTGGCATGCACTTTAATTTATTATTTGAGAGGGATAACAATTGTATACAACTTGCATTATTCATCCCCACTAAGTGGTTCAAAGTAGAAGAACTAGTGTAGCAGCTTTAGAAGTGACAATGTTCATATGGTTAGAGTATTGTAGGATTGTGCATACCAATATGTCAATATTGGCCAATATATCACAAAATAATAAGTGGGTAGGTGTAATTTTTTATGTGTAAATTTTAAACATCCATGTTAAAATCCTCCCCAAAAATATCAAATACCCAATTTGTCTTTTGAGAGATATTAGCTACGCAACATGGACCTTTTCTTAGTTTTTTGGGGCTTTATGAGGTGTACACATGCTTTGCTTGAAGGACAAAAGTGTGTACATGCAAGTTTCATGAAGGAAAGGAGTGTGTACACTCCTATACAGGGTTGTTTACTTCACAACACCCGTGTGTACTTCCTATAGTAGTCTAAATTGCCTCCTCTTGAAGAAATTTGGGGTTTCGAGAGGTAGAATGAAGGGTATGTAGGGTGTTAAGCCCAAAGAAGGTCGCGATGGACCTATTGAATGAGCATATGATGTCAAATGATGTTTTTTGAATATGATATATTTCATCTATATTAATTTGTTAACTTCTTTGAAGAAGGCTTATTCACACCCCCCTTATGCAAATTTAATTGGTGTGCATGACTGAGAATTTGAAATAGTTAGGGGATGTTGTGTTAGAGGATATGTTATCTCTCTCTAGGATTGAATTACATCATGGTTTATATTTTAATATATATCCTTAAAGGGAGAAAGATCTAAATCCCTTACCCCCTAAACAACTCAAAATCTAATGCATAGTTTAAGGTGATAATGACCACACATGGATTCAAGGATTGGTTTGAATTATTTACTAGTGTAAATGATGAATTGGTCCAAGTTTTGTTTCAAGACTAAATAATATGTATCTTTAGGGTTTTGAAATCTCTACAAGTATCCATGTCTATCAAAACCAAGAGGCAAGAGACCTGTAGGTTAAATGATTATTTCTAAATGATGCCAAGAGTGGTGGATCATTCTTAAGCAAGGAACAAAGTGTTTCATGCATGGCATTGGGATCATTGACCTTTAAAGCCTAAATCCAACCTTTTGAGGAGTAAACAAGACCCAAATTGTGTGATATGCTATGTGACTGTCATGATGAGATATTGATAGGCCTTTGAGGCAAAGTTAGAATTACATATGATTTCTTATGTATTATTGAAGGTATGATGCCAATTATGCTTAATTGGTGGAATGATGAAAATGTGTAGTCAAGTTCTTATCACTTCTTGGTTTTGATTTGCATGAAGAACTTGAATCTATGTTGTGTTGTATAACTGAATGTTTATTTAGACTAAGCCTTCAAAGATTGAAAACTTGTTTATGTTGTCTAGAGGAATGCCAAACATTGTCATTTCCTACATGAATTGAAAAGTTTATTATTCATATGGTTAGCAATGTGGAAAATCCTATATTATACAATTGCCATAATTGCACATTTAGACCAGTGAACACTAATTTTGTTGATTGCTACAAATGTACATTACAAATTGGTATCAGAGCTATTAGTTATAACACTTGGGGTTGTGTGGGCTTGATGAATGTGAATGACAATGTTTTTGGTACTATGTTAAAGTAATATACATGTTCTATTTGATACAAAGAGAATAATTACTTTTTCCATACTCAAAATTGCAAGGAATTGTTGTGTTGAGTTGTGCGATGAATTGAAGAATGGTTTGTGATCATTGTGAAAATATATAAATGTTTATTTAAGTGTTATACATTTGATATGCATTGATATTACCATTAAAACTTAATAATATACACCCTTTCGAAGCTCTAAAATGTTTGAATGTTGTGCATTATTGATTGTTGAGATTGGTGGCCTGTTGAGTGATGGTATGGTTCACCTAGAAGGATACAAACTTGATACTTATCCTTATTTGGTATGTATGTTGTTTAATGCACGTGTTTAAAATCTTTGATGTTGTCCTTGGATGGTCATTCTTAAAAATCAAGATACCATTCACCCATGGTTTTGTAGATGACTACTGAAATGAAATCGTATTATGGCTGTGATGAAAAAGTTTAACTAAAGTTAAAACAAGTCATCTTGGGTGGTATCTTGGTATTGCCAATGACTTAGCAATAAACCCCTTGAGGGCCATGTGTGCATTTGAGTGAGTAGATCTCTTATGCATTTGGATGAGTAGTTCTCTCATGCTCATATGTATGCAAAGTGAAGTTATTACTCAGGAAGAGGATATATGGCTATTAATTTGAATGAATGTTTGATATAAATACATACATGTGTATAAGTGTAAAACATGAAATTGTACTCGCTATGTCTTGGGTAATGTAACAATTTCATATTGAAGGTTATGTTGTGTTGCATTGTACACCTTGAATGCTAATTTTGAGTGGACTGTATGCCACTCTTCGAAATGAGCTAGTATGAAATACTCATATAGCAAGTGCTAAAGAGTGTAAGGTATGATATGCAATAAGAGATCTTTTCTCTTGTTGTTGACAGTGATATGAAAGAGAAACATATTTTAACCATGCTTTTAAAACTTGTCATGTGAATGTTTGTAAAATTTCATACAACAGGTTGAGCTTGAATCTAAATTGAAGTTGTATGATTTGTTGTTAAATCTTTGGAAGAATAATTTAAGGTGCCAATCTTGTTCGATGCTCCATGTGAGATAGGAGATTGATATGTGAAATGGCTTGCCTTGATAATATTCAATCAATGCATATAAATGACCTTGGTTAATGGTTTTCATTGAAAGGTAGAAGATGACCACAATTTGAATGACATTATGCCATTAGATCTTGGATTGGGAAGGTTGGTAAAAGCCCAAGTGAGGAAAGAATTGAATGAATATGTAAATAAATGAATGTTCTTTTTTGACATGATATGATTGTAAAGTTTTGTTTTTCCTGAAATGTTGTAACTAGCAAGTATTACTATGAAACTAATGAGATTTGTGACTTCAATGAGTGGTACAATTATATGGAAAAACAATTTGGAATATAGGCAATGGAAGAAAGGCCATGAGAAGAGTGGAACCATTATCAACTAGTTACAAGCTAAGTATCCTAACATTGCTTGATCATATTTGAATTGTTTACTATGAGAGATAGTTAATATTGAATTTGATTGATTTTGGTTCATTGAATTTTCTGGATGGAAAATATTTTAATATGAATATATGTTGAATATACTTCATTTGAATTGATTTTGTGAGTTATCTTTATTGTTTTAGTATGTTGATTGCATCAAAGAAGGCAACCAAGTGATAAAAGTTGCAGAGTATGATGCTTTGCATATTGAAAAAGGGGTCATAAAGGCCTAAGCAGATCATGCTTGAATATGGACCAAATGGTAGGTAAGACTAACTGCTAAGAGTTAGCTGAGTGGAGCTTAGCTGAAAATTATCCGATGGAATGTAGAAGAAAACTAGAGTTGGATGAGGCTTAAATGTAGTTGTAAGAGAGGAAATTCCAAGTTGGGCTTGATTGAAAATGCTCAAGGAAATTGGAGCAACAAATTTTTGAAAGAATAGAATGCAAATGTAGCTCAAGGAATCAAAGGAAGTTGTAAGATGCCAATAATTGACTATAGTAATAAATGATGCATGTGCCCAACAAGACATATAAATAAACGAGGGATTTTTATCACCTTAAAAACTCTATTTTGTTTTGATACATAGTTATATGCATTTGAAATAGCATGTATAGCTTAGATGTATGAACTAAACTTTGTTACTTGGATGAGAATATCACAACTAATGATGTATAGTTTGATTGGCATAAAGGCCATGGAGTAGATTTATTATGTTGTGGAATTCCATGCCATGCAAGGGAATTGGAAGGGATAATTCCTCGACCTCTATCTTGCTTTTCTATGGTATTTCTGTAGAGTGAGAAAGCTACTATGCGTAAATAGTTAAGGCATGGGAATGTTAACAAATACAAGAGAGTAAAATAGCTGGAATACATTTGCACTAATGGACATAAAAATGAATACTATATGGTAGAGCACATATAGATATGCATGGGAATATATGATGTTGTGTATTAACTTAAAGTAGTTTATTGTTATATGCAGTGAGCATGGTATGATAATTGATGAGGAGGCTTACTTGTATAACCAGGGATGGTTGAGGACATGGTTGAAGATGTTGATGATGCAACTGCCTATGATAGATGGCCTTGTGAAAATGATAATGACAAAAGGATGCTTGTCAATAGGTTGATGAATGGATCATGTGAGTTCCCATGAGGCATCAACTGATAAGTTAACATCAAGAATGTTGATGGAAACCATACACATATGGATATTGTCATGTCAATATAATATGTGACTTGAAAGGAATTGGATAAGAATTCCTTTAGTCATGCTTTAATATCTTAATTGGTATGTTTATGATGACATTTGAATGCATGCATATGATTGATGCCTGATGGGGTATGACAAATGCAAGAAGATTTTTATATGCCAAGATTGTTAGAATCTTCTTGATGCATTCATAAGTATGTCATTATTGAGCTAGTTAAGAGTAATAACCGGAGTGGATGAGTATTTATACTCGTTATGAAATCACATTCCATGTGAAATTGAATTCTATATAAGACAACCATGTATGAAACTATAGTGTGTTGTACTTGGGAAATGCTATAACACCACACAAGTATCCAATGGTGTCCTTGGTTGTAATTGATGTCTTGGACAATAACCTTTTTTCCAACACTGAAGAGCACTAAAGGAGTATATTCCTAGTGTTGTGTTTGGGTTGAAGAGAAAGGTGTCCAGTTGGTCAACCAAGTAACTGGAGGGTGGCTAGATGATGTGTTGGTTTAGTCCTACAACTTGTCTTGGTAAAACACATGGGTTTGGAATATGGTATTTTCAACTCAATATGAGGTTGCATTGAGTGAAAATCCATATATAAACTATGAAATCATGTAAATGATAATTCTACATTTATGAATGCTAGTACATATGATTGATGCATTGAGTGGATGCATGCTTGTATGGAAAATAAATTCTTATAATTGAATTCATGGAAGGATTCTTGAGGGACAATGGAGTAGTGAAATGAAAGACCTTTTAGTACTCTCGAGGAACTGTTGGGTAGTGAAAGGAGTGGTCTGAGTTGAGGTAAAAATAATTTTAATCACCCCACAAGACAAGATAAAACTAACTAATAATCAATTTTAAAATATGAATTTGGTGAAGAGTGTGATTGTGTGACCATGAGTATTGACACATTTGTTGATAGATAATGTGATCGCATTATGTAATGATTATTGTTCTGCATTATGTGTTATAATTCTTATATTACTTCATGAGTTGTTGTAAATGTTATAATGGAAGTGAATGCATATATAATGAATGTATTTCATTGCATTTGATATATTGGTAGTTTTCAGTGATTGAATTATTTGTGTTATAATTTTTAGATCACTTCATGATATGTTGTAAATATTGCAATGAAAGTGTTATATGCATGGATACTCACAATTTGTTTGGTGGATTGAAAAGTTTAGATTGTAGGTAGAATTGCCTTGGATATGGAAATGAGTGTAAGTCCATAATGAAGAGTAGATGCTACCACATGCAAAGGCCGTACATTATAAGAATGATTTCATACTTGTGAAATCCAGTTCTATATGAAACATATTTGAAAAATTTCTTATAATACATGTGAGATAATAGATCTATCCAGTGATAACAAATGATGATTGCTTAAAGCTTACAAGCAAAAGGAGAATGCTACTATAATGACATTGGAACCCTATGATATGCCTTGATCAACATGAGTTGACTTAGTAAATTCTGAAGATCTTCTTTGAATATTTCATGCAGGGCATGATTCATCTTGTGCTAGGGCTTCTGGATGGGTTAGGAATCATCCTTGATGTATATACAATGAGTACACAAGTCTAGGTGAATTCCCTTCATGTTTGTATAGTCCTAGGAAAATGCATCCTTATGTCTTTGTAATACTTTGATGAGATTTTCTATTTGTTGGGATAAGAGTTTAGAGTTAATATTCAGTTCTTTCCCTGGCTCAATATCTATTTTCATGGCAGTGGAGCTTGCTATACTATAGGGAGGTCTAGGTATAATTTCCGCCGATGTTGATGAGCTATCCAATGAACATCTTTCCTGAATAACATGTTTCAAAATATGATTGAGGGTATGGGACGTTTCTTGAGATGAAGAACAAGAATTAGCCATAAATTGGTTAATTGCATCATCTTCAGACTGCTCTTTCCCTGAAAGATATTGTTTAATTGCAAGCACTTGTTGGGTATTATCCTCATCATTAGTTTCTTCCCCCCTCTTCCCATAGCAATAACTCTTGCTCTATGTTTGGCTTGGAAGAGGGATATAGTATGATTTCTTTAATGGAAGTTCCATGGGAAATTGTCATATTCCCAGATCTGCAGCCGATGCAAGCATCGACGGTGGCCAACCAAAGCCTCCCCAAATCCAAAGGATATCATTTTAAATTGGATTTAGTCTGCAAAATCATGAAATCTCCAGGATATTTCCAGGAATCCACATAAATCACAACATCCTCGATGATTCCTTCAGGTTTGATTGTGGATCGATTTGATAACTGAAGTATTGTGGGGGTTTCTCTAAGGTTTGATAGTTTAAGCATTTCCATTATTTGTTTTTCCATTACATTAATAAAATCCCCTAGGTCAATCAAAGTATTTGGTATAAGAACATTATTGATTTGTACTTTCACTACGGGGCTACTTGGGTTTGAATACTTGGTAGTGAGAGTTTTTCCTAGCATTAAGTCTACCAAGTCACCAATTACATGCACAGTCTGAGGGTATTTTCTTTTCCCGCTTGGTTTCCTTAGACATAATTCCCTAATAACCTTAAAATAAATAGGGACATCCTTGATTGCTTGGAATAGAGCAATCTTCACACACACATTTTGTAATTCCCCCAGAAAATCAAATTCTGGTTGAGACAAGGGTTTATCTATGTTCAATATTTCTAGGTATGGAGGGGGTTGTTCTTTTTCTATAGGATGCAACCTGGTTGGAAGAGAAATAGGTAGCTAGTCATCAGAGTGATCTAAAGTGAATTTTGGTGTTTCTTCTATGCCTTCTTTTGTAACTATAGGAGAGGCTAGTTTATTGATATTCCTCCTTGATGTAATTGGATGTCGTGACAATCCATGGAGGTGATGGAATAATTTGGATAATTCATTGGTTCTACAACCAAGTGTAGGATGCATAACCTTATTATTTGGATTAAGGGTGGGTTATGCAGGAAGTTGTGTCCTAAAAGGTGGATTACCAGATGAAAATGTTATTTGTTGTTGTGGGGGTAATTGCATAGGATAAAATTGAAGCTTCTGAGGATGCTAGGGAAATTGCTATTGGTTCCCAAAAGTGGGATTCATCTAGCTTTATTGCCAAGGGAATTTTTGAGGGCATGGAGGGATCTACTGTTGTTGTGACATAGTAGGACACCATGTCTGAGAAGATTGTGATAATTGCAGATTAGTCCAATAGGAATTATATGACTGCATAGGAACTAGTACCATACCTGGAGTACGTGGTCTCCATGGGCATTTATGAGATATAAAAAAACTTGTTCACCTTCTGTACTTGCATCTGCATAGACAACCTTTAGTCCTATTAGCAAAGGGTAGTTTCTGGTAGCATGTTCTTATTTGCAAGTCTAGAAGACCTTGATCCTATCCAATGGAAAATCCTTTAAGGGATTCTTCTTTCTGCATTTGGGGCAGAAGGTTGACAGGGAAATTTCAACTTCATTTTGTTTCTTTTTAGTCTGTAGGGTATCTAGCTGAGAGCTCAAATAACTGAGTATATCAATTTCGAAATATTCCAAAAGATTACCAATCTTCGCCCTCGTAATGGATTCTTTAGGTGTATTGACAATCCTGGCTACTATGTCCCATGGTCCTCTTCCTAGCCTAGAAGTATTTCTTGAATATCTCCTGCACAATTCACAAATATCACAGTATTTAAGCTAGGATACTTCTCCAAACCCCACCAAGTTCAAGACATCAATATAGTCCTCTTTGATTCCTTGCAGCTACCGAATTTTCAAGGTTTCATCATCCAGTGTATTCTTCCTAGATTGTTGTAAATTATACTAGAACCTCTCCACATAATCCTCTAAGCTCTCATCTTCCTATTGCAACATTCTGTAAATTGCTTGCTTCTGATCCTTGTCCTTATAGTAGTCCTCATATTTCTTTAAGAATTCTTTCTTCATTTTTGTCCATGTTGAAATGATGTCCCCTCCAAGCCCCATGAACTAGTGAAGTGCTACATTCTTTAGGGTGGTTGGAAACAATTTCAATTTCTGGGCGTCTGTAATATAATCATAACTCCTGCATAGAACGTCAAATTCAAACAAAAACGTATCCAGATATTCACTAGCCATTGCATGAAATTTTGGCAATGCTGATGGGGGAATATTTTTCATTTGTGCTACAAGTCCAGTCCCTGGATTCCTGATTGGGAATTCAAAGGCAACAATTTCTTCTCTATTAGGATCATTTTCCTCTTCACCAGCCATGTTTCCTGAAAAGTCTTTAAATCCTTGTAGCGTTGTTGAAAAGTCTTTAAATCCTTGTAGTGTTGTTGATTCCGTGGAGGAGAAAATATCTGCTGGTTCTTGGATTGGATTTAACTTGGTATCAAGTTTTCTTCCAAGGAGTTCCTCTATTTAAATAGAATCTACAATCGACTCTAAAATTTCTACTTGAATCGAAGAAGCAATATAAGTTACAAGATTGGAAAAATATACAGACTCTTCAACTATCTCCATTAGTTTTATTTTTGCTGCAATATTGAATGGTGGTGACTTTTTTCTGAGAACTAGCACTCCCCAAACTTTATACCCTTGTTGATTTTCCTGCACGATTAGTTTCTTGGGTGTTCTTGATGGTGTTGTTAAATCTACCTTTACTATCTCTGAATCTATTGGTCAATATTTAGCATGGTTGGGATTTGTAAAGGCTCACTTAAGGTGAATGCAGTGGGATTTTACACTATATAAATTCCATAGTGAGGTTGTGTTTGCATCTTACTATCTCTACACCTCTATCCCCTAAAATACTAGTAGAAAGATCGAGTGCAAACAAGATGATAAAGAACATGAAAATAACAACTATCAATGTTCCAGTTTTGCAAAAGAATCAAATTGTTTTTAAAAATAACAGAAAATATCGCACAATGGAAAAGAAAGAAAATAAATTCCAAACCCAAAAATAAATAGTTAGTATGCAAACCATTGTTAAGGATCACAATGGTCCTGGAAACTCCTTGGCAACGACGCCAAATGATAAGCTTTTTAATTGTCTTGTAATTACTCAGAAAAAAAAAAAAAACTAAGAAGTCTATACATTAGTTATCAATTTGGGGTTTGTGAGTAAGTTGCGAGTTACCAAACAATATATATGCCAGTCATTGTGATTTTATATTGATTTTCACACTATGAAGTTGTAGTTTTTCTTTGAAAGATAATATCAACAATAAATAGCAGACATGCAATAAAATCTGAAAACTATTTAACAAGAAATTGACACACTCATCAAATCAACAATTCGCAAAGAATAAATTCAACACACTTGTAGCTGAAAGGAAATCCAAATCAAACCACACTATGCATTTAAAGGAAATTGTAGAACTGAATTTTAACCTATTGCAAGGATTGAAACTTAACCTATTGCAGGAATTAAAATTTAATCTATTACAAGATTTAAAGTTAAATTAACTAGAAAGGAAATTGGGCCTAAGCTAAAATGATCACACATCACCATACAAAAAAATAAATAATCCTTTCCAGTACTTAAAATACTTCTTTCACTTAAACATTCATCTCATTAACTTTCAACTCCATTTTAAGAAATGAAACCCTTTTTCAGATCTAATAAATGAATTTTGGAAATTATGCAAGCTATCAATTGAAACAATATTGATTATTGGAAAGAAGATGATAAGCATGGAAATAACATTATATTAAACACACAAGAGACTACCTTTTTATAACAATATCTAGACAAAATCTATTATTGGAAAACCGTTTAGAAAATCTAGATATCCAAGGATTTTCTGTTGTCCCCAAAGTTCCAAAACAAAATCAAAACATAATTTAAACAACAATGTAGTTGGTTGAGTTGATCTCCCAAGATCATTGCAAGGAAATAAAGAGTTTGTTACAATTATAACTAAAATGGAGCAATAATAACAACAAGCTCATACTATAAAAAACAAGTCTATCTCCAACTGGCATATACATGTGGGACCAAGCTACATAATATTCTTGTAGAGTTTCCGCAGTTGAGAGTTTCCACAAATGAGTTTCTGTAGCTTCCTTCAATGGTTTTGTAACTACTTGTATTGAATCCACAACTACTTTTAGTACATATATATATAGTATTTGTATCTATAACGAAGCTCTCACCAAGGTTCTGCAAGTTTTGTGGCGGATCCGCAGCTTCCTCATAACTGTTGTGTCAGTTCCGCAGTTTCCACAAAACTGTCGTGAAGGTTCCGCAACTCCTATAGAACTGGCATCTTGATACACCTATACCACAACAATCCTTACAAGTAATTGTGAGCATGCATTTACACATCTGCGCATCAAATACCTACGAAGTACATAGGAATACAACGGTCCACTTCATACCTTATGCCAAAGATGTTAAATTTGAGTATAAAAAAGAATGAGTAAAGGCTTTAGAAGGTAGCAAAAAGGATGGTAATTGTGTCAAAAAAGTATTTTAGGGATTCCATATCCAAGGCCCATCACATTTAAACAATGCTCCTTAGCAATATTGCAAATTGTATATGATCTCTTATGATAGCGTCCATCGTTTCCTTTATTTAGAGCATTTTGCGATGTGTCACCCATGAAACCTTTATGTTGTTAACTCCCCACAGAGTTGACCTCTATATCGCCATTTCTTTCCTTGTGTATCCCCATTGAATTTTTTTCCCCTTGTTATCCTATTGTGTCCCTCCCTTTATATTACCACGAGTTCCACATATGCTCTGAATAATTGATGTTTGAGTCCATCACTTAGTAACCCTCTATCCACCTTTGGTGTCTCGGTCCCCATTATTTACATATCCTAATGTCATACCCCGTGTTGTTAAATAAATAACCTTCATTTATTTGTTTTCAATGGGTCTCTCTCTATCAATTTCAATACATATATTCTAGATGATAGACCTAGAGGAATTTTGTACCTTGGCCACATAACCATCATTAATGGGTTACCTTAGACCCACTGAGGGGATACCTCATTTCCCCTTGTATTGGTTGGTTCTCACAATGTTCGAATCCAACTCATTATCGCATCGTTAAGAATCATATAGTATGGTGGTTCCTTATCTGAGCTTGGTCGAAGACCCCGAACGTTTTTTAGTCCCTTAAGTTCTTGAATCTATCATGAAATCCCTTTAGTTCTATGCATCCTATGATGTCTGGGTTGTGTTGGATATAGCTATCTAGTTTAAGTTGGAGCTCCCTAGACCTGTTCGACTTAGAATTTCAAAAGTTTATAGCCACTTGTGAGGATTTCTCTCACTTTTACTCCTTCCAGATCTTGGGCCCCTCCAATTTCCGCTCAGCATTAGTTACTGTGATCTATCATCCCATCAAGATGCCATTGCTCCTACTCATATACTTTATATCAACTATTGTTTGACCATATTTATGTACTTGGGATAGGTCCCTCTTTTCATCCTCATGATTTATTATACCTAGTATTTATTCATGTATATCAATCAAACCCCTCTCGGTCTTAATCCCATATTGTATTGAGACATTGCTACGAGATTGGGAATGACTGCCTCATTTATATTTGAGATTAAATGTAGTTCACCTATTGGAATGGTTGTTTGCAGGTATGGGCCTTTGTAGCCTCGAGGGGACACTATTTATTTTGACTAGCCCTTCGCTCTTCTCCTAGTACTCATGATTCCTTATGGATAGAAAGGAAGACTTATGATGTGTTTTGACCATACGAAGAGATCTTGACCTCACACATCAGAGGGAAATCTGTTAACACCATAATTTTTCTCACCTACCGTATCATGAGTTCCATCACCATTAGACATCATTATTGGAAGTATTTTCCTCATATCCATCTCATTCATATACATATGACCTCAACAATGTGACTAAAAATCGAAAGAAAGTAAAAAATTGACCATACCATATAGGTCGCGACATTTTCCTTGAAATCAACAACAGGTTCATTCCTTTTCTCTCAAAATTCGTGACTCGATTCAAAAAGTCAAAATTTGGTTATGACTTATGATTGTGCGCTTCTTAAGAGGAAGTAATGTATGAAAGTGAAAAAACCTAACCATTAAGGTTGAAAATAACTATTGATTTGATCTTCCAAACTCTAACTCCCCCACTAAATCATTATGTAATGGAGAGTATTCACATTGGAATTGACAGGTATAACTCCCAAATTGATGCTTATTCATTAATCAAATTGTTTATTTATACAATGGCCAAGTGTCTCTTGGGATTTGGATTCCAATAGATCCGTTGGAGTCTCTATGACTCCTCATATTCCATTTATTTTAACTAACTAAAACATTTACAGTATTTACAATATAGTTGAAATCATATTACCGGAGAATTGGATTTCCAGCATATCCCCTCTTAATCTGAAGGGGTGTTTGTAAGTCCGAGAATGGTTCTAAAATTTTCAATCTTTTCTCATTCAAGTGCTTTGGTGAATATGTCTGCAATTTGGTCATTCGTGGAACAATGACCTAAATGAACTATCTTGGCCTCTACATGATGTCGAATCAACTCATACTTTGTGTTGATGTTCTTGGCTCGATCATGGAATCTGGGGTTCTTGGCCAACTTGGTTGCAGAAATGTTGCCAATTAAAAGTGGAGTGGATTTTTCTTGTTTCTCCCGCAAATATTCAAGTATCTTCCTGAGCCACATAATCTCTTTCATTGCTTCTGCGGAAACAACATATTCTGCCTCTATTGCCGAATCTGCTCTAGCTGACTGTTTGCGTGATCTCTAAGAGACAGTTGTTGATCCAAGACTTATCATGTATCCATAAGTGGACACTCTTGTTTCTTTGTCACCATTGAATTCTGAATCTGGGTGCCCAATGAGTTTGAAGTCTTCCACCTTAGAGTACTTGAGTCCCTTTCAGGTATCTTAGAACTCTTTTTGCAGCAGACCAGTGTCATTCGCAAGGTTTGTGCATGAACTGCAAAAGGATGCCAACAACATACGAAATATATGGTTTGGTGGTGGTAAGGTAGATAAGGATTCCTACAAGCTGTTGGTACTTGGTTGCATCCTCAAATTCTTTTCCTTCACTTGAAGTGAGCTTCAAATTTTGTTCCATTGGAGTTGAGAGCGGGTTGCATTCGGTCATGCCAAATCTGTTCAACAATTCTCCAGTATACTTATTCTGAGAGATGAATATGTACTTAGGATGTTGAGTCACTTCAATTCCTAAGTAGTAGTGAAGATGTCCCAGATTAGTCATTTCAAATCTTTCTTTTAATGGATGCTATATAACTTTCATTGTTTCCTGTCATTAAAAGGTCATCTATATACACTACAAGAAACACAACGAATCTTCCAACTTTCTTTACAAATAATTTTTCATCGTCAAGATTATAATGTTTGAAATTCAACTTTAGAATATGCTCGGTTAGATTTTCATACCATGCTCAAGGTGCTTGTTTTAGGCCATACAAGGACTTGACAAGTTTGCATACCTTGTGTTCTTGTCCCTTCACAACAAAACCTTTTGGTCGAGACATGAAGACATTTTCTTTCAAATATCCATTCAAAAATGTTGGTTTTACATCTATTTGATGAACTTTCCATCCATTTTGTGCATCTAAGGAGAGTAAAGTGCGGATGGTATCCCATTTCGCTGTGGGGGAGAACGTTTCTTTAGAGTCAATTCCTTCTTTATGTGCATATCCTTTCATCGTGAGCCTTGATCTGTGCTTGTCAAGTGAGCCATTTTATTTTCATTTGTTCTTGTATACCCACTTGCTTCCAATTGGTTTGGTTCTGATTCGAGGGTCAACCAACTGGCAGGTACCATTTTTAATGAGTGCATCATACTCATTCTGCATGGATTCTTTCCACTCATCATGAGTAGCAGCCTCTTCACATTAAGTTGGTTCGAAGTTAGCAGAAAAATTCAATTCACAATCAAATGAGACATCCATGTCATCACCCGAGTTATTTGCATCTCCTCCATCTTCTTTTCTGGTTGAGTTTCTCATTCATGTATTTCCAATTTCATATGGATGGACACTTTCAAGTGTCTTTGTGGCCCATTTCAAAATCTTCCTTGATGGCCCAGGTTGATCAACTGGTGGTGCTTCATTCTCTTCAAGGTTCAATCTTCCAATCCTCTCAATCATATCATCCAATTGAGTCTCTTGTTTAGGTGAAGTGGACGGAACTTCTTCTTCATTATTTTATTCATGAGGGGGTGTTGGTGCTTCAAAAGGAAATTCCATAGATTGATCTAATATAGGGATCCCCCCTTCAAGATGTGGAATTTCATTATCAAATTCATAATAGGTCTTTAGATGGAAAAATCTCTCCAGACGATTGAACTTTCTTTCAATAGACTGGTCATTTTTATTAGTTTCAAGTTAAATGACATCTCTAGAAACAACAAACTTTTTGTTTACCTCATCATAAAGATGAATGCCTTGAAGGTTTCTGAGTACCCCAAGAAAATGCATCTTCAAATTCTAGCACAAAACTTGTTTCTTTGCTCCTCTGGTATTAAGGCATAGTAGGTGGATCCAAAAACCTTGAGATGCCTAACTGAAGGAATATGGCCAAAGCACATTTCATGTGGAGTCTTGTCTTCAAGAACATGATATGGAATTCTATTTCTCAAATATGTTGCACATATTACTTCATCACCCCAAAACATCAGTTTTACATTCTTGAAAAACATCATTGAGCGTGCCATATTCATTAAGGTTCTATTCATCCTTTTTGCCACACCGTTTTGTTGAGGATTGTAGGGAACTGAAGTTTGATGTGTAATCCCATATTTACAAAGATAGTCTTCAAAATCATTAGAGATGTATTCTTTACCATTATCAAAACAAAATGTACCAATATGAGCTTTGCTTGATTTTCTATCCATGCATGAAAATTCTTGAATGTTTGAAATGCTTCAGACTTTGTCTTCAACAAGTATACCCAACACATTCTACTATAGTCATCAAAAAATGTCATGAGGTACTTATTACCATTTGCAGAAGGAATTGGCACGGGGCCACATAAGTTAGAGTGAACCATCTTTAACTTTCTACATGCTCTCAATTTAGACTCTTGAAATGATTACTTACTATGTTTTCCTAGTATGCATGCATCACATTTTTTCTTTTGCTTAGGAATGACGGGAAAACCAAATACACCATTATTTCTTAACAAACAAAGACTGTTATAATTCAGATGACAAAATATAGCGTGCCATAACAAACTGGATGACATATTACCTTCTTCATGCTGAGAGGTAGTTTAACTTTTTAACTCTTGCAGAAGATCCCCTCAACTTCAACAACTCTCCATATTCATAACTGGTCATGATGACCTTGTTGTCAGAGGACTTCCTTATCTCTACAATTCCATTGAACATGTGGATGGAATGGCCTTGTTGTAGAATCTACACTGAGGACAACAAGCTTCTCTACAACTTTGGAAGATAGAGAACATTCTTCAACACAAAATCAGGGAATCCAAGTAGCTTGAGCCTGATTGAACCAATTCCCTGTGGTTTGAGGCTAGATTTGTCTACAAAGTACACTATACCATCTACAATGTCATTCAGTTCTTCAAAACAATTTTTCCTAAAAGTCATATGAGATGTTGCACCAGTATCAAAAAAACAACAATCTTTGTAGGATGAAAGAGAGGTTATTTCATTAATTCCAAGATTACAATGTGCAACAATACAATGAGTAGAATCAGGGGATTTACCATCCTCTTGGATTTTATTTTTGTCTTCTTTGTTCTGGTTATATTTTCCTTTAATGGAGTCCCAAGAATCCCAACACTGATCTACTTCATGTCCAGTATTCCCACAACGCTTGCACTTCAAATCTGATCTTTGCTTGAGTTGTTTCTACCTCCTCTTCCTCTGCCTTTTTTACTGCTTTGTCCCTTGGAAGGGTCTTTGGGATTGTTCTTTGATTTCTGAGCAAAGCAAAGAGATTCTCCAGGATGCTCATTTGTCTTCTTTCCAAAGGCTTTTTATCTGTCTGCAATCTTCTCCACTAGGGTGTCAAAGGTGAGGTGTTTGAACTTGTCACTTGCTTGAAGAGACTCAAGATAGTTGGAGTGAGTAGGATAGAGGGACTTGACAAATGCTGCAAGTGGAAGGTTTGGTTTCATACTAGAGGCTTGAATCTTGTGCATGATTTCTTTGATCTCAGATGCAACCAACATATGATCATTATCTTTTACATCCAAATTGAATAGCTTAACACTAGCTGAATCACCTCCATTTAAGAATGTGAGTCATGCAAGTATTTTAATGTCTTTAAAGCTTCAAAGCAATATTTTGCAGACAATATATGTTGTCTCACATCTTCATTGATAGTAGCAGAGATCATAGTTAAAGCTTTCTTGTCTCTGGTCTGCCAGATAGCAAGTTCTTTCTTTGATGTTGGAGTTTTTGGATTAGAACTTATGATTGTGCCTTCGTCTGTGTGAATGGTTTTTCCTTCACAAATGTTGTCCCATAGATCATTGTAGATGAATGTAGCTTTAATATTCCTTGATCATTTTGGATAAGTGTCCTTGCTAGTAAGGACTGTTGGATTTTGTGAAACTTTGGAAGATATTATTTATTGTATTTTATTGTACTTGATTTTACCTCCTAAGGGAGATGAACTTGATGTATTTATTCATGTAAAACCCTTGAAAGAATCAATGTAAACCTTGGGATGAAAAGCAAGCAAAAGAAAATTAAAATTAAAATTATTTATTTCTCCCCAAGAGAAGTCGTCCCAGTTAGGGAATTTTTCATGTTTGCACTTGTATAAATAAGAGGTGAGCTCACCTCATTATTCACTCGTCCACTCAACTCAAGTTCGTATTACTTGAGAGAGTGAAGTTTGCATCTGCTAGAGGAGAAGAAGACTGTTTGGGGTTTCTACTTTTGGAGGCCATTTTCCAGCTTTTCTCTTTTATGATTGTACTCTGATCTTGGGATTATCATCTCTATACAAAGGTTGTTGGGTTTTCTCTTGTTTGGGTTTCCCAGGATAAACTCTGTTGTTATTTTTTTGTGCTTTTTCTTTCTTCTAGTGATCTTGTTTATGCAATTGAATTATTATGCTATGAATGTATGAAATCTAGTATGGTATCAAAGTAGTTCTAGAAGAATCCATTGCTAGAACTAGGGTTTCATCTTCTGAAGTATTCACCCAACATTTTGGAGAAAAAGAGCCTTGGGGATTTCATTTTTAGGGAGGCGCATATTGTGGTGAAGACAGAATTCAATTCCGAGAATTTTCAGTTTTTGACCTTATTTTATAGCTGCAACATAAATTAGGGTTTCAGTTTTGACCTACTTCTATCCACAGATTTGGATTATCCCTACCTCAACTCAACTCGCCTTTCCAAGGAGCATCTACCTATCAAATCCATTTTTCAAATTTCAAACTTTCATTTTTGACTTAGCTCCTGCTAGGGTTTCTGAACCAGATCTGCAGTCAAGATGATTGGGATGAAGGTTGAAGATCATTTGGAAGGAGCTTCCAACTTTATCTCTTGGAAGTCTAGGGTTCTTATACTTCTAGAAGAAAATGACCTATTACAATATGTGAATGAGAAAGTCCCTGAGCCAGAAGCCGAAGAAGACAAATCCTGATGGAGGAAGAATGATGCCAGAGTAAGAAGGAATCTGGTGGACTCAGTAAGATATCCAAGTCAGAATCCATTACCTCATACTTCATGAGGATCACAGAACTAAGGGACAAGCTTAGCACCAGTGGAGATCCCATTGATGATAAGGAGCTTGTTATCACCACTCTGAATGGTATTCCACCATCTTGGGAGTCCTTTATTCAAAGCATAAGTGGTATATCTAAACTACCCAAGTTTCATAAGCTATGGGCAGATTGCACTTAGGAGGAGACAAGGATTGCAGCATGACAAAGACTCCATGGTACTCAACCTGAGGAGAATCAAGCATTTGTATCCCATGCCAAGAAAGGTAAGGGAAAATGAAGAAAGTTCCATAAAAACAAGCACCAAGATAGGAGACCAAGTCCTCCTCCATACCAGAAGAAGGAGAAGAAGGATTTGTCTCAGATACAATGTTACAAGTGCAACGCATATGGTCATTATGCCAATAAGTGCCGAAGTTCTAACAAAAGGAAGCATGAAGCCTCAACTAATGATGTTGAAGAAGATACTTCTCACAAGAAGTCAGGGAATGATGATCGTTTAGAATTCTTCTTCTAGGAAATATGAAGTTCCATACTACAAGAACAAAGATCTCTCTTGGTTCCCACAAGAAGACAGTGGGAGCCCACAAAAAAAAAGAAAGAGATAAGTATTTGGTTTTCTTGCTTACATAGATCTTTTTTGTCTTATCTATCTTCATTATTTATGCAGATCTATCTGGAAGTGTATTGAGCAGTTGATATAGTTTACCTTGTTGTATTTATTATGCATATGAGTTGCACAACACTTCATTAACACATAATGGTGCTAGTCTAGATGATATCTCCTTCTTGCATGCTTAGAGTAGTGCACACTCTTGACGACATGTTCTAGTGGAGATAACAAACATCGAGATAGTTCCCAGATGTATTTAGAAGACATGTTAATAATTGTTGTGCTAAAGTATTAGCTAAGATGCCTATGTAAACTATTGCCATTACATTTGATTATGCAATGTCACTGATCATCAGTCGGGATTTGAATTGTAGGAAAAAGACCATGTGATTTGGCCTACAAGAGAAGACTTGTTCCGATGGACACATGAATCCCGTTGATGTTCAGTAAGAATCTTCCTGGAATATGACTCTCAGCCTAGAAGGATGACCTTGGAGGAAGCTTTCTCAAAAGTAAAACTAGAAGTGGGCCACCTTCAGCTATTTGGCTATCTAGTCTACATACATGTGCCCAAGGATAAAATATCGAAGCTAGAATATTCAGGGAAGAAGGGAACCTTTGTGGGATATAGTGGGTCTTCAAAGGCTTATAGAATCTACATCCTAGGATCCAGACAGACTGAAGTCAGTAGGGATGTGACCTTTGAAGAAGAGATGGTTGTCAGGAAAGGCAGAGGATTGGACATGGAGATCGATGAATGAAGAAATGATAGAACCACAGGAGATGAGATCATCTCCCCCTCCAGTTCAAAGGGAAAAGGATGAACCTATCGATCCCATTGATCCAATTGATATCCCAGATATGTTGCAAGTCGGAAAAGACCTAGATGGGCACAACAGACACAACAGGATGCAGAGGGGCATGAAGCTCCACATAGTGCTTCCAGAGAAAGCAAAAGACCTCAGAGGTTCTCTAGTTATGTGGCACCAATGAACAACATTATTGATTCAGAACCAACCACTTACGAAGAAGCATCCAAACATCAAGTTTGGAAGGATGCCATGATGGAAGAATATCAATCCATCATGAAGAATGATGTGTGGGAGGTTGTGCCGAGACCTGACGAGAAGTCAGTGGTGACTTCTAAATGGCTATACAAGATCAAGCATGGAGCAGATGGAAATGTTGAAAAATACAAGGCCAGATTTGTTGCCAGAGGATTCTCTCAGAAAGAGGGAGTCGGCTATGATGAGACATTTTCTCCTGTGGCTTGATATACTTCCATCAGATCGACCATTGCTATTGTTTCAACTATGGGATGGAAGTTGCATCAAATGGATGTGAAGACAACCTTTCTCAATGGTTTTATTGAGGAAGAAGTTTACATCGAACATCCAGATGGGTTTATTGTCCAAGGAAAGGCGTCTCATGTATGCAGACTGAAAAAGGAACTGTATGGACTCAAGCAAGCATCCCGTGCTTGGTATGGACAGATAGACAGATTCCTGGTGAGCTTGGGATTTACCAAGAGTGATGTAGACCCCAACCTTTACTACAAGGTTGTAGATGATGAGCCACCGATATTGATACTATATGTTGATGACTTGTTTCTCACAGGAAATGAGAAACTTATTGTATGGTGTAAGAAGAATCTCGCCTCTGAGTTTCAAATGAAGGATCTTGGATTGATGCATTACTTCTTGGGATTATAAGTATGGAAGAGGCAGAAAGAGTTTTTCATAGGACAAGGAAAGTACACCATAGATATATTGAAGAGATTCAGAATGTTGGACTGCAAGTCCATGGCCACTCCGATGGATGCAAATTGGAAGAAGCTGAGAGATTCTGCTTTAGATTTAGATTTGATTGATCCTACTATGTATCGCCAGCTGATTGGGTCCTTGATGTATCTGAAAAAAATTAGACCAGATATATGTTTTGCTGTGAATGCTCTTAGGCAGTTCATGTGCGAGCTGAGGAAGATTCACTGGATTGCTACAAAACATGTGCTCAAATACTTGCGTGGAACTGTGGGATATGGTTTGAAATATGCTTTAGTTTGTGACCTGAGATTGCAGGGGTTTACAGACTCAGATTGGGTCGGATGCATTGAAGATTGAAAAGAGTACTTCCGAATGTTGCTTTAGTTTGGGTTCTGTAGTTATTTCCTAGTGCAATAGTAAGCAGAACTCGGTAGCACTCAGTACTATATAGGCCGAGTACATGGTTGCTAGTACAGCAGGAGTCAAGAAGCAGTTTGGTTTCGTAAACTCCTAGCAGGATTGTTTGGCCAAATTCCAGAGCCGACCGTGATTCATTGTGATAACCAGAGCTGTGTGCAGATGTCAGTGAATCTTGTATTCCACGACAGGTCGAAGCATATAGAGATTCAATATCACTTCATATGTGATATGGTGCAGAAGGGTGCTGTCGAGTAACAGTACGTGCAAACAGATGAACAAAATGCAGATGTTCTTACCAAGGCTCTTCCCTGGGTGAAGTTCAAATACTTTCGCGAAAGACTTGGAGTAGAAGAGAACGTGTCCCTCCTTGAGAGGGAAAGATGACATCAAGATGCTTTCCCTTCTTTCACCTTGGTGCCTCTACTCATCCATGTACTCAACCAGGTATGGGAGAAATCCCATTGACATATGAGTCAGACAGGTAGTAGATGGTCGGGTTCACCCTGGTGCCTCCACTCGTCCAGGTGCTAAGCCAGGTATGGGAGAAATCCCATTGGCAGATCAGTCAGACAGGTAGTGGATGGTCGGGTTCACACTGTTGCCTCTACAGTCCAGGTACTTAGCCATGTATGGGAGAAATCCCATCGATAGATGAGTCAGACAGTCAGTAGTTGGCAGTGTGATTGCATTGGTACCTCTACTCATTCAGGTTCTCAGCTAGGTATGGGAGGACCCCATCGACAGATGAGATGAACATGTAGTAGATGGTCGTGCACATTTTTCTCGTCTGGGATCTCAACCAGGTATGGGAGAAATCCCATCGACAGATGAGACAAACAAGTAGAAAATGGTATAACAGAGATGGTATAGCTGATATCTCAGATATCTAGGATTGAGTGATTCTGCTAGACTCACCGAAGGATTGGTGAAGATGATGCATGATGACACTTCTTGAAGGACCGAGACTATGTGGACAACCTTCAGTATGTATAGATATGATGGAGACAGTATAGATGTACAAGATGAAACCTATATGACCGTGATGCTGATGAAGACCGAAGAATACCTTCCTCATTGAGAGGGAGTGTTGGATTTTGTGCAACTTCGAAAGATATTATTTATTGTACTTGATTGTACCTCCTATGGGAGATGAACTTGATGTATTTAATCGTGTAAAACAATTGAAAGAATCAATGTAAAGCTTGGGATGAAAAGAAAGCAAAAGAAAATTAAAATTAAAATTATTTATTGCTCCCCAAGAGAAGTCGGCCCAGTTAGGGAATTTTTCATGGTTGCACTTGTATAAATAAGAGGTGAGCTCACTTCATTATTCACTCATCCAATCAACTCAAGTTGGCATTACTTGAGAGAGAGAAGTTCACATCTGTTGGAGGAGAAGAAGATTGTTTTGGGGTTTCTACTTTTTGAAGACATTTTCCATCTTTTCTCTTTTATGATTGTACTATGATCTCGGGATTATCATCTCTATACGAAGGTTGCTGGGTTTTTCCAGTTTGGGTTTCCTAGGATAAACTATGTTGTTATTGTTTTGTGCTTTGTCTTTCTTCTAGTAATCCTATTTATGCAATTGAATTATTATGCTATGAATGTATGAAATCTAACAAGGACAACACCAACTATTCATGCCAGTGAGTGCATCTTCTGCAGTTTGAACTTGAACTGGCAACTTTAAACAAAATATTTGGAAGAGAAGTTATGAAGGTGCGGGTTTAAATATGGTAATATTTGACAACTAAGAATGTGATCTAAGATCATGGTGCTTCTCTCAAACCTTGAATTTGTCTCCAGTCAAGAAACAATTTTATCCAAGTCTTCCTTTAGTGAAAGGATCTCTAGCTTTTGCTTTTTACAGATTTCATTCTTCTCATAAAGTTGTTTTGTAACCTCTTATTCATCCTTCTTAACCTCATCTACTGGATTTTCATACCATTAGTTGTTCTTTCGGTATCAAGTAGCAGATCCTTTTGTTCATCTATGATCTGCATCACTTGTTTGTCAAAGCTCTAAGCTTTTTCTTGGGACTTTTGCAACTCTGCTTTTACAGATAGATTTTATTCTCTTAGATAAACAATATCAACTTCTTGTCTTTGGCATACTGTCTCCTTTTTACTTAGCTGATTTGCTAAGGATTCTTGAGTAATATTTTTTTCCTCTATTTGAGACTCCAAACTCTTACCTACTCAAGCCTTTTATTCATGTTGTAACAACTGTTCCATTAATAGTTCATTTTATTTTCTTATTTTTCTTAATTCATACAAAATACTAATTAGTTCACCCTTCCAGTCAACTTTAGCAGTTTTCTCATCTTCAGACTCCCAGTTTTCTTCTTCGCTTTCAAACTCTTCCTGACTACTACTTATATCATGCAGACTACAAGATTCATTTTCAATTGAATATTTGGAAGAAGAGAAATAAGTTCTATACTTACAGAGTCCTCTTGTAGTATGATCTGATTCATTTTTATGTCACTCATCCAAGGCTGCTTCAGATGGCTCTTCCTTAATGGATGTGTTGCTCTCATCCTTTTCTTCTGATTCTTTACTTTATATGATCACTTCCTCAGTTATGTGGATATTTTTTTATCTTGTCCCAAATCTCTTTGGCTGAGATACATTTTCCAACTTTATCTTTCACAGAATCAACCAAACCTTCCATAATGGCAACCATTTCCAACTTGTTGTTCATTTTCAATTTCTTTTTGGCAGCACATTTTGGTGACCTTTTTGAAGGAGTATATTCTGCAACAACTGAATACCAAATATCAAGTCCACATGATTGCAAATAAGCTTCCATTCTTATGCTCCAAAGTAGATAGTTTGTTCGAGTGAGCAAGGGGATTCTATCTGTGTTAAGAACAAATTCCTCACAAGCCATATCTGCGCAGTGATTTGACTTCCAGTGGTTAGACTATATCTGAATGACTCAATATGATACCAATTGTTGAAATTCTTAATTATATTGAGAGGGGGGGTGAATCAGTATCATGTGCATATTAAACAACAAATTTTAACTTTAAAAATCTTGCACCAATTCCTATTTTAAAACACATCAATAAGAGACAACTGTGCACAAAATATTTGAAGCTTTTTATATATATGTATGAAATTGAAATTACATAGATAGATGGGAGACACCAATCTCCAAAGATGTGAGCACCAACTCACTCAGACACCAATATTATTAGGATACCTATCCCACATGCAAGCACCAATTCGCTGATTATAGGCTCCAACCTGTGAGGACACTAATCCTCTGCTCAAGCACCAACTTGCTGATACATATCCAACCTGTGAGGACACCAATCCTCTACGCAAGCACCAACTTGTTGTGTTCAAGAACCAACCTGAGAGGAGATTGTAATATCGTCTCCTTGCCCCATCCCACAACCTTGAGATATAGAAATGGATGTTCTTCTGTCACATTGTTTTCTCGTTTGCGCACCCAGCTTCATACTTGTCTTGTTCACTGTTTCACTTTTACATGCACTTGTGTGCTCTACTTCAGTACTACGCACTTGTTGTGCTTCTCTATCTATTTTTCATACTACTCCACTTGCTTCAGTTTGTGCTCTTGTTCTCTTGTTGTATCTTTTGCTACTGCTCTGATCTGGCTCACTACTTTGATCCTGCGAACTTCTTCAATTTGTACACTGCTATGGTTCTACGCATTGTTGTTGTTCTGCTTTTCTGTTCTACGCACTCCTCTCTTTACTGTTTATTCCTTTTGGATCAACGAGCCATTGATTATCCAATCAACTGAAGCTTCCAAAACACATAATACTTTTACATCTCCATTTCGCATTGTTCTGATCATCTTCTGCGCAATCAGATCTACGCATTTATTGCACACTTAGATGTGTGCACTTAACACGAACCATCCTTATGCAATAAGCCCCAAAAATTAATCTTCTACTAGAAATCTGTGAACTTACTCAAATCTCCATACTTGCTTGGACGGATGATAGAATAGATTGATCACTTCCTCTATTTATACTAGTGTTGAGTCACTTCTTAGGATGACAAAATATTGTATAGTAAGACCATCTCATTATGTTGATTGTACTCCTCCTTGTTTTATGGAATATCCGACTTAACGTGATGGTTGTAGTCCCACTTGCTTTGACATCAATGATAACATTTCAACAAAGGACATCAAAGAAACCCTCCTTGGATCATTTGTAGAGATCCCCTACCATCCACAACTAGTACCAAGGTGCTTCTATGTACTCCTCTTCTTTGTATTTATAAAAATATACCATTATTTACATGTTTGCAATTCATTTTATGGTTAGGTTTATGATATTTGTTGCATGCATAGTTACTAAGATGTGTTTAATTTAGTTTAGTTTCTTTTCATTTATTTGATCTGCTACTAGAGATATCGCAACCCTTTAGTATGCACCCTTTTCATAAGTAAGTGATAAATCACATACTACACCATTATAAAGGGGTGATAAGGAGTTTCAACATGATCACTAGTCCTATCTAAAAAATACTTCTTATTGTAGTACTTGGGATTTAACTAGTGATCCAAACAAAGAAAAGGAGTATAATCATTCTAAAATACAGTAGTCATCATGTGCTCAATCATGGAGTTCTATCGTTCATAAACATCTCCCAATATGGTCTAATATGTACACGCAAGAAAAAACAAAGAAATGATAGGGTCCATGATCTTAATGGTAAGATTTGCCTTCTCTGACCAATGACCTTTTAACGTTGTCTCCTTGACCTTGTCTGAAAAATTTAGACAATGAATAACCATGGATGGAGAGGGTTTTTTTTATCTCCCTTTAAACCTATTAAGAATAATGAATGATGAAGGTGGGAAAATCAGTGTTTGTAATCTTTAAAAATGATAGTTTTGTGAAGGTTTTCTAAATTATAATAACATGGGTATAGTTTTGCATGGCATTGAAAATATTATATACATCATTAATTAACTCTCCCATCAATTTTAGATTTGAAATGACCAAATATAGAGGGTTCTTAGTCATAAATGGCCACATGTGAATATTATCATCATTCCAACAACCTCCCCTTAATCTTGGCACGGGGGGATGAAGAAGGATGATCAAGTATAGGAGGAGTGGGCTTACCCAACACAATAGAGATACAACTATGACTAAAAATATGAAGGAGTGGGTATGATATGACACAACTGAAATACAAGTTTGGATGGGTATATGAAGACCCAATCATCATCATTGAACTTCTCATCTCTTAAGGAAATGGCACCACTAAACTACTTATCATTTATAGATGCATGATATTTATCTGTGCATTTAATAGGGAAGTTCTGAAAAGAGCCATAATTACAAGAGAGAAAAATGAGTGGGCATACCCAACTCAATGCAAAATCAATCATATTTGGAAGAAGAGAGAGGAGATTTGTGATGACCCAACTCAATATAAAAATGGACCCAATAAGTTGAAAGAATGTTGCCATCAAACTGCTAATTTGTTGGAGAAATTTTTCACTAACCTACTCATCATATCGAGGAGGGTGGGAACACATCTCTACCATATTGCACACCTACGGGAAGAGTGGTGTTGAAATTTGGTTGAACTTTGATCTTTAATTCTTTTAGATGCAAATACTTGAATCAATGAGACAATTCAATCCATGAAATTCATACAACCATAACAAAAGATATACCCTGGGGAAAATCCTCAAAATTATGAGAACAAAAACCCCAACAATTCTTCTCAGTATAATATAATGGATAGCAAAGAATGCTTTCTTTTACAACATAGCAGATTGCTTTAGGAAGATAAGAGATCACCAAAATTCTTGGTGAAGATACAAAAGCAATAGAGAAGAGAGATCAATCAGATGTGTTCCCAGCACAACAATAACAAGCACGAACAATACCCTGCACAAAGAGCAACGCCTTTGTTAGGAACCCGTGTCAACCCTTCTCTTTACTTTGTTAGTATATTGTTGTTGGACGCATATGCTTTGTAAGTTGTCCCGTGGTATTTGTTGATCCATAGTTTGTATTAGCCCATGGTATTGACCCATAGTATTGGGCATAGACTTAGTATATAAGTGTGTGTTGAGGCCAATGAAGGTACGGTGAAGTTATTTGTATTGAGCTTGCTCAAAGGAGGTTGCCCCCTCGAAGTGGCATGTGATCAATAAAGTAATTCTGAGTTATGTTATTACTGCTATCTCATGTATTTTCATTAATTAATTGTTGCAGGTTCCTCATAGCCTTTCCTTCAATGGAGAAGAGAATTCACTTCACATTGGATTCAACAATCCTGTATATCATATTTACACATTCTTCTCTTCTATTTTTAACTTCTAACTTCAGGATGAACTCGCCCTCAAATTGGATGTATTAATCTTGCATGGAGTGGTGCGCCCCACTTCTCATGCAGTGCTACATCTCACTGAGCTGTCACTTAGGATGAACTCACCTCTTAACTAAAATCTTGCCCACTTAGTTAGGTGGCTAACTTAAAGTGTCGACATGCAAGTGTCACAACTCACGTGTCATCTTTTAGTTTAACATAAATGTCGTCATGCAATAACACTTAGTTAACTAGACTCTTCTTTGTTGTTACTTAGTTAACTCTCTTTAACTGAAGTGCCTTCTTTTAGTTTAACTAAAGTAAAAATACTTTAGTTAACTACTCCCTTTTATTTAACACTTAGTTAACTGAAATCATGCTGATTGATTTACTTGAAGTGACCACTGTGAGTTCTTTAGTTAATTGAGACATATATTTAATTGAAGCATTGATACTTAACTGAATCTTTATAACTGAAGCTTTAATAATTCGAGTTCTCTTTAATTAGCTGAAGTGTCTGCATGGGAAATTTTGAATTATCTTGATCTCTATGCTTTATCTTTTATTTATTTATCTCTTATTCCATGGTCAATATGTGCTAACTTTAATTATCCATCACATTACATTATAAGAAGAAGAATTATCGGTTGCTGTGATCATATTATATTATTCTGGAGCAAATGAGCATATGCTAAACTAATTCACTTTAGAGGTGATCAATCTCTAAAGGAGACTTAGTAGCAATATGGTGATCATGGTTAATAATATATCACACAACATTAAATGCTTAAGGAAAGCATGGAATTTATGCAGAAGGTCCACCTCTCTACGAGAGGTCCATCTCATGGATACCTTTATACGAAAGGTTCACCTCTATATGGGAGGTCCATATCAGGGATACCTTTATACCAAAGGTTCACATGATAATCATGACTTGATACACATAATTTTGGAGCCTTGTCCAACAAGAGTTTACAACATCATTACTTTGATTAATTATCTCTATACGGGAGGAATAACCTTTACACAGAAGGAAATCAAAGTTATCACATCTAGACGGGAAATCGATCTTGGCTACACAAGATTGGTTTGGAGAATGTCTCATGATGCTATATATTTAACACTCCCTCTCAGCAAGGGAGGCATTCTATGCCATACCAATCTTGTCTCGAAAGTACCTAAACTTCATCACTAATAGAGGATTTGTTAACACATCTGCAATCTGCTCATCAGTAGTAATGTACTGAAGTTTCACTGTACCTTTCTAGACCATGTCTCAGATGAAGTGATACTTCATTTCAATGTGCTTTGACTTGTCATGAAACACTGGGTTTTAGGAAATATTGATGCAACTCTGGTTGTCACACCTAATAATTGTAGGCTTAATCTTTTCACCAAACAACCCTGCAAGTAGCTTTCTGATCCACACTGCTTCTCGATAGGAAACACTAGCAGCTATGTATTCCACTTCGGTAGTGCTCTGGAATACGAATCCCTGCTTCTTGCTGGACCAATATTTCATAGTTGATCCTAGGCTATAACAGTAGCCAGATGTTTTCTTATGGTCCAAAATGATTCCTCCCCAGTCTGAGTCTGTATAATAAAGTAACAAGACTCCTCCATTGGAGGCATGTCTGAGTCCATATGAAATTGTACCTTGAAGGTACCTAAGCACATTCTTAGCAGTTTTCCAGTGTCTGTGTCTCGAATCAGACTTAAATTGAATTAGAATTCTCACAGCATAACATATATTAGGCCTCGAATGTATCAAGTACATTAGCGAGCCTATAAGCTCTGTATACAAAGTGGGATCTACTAGATCTGATCCAAAGCCTGACTCGTGAAGTTTCCTCAAATTGGAGACCATCGGTGTAGTGATAGATTTGTAATCTATCATGCCAAACCTGCACAATATATCCACCCTGTACTTCCCTTGAGATAGAAAAATTTCATCTTTTCTTTGCCAGATATCAAGGCTAAGAAAGTAGTGCATTAGATCCTAAGTCTTTCATCTCGAACTCTGAGGTGAGCTACCTCTTGCACCAAGCAATCAAATGTTCTTCTCTAATGAGAAACAAATCATCAACATACAAAACTAATATCAACGGTTGGTTCTTCACTACTTTGAAGTACAAATTTGGATCAGCTTCACTCTTACAGAAACCTAGTTTCTGAAGGTAGCTATCATGTCTGGAGTACCAAGCCCTGGGGGCTTGCTTAAGCCCATATAGAGATTTCTTTAGCTTGAAAACATGGGACTCCTTTAATGCACCATAAATACTTTAGGCTGCTGAATATAAACCTCTTCCTCAACCTCATCATTGAGGAAGGTTGTCTTCACATCCATCTAGTGAAGTTTCCATCCTAGAACAGATGTAAGTGCAATCATTGCTCGAATTGTGTTGTACCTTGCCATAGGGGAAAATGTCTCATCATAATCGATGCCTTCTTTTTGAGAGAAACCTATGACAATGAATTTGGATTTATACTTATCAATGCTACCATATGTAGCATGCTTTATCTTGTAAATCCATCTAGAAGTCACAATGGACTTCCCATCAGGTTTGGGAACAACCTCCCAAAACTCATTCTTCACTATAGAGTTGTACTCTTTTGTCATTGCATGTTTCCAAACTTGCTACTTTGCAGCTTCTTCATATGAGGATGGTTTTGAATCACTGATGTGACTCATCAGTGCAACATACCCTGAATATCTATCAGGTTGCTTGCACTCTCTGGATGAGCTTGCTGGTGCTCCATGTTTCTTTGCATTTTGTAAGATGTCTTGGCACCAAGCATATCTTCTTTTAGCGAGAGGTTCATCAGGTGACCTCTCAACCAATTCTACTGGTTCTTCAGGAGCTAGCGCATCTGAGGAATCTTTTGGTTTCTCCCTCTCTAACTCTGAAGGGGGAGAATCAGACTCGAGATCCTCCATCTCTGAATCACATTGAATCTCTTTTGATATTTTGAAAGAAACTTCCTCATGGAAGGTAACATCTCGGCTGACTTCAATGTGTTTCTCAATAGATACATATATATGGTATGCTTTGGATGATTCACTATAACCCACAAAGGTTCCTTTATTTCCAGAAGGCTCCATCTTTGTTCTCTTTTATTTCAGTACATGAATGTATATTGGGCTCCCGAATATTCTCAAGTGTGAGATGTCTTTCTTCTCACCGGTAAAAACTTCTTCTGGTGTCTTCTCATCTAGAATGGCATGAGGGCTTCTATTTTGTATGTACACAGCTGTACGGGTGGCTTCTTCCCATAATGATGTAGACATATCTTGATCATGCATCATGGATTTTGCAGCTTCACATATGGTTCTATTCTTTCTTTCGGCAATCCCATTTTGTTGAGGGTTGTATGGTACTGTTAACTCTCTACATATTCCTGTGTCACTACCTAGTTCATTAAATGCATGTGAATCAAATTCATCTCCATTATTAGACCTTAATGCATGAATGTGCTTTTCTTTCTGATTTTCAACTAGGGCTTTAAACCCTTTAAATTTGCTAAGAGTTTCACTTTTAGCCTTCATGAAATAAATCCACGACTTCCTAGAAAAACAATCTATGAACAATACATAATATAAGAAGCCACTCGGGGAGGGGGATGACATGGGACCACATACACCATAATATATTAAATCTAAAATCCCTTTAGATCTAGTAGAACTGCTAGAAAAACTTTTCTTAACATTCTTCCCAAGTGCACAACCTCAAAATACACTATCATGCTCAAAATCAAATACATGCATACCTTTTACCATCTTTTGAAGCCCTGGTAGTGCTTTGTAGTGTAGGTGTCGAATCCTTCAGTACCATAAATCGCATGGAATGATAGTGTGGTGAATCATAGCTTGAATGTACTTCTCGGGTACCTTGTAGAGTCCTCCCTCTCGAACTCCAATCACAACAACAGATTCTAGGGTTTTGTTCTTCGACCATAAAAGTGCTTTGTTATTCATGAAGATAATTCGGAAGCCTTTTTCTTCAAGAACCAAAACTGGGAGGAGGTTCTTCTTCAATCCTGGAACATATAGAATGCCTCCACATGTATAATATCACTGGTGCTTAGCTAGAATTAAGTGGATCCAACTCCTTGGATTGAATAAGTTGAGTTGTCCCCCAACTCTACCATGCATGTGAATTATTTCTCCTTTAGATCGATGATGGCACTCTTGTAACTAGTCATATGTTTGGATGCACCACTGTCAATCAACCATGTGTCTGCATTTTTGATGATGGATCCCAAAAGGGATGAGACAAGATAATACTCCCTTCTTGTATCCTTTTCTTCGTATGCATTCTTTTGAGTGGTTTCACCTTCTATGGCGGTAGAAGCATGAAAATTTCCTTTCCACTTTTCTCTATAGTCTCCTAAGAAATGGCCTTTCTTGTTGCAATTGAAGCATCTAGATTTTGACTTGTCAAAGCCTTTGTTGAACTCCTTATTTGAATGAGATAAATTATTTTGAAAGAAGGGTTTCTTTCCTTTCTTCATTCTTGTCATGAGGGCAAGATTTTCTTCTTTGATGCACACTGACTTGCTCTGGATTCGCCCCTCCTCTTGGAGGCAGTCATGCCACAACCTTTCGAAGTTAGGTTGTACCTCTCAGCCATTTACCGCAACCAAGAATGTCTCCCATGAGGATGGGATACCATCGATAACAGTTTGCAGAAGATCATCTTCATCCACTACTACTCCAATACTAGCAAGCTGATCTCTTACCTACTGTCTCATCCATCTCCATATTTAAGTTCCGAAGCTTATTCTTCAATTCCCTCTTTTGAATCAAGGCCTTCTTCTCATACAGATTAGTCAATGTATCATAACATTATTTTGTGGTCTTCAACGGTGTGATCACACGCATCATGTTATCTTTTACCGGATCATAGATGATTCGTTTAGCCTTAGCTTGATTCTTCTTGAAGTTGATGCACCCTGCATTAGATGTAGGCACCTCCACCACAATGGATCCGTAGCCATCCAAGTCATGTTCCTCTAGTATGTTGAGAATCCTATCCTTCCAAGTGTTGAATTTTGAGGTGCCCTCAAGACAGTCTTCCAATCGTACGGAGACTGATGCCATAGTATTCAAATATTGTGCTCAACTTATCAGGATCAACGTAGGCTCTAGATGGCATGCAAAACTGAGCTCCTTCACGCCCTGAGCTCTGATACCATGTTGAAATTTGGTTGAGCTTTGATATTTAATTCTTTTAGATACAGATACTTGAAGCAATGAGAAAATTCAATCCATGAAATTCATACAACCATAACACAAGATATACCCTGGGGAAAATACTCTAAATTATGAGAACAAGAACCCCATCAATTCTTTTCAATATAATATAATGGATAGCAGATAATGCTTTCTTTTATGACATAGAAGATTGCTTTCGGAAGATAAGAGATCAACAAATTTCTTGGTGAAGATACAAAAGCAATAGAGAAGAGAGATTAATCGGATGTGTGCCTAGCACAAACAATACCCTACACAAAGAGAAGCGCCTTGCCTTCAATGGAGAAGAGAATTCGCTTCACATTGGATTCAAAAATCCTGTATATCATATTTATAAATTCTTCTCTTCTATTTTTAACTTCTAACTTCAAGATGAACTCGACATAAAACTGGATGTATTAATCTTGCATGGAGTGGTGTGCCCCACTTGTCATGCAGTGCTACATCTCACTAAGATGTCACTTAGGATGAAAAGGCCTCTTAACTAAAAGATTTCCCACTTAGTTAGGTGGCTAACTTAAGTGTCGACATGCAAGTGTCACAACTCACGTGTCATCTTTTAGTTTAACATAAGTGTCATCATGCAATAAAACTTAGTTAACTAGATCTTCTTTGTTGTCACTTAGTTAACTCTCTTTAACTGAAGTGTCATCTTTTAGTTTAACTAAAGTGAAAATACTTTAGTTAACTAGTCCCTTTTATTTAACACTTAGTTAACTGAAATCATGCTGTTTGACTTTACTTGAAGTGACCACTTTGAGTTCTTTAGTTAACCGAGACATATCTTTAACTGATGCTTTAACTAAAGATTTATAGCTGAAGCTTTAAAAATTCGAGTTCTCTTTAATTAGCTGAAGTGTCTGCATGGGAAATTTCGAATTCTCTTGATCTCTATGCTTTATCTTTTATTTCTTTATTTCTTACTGCATGGTCAATATGTGCTAACTTTAATTATCCATCACATTACATTATACTAAGAAGAATTATCGTATGTTGTGATCATATTATATCATTCCGGACCAAATGATCATATGCTAAAGTAATTCACTTTAGATGTGATCAATCTCTAAAGGAGACTTAATAGCAATCTGGTGATCATGGTTAATAATATATCACACAACATTAAATGGTTAAGTAAAGCATGACCTTTATATGGAAGGTCCATCTCTATACGGGAGGTCCATCTCATGGATACCTTTATACGGAAGGTTCACCTCTATACGGGAGGTCCATCTCCTGGATACCTTTATATGGAAGGTTCACATGATAATCATCAGTGTTCCACGGGGACACGTTTCTCATGTTTCTGTTGAATGTGATTGTCATTGATGTCAAAGGAGTTTAGTAATGAGAAAAGGATAACCAAAGACATGATGGCAAGGTAAACTCAGTGAAAGACAAAGGAATGACAAAGGAAGTGATGACATGGAAAGTATGATGATGTGGCATGTGTGATGAGGATGGAAATACACATGATGGTGTTCTGGTGCTATCATGAAGTTAGTGTTGCAATCTGATAATTCTGGAAAAGTATGGCAAGTTTGTGAAACTTTGGAAATTGACTAAGTATGGAAAAATTAGTCAAAATTGCTCTAAGAGAATGCCCGCCATAATTCATGGTTTGAAGAAAATGCTCGCACCATCATATCAGGCTATATTTTGTTGAAGTGGCTATATATTCATGGTCTCAGTTTTCCTTAATAACTTCTGAGGGGAAAGTTATAAGTCTGCCAAAATAGGGTTTCAGGATAAACCTTGGAGAAATTCTTGGAAATGGCTAAGTGTTGGAAAACTCGTCCAGGTGGCCTTGGGAAAATTCCCTCTATACCTCATGGGAGAATGATAAACATTATCTAGAACTATAATGTTATATCTTGTCAAATAGGCTATCTTTCCATGGTATTAGTTTTCACAGAAGTTGTTTGATGACAAAGTTAACAGCCTACCAAAACATGGTTTCAGTTGCTTTTACACCAAAGTAGCAAAACTGCCTAAGTGGCCTCAGGGAAATGGCCGCCATAGTTTGTGGGTTGAAGAAAATTCCCACACCATATGGTCATGTTGTAGGTTGTTGTTTTTTCTACCTGACCATGTTCTCATCTTGACTTGAAAGTTCTTGAGGAAGAAGTTATGGATCTTCCAAAACAGTGTTTCAGGCAGATTGGACCAAGTCTAGGAAAGTGCAAAAATTGTTGTCCAAGTGTCAAATCAGCAGTTTGGAACGCCACTTTTAGATGCCCGCCAGATGTTTAGATGCCCACCAGATGATGTGTGTATGTCAATAAATTCATATTTAGACATGGTATTGTTCCTTGTTGAAGTAGTTATCCACTCATGATTTCAATTTGTCTTATGGTGATCACATATGAAAGAAATTAATCTGCCAAAGTGAAGGAAAAAGTGTTTTGCATATTAAGAAATTTTTTTTGACTAAGTGTCAAAATCACATGGCTAAGAGGCCATTTGGAAATGCCCGCAAGGAGTTGTCCTTGTGCTGATAAAAGTAATCAGTTGGCATGGGCATGTTCCCTGGTGATATGGCCATCTAGTTGTGGTATCAGTTTCCTCCTTGACGCTCACACGTGCGAGATCTTGGCCTGCCAAAATAGAGAAAAATAATGATTAATTACACCTTGTATTATGCCCACAAAGGCTTGGGAAAATGCCCACAAGGGGCTATGTTATGATCGCAAGGGCTTATGGTATGCCCACAAGGGATTAAGGGAATGCCCACAAGGGGTTTGAAGCATAAAGCTCCCAAGAGATTTATTATGCCCGTCGGGGCTTAGGGTTAAGCCCACGAAGGCATAAGGCTATGCCCGCATGTAAAGGAGATAAGCCCGCAAGGTGCTTAATGCATAATCCTGCAAGAGCTAGGCTATGGCCGTAGGTAAAAGAAGCATAAGCCCATAGGGGCTTAAAAGACAAGCTAGCAAGAGCCTGGAGTATGCCCGCAGGTGAAGGATGGGATATGCCTGCAAGACAATAGAGGATAACTCACAGATAGAATAAGATTCCAACAAACTTGGAGGGTTCACAATGAGAGAAGAAGCCTGCAGATGGAAGAAGACCGCAGGCCTGAGATGTCCAAAGAGGTTTTAATTAATTAATTAATTAAAAATATGCAATAAACAGAAATACAAATTAAAGATTAATTATCAGATGTTTGAAGAGGCATAAAGATGAAAGGGCATGAACTCATTCTGAAAAGATGCAAGGTTTAAAGGATGAAGAATATATAAGCAGAAGATTGAAATGGAAGAAATATGTCTCAACAGTCCAGATTGAAAGGACAACAAGAACAAGGACAAGAACTGAAGTGTATGCTGGGTTTTGAGATGAATACTTGAAGCAGCATTGAGACCAGAGGAAGAGACCAGGATGTTTGCGTATTCGAGATGAAGAAGTGCATAATAGAAGTCAGAGATTAAATGGGAAGAATTGATTCGGAATTGGTGTATTTTGGCTCTGTGTGAGTCTATTGTTCCCTTCTTCCTTGTAGAAATCATGCCCATCTTGGGGGTGGCAGTTGTATCAAGAGATTGATAAGCACAACTGGCCTATGGTTGGGTGGAACGTTGCAGATGCATAGCTGGTTGCTCAGGGACTACTTTGTTTTAAGATAAGCACTCTCATGTGCTAATTCTGTATTGTTTTAATTGATGAATGACATGAATATCTTGAATGTATGATGGATGTGTAATAGAATTTAATTCTGTTGTGTTTTCAAATATTTATGCATTTTCAAATTTCCATCTTCATTTTATATGAATGTTTGTTTACTAAGTATGGGGCTAGATGTCCGGATTTAGTGTCATGTTCTCTCCCATGCTGGTATGATGGGTGGGTATGTGACATATGGTGGTGCTATGGCAGGCTACATGCCTGCAAGGGGGTTGTAGCCTCCTTCCAGTAGTAGCTGGTAAATAAGGTGTCAAAGCATCCTTTCAGTTGTAGCTGATAAACCAGGGGGTCATATCCTCCTTCCAGTGGTATCTGGTAAATAGGGTGTCTAAGCATCCTTTCAATTGTAGCTGATAAACTAGGGGGTCGTAGCCTCCTTCCAGTGGTAGCTAATAAATAGGGTGTCGAAGCATCCTTTTAGTTGTAGCTGATAAACCAGGGGGTCGTAGCTTCCTTCCAGTAGTAGCTGGTAAATAGGGTGCAGTAGCATCCTTGTCTATTGTAGCAGGAAGGAACCAGGGTGTTGTAGCATCCTTTATTTGTAGCTGAGAAACTTGGGGATTGAAGTCTCTAGCAAGTTGTAGCTTGCAAAAACTATTGTAAATATAATTTTGCAGTATAGAAAGAGTTTGTGGTTTTCCCAATTGGGTTTCCATGGTAAAAATCCGTGTTTTGTGTATCTTGTTGATTCCATGTTTTAATTAATATTAATAAGTGGTTTAAATTGGGAAAAAGATAACAATACTGATTCACCCCCCCTCTCAGTATTAGCCAATATTCCAACAGTTTCATGTGTCCCAGGGATGGGGGACTCTGGGAGAAATGTTTCTCGATGTTTCTCTTTTGGAGAACCTTGGCGAAACACAGGGATAAACGTTTCGCTCTGTTGCAAACCTTCTGGACGTTCCCCCGTGAAACTCCGAACCTCCTGGACGTCCCCCCACGAAACTCCGAACCTCCTGGATGTGACCCCATGAAAACTTGAACCTCCTGGACATCCCCCCACGAAACTCCAAACCTCCTGAACCTATTCGATTTTTTATTTACATTGCATGATTGCACAATGATGAATGTAGTATTTACTAATTTACATGGGATGAATTTTTATTGTTGGGATTTATATTTTTCATATTTTTTATATTTTTATAATTTTTATGAACTCGACGTCCCCTTCTCCCCTCCAAATTTCCCTAAAATTTGGGGGTGGTCTCCACGCGTCTCGGATGTGCGTTTCCCCGCTCCCGCGTCCCCCCGTCCCAGAACCTTGGGGTAACATTGATAATCATGACTTGATACACACAAATTTGGAGCCTTGTCCAACAAGACGTTACAACATCATTACTTTGATCAATTACCTCTATATGAGAGGAATAACCTTTACACGAAAGGAAATCAAAGTGATCACCTCTATATGGGAGGATAAATCTTGGCTACAAAATATTGGTTTGGAGAATGTCTCCTGATGTTGTATATTTAACAAGTGGTACCACTAAACTATTGATATGATGAAGTACTAGAAGAAACTCCTTGTATAGAATTGGAGAATGTAGCCATCAATCTCCTACACTTTTGGAAAACATTGTCATTGACCCTCTCCTCCCTTGAAGGAGAGTAAGGAGACATATACATGCCATATTGCTGCTCTAATGGAAGAGAGATACTATTGAACTAACCATCCAAAAAGGTGTTGGAAGATATATATTGTATACAAATGATGAATGTAGCCACCAATCGACTTATTTGAAGGAAACAACTATCACTAAGATGCTAATCTAATGGAGGGTGAGGGGATATACCCATAACATGTTTTGAATCTACTGGGAGAGTGGTATTGAATTGTTCATTTGAATAGGTGTTGAAAGAAAAATCATGTTATAGAGAGGATATATGACTACCAATCTCAAATAAGATCAATGGTCACAGAAGTGAGAGTAACAAGATCCAACTCCATATATTTGAAAGAGATTGAATATGACTAAGCATGCTCAAATAAACATGTGTGTGGATATATGGATACCCAACATAGGTGTACCTGCGAGACTAAGGCTCTTAAGGAAGGTCAAATATAAGATGGGAGTGGGTTTATAAATACCTAGCTCCTCACAAAGAGTTGTCGTGGCCAAAATATAGAATACAGGTAGCTAAAATACAAGTGAGAGTTGGTATATGGATAACCATTTTAAAAGATGATCAACCATAGCTGAAATAAATTTGTGAGTCTTAATGAATAACCATCTCAACATAGAGTCAAACCTATGCACAACATCCTCCTTGAAGATGAATAGGAGGCCAAGAAGATAAAACATTAGACAAAACCTTCCTTTTGTAATGTTGAACATGAGCTATAAGAATAGAACCTTGACAAAACACCACAATACCAATACCAATATGGTTCTACAATTGGGAAAAGGGGTTTTCCGATGGAGATTTTAACGGATCCATTGAAGTGTGTTGAAAATATGATGTCCTATAAGAACATATATCCGTGTGAAGGATAGAGATCCACAATCAAACTTATCCACTGGAATACGTTTAGAATCATCTGTAGAATTATCAATAAAGTAGAATGTGATAGATTTTGAATACCTATCAATGGAAACTACATTAAAGGAGTTGAGAGGGATCTCCCTTTGTAAACAAATAGCTATTGGCTTATCAATAACTATGATTCACCTTCAAAAACTAAGAAGTAGGCCTCATGCTACCAATTGCAATATCCCATATAAAAGTTCCAATCCCTGCAATATGTAGAATATTTCCTAATAAGGTGTAGTTAATGCCAAGAGTATTATCCTTTGAATTTGGTGCAACTTGATTTACAAAGTACACACCATCTACAAAGTACAAAGTAGGAAAGAGTAGTGCATCCAATCCAAAAAGGAGAAGTCTTTAGAAAGACCTCAAGAGAACTTACTGAAGGGGCCAAGAAAAGGTTTGAAAACCTATAATAACAATGATCTAGAAAATGTCACCGCCAAACAATTCTCTAGATGAATAGAACCTTTACCTTTAAAAAATTATAGAACTTTCACTCAAATAGAGTAGAAAGGAGTGTGTTGTGCTAGAAGAGGGCACAAATATATATAAACAATTCTTGAATATGTTGAAAGGACAAAAAAAGTGCCAAAGAAGAAGGGTGTTGGTAAAATAGAAGGTAGAAAACCTAAAAATGTGCACTATTGAAAAAAACCATAAAAAACCTTAATTTTAAATATGACAGCCCTAAAAATAAGATGAAAATCCTAATTTTAAGCCTTAAACCAATGTTACCGAACAATCTACCGAAAGGGGAATTAAGGCATGATCTCCCTAGTTCAATGTGAATATAGAAAAATAAAACAAAACATAACCTACTTTCCTAGATCAAATAGAAGTGAAAACAGATAGATAGATAACTTACCTCAGGTTTGCAGATCCCTTTGCTCTTTGTTGATCCAATGCTCCAGTGTCGTCAGATCTCAAGCTGTAAGAACCTATTGAACAGATAGGAACCAACAAGTAGTGAACGCATACATTTCATATGATTGATCTAAGTTAACAGTTAAGGAAGAAAAATCTAAACATTATCAATGAGACAACATTTATGGAAAGAGATTATATTAACTGGAAAAATGAGTTACATAGAAAGGAGAAAGATACAACCAAAGCCTTAACGTCACATCCTCCATCCAACATGTCCAATCCAAACCTCTAAGATGGTACAAGATTCCCAAGATGATTAGGGATCACTAATATGGATTCTACCAGCATAAGGATACTATAGACCTTCCTCCCCTTCCCATGGAGAGAGGGGGTGTTTATATAGGGATAAAGAGATAGGGTAGGTTGAGGATTAGGGGGAGATGGTTAAGGGATCCTCCCATTAGGTTAGGAACCGAAATGCCACGTCTCCTAAGGTCTAGGGATAGGTCTCCACCTCAACAAACCTCTAGAACGTCCTCAAGACTCCTCAAAATAGCCTCTAGCTAACCTTGTCGCACCGTAGTAGAGGAGACAGAGCGCCAGAGAGGGTCAGGCACACCCTGTAGGAGGACAAAGTGCGCCAGTGTCTCACCCTAGCTGACCAAGAATTGCGTCGTCGCATCCTAGATGAAGGAGAAGTGCGCTAACCTACTCAACAAGGTCAACCGGGCAGGGATAACCTCCAGTATGAATGTGTTTTATCCTAGTATGAGTTTAGGGGTCAGAGCAAAGAGTTTATAAATGGTCATGATGACGACTCTAGGTCCTGATAACGACACTTGCACAACAGTGACAATATTTTGGTGTAACAAAATTCCCCCCAGAGCATGAAGCTGACGGAAATAAGATGGTTGAAATGATTTGTAGTAAGAAAAGAATAATGGCAAGGACTTGCTGGTTGGAAGGAGCTACTGTAGAAATGACCCTGAGATCCACAAGTCTCATATGACACAAAACATGGCTTCCGACTAATACATTGTAGATCCATGGTAGTAAAGACCGACTGAACACAATCATTGCTACTAGACACAAGCGTAGTTCCATGATGAGATGATAACATAACCACGACCAATACAAAGTGGATCCGTGTAATATAATTCAAACAATCTCCATCGCAACCTGGGTAAAACATGACTTCCCAGGGTCTTCAAGCCAAACCCGCAATGATACGAATCTATCCATGTGATTACAAATGTCTTGAGGTTGAACATGGTAGAAACCACTTGATTACCGGTCATTGATGTATATCGTTAACAAGCGCGAGGGAAATCACCATTAATGCCAATGATCCCCAAGGTATCATAGTACAAACCATCGAATGTGAATAAAGGGCTTGAAGTCGAACACTCGATGGGGTCTTTCAATCAAGAGTCAATGATGTAAAATCATGTTGAAAGCGAGGTAACCTGCCATTAAGGAATGAAGGCCCAAGGTACTCGATTGGTTTCTAGATTCAATCCTTGGAAGTTGTGTTGAAGTTGACAAGGATGAATCCGTCGAAGGAGGGCTATGATGAATCCCCCATAATCGACACGAAAATCAATGAAAGATGTTTGGAGTGAATCAGATAGTAGAGAAATGTGCAAGACTGACTCAAGGTAGACCGACATGATGGAAGGTGTACTGATTGCAGATGATGAGCAATGAACATCTCTTGAACATGGGCATGGCATGACTTGGCAGTATTGACATGACGAGAACGACACTAACCCCCAATGCGACTGATAGTAGAAGCATTCTTTGGATGACCTAAAGGAGTGACATGACTCATGAAATCAACAGAACTCAAAGACAAACGGATTACCCAAGTACTGAATGCAAATGCAAAATGAGTGCCATGTTCAAGAGAGACTATGTACTTCCATAAATAAAGTGTAATACAAAATCTTCCCTTTTTTCCCATCATGACTGATGAGTGCCTCACTTGTTTTTAACGAGCTTGAAGAAGATAAACAGATGCTCAGTAAAGCTCATCCCATGGATGAGTCCAATCCCAAATGTTTTACAAACCTAGGATAGGAGGGGTTCGTCCCATGATGGGCCCTTCAATGCTAAATTTTAACCAGTCCATAGAAGGTAAACTCGGCGTCATTTCATGTTTAGAGAGTCTGAAAAGAACTAAAGGAGACTCCAAAGGTCATTTTTCGTAAAGTTAGTCCCTTCGCCCGGAAAAGGGTAAAACAACGCGAGAGAGAACTCTTCCAGTCATGATTGGCTGGAGTATTCCTTTTTCATAAATAGTGCCCCCTGGTTCGAAAAATGGGTAAACTATCACCAGGGAGACAATCATTCAAATCCTTTTACAAGTGTGAACGAATCAATTTCGCTTGGCCACATTTTCCTATTTTAGGAGTCTGAAAAGAGCGAATCCATGAACACCTTTGTCATGGTTGATGACCGAGTATGACAAAGGAAAAAGTAAACTCGGCACAGTTCCTTTTCTGTAAATAGTCTACCGAGGCCGGATAAAGCGATAAACCTATACTCGTTAGACACACCTTTTTACTCAAATTTTTAACGAGCACGGTAATGGTATCAAAATCACTCGAAATATTTTTTATATTTGAACCAGAGCACGAAAAATTAAAAACTAAGCTCAAACCACTTTTCATGTTTTAACCAGAGAACGAAAAAAGTGAAAAGTAAGCTCAAACCACTTTCATGTTTTAACCAGAGCACAAAAAAAGTGAAAAGTAAGCTCAAATACCATCTTATTGTTTTTAATGAGCTCGAAGATAGGTTGGAAGAATGCTCTTGATGTCTGCTTCATTTTTTAACGAGCTTGTAACAGAAAATGAACTATGCTCGGGATAATTCCCACTGGCAGGTTTCTTCCCAACATGATGACAAGTTTCCCCCCAGCACAAGAAACTGACGACTTACTTCTAGTATGATTTCTAGAGGTACTGTTTCATTTTTTAAAAAGCTTGATATAGGAAGAACTCAGGATTATTTTCATGGTTTAATGAGCTCGAAAACAAAAAAGGAAAGTATACTCGAAAATGTTCCCATTGGTGGAGTCTTTCCCAACATGGTATCCAGAGGTTGGTACATACCCCCAGCATGATTGCTAGAAGTAAGTGAATTAGCTCCAACATGATGTGGAGAGGCGATCGAGTTGAATTTCAACTTAATGTCCAGAGGTTGAAGACATGCCCCCCAAGCTTCATTTCATTCGCCTAAGGCATAGGTGGATGAAAAGAAGGTTCAAGTACTAAGTCTACGAGAAGACTCGACTCAAAGGGAAAGGATTTGTTTCATTTTTTAACGAGCTTGACACAGGAAAATAACCGTGCTCACGACCTATTTCATTTTTTAAAGAGCTTGACACAGAAAGGGAACTATGCTCATGAAGCTGGTTTCATTTTTATGCAATCTTGAAACCAAAGGTAAACTATGCTTGGGGGGTCTTATGCCATTTTTTAATGAGATTGGAATCAAAGAATAATCTATGCTCATGGGAGCCTGTTTCATTTTTTAACGAGCTTGACACAAAAAGGGAACTATGCTCATGGGGTATTGTTTCATTTTTTAACGAGCTTAAAACAGAAAGAAACTATGCTCAAGATTAATGGCACTTATCCAACATGATGTCCAGAGGTTAGTAGTGTGCCCCCCAACATGATGTCCAGAGGCTGGAGATATGCCCCTCATGCTTAAGGGGAAGAAACCACTAATACGTGTGGAACGTTCAGGGAATTTTGTTGAATGGCAGTCATGCGATGATTGGGTGTGACGAAGGAAATTTGATCAATGGTCAAAATCCTCCCATCATAGGGAAAATACATCACCCGAAAGAGTGTGGACACTATGGCTTTCATAGCATAGACATAATCATGTCCAAGGAGTAGATTGAAATCTAAAGGACCTTGGACAACCATGACATCAACATACACAGTTTTACCTCCCAAGGTGACAGGTAACTGCGAAAGAATCCCTAAAGGTCCGGTAAGCCTTCTATTAAAAGCCAAAATCTGGCCGGTAACCGACACAAGCTGAGGAGACCCTATAGCTTTCCAAGCAGTTGAGGATAAAATACTAACAGAAGCTCCCTCGTCAACTATAGTGCGAAATATTTCCTTATCGACAACACTTACATATATATGAAAAGGAACATCTGAGGGGAGACGAGATTCTGCTAGACTATTACAATCAAATGAAATAACCTTAGTACTTGGAGGAGGTCCCGTGGATGAGACTTCTCCTTGCCTAGGACTGTCTGAAACGACCAGAAAGATATCAACAGTTTCTAATTCACTTTTAGTTGGAAAAGTAGGATACGATGAAGATTTTGTGATGGTGACTGCTTCAATCTGGACATTTTCCAACGAAATATTTGGGTGGACTGATGATCCAGGTGGATATCGGTGGCAGCCCACCTCTTCCAACTGGATCAAAACAGTCTTATGGCAATTTTGGTAAATTACTATTTTTAGCAGTTTTTCGGCTCCTGAACTTCCGGAGCCGTTTTGAGGCCCTAAACGACATTTTTTGTCGATTTGGGGGACCAAAGGGTTTCCAACGGCACACATTTAAGCCCATTTGAAAGATGTAAATCTCGGATAGACCTTTCCAACGGGCTATCGAGCGCCCCAAACAGAGATCGTATGCAAAAGTTATGACCCTGGGAAGTTGACTGTTCAACTAACCACCTTGGGGCCACAAACTTTATGACGGTTCATCTTCTAGGGTTAGGTTTTTGGATGTTTGGGATTCTTTCCCTCATGCTTATGATAAATAGGCCCTTTCGGCCTCTCTTTGTAATCATCTTGGCATGAATGAGCATAGCGGCCACATCACTTCTCAGAGATAGCTACCACCATTCTAACTATTGTATTTTACAGTCTGTTCTATTTCCGCTATTTAATAGAATATGTGTTTACTGTATCACTGTGTTATTTGCAATATATCTCTGTATATGCTATCTTTTGTTTCGTTCCCACATAAATCCGGATCAACCGAGGATAAAACTAGATCTACCGCTTGCATTTCACTCTTGAAAGGAGGAGTGGGATCAACTGAAGATGATGCTCAATTAATCACTTGGATTTCATTCGTCATAGGAGGAGTGGGGTCAACCAAGAACGAAACTTGATTAACTGATTGGGTTTCATCGCCCGAGAGAGGAATGGGGTCGATCAAGGATGGAGTTGAATCGACCGCTTTATTCTCACTCCCTAAGGAAAGAGTGGGGTCAACCGATGGTAGGGTTGGATTGACCGTCCTATCAACCAATTTAGGATCAAGGGACAACCCAAAATATTTAGTTGGAAGGTGTTTATGGGATATGTCCATGTCTTCTAACAATTGTGAAGCTTCATCCATACGAGGACAAAGGTAAGTACGGTGCATGCCCATGCATAACCAACAAGGGTCTGCAACTCTACCCTTCTGACCCCTAATTACAATGTCACTAGTTGATGGGGTATCATCAGTATGACGTCCAGAGACTAATGACGAGGGCTGTTCAGAACACGACCATATTTCTAAGACCTTGGAGATACCAGGGCATATCTTAAGAAAATGGGACCCTTTACAAAGTTTGCAAGGGAATTTCGGTTTACGCAAATTCGAAACAGGTGTATCGGTGCCCCCAGCATGATGATCAGTGGCTGGTGAGTCCCCAACATGATGATCAGTGGATGGGGTTGTGACCTTCTTCTTAGTATTCTTCTTCTTAGTCTTCCCTTTCTTCTTCTTCTCACCCACCTTCTTACTAACATCATAGTTTTCACTAGGAGAAGAGGAAGAGAGGGAAATCGATTCAACATTCAACGAAGAAGGAGAAGCGTCACCATGAGATTGATGTTCATGTGGTGAAGGACCTAGGTTCGACACAATTGGTGCACTTGGTGTAACTGGATTGGAGAATAACCATATTGATAATCCTATCGTCAATCCAGGAAGACGCAACGTAGCCATAAAGGGAGGACCAACAGTTCCACAAGGGGGGATAACAAATGGCATACCCTAAAAAGGGGTCTCTTGGTTGGTAGTCCCGGAAGAATATTCCTTATCTAAACTTCCTAAGAGTCTTTGAAGTACCACACAAATAAAACGCTAATCAAGTCTAAAAGCAATAAGTAAGTTGTGTGAATAGGAGTGGATAAGCAGTTAGGATCCTCACAGGATTGTCAAGGAGACACAACTCGCTATATACTGTAGGGTCCAACTATAAAACGCGACAAGGAGGATTGGGACTGTACCCTTGCCTACCGGACAATCTACCGAAAGCAGACTTAAGGCATGATCTCCCTAGTTCAATGCGAATCTAGAACAAATCAAACAAAACATAACCTACTTTCCTAGATCAAATAGAAGTGCAAACAGATAGATAGATAACTTACCTCAGGTTTGCAGATCCCTTTGCTCTTTGTTGATCCAATGCTCCAGTGTCGTCAGATCTCAAGCTACAAGACCCTGTTGAATAGATAGGAACCGACAAGTAGTGAAATCATAGATTTCATATGATTGATCTAAGTTAACAGTTAAGGAAGAAAACTCTAAACATTATCAATGAGACAACATTTATGGAAAGAGATTATATTAACTATAAAAAGGGAGCTACATAGAAAGGAGAAAGATACAACCAAATCCTTAACGTCGCATCCTCCATCCAACATGTCCAAGCCAAACCTCCAATATGGAGGTGTAACAACCAACCCTTGGACTTTCCAAAAGATTGGTTTCAAAGAATTGATTGAAATAAAATTATAGGTGAAAAATCAACATGTACCACCACAATGAACTCTCACATGAGTGTGTGATGGGAGGGGAAAATCAATCCTTTTATGTGTGTTCTTTTATAGTAATTTATGTGAGTTTATTTGCAACTTGTAGAACTAAGAAATTACAACACATATATTCCTATTGTTTAGAAAATCTAATATTTCACTTACAACTTGGGAAAAATAATGTAATGAAAAATTAACCTTAAGACCTAGGGCACATACCCAAATTAAGATTAACTCCTAACACTTGGTCACTGTCAAATTGGATTATTTAAACTTTTTTTTTAAGTGATATATTTGTTGAATTAAAGGGACTTTGAGCTACATCTTATTACCATTTGATTTCATTTTTAGTAGGTTATGTAGATCTTGCAAAGTAGAAGGAAGTAAACATAGTTATTTCTTGTGCTCTACTTCCATTTGTACATTATATAGGTGGTGTTGTAATAAATCGTAATAAAACTCACATAATCAATCTACTAGGTAATTAAGCATAGATTAAATCCTTAATAAACTTAGTGACCTTTCCATCCTTCCCTTTATTGTCATGTCCCCAAATTCTGCATTGGATCACAATGGCCTAAGCCACTTGGCCATGTTCATGATAGTTTGTCAAATTGGTGCAAATGATCAAACATTTGCCAAGCATGATGTCCAAGTTAGTAATAATGTAAAATTAGAGCCAAATGGACAAGGTGGGTCACATGAAGAGAAAATTCCAAATTCAAAAGTTTTTAATGTCCCCATCCCCATCCAAATAAACTATCATGGAGGAAAAATTCAACTAACTTACTAGTTCCCTAGGTCGGGGGTGGAAGCATCAAAATTTGGAATAAGGGAGCTACAAGACCAATGACCTTAGACTTACAAATTCACATTAATTGCGTCAAATAAATAATAATAAAAGAAAAAATAAGGTGGCATTTGGTCATGAGGGTGCATAAGAGGGTGCGGGGCCCACATGTGGCAAGATTCTCCACTACACTTGGCATCATTCTCTCACCAATTCAAGTCCAAGGTGGAGGGTAACGTACTTGGGGGATATGAAGAGGAAATATTCATGTCAAGAATCTAGAAAGGTCAAATTAGAGTGGAAGAGTAACTCCCGAGGAAGAGGAAGAGGCATTGTGACACTCGTAGCTAGATTCCATGGCACCTATGACGACAATGATGAAGGAATCTATGAAAAATATGACAAATTTAGACCTGATTTCAGACCTATGACACATATTACATATCAGGGCTCAAAATATCCACCAAGAGGGTGCATAGAGGGAGTTATGGTCAACCAAGATTCCCAATTCGAATTGGGGGAAAGAGGAATGCAAGGAAGAAGTCAACAAGTGTCTCATGAGATAATCTATCACTAATTCGAGTTGAGTGAAGTACCTTGGAGGGAATTTGACCTCATGAGTCCACATGAGGTTAATAAAAGAGTAGGATGACAAAGGAGAGCAGCTTTTGGACCCTTTTTGTTTTGCACTCTTGGAGAGCTTAGCTTGTCCTTGCACGGTAGATGTTCATCCTCCCTGCTATTGAACCAATTTCGAAGGTGAAAGATACCTGTCCAAGTTGATTGGAGGAGAGACCATTTATACCTCTTATCAAATCTTAATGAAGGTGTTTTGATGCATGTTCGATTCCCCTTTCAGTTCAAGCTCATCTACCATTTCTTTCTTCACTATCTCTTCTCAATCTTCTCTCAATGTCCATATTCTAATATTGATGGCGCACTCATAGTTGTGTAGTTTTTGTGGAGGATGATTTATTGAATCCATGGTCATGTTATCTTATGTATATCTCTATCATAATTTGCACATTGGAGCCATATCTTGAAATACCATACCTTTCGTGTAATATTTCCAAACAAACTCTGGATTCGAGCTAGTTTCCCCTCTATCTTTACAAGGAGTTTTGGAGTGATTTTGTATTTGTTTTAGATCAGATTTTTTCTAAGTTTTTGTTGATGTTTCGAGATGAATATGATGCAATATTTATGACCAAAATGTGATGTGAAGACCCATTAATTTTTTATTAAAGATTGTGCAACAAATCTCATGTCCATTGTTAACAATTTTCTCACAATTTCAATGTCTTACAACATGTTGTTTTATGGGAGTTATAACAAACCCTAAAATGTAATTTAATGCTGCATTTTGGTTTCCCTTGAGGTCCTCTATCACAACCAATTATCTTTTCATAAAATAGAGAAGGTCGTACAGTGTTTGGGAATCCCAAAAGTTCATTGACTAGTGGGGTTTTTAACCATTGAATTCACCTAGTATTTTCCCCTTCCTTCCTCGAGAAATGCAAGCCCTGAAATTTTAAAATGAATATCTTAGTGTCTAAGATCTGCATTAGAATTTATTAACACCTCTCAAGCCCCTCCATACATAATTCAAAAGCATTTGGTACAATTTGGGTTTCACTAGTCCAAGGTTAAAAAATTGGCCAAAATGTAGTAATTTTCCAAAAAGGGACATTACATTTGTTTTCTCAATTCCCCCCATAATTTAAGTGACAACTCCAATCCATTGAGTCTAGCCTTCCTAGATTGAAAAACCCTTCTTTGTATAGCATTGGCCTTCCCTCTAGGTTTATATATTGTCTTCTTTTCCTAGGACGCTTGACCTCTTGGTTGGAATATAACCCCTTCCTTCCAAGGATTGTGTTTGATTCTTCTCTTAGGATACTCTTGCACTCCAATATCACCAGGAAAGGTATGTACGCACCCAAGCATACAAACAATTGATCAGGATTTGTCAATATCAAGAGGGTGTAGCGACATGTAAGTCAATCCTTGAGTTATGTTTGTTAAAACATCTTGCATCCTTGAAGACCAAGGTTCCAATTTAGATGCAATGGGAGTATGCATTGCTCATTTAGTGGAGCTCATGTGATAGGCCTTGAGAGGCTACTTGCATATGAGAGGCTACCTACATATGAGAGGCTACCTGCATATGAGAGGATACCCATATGGAAGAGATCCATGCCAATTATATAGTGTTCATGGAGCCATACAAGTTCATGGAGTGGAAAGAGAATGCATTGATGCATCTATGGTTTGATAAAGCAAAGGCCAGGGGAAAAGTGCGCATTCGGGATATTTAGATGATTTTTCACCCTACGTTACTATATAGGAGGATTGAGGAGAGTGTCATAGTGCCCAATTAACAAAGGTGAGACCAAAGGATCCCTTGAGAGGGAGAGTAGAAGGGAGAGGTTGCTAATGTAGGACATGGGAAAGAGGCGATGACAACACCAAAGGATTCAATAGGTAAAAAAGCTATTTACCTAAGTACTTAAAAAAATTTCTTTGTTCAAGTCAAGGGACTAACAAGATGATGTTACGCATGTACAAGTGAGTCGACATATACTATTGCATAGATTGATACATTTATTTGATGGATGATGGATATCTTGGGCCTAGGCGAGGCATACAGACATGTGGCATTGATGCCAACAATGGGGGAGGATGCACAAATAATGAGAGAAGTCATGGATTCCATTCAAGAGAGGGCTCAATATACCATTCACATGGATGGGAAGTTCGAGGGAATAATCCTAGTGTATGATCATGATTGACACCACTGTGTGAGTGAGGTCGTGATTAGACCAAATGAAGTGATGAGAACCTCTATTGTGGGAGGCCTAATAGAGGGAATGTTCAAGGAAAGACCTTCCAATGAAATGTAGTGATGTTTTTTTTAATGCCTTATATATTTTATGGGCATTTTTTAGGTCACAAGGATACACTTTTGCACTGGCCTAAGCTAGTGTATGTAATATGACTATTTATCAATGAATGAAAAAATTATAATTTTCCATAAAGGAATTTGTACCAAGTGAATAAATTCGTCTCTTTTATTTATTTCATGTTCACTTAGTAAGTATATTAGTGAAATTTCTCAGGACTTTGTACACGTCCTCCATTCTCCTCCCTTCTTGGGTGCAAGCACTGTTGGTAATGTGCAAGGGATTAAAGTCTCTCTAATGAAACCTCTATCAAATGACGCTTGGGGTTATATATTTACCTCTTCACTCTCGGCTAGAGTGGTTCTATGTGTTTCTTTGTTTGACAAATTAAAATTTGGTATCAAATCAATTTGGTGTCAAATACAAATGGGTGGTACACCCATTGGCATTTTTCCCAACACAATGTCCTCACACTCCTTACTTATTTTGACACCCCACCCTTCACTTCCTCCTTGCTTCCCTTGAGAAAAAGAACAAAACAAAACTTTGCTTCTTGAATTCCTTCAAGAACTCTTTGCTTCAACATATCAGTACCCAGCTATTGCTATATTCTCTACTTTCTTCATTTATTGGAAACAACTTCAACTTCCTACCATCCTTTTCCAATTGAATGGTGTTCATCTTGCCATCATGCATCGTGTGCCTGTCATGTTTCCAAGGTATTCCCAACAATAAATGGAAAAAATCCATAGGGAATACTGAAGGGATGTGTATATGACACTTTTTGTCCTCCTATTCTTGCCTGGTTTACGTACTTTTCACTTGATTTATACACCATCACTAGATCTCTTAATCACAGTTAGCAAGGTTTTGGATTTGGTAAGGATTGATTATGTTTTCCTTGATATTTGTCATTTGCTGATGATTTGGATAGAGTTATGTTGCCATAATTTCCTACTAAAGAAGTGGTGTTTTAGGTTCATCTTATTTTGATTCCAGGTTGTAGAATGAAGTAATCGTGGAAAGCCACAAATGCTTGCAGATAAGTCTCAAGTTTATACATATTATGCCAGCAAAAGCTAAATGTATGGATCGAGTCTTCTGGTTAGTTAAAGCGATCCTGCTGGTTATTATACATTGAGATTAGTCAAACTACTGAACGCCTTTCACGGTTCCATAGTCAATCCGAGGATTAGTGATTCTGTAGCGAGCTCAAGGATTTCAAAATCATTCAACGACTTGCAACTCGTTGGGTCATCTAACGAATTTGTTCATCATTCCGATGTATTTGTAGAATCACTTCCACTCTATACACTACCAGCCCTGTATTGGCTCATGCAATCTTTTGGAAATCAAAACAATGTGCCTTATTTGACAATAGGTTTTAATTGCAAACTTCTTCATAATTTCCTTTTGGGTATTGATGTATAAAAACTGAGAATCCTCTCCAAGGAGGGTTAGCCATCATTTTACACAAACTTATTGTGCACTACTGTAATCAGACTCCATATTATATAAATATGCTATTTCCTGATTTTGGATGTGTTGATTAATTTGGTGTGAGTGATTGGCTTGTTCAACCCTTGTCTCAGAAGGCAGGGCCCCCTTCCGTGACAGGTGCCGTTGTAGTTAGGATTTCCCTTTCTGCACGTGGTTTGATATTCGATTTAGTGTTGTACATTTATAATTTGCTGTGTTGATTATAGTTGGGTGTGAATGATTAAATTGTGGATGGTTAAGTAGTGCAATTGGTTTTCATTATTATCAGATAACAGAAGAACACATGGGCGGTGAATGTGGATTAAGGAATAACCTTCTGGTGAACTAGATGCATTAGTTATTTCTTGGAATTATATTATGAAATAGAGGCTGCTGCTCAATTCAATTAGTTCATTATGATTCGATTACTGTAGTTTCTATATTTTTGAATATGGTTCTTACAAGGATTTCTAAGTGCATTAATCTAGAATCTGTCCTTGAATTTCCTTTCGTAGCATAGCCAGGTAATCAGTTGTAATCCATAGACAATGATTTCAGTTGGAATGTTTGTAATGTCCTTTCTATAGCAGTAATCTTGTTAAACACATTAACCACATAGTTGTACTTTTAATCTAGTTTTACCAGTTTCCTTCCCTTCTCCTGTATCACAAATCATTCAGATTACAGTGTCTGGCATAAACGTTGTCGGCTAGCTCATAAGTATTTAGAAGCCTGGGTTGACAATTCATGAACAACTTTCCATTGCATTCATATTAAAAGGTGAAAGAAAAGCTTAGCATTTTGGTGTCGTTGCCAGGGAGCTGCCAAAGACATTGCAATTTTGGTTGATTGTTTTAATTCTGTGGGTGTGATTCATTAATTTTTCTTCTGAGTGTGACGTGGATGATATTTTTTTGAAATTGGTCTCGCATGATTTCTGAGGAGGGACAAGTAAGATGCATAGACAAATTCCATTAGAATATTGACCACCGCAGGTCCTTGTGATTCTGAATCATGCCCATCATTCATGCATAGAATAAGAGATAGTACAGGTAGGATTGTATATGCATATGATACTCCCCATGTACTAACCATGCAAGAAGATCAATAAGAGGAGGACGTACTCGAAATAACCCACCTTCCACTAGCATTCCAAAGCAAGAGAGGCCTGAGCATTATACTAGTCCCACTGGTCGAACTATGGTAACAACGCAAATCGACAAAAATACACCAGTGACAGAATTTGTTCAGGTAGAAGAGCTTCTAAATCATTTGGGTAGTGATAGCCAAAGTGAGGAACAACAGTCTACCAGATCTCCCTTCTCAGCTAGATTAGCTATATTGGGATATTTTATGGTAAATATGGATGGAAGGGACAAGCATATTCCAAATAGGGAAGACATGAACCACGGAGAGATGAATGGAGCGGAATCAACGACCAGAACCAACACTTTCAAATTCCCAATCAGAAATTCAAGGACCACACTGAAAAATACGATGAAAAATATCCCACATTTAGCATTGCCGAGTTTTCACGGAATGGAAAGTGAGGACCCAGACACGTTTCTATTTGAATTTGATGTCCTTTGCAGAAGTTATGATTATGTGACGGATCAACAAAAAGTGAAACTTTTTCCAGCCACATTGAAGAATCTAGCACTTAGATGGTTCATGGGGCTAGGAGGGGACAACATTGCAACCTGGGCCCGGATGAAGAAAGTATTCCTGGATAAATATCAAGAATATTACAAAGATAAGGATCAAAAGGAAGCCATCTTTAAAATGACCCAGCAAGAGGACGAAAACTTGGAAGACTATGTGGAGAGATTTTGTTGATTAAGTTGTCATTGATGCCAACAGTGTATAGTCATTGATGCCAACATGTCTTGGTGCCCCTTGAGAAGCCCCTGAGGGTTAAGTAATTGTTAGTGTCTAAGGAGACCTTTTGATCTTGTCCAAGCCCAAGTTTGAAGCCCTTGGAGCCCTTGGGACAATGACAAAAGCCCTGAACACCCTATAGAGTGTTTAATTACCGCAAAGATGTTTTGCATTTCCCCAATTGTTTCTTTGTTTCCCTAGTACCACAACTTATGCCCCAATACGCTACAAAAGTGTTGAAGAAGTTGCAAGAGTCCAAATGAACCTTTCAGTGGTCATTTGTGTTTATTGAGGTCATGGTACCCCAGGAGAAGGTCTAGCAACCCCACAGGTGATGTCATGATGGATCTTGACCCTTGTAGGTCTCCTGGTGTGGTTGAGGTGGTTGAAGAAGCCTATGAAGCCCCTTGCTTGATGAAGAAGCCCTGAAGAAGTCCTTGGACCCACATTTGATGGCTTAATGGTCCTTGTCCCCTTAAAGGTGATGATGTGGTCATTAATGACTTGATGAAGACTTGGAACCCTTGATGAAGATCTTGATGCCCGTGTATCCCTTGTTGGGGTCATGGAACCCTTGGAGATGGTCATTATGCATGAGAAGGTCTGGCACCCACATAAATGGCGGCATGATGACCCTTGGACACTATATGATCATTGATGGTGCATTTGGAAATGATTTGGGTCTTGGAATCCATACATATGGTGGTTTGTAAGCCCATGATTGTTGGAGCCTTTGATATGATAGAATCCTTGGTCATGATTCCCTCATCACTTGGCGATGGAGTCCTATGTGATGGGCTTGAAGTCCATGGAAAGTATCTTGTTTAAATATTATATGATATCCTTGAAAGAGTCCTTGAAACCCTTGCATGCGGTGCCTTGGGTCTTGAACCATGGTGATGTATGGTCCTATTTATGGTTATATGGCTATTGGGATGCAGATGGAGGTAGATCCCACGGACGTGCCTTGATATGTTGAAGAAGACTTTGAAACTCTTTTAGTTAGTGGTATGGTCTTTGGCACCCTCATGTGTGGGGTATTTGACGTCCTGGACACATTGAATAATTTAAGGGTATTAGACCAAGAATTTTCAAATAAACCCATCATAGGGAGATAGTCCTCGTCAAGCCATTTCCATTGATATGTGGAGCATCTTCTAACTCCTTATGGTTGAAGAGATATGAATTTTTGAAGTTGGTGTACCCCACGTTTTTGGGTGAGCCGACCTAACAAAAGAAAATTTAATTATTTGTAATTTTGAATTGCATGTCGGCCCTGTTTGAGGTAATAACTTTCCTCCAGGACCTATATAAATAGAGTATCAAACATTTCATTTTCTTATCAATTGGAATTTCGCAACTCTTGGAGAAAAGTGCGAAATTTTGTGGAGGAGAAATTTTTGGGCATCTTTACGAAAATTGGCATAACTCTCTCATACGGAATCGGAATTACAAAATTCTTGGCTCATTGGAAAGCTTGTTACGAGGGCTATGTGATGACATGATCTAGAGTTTATTTTGGTTTGTATATTGTTTCTTTACCTTATGATCTTCAAAAAGGTATGGCTCATGCTTCTGGGTTTCTCTTGTAATGGCATGTGTCTCTCATGGATAGAGTTCATCTTTGATATTAGTATGTGAGCCTATATATTGGTATATATATTTGAAGTCATTATGGAGGATATGATGATGATGTTGCATACCTTTATGCTATGATATTATACACTTTATGATGATAATGCATGTGATAATGATGTACACTCTATGAAGTTGATGCACTCCTATACAATATGATGTACATGCATACCATAGTGTGATGATGCTCTCCTATGCATTATGATGTATACTTGATGTTGATGATGCATACATGGTGCACACTGAAGTGACAATTATGCATATTTTATGATGATGATGCATACCCTATGACGATGATGCATACCTATGATGATGATGCATGACGATGCATGCCTTATGTTCAGTGGAAGTAGAGAAGGATTATTTGTTCAGTGACTGTGTATGATGAGGTGTACAAGGATGTACATGAGCAGTGTACGGCAGTAAAATGACTTGTTGGTATACATGGATGATTTGGCAGTGATAAGAGTGCAGAGGTTATCAGCAGCAGATTCAGGGTTTGGTGTGCAGTTGGTTAGACTCAGATTGATTGAGTCGGATGATGTGAACAACAGATTGATTGGTGCAGACAGATTGATTGGTCAGTTGATGAGTAGTGTGGAGTAGTTGTGGTGCAGTGGTCAGTGGACAGTTGATGAGCAGTGAACAGTTGATGAGCAGTGGTCAGTTGATGAGTAGTGACAGTGGTTGTGCAGTGTGGTACAGATTGGGTACAAGTGTTGGATAGCAGGTCCGTAGGATCAGTGAAGTTTGTGGTTCAGTAGTTTTAGTTACTATCTTCATATTAGGGCGGTAGGATGGGGCAAGGAAATATAGGGAGCTAAGGGTTCCTTTAGGTTGTAGCCTCCTTCCATTTGTAGCTTGAGAATTGAAGTCTTTGTAACAAAGGGGGTTGTTGCCTCCTTCCAGTTGTTGCTGGTAAATTATTATTATAAAGGCTTCCGTGGTTTTTCCCCCCAGGACTTGGGTTTCCATGTAAAAATATTGTGTACTTTGTTTTGCGATGATTCCTATGTGATGATGATATGATGATATGTGATGATGAGATGTAGTTATTAATAATGCTGATGATGATACAATGATAATGTGATAATTACGTACTCTGCATAATATTGAAAAAGCTGCCAATGGTTGTTAAAGTTGAAAAAGTAATAAAAGCTACACACACTGTTCACCCCCCCCCTCTCAGTGTGCTCGGTGTGTCCAACAGATTTCAATACAACTTGCAAAGATCAAGGCATAATACGTTAAATGATGATACATTAATTTTTTTCTCTTACGAGGAATAAGAGATGATTGCATTGCGTTGCTGAATTTAATGGGTGTAGGGGATGTATCCCTGCTCAAATATGCAGAAATATGCGACCTCTGCTGAAGATATTCAAGGAATGCCTCTAGGTTAGGAAGAGGGATCCAAGATACAATGAATAGAACCACCAAGACTTCAAGGGAAGGAGTTTCGAGAGTGCAGTTTGGAAATATCCTGGAATATTTTAAAACCGATATCCTCAGCTCCTTGAGTTCTCAGTTGGATGCACTTCAGGAAAAGAAAAGGAAAGAAGAGGAAGATCGAGCTTTAGCCATTTTTTTTCGTAGATGCAGAAAAAGGAACCCCCTCAAGAGCTGCCCATTAGAAAAAATGGAAATCTTCCTTCTATGAGACCAGGAACATCCTACGAAAGAATGCCCCTCACTTCCAAGACTTAAGGCTATATATGCGGAAGCAGGGACAGATGCAGAACTGGTTTGCTTCATATCTCAAAAGCGCCCATGGCAACCCTGACCGTCAAGTATGATGCTAGATCCTATGCAATCATTCAATCCTTATTTGAATAATGCTCAAATACATCACCACAAGTCTCACAGTGTTCACAAATTCAACAAAATTCTCAACCTTGGTATCCACCTATGACATCACAAACCTGGTCACCTCCATACTCACAAAATAACCCCTGGAAACCAAACTGGAGAAGTCCAGGCTTTCGGAATCAGTCACATATTCAATCAAAAAATCCTCAATTGAAAAACCCCCAATTCCAATTCACACCGGTACAACCATTAATGCAACCTCATCCGCAACCTCAGTTAACACTACCATTGAATAATCCACCTCCAAGACCACTCCTTCCTGCACAACCCACTCCTAACCCCAATAATAAGGCTGGAAAACCTGTAATGACTGCCGAGTTACCTAATTATCCATCCTATTCCATTTCTACAGTAGACTGCCATGACATCCAATTACGTTCTGGCATAAATATCAATAAAGCTACCTCTCCCATAATTATCGAGGAAGAAAATGAAGAGACACCAGAAACCTCACTAGTTCATTCCGAAGAAACACCATAAATCTTATTTTGTCGATCTGAAGATAATCTCCCACCCATCCCACCCAGTAAACCACAAGAAACAGAGAAAAACCAACCTCCCCCATACCCTCAGCGCTTAGTTGTTGACAAACTAAGGCCTCAGTCAGAATTTGATTTCCTGGGAGAATTACGAAATGTCTGTGTGAAGATTCCACTATTCCAAGCTATCAGAGACATTCCCATTTATTCCAAAGTAGTTAGAAAGTTATGTTTGAAGAAACCAGGAAGAAAGAGGAAGGACCCCCCAATAGTCCATGTGATAGGAGACTTCACAGACTTGATGATGGGGAACACTCTTGCTGCTAAGTATTCTGACCCTGGCAGTCCCGTTGTCAAAGTACAAATCAATGGCATTTCTCTCTCCAACACTCTGATAGACTTGGGAGCAACCATTAACGTCATGAATAAAAACACAATGGAAAGATTGGGCCTTACAAATCTTCGACAAACTACTACCATTTTATAGCTGGCTGATCAATCTCCTATCAGACCAGAAGGTGTTATAGAGGATGTTTTCATTTCAGTGGATTCATGGGAATACCCGGTGGACTATCTGCTTCTGTAGACAAAATCAAATCTAGGAGGCTATCCTTTAATTTGTGTCGACCTTGGCTAGCTACATTTGATGCCTATATTGGATGTCGATCAGGAAATATGTGCATATATCATGGTAATGCTGACATGGAACTCACATTGTACCCTCCTGCGAAGCCAACAATAGAACATGAATTTCCCTTGTGGCCAAATGACAAGGAATTTGAGCAAGCAGACGAGACCCTACAACTCTACATGATTGAACATTCCCTCGAAATAAAACAACCAACAGAGGATGATCTGATCAGTCAGTTTTTGAAAAATTCCAACCCTTCTTTGGATTTCAGGGATTTATTCAGTTCAGTATGTGCTACCCGGAATATTGACACTTTTTCGAACTCATCTATTACCCCTGACACTACATCTAAGATCCTTAGTGATCCTATGATCAAAGAAGTGGAAATTGAACCTAGGAAGACATTAAAAATTAGCTCGGCATTGTCAAATCAACAAACTAAGATACTTATCTCTGTATTGAAGAACATAAAAATGGATTTTCCTGGGATTACAGTGATATGAAAGGTCTCCACCCTGATTTGTGTATGCATCATATTTATATAAAAGGAGACTTAGATCTCTGAGGAAACCTCGGCATAGATTGAATTCAACATTGAGGGAGTTGATCAAAGAGGAACTTTAGAAGTTATTGGCCGCAAATTTCATTTTTCCGATCTCAGATAGCAAATGGGTTTCCCCACTGGTTATAGTTCCTAAAAGGAATGGCAAATGGTGCATATGTGTTGATTATAGAGAACTAAACAAAGCCACACATAAAGACCATTTTCCATTACCCTTTATTGATCAGGTGTTGGACACACTAGTAGGCAGAAAGTATCTCTCCTTCATGGATGGATTCAGTGGTTACAATTAGATCAATATAGCATCGGAAGACCAAGAGAAAACGACCTTTACATGCCCATGGGGATTTTTCTCATACCGGGTGTTACCTTTCGGATTATGCAATGCCCCTGCCACATTTCAGCGTGTTGTTCTCAGTATTTTTGCAGATCTTATTCATGAAACCATGGAAGTTTTTATAGATGACATTACCTCTCATGGTGGAGATTTTGAAGAAGCGTTGACTAATATGGACAAAGTACTCACACGATGCGAAGAAGTGAACCTCCGTCTCAACAGCAAGAAGTGCAGGATGATGCTCACACAAGGCGTGGTTCTGGGTCATCTTATATCCCCAGATGGCATCAAAGTAGACCCAACAAAAATTGAGGTAATCCTTAATCTCGCAGTCCCACGCACACAAAAAGAGGTACACAGTTTTATTGGATATGTAGGTTATTATAGGAGGTTTGTTCAAATTTTTTCAAAGATTGCTAATCCTTTATTTTTTCTCATGTAAAAAAAAAAACAGTTTGAGCGGTCTGATTCCTGTCAACTAGCTTGGGAAACATTGAAACATAAACTATTTACAACACCCATCCTACGGGGCCCTAATTGGTCCCTTCCCTTCCTAATATCGACAGATGCTTCTGACACCACCATAGGAGGAGTCTTAGGCCGACAAGAAGACCATAATCCATATGCCATTTATTTTATTAGCAAAAATATTACTGCCGCAGAGCTCAATTATACAGTGACCGAAAAAGAATTCCTAGCCGTCATTTATGATAGAAATAAATTCCGCCATTACATTACTGGATACCCAGTAACTGTCCACACCGACCATTCTGCCATCAAACATCTCATTAAAAAAATATCACAAATTGCATAATTACTTGGTGGTTGTTGCTGCTACAGGAATTTGATATTCCAATAATGGACAGACCGGGTAAAGATAACGTTGTTGCTGATTTTCTTTCTCGAATAATTAGCATTGACCAATCTCTACCGGTGGATAATGATTTTCCAGATGAACATTTATTTGCTATATCTACTAATGTACCTTGGTTTGCAGATATCGCCAATTATTTGGTTGGAGGAAAGTGCCCAGGGCATATGATATCAAAATAAAAATAGAGAATTGTGCAATGCAACATCAGATTTTCCTATATTGATGGCTATTTGTTCTATACAGGACCTGATTTGGTGATCCGTCGATGTGTTCGTGAAGATGAAATTTATGCAATTCTTAGAACTTGTCATGATGGCCCATGTGGGAGACATTTTGCAGACAAATGAACAACTCACAAGATCGTACAATTGCGCTATTATTGGCCTACACTATTTAAATATGCTCGAGAGTATGTCCGGAGCTGTGATAGCTACCAAAGGATGGGACAACCACTACAGTCAGACGAAATGCCACTCCAAACTCAGATTGTGGTGGAACCATTTGAGAAGTAGGATTTGGATTTTTTTGGCTCGATCAAACCCCAATATAGGCAGAAATCATATATCCTAGTATGCACAGATTATGTGAAAAAACGGGTGGAGGCAAAGGCACTTCCATGAGAAACAAAACCGGTGGTTTCAGATTTCCTATATGCAGATATTTACACCAGGTTTGGAGTCTCCAAGGAGATTGTTATGGATGGAGGATCACAATTCACATATAAAATCATCAAAGCTCTTATAGTACAGTACCATATCAAGCACAGATTAACTTCGCCATATCATCCCCAGGCCAACGGGAAAGTGGAAGGTACAAATAGAGTCTTGGAATCTATACTCACCAAGACTGTCCAGTTTCATCAAAGGGACTGGACTGATAGGCTGACAGAAGCCTTATGGGCCTATAGAACACAATGGAGAAGCACCACAGTTTTAACTCCCTATCAGTTAGTCTATGGTAAGCAAGTCACTTTACCAATAGAAGTTGAAATTAAAACATTAAGAACTGCATTTCAATTAGGCATGGATCTATCACAAGCTCAGCATACCCTCCTACAATAACTTAATGAGCTTGATGAATTGCGATTGGCTTCCATAGAACGTAAAACTATCATTCAAAAACAAAGAGCTAAGTGGCATGATCAATTCATCAAGAGCAAGTATTTTAAAGAAGGTGACTGGGCTCTCCTATATGACTCCAGATTCAAAAATTTCAAAGGGAAACATCGTACTCGTTGGCTGGGACCATATGAAATTGAGACAGTTTATGATAGTGATACAGTAGGACTCAAAACCATTGACGGAGAAGGGACGCTTCTTATGGGCAATGGTCATCAATTAAGGCCATACAAGAAACCATTGTCCAAATAAACGTTCATCCGCAACATCGCTGCATGCTGGTGTACTAATGATTTCGAGATAGTTATCTCGACCTCTGATAAAAAAAAAAAAAAAAAAAGGGATGATGAAACTGGGAAAATCCTCCGGGACTCAGTTAAAAAAAATAAAAAAATAAAAATAAAAATGATGAAACTGGGAAAATCCTTCGTGACTCAGTTCATAAAAAAGAAAAAAAAGAAGAAAAAAAGAAGAAGAAGAGAGTTTTGTTACTAATAAATTGATTTGTACTTCTCTGCAAGGATATTCTTCAGACGCCTCTGTTATCCTTCTTCCATACACCTATCATATTCCATTCTTTTTCATTCACTTCCATCCCTTTCCCAGTTTCATTTAGTCGTTTATATCCTTGCTCTCACAACTGAATATATTTCCAAATCCTATTTATAAACAGTCCATCCAGCCTTTCTGTAATATTACAGAACCCCTTTTCCGCTTCATTCCGTACACCCCTCCCGTCACATCATAGAACTCCTTTCCGTAACATTACATAAACCTTTCTGTCTACCCCACGAATCATTTCCTTTCGTTGCACCATCATGCCCTTTGTCATCATGTCACAAAATGCCTTCCCCCACACAACAAATTCTTTCATACTTGAATGGGCCTAGCATCATTACCGTCATCAGCATATGGAGGATCGGTGCCACGTCATATTGGTTTGCAGCAGTATGCATTTAGTTTTAGTAGTTAACCCGTGTGCCATAAATGTTTACCAGCTTTTACTTTGCCTTAGGAGATCATTTCAGATCGTCAGTTGCGTAAAGAAATTATATCAGTCCAGGACATCAGCACAGCAAGTGGGGAGCCTTCCATTGTAATTTTTACTACCACCATAAACCCGCCATCGAACTCCATGTATCTCTTCTCAGGTAAGGCAGCTACGTAACCATCCTTCATTAGCTTCTGATAAGTACAAGACCACTAATCATGACTTACCAAGCCATTCGTCTGACACAGGGTCATGCGTAGAGTTGGTTGGGGGGGAGAAGTTCAAGGTACATCTAAATGCATCAATCCATTGATAAGAGAACTAAGTCAGGCTGAGGTAACTTACCAAGCTCGACTGGTTATTAACCCCACCTTCTATGAGCTACTAGTTAGACCGTTGCTGAGAACGCTATTGTACCCTTGTGTTCTCTTAACGACTTATCCTCCAATGGTATAGACCCATTCCTTTCCTTGTAAAATCAGCAAAGATAGACTTGAACTGTTACAAGAACCAAAGGGGAAACAAAGAACGAAGCATAATGAAGGGAGCAATTCGAAGGGAGCCCGAGAATGAAGGCATGGTCCACAGATTTAGAGAAGTGAAAACAATTTTTCAACAGACAGGTTGGATGGATTATTTTGATAAAATGAAGGAAGGAAATACTGCAATTGCAATGGATTTCACGTGCACATATGACAATGCAGTTGCAGAAGTACGAAGGTTAAGAGTTCAGGAAGATGAATTTACAATTGCAAGAATCTATGGGTTGCCACAGTCAGGTGACAGATGGTTTGAAAGACGAGTACCAATAAAGCTGCTCATAGAAGAGTTCTTGAAACCGGAGGAAGAAGTGCAAGGAACAGAGAAGGGAACGCGACAGGTTTCATTTCCATCTCCATGGGATGAGGTGGCGCTTTGCATGCTCAAGTTTATTACATGTTTAGGTCGGTTTATCTTGCTATTTGCTTACCATTTTAAAATTCTGAACCATCTAAGACATTAGAAGTATATCAATATGTGGTATTACCTCTGGAAATACTTAGACTTGATGTGTAGAATGGTTAAGAGCAATAATAATCCAGATACCAGTTCGGCATACCATGGATTGATCAGGCTGCTGGTGGAAGATTCCCTACAGAAACAAAATCAGACCTGGGAATCATTCACGAGGGATTTTCCAAGCATTGGACAGATGTTAAGGAAGAAAAGAAGCACAAGGGAAGATATCCCTGAAACCCCAAGGAGAAAATCAGCCCGTAAAGGAAATAGGAGGGTTTTGCAAATCGAAAACCTAGCCAGCTCGGTGGAAAGACCCTGAACCAGGTCAAGATCGGGGGATAAAAGGGAATGTCAAGAAAAGTTGTTTAGTCATAACATCGAGCAGGATACCGCGGTAGGAGAATGGGACACACCAAAAAGCAGTCGTAAGATCCAGAAGGGGCAAGTTGAGTCAAAGAACATGGGGGAACAACAGGAGGAAGGGAAACAGTGGATAGCTATAATTAAAAAGACGCGAGGTGGCAGAATGAGGAAATTTCAGCACTTTCTCCTCGGAAAATATTGGAGAGCATATAGTGAGTTAAGAAAGGACCATTGGAAATGAATTAACTCTTATCAGCAGCAAATCGAAGAAATGGCAACCCTGAAAATGAAATTACAAAGATTAGAGGGATATAAGATGGATACCCTATTGGAAGCCGTGGAATTGGAAAGCGATCAGTGGGAAGCTGAAAGAGGGATAATTAATGATGATGAGGTAGAGATTAGCATCATAGGAAAGAGTATGGAGTCTAATGAGGGTTTTGCAGCTGAAAAAGAAGAAGATCAAGAGATTTATGAGGACATTCCATTTGATGAATCCCAAATACAGAAATTGGAGGAAATGGTCACCTAGCTGCAGGCAACAGCAGGTGAATTGGAAGAACAACTAGATTTCTTCAAAAACTAGAGGAAGGAGGAAGAACAGGGAACCATGACAGAGCAGCTACAGAAACATGACTATGCTCTCGCCACAAGGAGACTTAGTCAGGAGATTGAGAAATTAAAGTTTGAAAAGAAATTCATGAACTATTTAGCCCACTCTATGAGAAATTTAAGATCTCCTTCGAATCTTTATTCTGTGTTTTTAAAAGAACAACTTATATCCTTTAGGCTGGCAATGGTAACTTTGGGATACAATGATCACATTGAGATGGAGGACCAATTTATTGCTTCCTTTTCTAGAAGTGACAATGAAGAACAATATTTTCTATGTGAGTTATATATGCATAATTTAATTATGATAGATTACGATGATTGGGATCCAAACCCTTTTGTGGGGGAATTTCAGTTGAGGGCATTCATATCCTTCATGAGAAATCAATTGAGGTGGAATAATGCAGCAACTTGTGTGGAGAATATTGAATGGGAAGATGCTCTTTGGGTAAGAGTTTCTCCCTCACTTGAAAAATTGTTTACATCCAGGAACCAGGTTATGCAAGATCCAACCTTTGTTACACTCCCGGAGACTGCCCAAATCAAGATTGTTCGGGAATGCAGGAACTGGTTTCCATTTCACAGGTTGGAAGCTTTACTCTGTCTACTAAGAAGGGCTAATGCCTTGAGTCCTGAGTTGAAAAGGAAGGATCTCTTCTCGATTAGAATGTTTGAGCGGGCCTTGGAAAGAGTACATGCTTACCTTAACTATCTGGAGGTGCATAAAACCACATGGATCGGGCTTCGACTTCACTTTCCTATACTTTGGTGCCCTGTGGTGGATGTAGAAGACAATGAATTCTGGAAGATTATTACTGAGCATAGAGGCTTTTGCACCATAACTGAAAGGGGGTATTCTTCTTATAATTGGAGTGATGAATGTTTTAGTAGTTCTCCAAGTACCCCTGTTAGTGGAGCACAGTCTTAGTTTGCATGAGGACATGGAAACATTTTGGTTGGGGGGAGATGAAGGGCTGTGTATATGACACTTTTTGTCCTCCTATTCTTGCCTCGTTTATGTACTGTTCACTTGATTTCTACACCATCACTAGCTCTCTTAATCATAGTTAGCAGGGTTTTGGATTTGGTAAGGATTGACTATGTTTTCCTTGATATTTGTCATTTGCTGATGATTTGGATAGAGTTATGCTGCCATAATTTCCTACTAAAGAAGTGGTGTTTCAGGTTCATCTTATTTTTATTCCAGGTTCTATAATGAAGTAATCGTGGAAGGCCACAAATGCTTGCAGATAAGCCTCAAGTTTATACATATTATACTAGCAAAAGCTAAATGTATGGATCGAGTCTTCTGGTTAGTTAAAGCGATCCTACTGGTCATTATACATCAAGATTAGTCAAACTACTGAATGCCTTTCACAGTTCTGTAGTCAATCCGAGGATCAATGATTTTGTAGCGAGCTCAAGGATTTTAGAATCATTCAATGACTTGCAACTCGTTGGGTCATCTAACGAATTTGTTCATCATTCCGATGTATTTGTAGAATCACTTCCACTCTATACGCTACCAGCCTTGGATTGGCTCACGCAATATTTTGGAAATCAAAACAATGTGCCTTATTTGGAAATCGGTTGTAATTGCACACTTCTTCATAATTTCCTTCTGGGTATTGATGTATAAAAACCGAGAATCCTTTCCGAGGAGGGTTAGACATCATTTTATACAAACTTATTGCGCACTACTGTAATTAGACTCCATATTATTTAAATCTGCTATTTCCTGATTTTGGATGTGTTGATTAATTTGGTGTGAGTGATTGGCTTGTTCAACCCCTGTCTTAGAAGGAAGGGCCCCCTTCCGTGACAGGTGCCGTTGTAGTTAGGATTTCCCTTTCTGCGAGTGTTTTGATATTCGATTTAGTGTTTTACATTTATAATTTGTTGTGTTGATTATAGTCGGGTGTGAATACTTAAATTGTGGATGGTTAAGTGGTGCAATTGGTTTTCATTATTATCGGATAACAGAAGAACGCATGGACGATGAATGTGGATTAAGGAATAACCTTGTGGTGAAATAGATGCATTAGTTATTTCTTGGAATTCTGTTATGAAATAGAGGCTTGCTGCTCAATTTAATTTGTTCATTACGATTCGATTAGGTTAGTTGCTATCTTTTTTAATTTGGTTCTTACAAGGATTTCTGAGTGCATTAATCTAGAATGTGTCATTGAATTTCCTTTCGTAGCATAGCCAGGTAATCAGTTGTAATCCATAGACAATGCTTTCAGTTGGAATGTTTGTAATGTCCTTTCTGTAGTAGTAATATTATTAAACACCCTCACCACACAGTTGTACTTTTAATCTACTTTTACCAATTTCCTTTCCTTCTCCTGTATCACAAATCATTCAGATTACAGTGTCTGGCATAAATGTTGTCGGGTAGCTCATAAGTATTTAGAACCCTGGGTTGACAATTCATGAACAACTTTCCATTGCATTCATATTAAAAGGTGAAAGAAAAGCTCGTCATTTTGGCGTCCTTGCCGGGGAGCTCCTAAAGACATTGCAATTTTGGTTGATTGTTTTGATTCTATTGGTGCGATTAATTTATTTTTATTCTGAGTGTGATGTGGATGATATTTTTTTGAAATTGGTCTCGTATGATTTCTGAGGAGGGACGAGTAAGATGCATAGACAAATTCCATTGGAATATTGCCCGCTGTAGGTCCCTGTGATTCTGAATCATTCCCATCATTCATGCATAGAATAAGAGATAGTACATGTAGGATTGTAGATGCATATGATACCCCGCAGGTACTAACTATGCAGGAAGTGCAGGAAGCTCAATAAGAGGAGGACGTACTCGAAAGAGTCCACCTTCCACTAGCATTCCGAAGCAAGAGAGGCCTGAGCATTCTACCAATCCCACTATGTTAAATTTTGAGCATTAATTCACAATACTCTAGGACCTTCACTGAGAGAATAACATATACAGTATATCAATGCATAACAATCACAATAAGCATGACAAGCATCACAAGAATCAAAAGCATGAGAGACAAGAGACACAGAGTTTCCGTGGGGAAAACCCTAAGGTGAAAAACCCCACAACTTCCTCAGAGATAGAGAGAGCAATGGCTCAACCAAAGTACAACCAAAATACACTTGAGATAGTCTCCTAGAAGTAGATGATCCTCCTCCTCACTAGTGCGCCACTTTCTGAGTGAGAGAGATATAACTTTCCGAATGATCTAAATAGAGATCTCCTGATCTCTATTTATACTAACATGTTTTCCTAGTGACCTTATGGAGCCGACTTGTCTAGCTAGGTACATCCACAATATAATATATATTTCAGGGCCGACCCAACACATGGTGGTCTAATAACCCATCGGCAAGTACACACACTTGTGACATTTGTCAATCCACATGACGACACTTCCTTATAGAGGAATAACACATCTCTAATAAGGGTATAATAAATATATATGAAATACATAGATGAAATACATTCCAAAGTTACATATACATCAACACTCCCTCTTAACTAGGAAGGTATTTCTCGACACAGATCTGCTAGACAAGTCTTCTTCTCGGGATCATCGTCATCATCATCGTCACTGCTGCTGCTATCTCAACCAATATCTAACTCTACTCGTCATAGGAAGTTCTACAGAGCCAGTCCTTTTTCATACTGGATGTAGGCCCACCACCTGCAGGTCTTCATCATCACTGGCCATACTGTGGAAATCTCAGGACTTATTACATGTGTCAAAAAACCTTAAAAGAGTCTCTTGACTAGCAAGAACCCTAAAGAGCATCTGAGGCCTTTTTCATCCTGTCTAGATCTCCAGGACTTATTACATGTGACCCCACCACAAAACCTCGAAAGAGAATCCTAGGACTGATTACGAGCACAAGGCTCAACCTATTGGATCTCCCAGGGCACAAATTACATGTGGTCACCACAAAATCTCGAAAGAGCATCCCAGGACTGATTACAAGCACAAGGCTCAACCTATCGGATCTCCCAAGGCACAAATTACATGTGGTCATGGAAAAACCTCGAAAGAGCATACCAGGACTGATTACGAGCACACGGCTCAACCTATCGGATCTCCCAGGGCACAAATTACATGCCATAGGACAAAACCTCGAAAGAGAATCTGCCAGATATCCCAGGGCACAAATTACATGCCATAGGAAAAACCTTGAAAGACTATCTGCAGATCTCCCAGGGCACAAATTATATGTCCTCTCAAGCAAAATCTCGAAAGAGCATTTTCCAGATATCCCAGGGTACAAATTACATGCCATAGGAAAAACCTCGAAAGACTATCTGCAAATCTACCAGGGCACAAATTACATGCTTATCTGCACAAACTGTTCCACGGCCACAGAGTATCAACCTGATACTCACCATACATCATCCTGATGTACACATGATCATCCTGATCATCATCACTGCAACATCCTGCTGCATGTCATCTGGAGCAACATCCTGAAGCTCGTCATCCATGATCATCCTGATCATACAATGCATCTACCTGATGCATACCAAGTATCTACCTGATACATATCATCATACATGATCCAACTGATCATACAATGTATCCACCTGATACATATACAGATACATGGTCCAAGCATCCAACATGATGCATATACAAAATACATACAAATGATCCTACTGATCATATCCAACATCCAACATGATGCGCACATACATATAAATGATCCAACTGATCATATCCAGCATCCAACATGATGCATACATACATATAAATGATCCAAGTGATCATATCCAGCATCCAACATGATGCGTACATACATACATATAAAAATGATCCAACTGATCATACCAGAACACCATCCTGATGCTCATCATCCAACGCTTACATCCATAGCCATGTGAAGGATCCTCCTTCCAACATGCTTGGAATGGCTTCAGCAAATGTGTCCATCACTTCTTCCTCGAAGTGTCATCAATCTGAAGAACACCAAGCCTCTCTCTAAAGTACTCGAACTTCACCCTGGCTAGTGGCTTCGTCAGCACATCTGCAATCTGCTCGTCTGTCGCAAGATACAGGAGCTTCACAGCTCCTCTCTGCACCATATCCCTGATATAGTGATATTTGATCTCTATGTGTTTCGACCTGTCATGAAACACTGGGTTCTCGGACAGCTTCACACAACTTTGGTTATCACAGAAGATACCAGTAGCATCCAACGGGAGATAAGCAAACTCTTAACAATACATCTCCTAGGTCTAGGAACATAAGCATAATATTATTTAAACAAACAAAATATGCAAGAAATGATAATTGAAATACTTATCTTTGTTTGTTTGTTGGGTGGACTCCCTCTGAGTCTTTGCTTCCTAGAAGGAGTTGCTGAAGTAGCTTCTTCTACACCTTTCTGTTGTGGAATGTAGGAAGATGGTCAACTCCCTCTGAAAAACTGCATCCTTGCAGGAGCTGCTAGAGTGTGCTCCCTCTTGATCTTTGCTTCCTGGATTACTTGTCCTTGAACTTATATTCATCCTTGCTAACACCAATCTTCTTGAACCCTGGAAAGTATATTCTGTAAGATTTCGAGCTTTCACTGTAACCCACAAAGATACCCTTCTTTCCTAAAGGATCTAGTCTAGTCCTCTTTTCCTTTGGGACATGAGTTTATACTGGACAACCAAATATTCTGAGATGGCTGACTTCAGGTTTCTTACCAGAAAAGACCTCTTTTGGTGTCTTGTTGTCCAATATCTTGTGGGGTGTTCTGTTCTGCACATATACAGCTGTTCCAGTTGCTTCTGCCCATAGATGCATAGATAGATCTTGGTCATGCAGCATTGCCCTTGCTGCTTCCATGATTGTTCTGTTCTTCCTTTCTGTAACTCCATTCTGTTGAGGATTATAAGGAGCAGTCAACTCCCTCTTAATCCTTGAATCACTACAAAGCTTCTTGAAGTCACGTGAGGTGAATTCTCCACCATTGTCGGATCTGAATGTTTTGATCTTCTTGTCAGTTTGATTCTCCATCAAGGTTTTGAATTCCTTGAACTTATCAAACACCTCATCTTTGTTCTTCACGAAGTATACCCAAGTCTTCCTGGAGAAGTCATCAATAAATGAGACATAGTAAACATACCCACTCAGAGAACTGGATGACATAGGACCACATACATCTGAGTGGATGATTTCCAGGATGTCTTTTGCCTTGCTTTCACTGCTTGGGAAAGCCTTCTTAATGTTCTTACCTTTTGCACATCCTTTGCAAACACCTTCATGTTTGGTCTTGATTTCAGGAAGACCCTCTACAGCCTTGCTTGCAATTGGAAGTGCCCTATAGTGCATATGAGCAAGTATTCTATGCCAAAGTTCACTTGGCTCCATGGATTCATGTACCATGGCATGTTCAGGTTGTCCCTTCAATTTATACAACCCTCCCTCTTGCTCTCCAATCACTACTGCGTCATCTATGTTCTTTCCCTTTTGCCACATTAGGACTTGGCCATCCACAAATGCAACTCTCATACCTTTTGCATCCAATGCAGAGATGGAGAGTAAGTTCTTCTTGAGCCCAGGTACATAAAGGAATTCTTTCATCTTCAAAGATTTTCCAGAATCTAGGTTGTAGGAGGCTTCACCACTTCCTTTGATTGGGTATTGATAATCATCCCCAAGTTTCACCTTATGAGGTGATTCATGTTCAGATAGATTCACAAAAGATTCCTTAAACCCAATCATGTGTTTGGAAGCCCCACTGTCAATCAACCAATCATTACAACCATGGGAGATAGTACCTGTGAGAGCAGAAATTAGAACATATTCTTCTTCACTTGATGAGTCATCATCACTATCACTTTCTGCCCTATCCTTCTTCTTTGGGGGTTCATCATCTTCGGCAGCATGAGCATGATATCCTCTTTTGTTATTCTTCTTCTTCTTATTGAAGTTGTTGTTGTTGTCTTTCTTCTTCTTGGGACAATCTGAAGCAAAGTGTCCCTTCTCATTGCAATTGAAGCATCTGAGATCTTTCTTATCTTTATGATAATGTTGGTGTGAGAATCTCCTGTTATGAGATGATTCCTTCTTGGACTTGCCTTTCCTGGCATGTGTTGTGAGAGCTTGATCTTCATTTCCCATCTTTTCTTCTCGGGCCACAAGCCTAGCTTCTTCTTGAGAGCATTCTTCTCACAATCTGTTGAAGGAGATCAACTTCTTCTTTGAATAAAGGAATCCCATGACCTGGGTAGGCCATTTAGAGTGGTCATCACCACTTCACCATTCTCCACCATTTCATCCACTGCTTCTAGTTGTTCCTTGATCTGGGAGACCCTTGAAAAATAAGATTGAATGGTTTCTCCATTCTGAAACTTTAATCCTTTCAATTGGTTCCACAAGGTCATCTTCCGATTTATGTTCTTCCCTTCAAATAGCTTGGTCAGAGAGTCAAACATCTCCTTGGGTGTCTTTAGAGAAGACACATGGGGTATGAGATGGTCTTTGATAGAATCAACAATGATTCTCTTTGCCTTGACCAAGTTTTTCTTATGCAATACTTTAGCCTCTTCATCCTCTGGGATAAGGATGTCTTCTTTTACATATGAGTCCAACTCATTCTCTTCCAGGATTAACCCAATCCTATACTTCCAAGCTCGGAAGTTATCATCTCCTTCAAGCTTATCCTCAAGCTTGGTGTGGTGAGACATCTTAAAGAGTACTTCAAATGGAAATAGAAAAGATTTAGGTCTTACCACTTGAAATGTTGAAAACTGGATCTGGTCCCGGATTAGGGTTTGTCGGAAAAACCCTAAAAATTCAAAATGTGAATTTCAATTTTCTGAAAGGATAGAAAGATGCGCCTTGATGAGCTGATCATCCTGGTGTATTCAAAATTTGAGACCAGCAAAGCTTTACCCTTCATATTTGCCTTTTTGTCCTCCCGGGTTCACTAGGGAGAGCCCTGAATTAGGGTTTGAGTTTCTCGGAGATCTACCCATCCAAAAATATCAATCCAAAGCTCTCAACTTCGATTTTTGCAAGGAGATTCCAGCTATGTCTTCAGATTTCATAAATTCCTATTTTTGTGGAAACCCTAATTTTTAGGGCCAAATCTGAAAATGCTCAGAATTGAATTCTTATTGGACAGATAGATTCTCCTTGATGAGTAGAGTCATTCTACTATACCGATTTTCCAAAATCGGTGGAGAGAAACCCAATAAACAAGAAACTCAAGTTTTCGTCACTGCAAAATGTCTTCTTCTCAGGTTAGCTCTGATACCATGTTTAATTTTGAGCATTAATTCACAATACTCTAGGATCTTCACTAAAAGAATAACATATACAGTATATCAATGCATAACAATCACAATAAGCATGACAAGCATCACAAGAATCAAAATCATGAGAGACAAGAGACATAGAGTTTCCATGGGGAAAACCCTAAGGTGAAAAACCCCACAACTTCCTCAGAGATAGAGAGAGCAATGGCTAAACCAAAGTACAACCAAAATACACTTGAGATAGTCTCCTCGAAGCAGATGATCCTCCTCCTCACTAGTGCACCACTTTCTGAGTGAGAGAGATATAACTTTCCGAATGATCTAAATAGAGATCTCTTGATCTCTATTTATACTAACCTGTTTTCCCAGTGACCTTATGGAGCCGACTTGTCTAGCTAGGTACATACACAATATAATATATATTTCAGGGCCGACCCCACACATGGTGGTCTAATAACCCATCGGCAAGTACACACACTTGCGACACTTGTCAATCCACATGACGACACTTCCTTATAGAGGAATAACACATCTCTAATAAGGGTACAATAAATATATATGAAATACATTCTGAAGTTACATATACATCAACACACTGACCGAATTGTGGGAACAATGCAAATCGATAAAAATCTGCCTGTGACGGAATTTGTTCAGGGAGAAGAGCTTCTCAATCATTTGGGTAGTGACAGCCAGAGTGGGGAACAATAGTCTACCGGATATCCCTTTTCATCTTGATTGGCTATATTGGGAGATTTGATGGTAAATATGGATGGAAGGGAAGAGCATATTCCAAATAGGGAAGACATGAACCAAGGAGAGACAAATGAGCAGAATCAAGCACTAGAACCAACACTTTTGAATTCCCAATCAGAAATTCAGGGATCACATTGACAAATTCGATGAAAAATATCCCACAGTCAGCATTGTCGAGTTTTCATGGAATGGCAAGTGAGGACCCATACACTTTTCTTTTTGAATTTGATGTCCTTTATAGAAGTTATGATTACGTGACGGATCAACAGAAACTGAAACTTTTTCCAGCCACATTGAAGAATCTAGCACTTAGATGGTTCTTGGGGCTAGGAGGGGACAACATTGCAACCTGGGCCCAGATGAAGAAAGTATTCCTAGATAAATATCAAGAATATTGCAAAGATAAGGATAGAAAGGAATCCATCTTTAAAATGACCCAACACGAGGATGAAAACTTGGAAGAATATGTGGAGATATTTCAATACAACATGCAAAAATCAAGGCATAATGCGTTAAATGATGATACATTAAAATTTTTTCTCTTACGAGGAATCAGAGATGATTGCATTGAGTTGCTGAATTTAATGGGTGTAGGGGATGTATCCCTGCTCAAACATGCATAAATATGCGACCTATGCAGAATATATTCAAGGAATGCCTCTAGGTCAGGAAAAGGGATCCGAGATATAGTGAATATAACCACCAAGACTTCAAGGGAAGGAGTTTCGAGAGTGGAGTTTGGAAATCTCTTGGAATATTTTAAAACCGATATCCTCAGCTCCTTGAGTTCTCAGTTGGATGCACTTCAGGCAAAGAAAAGGCAAGAAGATGAAGATCGAGCTTTAGCCATTTTCTTCCCTAGATGCAGAAAAGGCACCCCCTGAAGAGCTTCCCATTAGACAAAATGGAAATCTTCCTTCTATGTGACCAGGAACATCCTACGAAAGAATGCCCCTCACTTCCAGGACTTAAGGCTATATATGCGGAAGCAGGGACAAATGTAGAACTAGTTTGCTTCATATCTCAAAAGCACCCATGGCAACCCTGACCGTCAAGTATGATGCTAGATCATATGCAATCATTCAATCCTTATTGGAATAATGCTCAAATACATCAACCACAAGTCTCATAGGGTTCACAAATTCCACAAAATTCTCAACCTTGGTATCCACCTGTACCATCACAAACCTGGGCACCTCCATACTCACAAAATAAACCCTAGTAACCAAACTGGAGAAGTCTAGGCTTTGGGAATCAGCCACATATTCAATAAAAAACTCCTCAATTGCAAAACCCCCAATTCCAATTCGCACTGGTACAACCGTTAATGCAGCCTCCTCTACAACCTCAGTTAACACTACCATTGAATAATCCATCTTTGAGACCACTCCTTCCCGTACAACCCACTCCTAACCCCAATAATAAGGCTGGACAACCTGTAATGACTGCCGAGTTACCTAATTATCCATCCTATTCCATTTCTACAGTCAGACTGCCATGACAACCAATTACATTCAGGCAGAAATATCAATAAAGCTACCTCTCCCATAATTATCGAGGAAGAAAATGAAGAGATACCAGAAACCTCACTAGTTCATTCTGAAGAAACACCATAAATCTTATTTTGTCGATCTGAAGATAATCTCCCACCCATCCCACCCAGTAAACCACAAGAAACAGAGCAAAAACAACCTCCCCCATACCCTCAGCGCTTAGTTGTTGACAAACTAAGGCCTCAGTTAGAATTTGATTTCCTGGGAGAATTACGAAATGTTTGTGTGAAGATTCCACTATTCCAAGCTATCAAAGACATTCCCATTTATTCCAATGTAGTTAGAGAGTTATGTTTGAAGAAACCATGCAGAAAGAGGAAGGACCCCCCAACAACCCATGTGATAGGAGACTTGGCAGACTTGATGATGGGGAACACTCTTGTTGCTAAGTATTCTGACCTTGGCAGTCCCGTTGTCAAAGTACAAATTAATGGCATTTCTCTCTCCAACACTTTGATAGACTTGGGAGCAACCATTAACGTCATGACTAAAGACACAATGGAAATATTGGGCCTTACAAATCTTCGACAAACTACTACTGTTTTACAGTTGGCTGATCAATCTCCTATCAGACCAGAAGGCATTATAGAGGATGTATTCAATTGAGTGGATTCATGGGAATACCCGGTGGACTTTATGGTTCTGCAGGAAAAATAAAATTTGGGAGGCTATGCTCTAATTCTGGGCCGACCTTGGTTGGATACAGCTATTGCCTATATTGGATTTCGATAAGGAAATATGCGCATATCTCATGGTAATGCTGACAAGGAACTCACATTGTACCCTCCCGCAAAGCCAACAATACAACATGAATTTCCCTTGTGGCCAAGTGACGAGGAATTTGAGCAAGCAGATGAGACCCTACAACTCTACATGATTGAACATTCCCTGGCAATAAAACAACCAATGGAGGATGATTTGATCAGTCAGTTTTTGACAAATTCCAACCCTTCTTTGGATTTCAGGGATTTATTCAATTTAGTATGTGCTACTCGGTAGACTGACACTATTTCAAAATCATCTATTACCCCTGACACTACATATAAGATCCTTAGTGATCCTATTATCAAAGAAGTAGAAATTGAACTTGGGAGGACATTAAAAATCGGCTTGGCATTGTCAAATCAACAAACTAAGATACTTATCTCTGTATTGAAGAAACATAAAAATGGATTTTCCTAGGATTACAGTGATATGAAAGGTCTCCACCCTGATTTGTGTACACATCATATTTATATAAAAGGAGACTGCAGACTTGTCAGGCAACCTCAGCGTATATTAAATTCAGCATTGAGGGAGGTGATCAAAGAGGAACTTCATAAGTTATTGGCTGCAAATTTCATATTTCCGATCTCAGATAGCAAATGGGTTTCCCCACTAGTTATAGTTCCTAAAAAGAATGGAAAATGGTGCATCTATGTTGATTATAGAGAACTGAACAAAGCCACACATAAAGACCATTTTCCATTACCCTTTAGTGATCAGGTTTTGGACACACTAGGAGGCAGAAAGTATCTCTCCTTCATGGATGGATTCAGTGGTTACAATCAGATCAGTATAGCACCGGAAGACCAAGAGAAAACGACCTTTACATGCCCATGGGGAATTTTCGCATACCAGGTGTTACCTTTTGGATTATGCAACGCCCCTGCCACATTTCAGCGTGTTGTTCTCAGTATTTTTGCAGATCTTATTCATGAAACCAAGAAAGTTTTTATGGATGACTTTACCTCTCATGGTGGAGATTTTGAAGAAGTGTTGACTAATTTGGACAAAGTACTCACACGTTGCGAAGAAGTGAACCTCCGTCTCAGCAGCGAGAAGTGCAGGATGATGCTCACACAAGGCGTGGTTCTGGGTCATCTTATATCCCCAGATGGCATCAAACTAGACCCAGCAAAAATTGAGGTAATCATTGATCTCCCAATCCCACACACACAAAAAGAGGTATGCAGTTTTATTGGATATGCAGGTTATTCTAGGAGATTTGTTCAATTTTTTTCAAAGATTGCTAGTCCTTTATTTTTGCTCATGTCCAAAAACAAACAGTTTGAGTGGTCTGATTCCTGACAACTAGCTTGGGAAACATTGAAACATAAACTATCTACAACACCCATCCTACGAGGCCCTAATTGGTCCCTGCCTTTCCTAATCTCAACAGATGCTTCTGACACCACCATAGGAGGAGTCTTAGGCCAACAAGAAGACCATAAGCCATATGCTATATATTTTATTAGCAAAAATCTTACTGTTGTAGAGCTCAATTATATAGTGACCGAAAAAGAATTCTTGGCCGTCATTTATGCTATAAATAAATTCCGCCATTATATTACTGGATACCCAGTGACTGTCCACACCGACCATTCTGCCATCAAATATCTCATGAACAAACCTATCACAAATGGCAGAATTACTTGGGGGTTGTTGCTGCTACAGGAATTTGATATTCCAATAATGGATAGATTGGGTAAAGATAACGTGGTTGCTGATTTTCTTTCTCGAATAATTAGCATTGACAAATCTCTACCGGTGGATGATGATTTTCCAGATGAACATTTGTTTGCTATATCTACTAATGTACCATGGTTTGCAGATATCGCCAATTATTTGGTTGCAGGAAAGTGCCCAGGGCATTTGACACCAAAAGAAAAATGGAGAATTGTGCAATGCAACAGCAGATTTTCCTGGATTGATGGCTATTTGTGCTATACAGGACCTGATTTGGTGATGCGTCGATGTGTTCGTGAAGATGAAATTTATGCAATTCTTAGAACCTGTCATGATGGCCCATGTGGGAGACATTTTGTAGACAAACGAACAACTCGCAAGATCCTACAATTGCGCTATTATTGGCCTACAATATTTAAAGATGCCCGAGAGTATGTCTGGAGCTATGATAGCTGCCAAAGGATGGGACAACCACTACTGTAAGATGAAATGCAACTCCAAACTCAGATTGTGGTGGTACCATTCGAGAAGTGGGATTTGGAGTTTGTTGGCCCGATCAAACCCCAATCTAGGCAGAAATCATATATCCTAGTATGCACAGATTATGTGAAAAAATGGGTGGAGGCAAAGGCACTTCCACGAGCAACAAAACAGACAGTTTCAGATTTCCTATATGCAGATATTTTCGCCAAGTTTGGATTCCCCAAGGAGATTGTTACGGATGGAGGATCACAATTCACATATAAACTCATCAAAGCTCTTACAGAACAGTACCATATCAAGCACAGAGTAACTTCGCCATATCATCCCCAGGCCAACGGGAAAGTGGAAGGTACAAACAGATTCTTGGAATCTATACTCACCAAGACTGTCCAGTTTCATCAAAGGGACTGGGCTGATACGCTAACAGAAGCCTTATGGGCCTATAGAACAGCATGGAGAAGCACCACAGGTTTAACTCCCTATCAGTTAGTCTACGGTAAGCAAGTCACTTTACCAATAGAAGTTGAAATTAAAACATTAAGAACTGCATTTCAATTAGGCATGGATCTATCACAAGCTCAACATACCCGCCTACAACAACTTCATGAGCTTGATGAATTGCGATTGGATTCCATAGAACGTACAACTACAAAGAGCTAAGTGGCATGATCAATTCATCAAGAGCAAGTATTTTAAAGAAAGTGACTGGGATCTCCTATATGACTCCATATTAAAAAAGTTCAAAGGGAAACTTCGTACTCGTTGGCTGGGACCATATGAAATTGAGACAGTTTATGATAATGGTACAGTACGACTCAAAACCATTGATGGAGAAGGGACTCTTCTTATGGCCAATGGTCATTGATTAAGGCCATATAAGAAACCATTGTCGAAAGAAACATTCATCCGCAACATCGTTGCATGCTGGTGTACTAATGATTTTGAGATAGTTATCTCGACCTCTGAAAAAAAAAATTTTAAAAATTAAAAAAAAAGGATGATTTAACTGGGAAAATCCTTCGGGACTCAGTTAAAAAGAATAAAAAAATAAAAAATAAAAATGATGAAACTGGGAAAATCCTTCGGGACTCAGTTCAAAAAAAAGAAAAAGAAAAAGAAAAAGAAGAAGAGAGTTTTGTTACTAATAAATCGATTTGTATTTCTCTGCAGGGATATTCTACAGACACCTATGTTATCCTTCTTCCATACACCTATCATTTTCATTCACTTCCATCCCTTTCCTGGTTTCATTTAGTCATTTATATCCCTGCTCTCACAACTGAATGTATTTCCAAATCCTATTGATAAACAATCCATACACCCTTTCTGTAATATTACGGAACCCCTTTTCCACTTCATTCCATACACCTATCCCATCACATCACATAACTCCTTTCCTTAACATTACAGAACCCTTTATGTCTGCCCCACAAATCATTTCCTTCCATTGCACCATCATGCCCTTTGTCGTCATGTCATAGAATGCCTTCCCCCGCACAACAAATTCTTTCATACTTGCATGGGCCCAGCATCATTACCGTCATCAGCAGATGGAGGATCAACGCCATGTCATATTGATTTGCAACAGTGCGCATTTAGTTTAAGTAGTTAACCCATGTGCCATCAACGTTTACCAGATTTTACTCTACCTTGGGATAGATCGCCAACTACGTAAGGAAATTATATCAGTCCAGGACATCAGCACAACAAGTGGAGATCCTTCCGCCGTAATTTTTACTACCACCATCAACCAACCATTGAACTCCATGCATCTCTTCTCAGGTAAGGCAGCTACGTAACCATCCTTCATTAGCTTCTGATAAATACAAGAGGACTAATCATGACTTACCAAGCCATTTGTCCGACACAGGGTCGTGCGTAGAGTCGGTTGGGTGGGGGAGAAGTTGGAGGTACGTCTAAATGCATCAATCCACTGATAAGAGAACTAAGTCGGGCTGAGGTAACTTACCAATCTCGGCTGGTTATTAACCCCACCTTCTACGAGCTACCAGTTAGACCGTTATTGAGAACACCACTGCGCCCCAGTGTTCTCTTAACGACTTATCCTCCGATGGTATAGACTCATTCCTTTCCTTGTAAAATCAACAAAGATAGACTTGGAGTGTTACAGGAACCGAAGGGGAAACAAAGAACGAAGCATAATGAGGGGAGCAATTCGAAGGGAACCCGAGAATGCAGGCATGGTCCACAGATTTAGAGAAGTGAAAACAATTTTCCAACAGGCAGGTTGGCTGGATTATTTTGATAAAATGAAGGAAGGAAATGCTGCAATTGCAATGGAGTTCGCGCGCACATATGAAAATGTAGCTGCAGAAGTATGAGGTTTAAGAGTTCAGGCAGATGAATTGACAATTGCAAGAATCTATGGGTTGCCATAGTTAGGTGACAGATGGTTTGAAAGACAAATACCAATAAAGCCGCTCATAGAAGAGTTCTTGAAACCGGGGGAAGAAGTGCAAGGAACAGAGAAGGGGATGCGATGGGTTTCATTGCTGGCTCCATGGGATGAGGTGGCGCTCTGCGTGCTCAAGTTTATTACATGTTAAGGTTGGTTTAGCTTGCTATTTGCTTACCATTTTAAAATTCTAAACCATCTAAGACATCAGAAGTATATCAATATGCCGTATTACCTGTGGAAATCCTTAGACATGATGTGTACAATGGTTAAGAGTAGTAATAATCCAGATACCAGTCTGGCATACCATGGATTGATCAGGTTGCTAGTGGAAGATGCCCTACAGAAACAAAATCAGACTTGGGAATCATTCACGAGGGAATTCCCAAGCACTGGATAGATGTCAAGGAAGAAAAGAAGCACAAGGGAAGATATCCCTGAAACCCCAAGGAGAAAATCATCCCATAAAGGAAATAGGAGGGTTTTGCAAGTCGAAACCCCAACCAGCTCTATGGAAAGGCCCTGAACCAGGTCAAGATCAGGGGATAAAAAGGAATTTCAAGAAAAGTCGTTCAGTCAGAATGTCGAGCGGGATACTGTGGCAGGAGAATGGGACACACCAGAAAACACCCATAAGAGCTGGAAGGGGCAAGTTGAGTCGAAGAACATAGGGGAACAGTAGAAGGAAGGGAAACGGTGGATAGTTATAATTAAAAAGACACGAGGTGGTAGAATGAGGAGATTTCATCACTTTTTGTTGGGCAAATATCGAAGAGCATATAGTAAGTTAAGAAAAGACCACTAGAAATTAATTACGTCTTATCAGTAGCAAACCGAAGAAATGGAAACCCTGAAAATGAAATTACAAAGATTAGAGGGATATAAGATGGATACCCTATTGGAAGTCGTGGAATTGGAAAGCGACCAATGGGAAACTGAAAGAGGGACACTTAATGATGATGGGGTAGAGATTAGCATAAGAGGAAAGATTATGGAGTCTAATGAGGGCTTTGAAGCCGAAAAAGCAGAAGATCGAGAGATTTATGAGGACATTCCATCTGATGAAGCCCGAATACAAAAACTAGAGGAAATGGTCGCCCAACTGCAGGCAGCAGCAGGTGAATTGGAAGAACAACTAGATTTCTTTAGAAACCAGAGGAAGGAGGAAGAACAGGGAACCATGACAGAGCAGCTACAGAAACACGACTATGCTCTCGCCACAAGGAGACTTAGTCAGGAGATTGAGAAATTAAAGTTTGAAAAGAAATACATGAACTATTTATCCCATTCTATGAGAAATTTAAGATCTCCTTCGAATCTTTATTATGTGTTTTTAAAAGAACAACTTATATCATTTAGGTTGGCAATGGTAACTTTGGGATACAATGATCACATTGAGACGAAGAACCAGTTTATTGCTTCCTTTTCTAGAAGTGACAATGAAGAACAAGATTTTCTATGTGAGTTATATATGCATAATTTGATTATGATAGATTGTGATGATTGGGATCCAAACCCTTATGTGGGGGAATTTCAGTTGAGGGCATTCATGTCCTTCATGAGAAATCAATTGAGGTGGAAATGTTGCAACTTGTGTGGAGAATATTGAATGGGAAGATGCTCTTTGGGTAAGAGGCTCTCCCTCACTTGAAAAATTGCTTACAGCCAGGAATCAGGTTATGCAAGATCCAACGTTTGTTACACTCTTGGAGACTGCCCAAATCAAGATTGTTCGGGAATGCAGGAACTGGTTTCCATTTCACAGGTTGGAAGCTTTACTCTATCTACGAAGAAGGGCTAATGCCTTGAGTCCTGATTTGAAAATGAAGGATCCCTTCTCGATTAGAATGTTTGAGTGGGCCTTAGACAGAGTACAGGCTTACCTTAACTATCTGGAGGTGCATAAAACCACATGGATCGGGCTTCGACTTCACTTTCCTATACTTTGGTGCCCTAAGTTAGTATATGCTTCACTTTTGGTGAAGCATATAGCCATCGATCTTGGAAATCCATACTCTCAATAATTGCTTGAGTCCATACAAGTCATTTTCAGCCTGCAAACATGGTACTCCTTCCCACTAATCTCAAATCCCTAAGACTACTTTGTGTACACTACCTCTAAAACCCTCTAACTATTGGTTTTGGTTCCCAACAGTTGATCTACTATCGTAAGCTCTTCAGATCCTATCAATCAGAGAAGATCTAATACCATGTGAATATTCCTAAGCCTAGCTTACCACTGACCTTATGTTCTCAAACATCTCTGTTATTTAATTGCAGAAATATAATTTCTTCACATATCAACAATCACAGAATATTTGGAAAGTAAATAGCAGAAGCATAAAACAATTACACACATAAAGAATTTCTCCTTCAAACCAACTTATCATTAACTTGGTCAAAGATTCCAAGGTAACCTCCATAATCTACTTGAAACCAACAACCATACAGTAAAAAAATCTACCTTGAACTAAGTTGCATGGCTTGCTAAGAAGGTACAACCTACACAAGAAAAGGTACAGTAGTTGTATGAATTGTTGTACGTCTACTGTATGGATCTATATCATATAGATTGTACTTTGACCTACTTGTTGTTGGTTGATCCTCTTCCTTCCACAGCTACTTTCTTTCCTCCAATCACTACCTTGGCGAGGAGAAACAAATGACAAACAAAGACCTAGGATACTATAGACCTCAAATCAGTGAGGCCTCCCAGTGTCCCCTTCAACTAGTGTACTACTCACTAGGTTTAGTGAAATACCTAGGTTTCTATAAGAGTTACTTCTCATCCACCTCAAACGTTAGGAGAGTTGGGATCCCTCATTCTTGCATCCTAGAAGATCATCAAGCAGGGCCCCTCAATCCTAGTTACTCCTAAAAGGATATCTTGGTTAGTCCCTTTGACCTACTTTTGTAGTATTTTGTTAGACATTAATAAGGATATCTTATCTTATCTATGTCATGCTCTATAACTAAGCCTTTTTTGCAAAGTTACAAATATCATGTCGGCGAATATATCATCAAGGGTCAAAAAAACAATGTATCAGATTTATTAGGGGAAATGTCCACAAACATTGCCAATATATTGGTGAACTTAACAAATTGAAAAATAGTCATTTTTTTACTCAACCAATATTTTGCCAATATTTTCTGATTTTTGGCGATATTTTCCGACTTTTGTCGATATTTTCAAACTGGAGATTTTTTCCAACCATAATATTGCTAAGCTGAGAGCATCACGATGTCAACACTAATATCACCAATGTTTGCAACACTGCCTTTTTGCCATCTAGACCCATTGCTTTGACTAGTGAGAGCCCTACCAAGGGACCTCTTGAAGCAACAATCAATAACTAGGGTAAAGAAAGTGTTGGATGAGTTTGTAGCTCGTTGCATCTATATAAGTGGGCTAGCACTTAATTTGGTGCACTCCACTTATTGGCAACAAATGATTAAGGCGAACAATGATGCACCCAAAGGGTGAAAGAGACCCGATTAAAAGTCTACACCATATTGTTAACATCAAAAAGACAATCCGTAGACAAAAAGTTATAATCAATCTCAAATACATGAGAAAAAATAGGGGTGCTCACTATTTCTGATGGATGGAGAGACCAAAGAACCTGCCCCTTAATTAATGTCATTGCAATGTGCCCCCAAGCGGCAATGCTTTTGAAGGTTGTTGATTGCCATGGACTGGAGAAAGATGCAACATTCATCTCCGCAAACCTCATTGATGCAATAGAAAACAAAGAGCCACAAAATTTTGTCAAAGTCATGACAGAAAATGCATACGTTTGTCAAGTTGCAAGTTTAATTGTGGGGGGTTGATATGATCACACTTTCTGGACTCCATTCATTCACTGAACCTTATGCTTGTTGAGGTTGGCAAGATTGACTAGAACAACAAGATACATGTAAAAACAAAGAAGATCCAAATATTCATCACCATCCATTTAATGTCCCAAGCCATATATCAAGGTTTTGCGAAGTTGAAGGTATTGAAAGTAATCCTTTTTTTATCAATATTGATTTCCATTTTGATTTCTTAAGTTTGGATTGAACAACCATTATAGGGGATGGCCATCAACTCTCTTTGGGAATCGTGGTGGCCTTCCACATTTGACAAAGGATTAAAAAACCAAGTCTATCATTCTCAATGATGTGTAGAGGGCCAAGGTGCAATACCTTCTACAATTAATAGAGTATAGAACAAATTCTTACACAACAAACACTAACCATGATCAAGAGATTTGACACAAATAGTCCTTGCTTAGGGAAATCCGATGAATACATATAGTATGCTAGAGAGGATATGGTAAGTTATCAAGGCAAACAATTGTGAACCCTTGGAAATATTATCAAATCTTGTGAAGGGCATTGTTACCAAAAGTTAAAATAAAATGGCCACATGATTACACACGTTGGCCTATGCAGTGCACCCCAAATATTATCATTCTACAAATTTATCAGTACAAAGAAGAACAACACCAAACAAGTATTCTGAAGTGGTACAAAAATATAAGACAACATTGACGAAAATCTATCAAGATGTGAGAATTGCAATGAAAGTGTGTGAGGAATTTGGAGTAGCCATGGATGATAAGGGAAGTTTTGATCCCCTTACTTAGTGGGGCTTCCATGGTGGGGACAGCATTCACCTCGCATCTCTAGCAACCGATTTTTTATCACAGGTTTATTAGTTCCTCATATGCTAAGAGGAATTGAGTACATATGGCTTCAACCATTTAGTGAAGCAAAACATATTGGAAACAACAAAGGCTAAGGATCTTGTGTATGTTCATTCCAACCTCCGGCTTCTATCACATTCTAATCCAAAGTAGAAGAAGGATCCTACTCATGTACATTCATTCCAACCTTTTCCATTTATCACATTCCAATCCAAAGTATAAGAAAAGTATTACCAAGGCATGGAATGTGGAGCCTAAGATCTTTGACTTAAACATGCCACTGTATGTCGGGACTCACCTCAACCTACTTGAGGATGTTACACCACCAATCTAACCTCTTGTTGAAACCTCCAACATTCATCTCCCCTAGTGTCTATTCATAACGAATACATAGATGATGCGGATGTAGACACATTTTAGGATATGTAGGTAGCAACTACTCTACATTATCATATTAATAGAGTGACCATTGATGAAACACTAATTTTTGTATTATTCTTTTTGTATGAGACGTCACGATTTCAATCTTCAAATTTATAAATTATCAATTATGGTTATCAAATTATCAATGAGACTTCAGCCCACTATAATTCTTATACAGTATAAGCATTATAGTGGGCTGAAAATGACTTGTATGGACTCAAGCAAGCATTGAGAGTATGGATTTCCAAGATCGATGGGTATATGCTTCACCAAAAGTGAAGCATATACTAACTTATATTTTTTATTCATTGGGGCTGATTTTCTTGTTGTGGTGTTGTATGTAGTTGTCTTGATTCTTAAGGTTCAAAGAAGCTCATTGTAGGGTGCAAGGAAGATATGGTAGCTGAGTTCGAGATGAAGGACATTGGAATGATGAATTACTTCTTGGGGTTGGAGGTTTGACAACGACCAAGGGAGATTTTTCATGGGTAGGGTAAGTATGCAGTCGAGATTTTAAAGAGGTTTCAGTGGAGTACTGCAAAGCTATGGCCACGCCTATGGGCACTAATCCAAAGAAGGTAACAACTTCGGATTCAGAGATTCTCATGGAGTTGCATTAAAGTCCACGAGGATCCAGTATTTCATGAGAAGTCCAAACACATCATGATCAGATATCACTTCGTTTGAGATAGGATTCAAAAGGAAACTATAAAACTCTAGTATGTACCTATAGCTCAACCTGTTGCTAATATTCTGATGAAGCCCTTAGAAAAAGGAAGTTTTAAGCATTCCGAAACCCTGAGTTTAAAGGGATGGGATTTGAACTCCCCCTGAATATGTAGTGGTAGAAAGTGCTATGTATTAGATGATGCATTTGAAGAGGGTCTTGGTTCTTTCAATATCATCCCAATTGGTTTGAAGTAAATTCAGACCCCAGATCTCTCAACTGTAGAGGATTGTGGGTTTGATGAGGGTATCTGAGAGGTGCAAATGGAGATCTCAGGTCTTTCTTGAGAGTGGATTCTTGTGGTATACTTGCCGCCTCATTCAGTTGTGTTGGTTCCATGTCTATGGTACTGTATCTACAGGGAGTTTCAAATTGTCGCAAGCAAACAATTTGGAAACAACATACTCGTGTGATAGCTATTCCCATGTGTAAAGTAACTATTTGTGTGATAGCTATTCACAGTCTTAAAGCAATGTAGGTGGGATATGGATGGTAACTTGAAAACGATTCAAATTGAAGTAGTAGCTTTTCTGCTAACATTTTATAATTGAAGTAGTAGCCTCACTGCTAACATTTTATAATTGAAGTAGTAGCTTTGCTTCCAATGAAGAAGATTCACTGTAAATTGATATATCTTGAGGAATAAAATATGCATATATGTCAAGAAGGTTCATGTTCATTGTTATGTGAATAGTCTCCACCAAAAAAATAAGTTCTGCTACAATACCATGCCCTTAATTATTAAATTTAGATGTGTAAGGAGCTGCAATATTAAATGCTAAATAGACATGAAGGGGGGAATTTGTATCCTGGAAGTGGAGCTGCTAGTGAGCCTAGGTGATGCCTAGATTGGGGTTCAGACTTTAGACTTCAGTGCACTATGCCCTTATTCTATGTTTCCAGAATCTGAAACATTCTGGCAACATATAATAAATTTTAAAATAAGGTGTCGGAATAGCCTAGGTCACACTTAGGTCTATAGATTGGGGTTCAGACTTGTGCACTGCCATTTTCCTATGTTCTCAGAATCTGAAGCATTCCATGTAAATTTGTTGAAGACGTTTCCTCCTTCCATCTGATGATCAGTGCAAAGAAAAATGGTTGCATTCACTTGAGCAATAATAGTTGTATAATAAGGCATGTGAGAGTAGAAAATAAGATGCTTGAACAGAGATGAATATCAAACAAAGGTCTTTTAGACCGCAACACTAAGTCAATGTACCAACAAAGTAAGGAAGATGTTTACACTGTCTGTGTAATGTTAATTTTAGTCTTTAGATTAATGGATGCAGGAATGTGTGGTTTGCTGTTGCTAACCAGTTGGCTTCACTATTGATTAACTTTTTAACTAAAGTTTCTCAAAAGTATTCTCTTATGCTGAAGGAATAACAAACAAGACAGTTAGCAAGAAGATTTGATAGGACTAGAAGTTAACATAACCAAAAAATACCTATTCCCTGTTTTTTTCACTTATTAAATACATTAATATAAAAATAGTCTAGGCTGTAACCACTAACAATTGCATAGCAGTGTCTCCAGATGACAATCATTCTCCCACTAAACAATTGAGAGAATCTGTAGAAATAGGACATTGTAGAGAATCAGAGATAAACAGTCTCAGAGATGCATTGGCCTTTGGAAATTGGATTCCATGACCAGTACCAATGTTGAAAGAGATTAATGGCAAACTTATCATTGGCAGAGATCTTGTTCTTCTCGACAGGGATGTGTGGGTGTAGTTCAGCTTGTAGTGTTGCTGAGAGCCTAAATAGAATGGCACAAGCAGAAATTGAAATTGAGGCAAATCTGAAAAAATTGAAGAGTAAAAAATGTGAGGAAAAGTGTAAAATGGTGATTACTAGGTTTGCTTAACTTCAACCTTGAGGTTTGAAATTTGGAGAACCTGAAAAAATTTATGAGGTTCGTCAAACCTCGTTGCTATTCATGAAATCTGCATTTTTTTATTCACTTCCATTGACTGGCATCTGTAGCTTTGCAGGTTCTATAGTTTGTGCAACAATTTCTTTTCCCTGTCCTTTATAAACATCATGTCACACATCAAGCTCATAATCTATCTTTACAGTTTCCATGTCCATCATAACATTTTTTATGATTATTGATGTTGATTTCTTACTATTTTATGTTATATTTCATATATATGTATATATATATTTGGAAAATGTATATAGACAAATCTCATCGGCCAATTTCAATTTGAACTGAACCTAATCATTGCCAAACCTGAACTCTAACCTGAACCGTGTGACTTAGGATACAGCTGTGCACCTAGGTAGTGTTTGCGGGCAAAAACTACCCTATAGCAAAGAAACTGATGCTATCAACTGGAATGGGGTGACAGGTAAGTGTATTAACTGTATTACAGAGATATTTATGAAAAGAAATGAGTTATAGATCTTGAGAACATACCTTTTAACCGACGTTCAATCCTAGCTTTTATTTGATCTTGCGCTCAATCCTCAAGTCCACCTTCTGTTCAGTAAACCTGCAATACAAATACCTTTCTCAGCGTATCTTGGATAATATATAATGATTGAAAGAAACAAAAACAATTTTAAACATTCGATATTAACCAAAACAGATCCAAATTAATATATTATTTCAAAGAACACTTAATTTGGGACAAGAAAGACACTTCAACCTTTTATTGTCAAATGCAAATTGATGTTACAAATATACCTGACTTTGTGACATGCTCCTGCAACTTGATTCTGGGTTCTTGCTCTTCTCTGGCTTGGATATCTTCAGCATAAACTCCTCCAATGCAAGCTTCTCTTTTATATCTCTATGTCTCTAAGTTTCTCCATCTAACCCCTCTCTTTATTCTTCCCTGTATTTATAGGATCAGAGAAGTAGTTCAGGTCGAGAGATGGTTATGGAGGAAGTTGGGGAAGTTGGGAAACTACCAGCAACTAATCCTCCTCGTGAAATTAATTATTTTTTTAATCATCTTTTGAGATGTACGCTACTATTGTTCAGTGAAGTAGCGTTTAGGGTGCTACTTTAGTGCTTGTCAACTAGCGCTCATCGATTTTTAAATGTTGAGCGCTACTATGCTGAGAAGGAGTAGCGCTTATAAGGCTTTGAGCGCTACTATTATACACTGGAGTAGCGTACAGGCGCTAGTCTATTTATGTAGAATAGTGCTCATATCTCATAATGATATTTTTAGGGTTTTTCAGTGTTGTCTGGAGGTGGAGTAAATCAAAGTGTCATCTAGGGTCAACATGCTCCTCCATCCAAGTTGTCCTTTTGTGTGATCAACAGCTCTAGGTGATCACGGACGGAGAGGTGCAGGTTGACCTATAATAGATGCCCCCTAATGTGTGAGTTCAGAGGGAAACGATGGCCGAAATACATTATAATCCAAAACCAGAGGAGGAGCAAAGAACCACAGAAACAAGTCACAATAACACCTACAACAAAGATCAAGGTCAGCTAGCAATTACATCTTTGACATCATATAGATGTGCAGTGTGATACAACATGATCTCCGATACATAACAAGGAGATGTATATATAGCATGACCACTTGGAATACAAGCGTGGATCCATGTCAAACTGAGAGATCATAGCCATAACAACAAACTGGATCTATGTCTCATGGAGAGCCGAATATAAGTGAGGCTCAGTCTTGCGCAACTTGGGTGATAACATAATGAGGTAATGTCATCCAAAATCCCAAGGTCTTCATCCAAAACCACTCTAGGTACAAACCCTAGCCATGTCAATAGATGAGCTGATAGTCGAACATGGGGGGTATCGTTTGATTACCGGTCATTGATGTATACCGTTAACAAACGCGAGGACTTCCACCGGTAATGATGATGGGGTCCAAGGTACCAAGTATGATCCGCCAAGTGTGAATAGATGGACTTGGAGTCGAACACTTGGGGATCCTGTCAAAGAAGAGACATTGATGTATTCTCATCATTCAACAACGAGGAAAATTTCCATTGGTGTCTGCAATCTCCAAGGTACTAACCGAAACTCTAAACTTCATTCCTTGAGTAAAATGAGTTGATGTCGATGGGAAAAAGTTCGTTGGAAGGGAGGCCTTAAGGCATCCTCCATCATCCAACTCGAGGAACACTCAACTGGTAAGAGCTGATATGGAATAATATGTAACAAGACTGACACTAGGATGGCCAACACATGAGGTCAAGGTAAACTGCAGAATGGCCGACACAGGGTATATCCTTGAACATTGAGCACGACACAAAGTGACTCAGGCAGTTTCTGACATAATGGGGTGAATGATAAGCCTGAAATGCAAGAGACATTATTAGACCCTCCATATGGTTGGAAGAATAACCAACCGGGGGAGTAAATAACTCGGAGGACAGGTTCACCCTGAGGTCAAAACTAAACCCAACCGACAAGATAGACTCAAGTAGGTGCCGTGTTCAAGGATAGTACTGACTGAACTGCCTTTGACAATGAAGATATGATACGTCTTTCCCATCCCTTACTCTTTTTAGATAAAAGAATACCTTTCTTGTTGTTTTAATGAGTCCAAGAAAGAATGAAAACTCAAAAGATCCAACCATGTAAAAAGTTTAACGAGCCCATGGGAGGAAGACTCAGGACCTTCTTCATTGTTTACAGAGTTCGAAGAAGAGATAGAAGATTACTCTATATTACTGATCTCTGGATTTTAATATCGAGCCGAGATTTGTTCTTGCTCGCCGGTGTTTTCAATTTTAAGGAGTCTAAAAAACTTAAACAATAACTCCATATATCTGCTCGTGGATTTTAGTATCGAGCCCAAGCATATTAATGCTCGCCGGTGTTTTCCTGTTTATAGAGTTGAAAAACTTAAACAATCCTCTATTTACCCTCTCGTGGATTTCACATCGAGCCCGAGTAGGTGAATGCTCGCTTGGTATTTTCATGTTTAGAGAGCCTGAAAACCCTAAAGAAAGGCTCCAAAAGGTCCTTTTTCATGCAATTAATATCCTCCCCCGAAAAAGTATAAAACAAAGGGAAAAGAACTCTTCTAGCGCATACAGAAGTATACCTAGAGTATACCTTTTCTGTAGTTAATCCACCTAGGCCCGGAAAATGGGTAATTCTATACCTGAGTGGATGAGCCTTCGATTACTTTAACGAGCTCGAAGAGGACAAGCTTGCTTGGCAATCTTGTTTAGGTTTAAATAGTCCAAACAAGAGCTTAAAATGACTTAAAGGTCAGCTTCTAGGATCATAGCTTCATACTCTGCCAAAACTAGGTCTTCAACAAAATATTAGTTGATGCGGAAAAAAATCTCGAATGATATATGAATTTGAACTATTTAACTAGTTGACAAGGTCTAACATCAAGAGTTTTTAAACTTAAGAGATTGATCGTACAAAAATTAAAGGAAAATTGAGCTTGGATTAGTATTGCACCATATGTGTGTTCCAATTGATTAATTAGGTATTTTTGAAAAATTTTGAAACTATAGAAAATTAAACAATGGTGGGTAAAAATCAAACTCCAATTCATATATATAATTTCATTTTAAAAATTCAATTTCCAAATTGTTTTGTAGGGCAAAGATTGGGGCAACCTTTTGCATTTTCAAATCTCCGTGGCGATCAAACCAAGCATCCAAACGTCGTTCTTCTTCCACCAAGTAAGTTAGAATTCACCCTACTTGCATTTTCATGGTTTAGTTTTCATTTTTTGAGCGAAAAATTGCTTGCAACGTGATGCTCACAACCCTTGCTGCACGGGCGCTACTGTGTAACAATAGCAGTAGCGTGTAAACGCGATGAGCGCTACTGTGCTCAAGCAGAGTAGCGCCCATACGTGACTGTGTAGTATACACAGTAGCGCTCACTCTTGAAAACCTATACACAAGCGCCGAGACTCAAAGAATTGTCATTTTTTGTGCAGGATGGTTCTTCAATGGAGGGAGAGAGAACATGAGGACATGGATAGGTTGGCCATGCAAGATCCAGCCACTCTCCACGCTCTCTGAAGATGCGGTTTATTGAAGTTTTACCGAATCGTAAACATGAGGGCCCTAAACAAATTGTTTCGAAGACTTATTCAGTACTGGGATGTGGATACCAATACTTTTGTCATCCGTGGGAAAACTTTGGAGCTTACAGTTGATGACATATATTTCATTACTGGTCTCTCATGGAGAGGAGATGTAATTAATCTGAAAAGGTCTTCTCGTGCGGGTGTAAGATTTGTGCAAGAGTACGTGAATTCATATTGTATTTCCGGAGTTGAGAAATTGGGAAGCCAAGTCTTGATTTCAACCATTGAAGGCCTCCCCTTGAAAGTGATAGTGAGCATGATCAACCAAGTGGAAGGTAGTGCTTCACTACACTTAGCTTCTAGGCACTCTATGCATATTGGTTACAATGCTTACATGGTCATGTCTATGATTGGTGTACTAGTTTACTGGCAAGCATGAAATCTCAATTGACAGGTTGCAAATCCGGCACAATGGAGAATTTTGGGTACGGTAGCATTTTGTGTACTTTCTTCTTTGAGAGGATTCCTGCTATCAGTTTGGGGATGCCTCTACCTCAGGTTAACCCCCGTGAGCCCAGACTAGGCCGTTGGGGTGACATATTCCTCCGCTAGGGTGGTGGGGAAAGTCACTACTGTTATCATACTGATGATTTCTGGGGGTGGTGGGAGAGGCAAGTGCCTGCTTTCGAGTAGTTTCCATATGCTGGATTGGATTTCTGTCATGATCCAGAACTAGTGCTTCCTCTAGGTGGAGCCTGGGGAGATATTGGTATGTTTAAATTTTGAGAAATTATTTAATTTTTTCAAACTTTTTCAAGTATTTGATTTTTATGAATGAATTTTGAAGTGCTAATCAAGTGTCATATGCAGATCTTGGGCCTATTCATCCCGAGGGACATCCTACCATATTTGTGAGGCCAACTGATATTGCTGCAGCAGATGCTATGTTGGGGACCTTAGAGAGAAAAATGACTCGGTTGACTCACGAAGTTCCTGCATGCCGTATGGACCAGATACCTATTGATATGTAGGAAGATGTTGTTGGGGTGCCCCCGACATGGCTTAGGGTGCTGCGGAAGATAGCTAGGCTAGTCATATGCTATCGCAATGCAATAGATGATGATGAGGTCCCTCCTTCTCCATAGGAGAGGGATACATTCTATGTATATATTTTTGAGGCTACTATGCCCAGTTTTTGTACTTTTATGACTTGACTTGATAGACTTGTGACCCAAAACTCATATATTTTTTGATACAGTATCGACTATATACAGTATCGGTTATTTACATATGTATGTGTTTGAAATTTATGTGTGCAATGCTGTTTATAAAAGTGTATGATGCAAATGCCAGTCTAACACATAGTTTGCTAAAGAATCAGCTAATGCGTTTAAACTTCTTGGAATGTGTTCATATATAATAGAATCAAATTGTCTTTCCAATAGTCTAACTCATAGAAATTGACGTAGCAAACCAGGATCTCTAATCTGGTAGACACCTGTTAACTGAAATACAATTAATTGTGAGTCAAGTCTTACCTCCAAATGTGAAATGCCATGACTGAGAGCATCTCGGAGAAGTTCTATAACTGCACTGTATTCAGCCACATTATTCGTGGTAGGACCCAAACAAACCCCCCTTGAAGAGACAAGTTGGCCAGCGGGTGAGTAAATGACCCACGCTGCTGCAGCCAACTGATAGGTGTGGCGATTGGCGCCATCAGCAAATCCTAAGAAATGTTCGGTTGACATCTGGTACACGAAACGAAAAGCACACATAAGATTAACTAACAAGCATAACAAAAACTAGCTTTACAAAAATATACAGCTATGTTACAAGAAAAAGTATGTCAGCCTAAGCGTAATACTTTTTCAGGTAGGGTCAATGCCTAGATCCTCTTCGTGAGGTCGGGAAAAAGTGTCATGGAAATCAAGGAAAAGATTGGTATACGGAATGATCTCATCGAGATAACATCCCGTTTCAACAAAAATGTTTCCGGTGACCCCAGTGGAAATGTTGACCAGCAAGGTATTCAATCTATTCTCTTCAACAAAACCAACTTGTGAAGTAGAAGTGAAATTAGTATTTCCACTGGGTGTTGGACAAAACTCGCCTCTCTCTATCAAGTTAAGAAAAGGAAACAAGAAGGACTCGGGATCTATATGTTCACGAGGATGATCCAAGTCGGTCATGGCTTCTAACATTTCCTCCTCAGAAGGTAAAGTAGTATCTGAACTGTCAAGAGAGTGGGTCGGGTCTGGTGACTGAGTGGAAGCACAATCCATATTTGACTCAACAGACACCAATGGAGTCAATATATGTTCTATTGCAGTTTGATATGAGTCCAAGTGGATAACTTTTGCAACAGGAGTGGGCACGGAGGGGCTTGTATTAGTTGGGAGAAAACCAGGATCAGTTGTTAAACTAACCATGGAAGTTTCAGACGATGAACATCCCTTAGTACCAACAAATAAGGTAGGAGCCGGTAGGTCAAAAGTGCCAATTAATGATCCGTAAAGTCCTGCTCCTAAACTCTCACCAACCGGGATGGTTTGATCAATTAATGGAACTGTGGTCTCCGAAGAAGTCTGGTTGTTTCTCTGAGCGAAAAAAAGTTGATCGACTGTAACGACCTTACCTTCAAATGGGAACATAACAACTCGAAAAACTACCAACGCAATAGCTCGCATGGCATATGTCCAGCTCCTTTCTATAACATATTGTAATCAAGCGGAGCGTCCAAAACTTCTACTTCTATAGCAACTGTCTTACCGGCCAATGTGACATCAAATGATGGCAAAACCCCATGTGGACGGAAAGTCCTGCCATCAAATGCAGTAAGCAATGTGTTAGAAGGGGATAAATTGGGGGAACCCAAAGCTTTCCAACAGGAAATTGACATTATGCAGGTTGACGCGCCCTCATCTACGACAACTCATCTGATGGTCATTGGGCCATGGACGACTTCAATCTGAAGAGCAACGTGGTAGGGAAACCGGTATTTGACATCAGTCATATCAAATCGCGCAGACATGTTAGAGGATTCCATACTTCCGATAGCTGCCAGAAGTGCATTCCGTTGTAAAGGACAACTTTGCAAGACTTCTAAAGTAGACATGGCACAAAGGGTCTGGGCTAAATCTTCAACTACATTGTAGTTGGAAGCGGCCCGAGTGTTGGGATTGTGCGATGCCCGTTTCAAGACACCTTTCGGGGTCTTGGGCATTGGTTCCACAGGTATGTGGAGTGGAGTGGAGGATTCTGGAATCTCTTTATCCTTTTTTTGTGCGTCTGGGGTATAGTTCCTGGCTCTCGTTTGTAAGAGTGCATCCGAATTAACCATGTTAATAAAAGTTTGATCAACCGTAGCATGTGTAGTGCCCCCAGTGTTGGAGGTGCCAGAAGTTGAGCTCTGCCCTTTAGGGAATGGATCTTTCAGTACGGCAGGCTTCTTTTCTCTTAAGAGCTTCTGGGCTTCTTCAAGCAGAGGGCATTGGTGAGTAAGGTGGTCCTGCTTGCAAAGTTTACAAGGGAACTTAACCTTCTTTTTCTCTTTGTTACCCTCTTCGACATTCTCTTTTTTGGGCTTTTGTTGGTTCCCCTCTCCTTTCTTGCCCTTACTTTTGTTATTGGGCTACCGAGGGCCCTTTTGATTGTTTTGAACCTGGTTGACAGTCTCAGAAGTAGAAGGAGAGGTTGTGACGGACGAAAAATTCTGCAGTTGATTGTTTGACAGATAAGGCATGAACCTATTTGGTCAATGCTTCAAAAGCTACAGAGTCAACTGAACCCACTATGCCGTCAGCATGTGGTCCAGGTTTAGGTCTACTCAGATCGGTATTCGATCGCGGTGCATCATGTATGATCTCATACAGTAACCCGGATTGTGCGTAAACGAGATCTAACTGTTGGGTCCGTAGGATGGCTTCTTCCTCGTTAGACACTCCAGACGTAGATATTTCCTTAGAAATGTAAGGAAGGAGTGATTTCAAATACCACTCAAGAAGGAATTCTGGAGGTATGTTGGCCTTAATGAGCCTCTTCCGTCTTCGCCACTCCTGAATGTGGTCAGATAAATGAGTGGCTTTATTTTGCCTAAATGTAGACAAAAGGTCTGTTCCGACATCATACCGAACAGGAAGCTGGAAGTGATTCAAAAAGACAGTCGCGAGATCCCCAAAATTAGAGAATGTAGCTGCAGGTAACTCAATGTACCATTTGGCTGCAGCATTGGTTAAAGTCCTTTGGAACAGTCTCAATCTAATGGAATCTTCATTTAATGAGTTCGAGAACACCATAAATGGAAAGTAGTGACATGGTCACCAGGGTCTTCACCTGTTTTTCCTTCGAACTTTGGAATGTCTGAAGGTAACTTGGTAGGAACTGGTGGCCATGTAGTGTTATGATACAATGGATCGTTGGTCAGTTTGGAAAGATCTGGCAAATTCAAAGTTGCTAGAAATGGTAAACAAGGCCGGTAAGACAGTACTTGATAAGCTGGGGTCGAAAAAGGGGAACCACCTATAGTTTGACCCATGAACTGCTGGTAGGGGTTTCCCCCAACCGTCTGCTGGTAGGGGTTGCCCCCAACCATCTGTTGATAAGGGTTTCCACCGGCCATATGCTGATAGGGGTTTCCACCTACCATCTGTTGATAAGGGTTGCCCCCAGCTACTTGTTGGTAGGGGTTTCCCCCTGCCATTTGTTGTTGTGAGAAAATATTATTGAAATTTCCCCACCCATATGAAAGCGGGTTAATGTTCTGTGGGTTCGTCCACTGTGCTAGGTATTAGCCCCGCCATATTGTTGGTTAAAAATATTACCCCCTCCCCCTGAGAATAAGGAAAAAGGGACATTACCTGCAGGCATATTACGTTGACTCATGTTGGGACCTGCAAAGGTATTGAAACCAGTGGAAGCTGATGTAGACGGTGCGGTCATGGTACTCATGACAGACACAGTTGCAGAAGCACTTGGACCTACAGCGGGTGTGGAAATCCAAGTACTGGGTATCTGATATAATGGTTGAAACGCAGGAGGTGTCACTAAATTGGCTGTAATGCTAGGTCCAACAGTAGGTGTAGGGATAGGTGTCATAGTTGTTGAACTTGGCATACCTAATGTACCAGTATCAAAACTGAAAGACGGAGTAGACACAGAGGTTGTCTGTGCCAGACTCGGTGTAGCAGTAAAAGCAGGATTTACCGTGTTAGTGTTCATACCTATGGTGGGAGTTTGTGGAACTCCCTGTTCACCTCCTAGAGTAGACATCAGATGTCCAGGCAAGGAATTATATGCACTGTAATGGGGCTGTTGGAAACTAACAGGTAACAGAAGTGGATTTCTAGGATTGGTCAGAGGAGGATTGAAGGGAGTGCTATACTCCATAGAAGTAAGATCTTCAATCTCAACTGAACTAAAGTATCGCTGATCTGGGGTACCTGGTTGTGGTTCCTTAGGAACCTCTATTTCAGGGTTTTCTATTGCTGTGTGTTGTTCTTCAGGAAACTCAACTTCAAGTGGTAATTCCTCATGAATTCCTATTTCAGGATTTTCTATTGTAAAAATTTCCTTAGGAAATTCTGTTTCAGGAATGGTTTCTGAAGAAACATTGGGGTTTACCCGCTGCCGTCTAGCTGGCAGTAAAGGTTCTGTTCTAACTGGTGGAAGGTTTTGAAGCCTTCTCGATCTATGAAGTTCTTGATTCTTCATGATTATATATATATATATAAAATAAAGACTAGAACCTAGTGGCCACTACGACTAGGGGGAAAACAACATGCCAACTAAAAAAGTCCTAAGTATGCAAACCAGGCAAACAAGATGCCTTCCGGAGAAGAGTCTGGGATGATGAGGGCCCATAACAGATCAACAAAGGAAGAAAGACAGTTACCCGGGGTCCACAATACAATGACTAAGGGTGCAAGCGCTGGAATCACTCAACCGCCCTCCCAAAGACCTGCAAGGGATTTCCTCCCACGTCTGTCTTAGGTATAGCAGCTATACCCTCTGCTGTCACCTGTGTATGAACCTAAAGTCAGATACTAAGGATACCACAACACCGAAAACTCCTGGGGGAATAGTCGCTGGTCGAATCAGAAGGCGTGGTAGGGTAACTGAGCCCGAAACTCTAAAGAGTCCCCATATGCGATCCAATCCTGGTATATGCTCGAAACAGAAAGTGGGAGGAGTATTCCCAACAATCTGATCTCACAAGACCTACTGCATAAATCCCAGGCAAGCTTTGAGTGAAATGGATTTACCTGTGATAGTCGAACTACGATTTTTGCGTAATGTGTGATCTTGAGTGGTTTAAGGTGATTTAAACTCAAGATCCTAACCAAGACTAGTTGGTGTAGTGTATCCCTAAAAAAAGAAAAATTGTTTCTATTTCATTTTATTAAAATTTTTTTTAGGGCTGTTATTACTCAAAAGGTAGTGCTTTTGTGTGGCGTGTGTTATCACCTAAACTGTAGTTACCCCTATGGATGGATCCAGTCATGGATGGCAATAGGGAAGGGCAACTCAAAAGGTGCAACCACGATCACCTCGACCTCCAAAATATATGGTTGTCACGCCAGTCGAGGCAACCTTCGCTTTATGTTATCTAGCCCAGACAACAAAGGGGGAGACCCGATCTACTCCCGACAGGAGAGATCAAAACCAAGACACCAAATCAGGGTATTTCCAAGTGAAGTTAGGTGTATGGTTTATCCTAGACCTAAAGATGAAGTCACAAGCCAAGTGGGGGTTCAATAGGTATAGCTTTGGTTCATAGTTGATGTGAGAGTGACTTATAATGTTTGAAGTGAGATCTAGGATGAGTGTACTAGTTCAATGTTGGAAAACCCACTGCCTTGGGAACTGTGTCCAATGCAGGGTAGTTAAGGGTTGTATTGGGGCTAACTAGTACAAGTGACAAGCTTGACCATGATACATGACAGCTTCAAGGGTTTAGTTCACCATGCATAGGTCAAACCACAAGTCAATCCAACAATCTAGGAAAGTTGAATTAACTTGGAGAAAAACCAGTGCCTTGGGAATTGGGAAGTGGAGTCAAAGTATGGTTGACTTGTGGTTTAGGACTCCTAGTACTTGGGACAAGTGGGCAATAGAAGTCTTGATGGATGAATGTGTCTAGATCTAGGTTTGACCAAAGTGGACCACAATCCCTTAAAACAAGGAATGCAATCCCCAAGGCAAGATTTGACAAAGTGATAGTCTAGACCTAGGTTTTGAATTATTCCGGTTTCGGATCTGCAATAATCTCTAGTACCCAGTTCCTAGAAGTGAGTGAACTCACTTCTCCAAGGTGGTGCGACTTTACCCAAGGAGGCTGAAAGTGGGGTTTAGGTGGGTCAAGACAAGTCGGATGGCACCCAAATTTTAGATCCGGGTAGATCAGTCAAGTAGGGGTATGGATCTGTAATTTCGTGGCAATCCAACGGTTAGATCTTAGTAGATCTGAGTTTAAGTGTTCCAAGTGGTCCAAAATGGGGATTAAATCCCTTAAAATGTGGAATGGGGCCCACAAGGTGAATTTCAGAAAAGTGACAACCTGGGTGTATGTTATTTGATGTGTAGATGTCAAATCAAGTGGAATCTCAAACACCCACCACCTAGATCTAGGTCAACTTGCCCAACTAGAGAAGTGCGCCTTGCTTGGGAGAGGCTAAGTTGGCCTGGGAAGGGGATCAAATGGAGGCCAATCCTCACCAAACTATAGATCCGGGATGCCTTGGATGCTATAGAGGTGGGCTTTCAGTATTATGCCCAACAACCCACTAGATCTAAGTAGATCTGAGAAAATGTAAAATGGGGGTTTTAAGATATTTAGGGTTTTAACAATTTATGAGTTATGTCAATGGATTGGATAGAGGAAAGAGAAACAAACCTGTGGATCTTACCTGGGTAACCTTGTAGATGCCTTGATGATGATGATCTATGCAAACCCGATCAATTTGAGAAGCTTTGAGGTAGTTTCTATGCAAGTGATTTGGTCCAAGAAGCCAATGCGCCCTCTCTCCTGCACAACAAACGTCAACAATATCAGATTTGATGCATCAAGAGATAAGACTAATGCCACAAAAGAAGTAACAGAAAGATAGCATAGATCACAATGATACTAATGATAACCCCCTGATACAAGCGAATGCCAAGAAAGTCGATTTGAAGAAGCCTTGCAAAATCGCCCTTATTGAAGTCGCCCTCCTGTAGACAAACAATGATTTCCAAAAAGATAGATCTTGCCACAATTTCCAAATGCTAGGTTGCAATAGACTTTCCAATCACCATCTAAGAACACCAGATGCAAAGGAGACCACAAGAATTTCCACAAGAATATTTTTCTATACCAATAATCCAAGAGCCAAAGACCACTTACAATGAGAGGCTCTCTCCTTTAAATAGGAAGGAGAGGCACCAAAACCCTAACCACTTTTTGAATGAGTGGCTAAGATTAAAAGATACAAATGTCTAATCAATGGTTGAGATGAGCTCAACAATATAATACATGGATCACACATAAAATATAATGTAAGTGGACAAAATCGCCCTAGAAGAGGGGAATCCCACCAAATCATGATGACATAATATCATAGGAGGCTTATGGTGGGTCCAAGGGGTAATTTTATCCCTCCTTGGTCAATCCCCATAGCACAATAACCAAAAAATAATCATGAATGTACCAAATCGTGCCTCCATAGTGAAGTCGTGGTCCTCAAAAGACCTCAAAAAATCCACAGAAAGTGCCATAAGTGATGGATGCGGGCCCCGATGAAGCTGAAACTGCTGGAGAAGGTGTGGAAGGTCCCGATCTATCATCACTGATCATCCCATGCCATAACTTTGCCTCAGTAGCCCAAATCGATTTCCTCAATAGCCATTTCTACCAATCCTGAAATGCCTCGGGAAGCGTGAAACTGCCCCAAACAGCCTCCTGGAGTGCTGGCGCTGTCAAGGTGAGGGCACCAATGTGTCCGGAAGGGGGGTAATATGGTAAAAACAAGTGGCTGGACCACCCCCTCCATCATCAGCGCCCTAGGTCAACCGGATGAAAGTCATCTCTGCTCCGACAGGGCCTCCAACAGACCAAAACTGCACTGGGACAGCCTACTGAGGCTCAATCATCACTGTAAGTGCCTGGAACTGAAAACAAACTGTCCCATTGGACTCAGAAGGTCCAAATCTATCCAAGATGTGTACTCATACACCATATGAGTCTCTGCATGATCAAAATAAATATCCAATATACCGGAACAGGGCCAATAATAATGCGCTGTACATATACAAACACTGCTGTAACCCCAGAATCATCATCATAACCCTGTAGCTGCTGCATAGAATCATCCTGTATGTGTACATAGACCATATATCATCTATCCATATCATCATAAGGTCTAACATCTCATGTCCCATGGTCCTCCATGGTCAAACTAGGTCCAACCAAGACCAAATATAACTCAGTCCATCATCCAAGGCTGCTGAAAAGTATCAAGGTTAATACATGCTTTACAATTTATTCAAATAGCAATTATAACACAGAGTAATCATGACTGGCGGTCTAAATCCAAATATATAGTGTCGTTAATTATTATTATTACTCAGACTAGACTTTCAGGATCATACTCACTTCATAGTTGTGATCAATTTGCTAGTGAAGGGTGAAGGCTTAAATTAACTGGCTAGGCCAAGGGATGACTTAACTGCCTTGACTTTGTGACATTTTGGCAAGGGAAAGGGAATACACCATAGTATATACTGAATGAGCAATAACACAGGGAATGGCGGTGTCTCACAAATGGATGAGTTGTTTAAAGAGGGTTTATTCACCTTCACAGATGTGCACAATCCATAATACAAATAAGGCCAGCAATTGTTTAGATATAGCTTTTAAGTTTCATTGCTTTTTGGGCCTGAATTTTCCATAGCCTTGATCTATGTGTGTTTATAAACACATTGCATAGATTTACATTTATTTAGGCTTTCTGCTGCAGGTGTGTTTTTAAGGCACTTGTTTACCTGAGCACTTCTAGGTGTGTCATGGACAACTTGTTTACCTAGGTATTTATTTTCCAAAAGATACAACATTTTATTTTTATTGCCATGTTCATTTGGCATGCCTCTCATTCATGTGTGTTTAGAAACACATTGCATGAATGGGCTTTTCATACAAGATATAGCATTTCATTTTCCAGATTTTGTATTGATGGCAGCACTAAAAGTTTCAGGTTTAGCCAACACAACTTTAGTGACTAGGGGGAATTCACAAGGAACTCCAACTCACCATAGGTAAGTTTTGTCACCAACTCAGAGCCGAGACACAATAAACAGGGAAGCTCATCCAATACAGAGGCTACAGTGGGGAAAAGTCCTCCATGCCACTAGTCAAGTAGTAAGTCAGGGTGATAATCTAAAAGGTAGGCCATGGATGGATGAAGACAATGAAATGATGGAGCCAACACTAGCAAGCCAAAGTATGGTGTAATGATCACCTCTATTCTCCCTAAGGAGGGTAAAACCAATGAGTATGAATAGTGAACTTCTAAGTCTGAGTAGGGACAATATAATATATATATAATAGGTCAACCAGGTCCAAATATCTATATGATCGCCAGATCATGACACTAAGTGATAAGACATGCTATAAGAATAAGTATAAAAGCAATCTAACCATAACACAATGATATACCTGCTGAGTCATATACCTAAAAGCTCATCAACCTGTACCATCATCTGTCCTTTGAGACTGCTGCTGTAACTCTGGGCACTACTGTCTGCTCTGTACCAATGATATAATGGCTACATCGGTCATCTCTCTGAGTGTCCTGAAACTCAGTCATGGCATGGGGAATGCAACTGCTGTCCACAATCTGATAGTGATCCAATATAGATGCTCATCTCAGCATCTCAAATGCAAGGGAACTGGCTGAATAGTGTACTGGAATGAGAAAAATAATGTATGGTAGCCCGGCTACTATATATGTGATAACAGCGTGGTTGCAACAGGAAAACAAAAGTGCATAAATTCTAATTTTCGACAACAAAGCTCTCTTTTTTTTTTTCATTTAAACTTCTTTTCCAAACTAAAAAATTGAGCAAATCTACTTAAATCTCTTTTTTGTTTTCTTTTTGAAATTGTACACAAAATAACCTATGCTATCTTGTAACAAAAAATAAGCCTTATTAAACTTAAACTACCAAATTTTTTGCTTTTTTTGTTATCATAAATGAAAAGAACTATAAACATGGAAAGCAAATAAGACTTGTGTGCAATGTGTAAGTATGGCTAAAAATGGTTCTTAAGCTTATAGTTGTCAAGGCACTAGCTCAAAAAATACTTGACCTACAGGTTTTTTTTTGCAAAGAAAAAGCCTCTATACTCGGAAACAAAGTGGGAGAAAACAAAGGAGATAGATACAAGAGGACTGACCTAAAGCATCCAACCCTAGCAAGACCACTATGCCAAGCAAAAAGTAGGCAAGCAAGCTACCAACTACCCTACTAACACAAGTAACTGAGAATGAATCAGCTTAAAGTACTTTAAATACACTTGAAACCAGAAAAAGACAAGAAGTCCAAGAAGGTTGGAAATCAACAAGTTCGGAAGACACCCTAGAGGCTCTAAAACGGACCAAACCCTAAAACAAAGGATAGGATAGGTAAAGAGTAGACAAATGTTGCCACAAACAGTAGATACAAAAGTATGCAGGTTTGTAAACCAGCAACATATAGTCAGGGCCTAAAAAGCGGAAGTGCTCACCACTAAACACAACCTAGTCTTCCAAAAAAGTTATAAACAGTCCAAACGTTCCACAGGTAAACAAGCGATCTAAAGATGGTAAAAAGACTCAAAGAAAGGTTCGATGACTTAAAAAAAAGTTAAAAACCTCATACACCAGTCAAGGAGATCTAAAAGCAAAGTCAGAAGACCACCAAAAAGGCTAAAAACTCAAGCAGACCACTAACAGAAGGCTTCAGGAAATGTACCCTACTGTGCAGTAGGGAAACTCGCGCTCCTGCAGAGATGGGCACTACTGTATGTATAGCACAGTAGCGTATGGGCGCTACTGTATGTACAACAAAGTAGCGCTCATATCTTAAAAGTTTAAAAACTGACTTTGAAAAGATGCAAAAAGACTGATTGAAGCAGAGAAAAACAGGCAGGGGGTACCTACAGGGTTTCTTAGTACATAAAAGGAGTCAAAACAGTTATGGGAAGACAAACAAGAAAAGGTTTCCTAGAGCAAAAACAAAACTTTCCCAGTGGAGTCGCCAGTCTGTTTGCGGGCAAAACTACCCTATAGTAAGGAAACTGATGCTATCAACTGGAATGGGGTGACAGGTAAGTGTATTAACTGTATTACAGAGATATTTATGAAAAGAAATGAGTTATAGATCTTGAGAACATACCTTTTAACCGACGTTCGATCCTAGCTTTTATTTGATCTTGCGCTCAATCCTCAAGTCCACCTTCTGTTCAGTAAACCTGCAATACAAATACCTTTCTCAGCGTATCTTAGATAATATATAATGATTGAAAGAAACAAAAAACAATTTTAAACATTCGATATTAACCAAAACAGATCCAAATTAATATATTATTTCAAAGAACACTTAATTTGGGACAAGAAAGACACTTCAACCTTTTATTGTCAAATGCAAATTGATGTTACAAATATACCTGACTTTGTGACATGCTCTTGCAACTTGATTCTGGGTTCTTGCTCTTCTCTGGCTTGGATATCTTCAGCATAAACTCCTCCAATGCAAGCTTCTCTTTTATATCTCTATGTCTCTAAGTTTCTCCATCTAACCCCTCTCTTTATTCTTCCCTGTATTTATAGGATCAGAGAAGTAGTTCAGGTCGAGAGATGGTTATGGAGGAAGTTGGGAAACTACCAGCAACTAATCCTCCTCGTGAAATTAATTATTTTTTTAATCATCTTTTGAGATGTACGCTACTATTGTTCAGTGAAGTAGCGTTTAGGGCGCTACTTTAGTGCTTGTCAACTAGCGCTCATCGATTTTTAAATGTTGAGCGCTACTATGCTGAGAAGGAGTAGCGCTTATAAGGCTTTGAGCGCTACTATTATACACTGGAGTAGTGTACAGGCGCTAGTCTATTTAAGTAGAATAGCGCTCATATCTCAGAATGATATTTTTAGGGTTTTTCAGTGTTGTCTGGAGGTGGAGTAAATCAAAGTGTCATCTAGGGTCAACATGCTCCTCCATCCAAGTTGTCCTTTTGTGTGATCAACAGCTCTAGGTGATCACGGACGGAGAGGTGCAGGTTTGACCTATAACAGGTAGATGATGGTGGCAATGGGCATGCAGAACCATTCACCAGACTGCAATCAGTTAATCAGGTGGAGTTAACTACTAATAGGTAAATGCAGAATACAGTTGGGGCAGATTACAGCATGAATGGATCCACAATTCATTGAAAAAAATATCAATCCCTATGAGAATAGTAAACTACTTAACTGTAATAGTATACTAATAATGAATAGAGAAACAATGAACATCAATAAACAGTGAAGCTTGAAGTTCAAGAACAACAACATAATTGGGTCTTGCAGGTTTTAAGTAGAGTACAGACTTGAAGTTTGGTGAAGTGACTGCCCCTTGAATCCTCAAGAGTTGATATAGCTTTGATTATTTGTTCAAAAGCTTAGAAGCTTCACTACTCAAAACATAATGCACACTGTTTGTTTTGGAAGGAGGGGAGGGTTCACAATCATAGATACTTAGCCCTTATGGTTTTAACAGATTGCAAAATCCTTAAAAATATTGTCTTTCCTAGTATTTGCATGTGCTGGGGCCCTAACCAGCACATAATCCATTTCCAAATTTCAGGATCTGTTTCAGGGCATTAGGATCTCATTCCAACCAAACAAGATTTGCTGATAGGATGAGCCGTTAACATATAGTGTTTCAAAGCTATTTAGGAAAAAGGGCCCAAATCCTAAAGCTTGCAACATTAAAAGAATGAAGGTAGCCCAAGGATTGCTGGAACTAGCAGATCACTTTGCTGAGTATCCTGGTCAATGAATTTGGTCTTCGTTTGCCATGAATAGTGCTAATGGAGATCCTCATCTCTTTTGCACTAAACTTCTAAACTGCCCATGTACCAGTATAGGAAACTCATGAAAACACAGGAACAAACAAGTTCCCATGAGGGGTGTGGGATCCATAGAAAGTTAAAACACCCTAATCTATGGAAAATGAAGACAAATTAAACTCTAATTCGTTTTTAAACCTAAATACAAATCAACCTATCATTCTTATTTCTATATGATTGGTTAATTTCTATATGGGTTTAGAAACGAATTAGAGGTATATTTATATTTATTATTTATATCATGCATTTCCCTCGACGTACCTGTTTGGGGAGGGTCACATTTCTAGGTGTTCTTGTTTCCTAATCTAGTATACATTTCCACATCTCATGAAACTTAGTTCCTCATATATTAGGTTATGACTTTCTATGCAATTTGCTATCTCTTTATATTTTTGTTTCTTGGTTTGAAATAATGGCCTTGTATTACTTGTTGCAGATGCTTCATGGGATTGTAAATGCTAGTGGGTGTGCTGAGATATATATTAATGACTAGCCATTGCATGTTATGAATAAGTCACCTTGAAGTTCAAGAGTTGGCCAACCTATATGTCAATTGTCATGAGATAGGAAAGGAGTGTGTATGGGATTTGCTGGTATGGACAACTATGAAAACAATGATCCTTTGGAAATATTTCTTATAGGAAGACTTGAAACTATTGTAACAATGAAATGGAATGACAAGAAAAATGGTTGATAATGAAGAGTCAAGGTCCTATGCATACTATTTATTTTTGGATATAATATAATTTTATTTGTGTCCAACAAATGACCACAAAAGTAGGTTAATAAGATTGACTGCTAAGCACAACAGTGTCGATACAAAGAGGGAGTACAAGAGCCACTCCTACAAAAGCAAGAGAATATCATGGTCTTGTAGGAAGGGCTTAGGTTCATTAATATAGATCCCAAACTGGGTGGGGGGGAGAGGGCATCCTTGTTTTACCCCAATGGTGCTCCTGATAAAGTTTGGCAAACCATGTGTTGTGTAGAGGTTTCCAAGAATAGACTCGTAGAGGTACATGATAACGTTGATAAGGGTCTTTGAGATGTTGGTGTCTTAACCTTTGGGATAGGGCCTCCCTTTGGACCAAGTCAAATGCCTTTCAAAATTCAAGATAGTAGCAAAAGACTTTTGAAGAGTGATGTCTTGCCTCCTCAATGATGGCTTGGAGGGTGAGAATGTGATCAATGATTTGGTGCTTTGGTTGGAAACCTACCTATCCTTTGACCCAAAGGTGACTTCTCTGATGCTCCTCAAATAAGACAAGATGGTGGTGGTAGCATAATAATAAAATAATAATAATAATTTTTAATGTCGAACAAATAGTTTCAAAAGTACATTAGTGCCGAAACATAGTGGGAGTGTGAAAAGCAACTCCCAAATAAAGCAAGATGCAAAGTGTAAAATAAAGTGAAATATTGCTTTTAAGCTAAGACCTAAAACCTTATAGTGGGAATGTGAAAAGCAGCTCCCAAATAAAGCAAGATGCAAAATGTAAAATAAAGTGAAGTATTGATTTTAAGCTAAGACCTAAAACCTTAGCACTGATAGCATACAATAGATTGGGGTGAAATGGGCACATAATTTGTAATACAGAGAATGCAAGCATATCAAGATTCAGTAGCACTTGCTTTCTCAACATTTGAGGTTGAATGGAGGAAACTCCAGATAAAAAATTGTCTGGAAGAGGCTTTAGAGGATACCTTGGACTATGCATTGTGTTGTTGCCTGGGCCCTGGATGAGGTCACTCACGGCTGATGGAGATTGAAAATGTGTGGCCTACCATGATAGTTCTGTAGTTGTTTGGAATCTGGATCAACGATGGAACCTTATTTGTGAATTGGGTGGAAAGTGTGGTCGGACCATGCTTGAGGGAACCTTGAGCATGCAACATGGTTAAATAAATTGACAATGTAATCAACAAGAGATTTAATACTAAGTTTGAAAAACTCATTGTGGAATCCCTCTTCTATAACTCTTTTGGTATTCATCTCCCAAATTGCTCAATAGATATCATTACAAAAGAATAAAGGTCATGAGGATGGGGGGGGTGTGACTAGAACATTTGGGTGCTCAGGTACATCATAAAGGGTGGTGGTATGGGTGAACATGGATTGGGTGTCAAGGTTTGTAGGGACATTGGGATGAAGGGTGTACCAAAAGGTTTTGGGAGAATGTCGAAAGGATGCCCACAATGTTAAATTTTGATATAATTTTCATCTCTTTCAACTTTAGCAAAAATTAAAACAAAATTGACTGTGTTAGGGTTTGAAACAGAAAATTAACAACACAATAAAAGTACTATAGAAATGAAATTATAACCAGTAGGACAACAACAGTAATAAAGTAGGCTAATCAACAAAATAAAATTACAATTAAACTGAAATAAGTCAGCAGTAAGAGATCTAACTAATAATCACAAAAGAAACAAACTTGATCACCAAATTGATGAGTTGGACCTCCTTATACTCAGAATTTAACTTTCAGATCAGACTTTGCCTCTCAGAGGTAAGTCAACAAATGGAACAAATAACTGACCCTTACCTGAGGGTATGCACATACCTTAGAGAGAGAGAAAGTGTTGTAGGATAGGGTTAGACAAGTACAGTAATAGGTACAACAACCAAGATCACCCCCAAAACATTAATTAGGACAATCAATAGCCCTCATAATAGACATGAGCCTTCACATAAGTCTCGGCAGTGGACTGTAACCCCCAAACAAAGGACAGCACCTTCACAACAAGCAATGGCAGCCTTAAAACCCTTAAAAACAGACTTCAACCAAACAGTAGCAGCCTCAAGAGGTGGAGTGGCAGCTAGCAGGCAGGCTCTCTTAACAAAGGGGGCAGCAGCCTCAACAAGGGTGACGGAAGCCCTAAGAAGGGGACAGCAAGGTGGACGGCAGCCTTAAAAGGCTGTGGAACCCTCACAATAGCAACGACCTACTCACAACAAGGTGCAACAGTCTCAGAACAGACCTCGGCCCTTCCACAATCAGTCAAACAGTGAGAAGCAGCAATCACACAAGCCTCGACCCCCCTCAAGAGTCAAGACAGTCAACATAGGCAGAGGCAGTCCAAAGATGGCCAATGAAACCCTCAAGAGTCAAAATAGTCCACACAGGCAGCAGGAAGCCCCTAAGATGGTCCACATAGGCAGCAGCCTTCTTTAACAGTCCAATAACAGTCTACAGCTTACACGTGTGAGGGAGAGGAGGAGAAATCAGTCTTCAAGTGGGACAGCCAGGAGTAGTAGAGCAGAAAACAAGAGAGCGTCCAAGCAAAGAGCACCTTGAAACCCTGGACGTCACCCAAATAGGATTAAGGAATGCTGAAAACCCTAGATCAGTCACACAAAAAAATCAGAGCTGAGTTATGTCTTCAAGATGATCTCACAATGAAGTATTAGAATTGTATGTATAACCTTTAATGTTTTCTAGAAGGTTCTTCCTTCTAAACCTTCTTTGACTTAGGGTTACTTTAACTAGGTCAAAATGTCCTATCTTTTAGGAAGGTATCCCACATAAAATATAATTTAATGTTAGGACATCTTAAGGTGAGGGTTACACATGAGATAAGATAATAGGTAAGTTACCACACTCAAGTGGGGTACTTCCACATAGGACCAACAAGGGAGGGGTCAGAAGACCAAACCAAACACAAGGCAATCCATAAATCAAGGAGGGTAAACAACCCTTCTAACCACAAGACCAAAGGTATAATAACAAAGTGGGAAGACAACCCTTTCACCCACAAGACCAAAAACAACAAGGTGGGGAGACAAACCTTCTAACCATGAGACCAAGGGTGTAATAACAAGGTGGGGAGACAAACCTTCTAACCATGAGACCAAGGGTGTAATAGCAAGGTGGGAAGACAACCCATTTATCTCTCTCTCAAATGTGCTAGTGTTCCATACACAAACTAAAAGTTCTATCATCACCATATAAGGAAGGTCCAAACTGGATGATGTGATCCTTTGGTCCTCCTGATTGCTCCTAAGGTCAAATGCCAGTGACTCCAGCAAGGGGTGGCCAGTCCCTTGAGGAGACAACCTAGCTCAACCATCTCAAAGACCTAGGAGAGGAGGGCATCACACATCATCATCTTGGTCAACTGACCAAGATCCACCTAGTTAGTTGACCAAGTATACACCTGTAGGACCTGCTTGGTCCCAGACCAAGAATCTTCCTGGTCCCAGACCAGGATGTCTCTGTCGCAGCCGGTAGGATCTGCTTGGTCCTTATGACCAAGAAACTATTTGGTCCTTGACTAGAATACCCTAGAGACAGATAGGGGCCTTAGCCACATGCTAGGGACTTTGCCATGGCTCCGACCTGCTTGGTCCCAGACCAAGAACCCCAATAGACTGCTGGGGGCCCTAGATATCTGCTAGGGACTTACACTGCCTGGTTAATTGACCAAGAACCCTAGTTAACTGACTAGGGTGCCATCCCCCTAGAGAATGCAACTCGCCGCTGCATTATCTTTAACACACAATGCATGTCTCCTCTGCGAGATGAAGGGAAATTTCTTGTGACAAAGGAGGTAATGAGAGGATTTTTGGATATGGAGCTATAAGTTGGGATCGTGGAAGAAGGCATGCTAGAGCTCCTTCTGGTGGGATTTACAATTCTTGTCATACCATTAGCTAGCTTATAGGACATGATCTTGATTTCAGGAAGTGTGAGGGTGACTAAATGATATGGATATAGGGGCTAACGTTGCCTCCCAAAGATGAGTGTAGTTGGAGGAGGCCAACTCAAGGGGATGAGAAATGGGAAAGAGCAGGGTGCAGTTGGTGAAGGCAGAATGAGTAAGCATGTGTGTCCCCATCCAAAAAAATGATAGTGGTTTGAGGGGGATTGGTAGGGAAGTGGTGTGGTGGGGAGTGGGGGAGAAATTAGTATAAAATGAGATATGTTGCGATGTTTAAATTTCTATGTCATAATTTTTCTGAATGCATACTTAGTTTGAGCTTGTTTTTAAAGACGATCTAGAATTTAAAGACAAATGGAGCCTGGTTACTAGGAGATCCCTTGTAACAACTAGCACGCAAATGAACATAAATCATATTGACTAGAATTCAAATGATCCAAAGTATATTTTGGTCTTTGGCATCGTGCATCATCATAAATAATTCATTGATCATATGCAACTCAACAAAAGTAGTTGGCTTCGTGGATATATTTTGAGACATTAACAGGCTAATGAACATATATGATGCTCTGAAATGTCTAGCCATTGCATGTTATGAGTAAGTACTACTAATGCGATTTCTAAAATAAGCAAGTCTTCCCTAAGGGTGGCACTATAATTCTGGAACAGTCTAAAAACAGAATAACATACTGATAAATTAAGCAAATTAAAAGCTGGAAAGTCCACCGATAACAAGGCTGATGATAGGACTCAAGCACTGTCACCAAATCACTACTTTCTACTTAACCCCTATGAACCTTCTTAGAATACAGTGCTCTGCCTTATCATCTCACCACCATTCTATGCACAGTAACCAAGATGAAAAAGTATGATGGCATCTCTGCTACAGGAAGAGTAGGATTGAGTAACGAAGGTAAAATTCTAGCATTCCCTCTTTGTGGGGAAAGTGTTCTCCACCAAGCCCAGTCTCTCCCTGAACATCATGAACTTCCCCTCTGCCAGGGTCTTCATAAAAATATTTGCAGCCTGCGAGTCAAAAGGAACATACTCAAGAACCATTGCCCCCCTTCAAGCTCTGCCTTTGATGAAATTTTATTGGATCTCAATGTGCTTGGAGTGATCATGAAACATTGGGTTCTTAAAGTGTTTCATACAACTTTGATCGTCACAGTATACCACAGTGCACTCCAAACTCTGATTGTTCAACTCTGCTAACAATACTCAAAACCATAACTTCACAACAAGCAGAGCTGGTTGTCTAGTACTTGCCTCTGTTGAATTGGGTGCCATTCCTGCTTGCTTCTTGCTGAACCACGATATCATACCTGACACCAAACTGAAATAGAACCCTGAAGTACTCTTCCTGCACTTGCATCTCCTACCGAGTCAGAATCTACAAAACTATGCAGCACCAACTCACCATCTCCCACATACCTCAGACCATAATGAATTGTGCCCTTAAGTATTAGAGCACATGTTTTGCAGCAACCCAGTGATTCTACCGTGTATCACCCTTGTGCTCGCTCAAAGTATCCACTGCAAAACAAATATTGGGCATGGTATTTATTACATACATAAAGGAACCAATCAACTGCTTGTAAATGGAGGCTCTAGCAAATCTGATTCTAAGTCAGCACGCAAATTCAGATTTGGAACAATAGGAGTGGCCAAGGATTTACAATCCATGATCTGAAAATATTCAGAATTTCTATTATGTGCTTCCCTTGTCCAAGGAAGACCTCATCTGTGCCCTATGAAATCTCTAGATGCAGAAAATAATGCATAAGGCCAATGTTCTTCATGTCAAACTTGTGAGCCATCTTTGTCTTGATTGATGCAATGAGCTTCTCACAAATAATGTAATGACCAACTTATCAACATACAGGACCAAGACAGGCAAATCAAATCGATCAAACAGATAATATAGATTAGGATCTGGAAGTCTTGGTGAAGCCCAATTTCATCAGGTACTCATCAATCCTAGAGCATCAACCATGTGGTGCCTGTTTCAGCCCATAAAGGACCTTCAACCTGCCCACATGGATATCTCACCCATGCAACTCAATCTCCCTAGGTTGATTAATGTAAACCTCCTCTTCAATCAGACAAAAAAGAAAAAATATCTTAACATCCATCTGATATAAAGGCCAACCAAACGTTTATGCTAAAAACATAATAACTTTGATAAAGGTATACTTGGCAACTGGAGAAAAGGTATCAGTAATCAACTCTCCCCGGGAGAATCTCGTGCAATGAGTCTGGCCTTATCTATGCTGCCATCAGCTGGATGCTTCACCTTGCACAACCGCCTGGAACCAATCATTGACTTACCCACTAGTCTCGGCCCTCAACACAATATCCCATACATCATTCTTCATAATAGAGTTATACTCAACCATTATATCTTGCCACACTTGCTCTGGATTTGCCCTTCAAATTTGGAAGGTTGTGAACCAATGATGGAAGACATCAATGCAACAAAACCATGAAACTTCTTAGGAGGATTACTCACTTGAAAATAAGTCTTTGGAGCTCCAACTTACTCCTGACATCTGTGCTCTTTCAATGTCTAAGTAGGCCACCTTGGATTTCTTGCTGTTCTAGGGGGTATTGAGGTATCTGCTCCTGCAGTGGAACCTGAATGACCTACACCTGGTTTTTCTGTACTCTGCATATCAACACTAGGGACAATCTTTGCTTACTCTCCTGTGCTTCTGTAGGAAGTTCTTAAGACTTAGAGGACCGAGCATCCTAATCAACTTCACATCTTTATAAACCACTGTCTTTCATTGTGCTGGAAGGTGAATTTTGTAAGAGCATTTGAGGTGTCATGGTAACCCACAAAAATACCCTTCATGCTAGGAGGTTTAAGCTTTAGATCTCTTCTCATTAGGAATATGAATTTACTTAGGACAACCAGAAACGTGCAAGCATGATGCCTATGGTTTCTCACCAGTGAAAGCTTCTTATATAGTTGTGCCCCTCAAGATCTAGTTCTAAGAACTTGAATCTCTGTTCTTCACCTTCTAACCCTTCCTGAGTCCATACCTACCTCCTCTCCTCACCATGCCGATGAGGGCTTTGTTATAGATCTCCTCCACTTTGGCTGAAATACTCTCTAGTCTAGTCTCCTCCTAGATGATAATATCCCAAAGCTTCTGAAAGGTAGGAAGCTTCTCTTGAGCATAGACACCTCGAGCAAACATGTCCCATGATGAATGGAACCCATTTAGTGCTATAGGCACCAACTCCTCATTCTCCACCTTTATCTCAATAATAACAAGCTGATCTCTCAACTCAGTGATATTCATCAAGTAGCTGGCCATTGTGTCTCTGTCAACGTGTGTGCCGGTGAGCTTATTCTGTAGTAGCATTTTCCAGTTAATATTCTTGCTCCGACACAGAATGGCTAAGGCGTCAAACATGTCCTCCAATTTATTCTCTGCTGCCTTCTTATTGTGTTCAGTCAAATGTGTGGGATCTGCAGGCTCTGCAACCTTAGTCTCCATGAAACCCCAAAGATCAAACTCCTTCAATGGATTTTGCAACCTGCACTTCCATGGTACAAAATTGGAAGCACCCTCCAACATGTAACACTCTAACCCAAAGTTCAAACAGATCAGCCGGAAGCAAAATCAGATTCAACACTCCAATCACTGGAGCTATTAGGGTAGCACACCCTACAACTTCCCACGGGTCCAGATCTCTACAGTCACTGAAGACTCTTGGGCATCACACCCACTCAAACTCTCCAACAGATCCTATCGAACAGTGGACCTATCCATACACGGATTCTGGGAGGATCTCAGAGGGACAGCTTTGATACCATGTTAAATTTCAGTACATAGTAAGCCGACCTCTGACCTAAAACCACAAGGAGCAGTGAAAACAACAAACTGCTTGTTTATATGCTAGATCTATAAACATGTAGCTTACTGTAAATAAAAACAGCAAACAGTATACTCTGCAGCAGTAATTTTTTATCAACTCAGAAAAGAAAACAGTACAAAAACTCACTCAAAACTGAATTGAATAACACCTTCCATTTGCCTCTCTTTATAAACTAAGAAGGTTAGGGGAGAAGATAAAAACAGACCATCTCTGTGGGAAACAAAATAAGAAAAGCTAAATCAGTAAGAGAAGTTCACCCTGCTAAGAATAGAACACTTGTTTATGCAACTTCTAAAAGAAGCAAGTCTCCCTAAGGCTGGTTCTATCTCTAATTCTGGAACAGTCTAAAAACAGAACAGTGCACACTGCTATTAAGCAAATACAAAAGCTGGAACAGTCCACCAATAGAAGTATAATAATAGGACTCCTAGCTGGCACAAGCATGTGTACAGCATGCATGTGCCCTCACCTAAGCTGTCTCTTAATCCCTATCCATCTCCAAAGAAGACAGTGATGCACGTCATCAACTCGCCAGCACTCCATGCACAGAAACTGAGGTGAAAAAGGATGCTACTCTGCTGGAGTGTGCGAACTCTGCTACAGGAAAAACGTTGATGGAGCTATCAAGGTAAAATTCAACACCGCTGCTATTAACTCAGCCAAGTGAGAGAAACATCTCTAGTTTGTAATAAAATACTTGAAGAACAGTTCTAGAATGGGTGCCATATGTATGAGGACAGTGCACCCCAAAGAAGACAGTGCTGTACCTCATTAACTCACATCACTCCGTCCAAAGAAACTGAGGTTGAAAAGGATGATACTCTGCTGGAGTGTGCCGACTCTGCTACAGGAAGAAGAGTGACTGAGCAATCAAGGTAAAATTCTATGCACCTCCAAAGAAGACAGTGTTGTGCGTCATCAACTTGCTATCTCTCCGAAGAAGACAGTGCTCCAAAGAACTATGCACCTCCAAAGAAGACAGTGCTGCACTGCATCAACTCGCCATCATTCAGTGCACAGAAACCAAGGTGAAAAATGATGCTAAATCTCAAGCTATAATTCTAACAGCACTGCAATCAACTTAGGCAAGCGAGAGAAACATTTCTAGTAGTAATAAAATACTTGAAAAACAGTCCTAGAATGGGTGCCTTATGTATGAGGCAGTTGTCTTGAAGACAATGAGATGTGGGAATTTTGATATGGGATTGTATTATGATTAGTTTTAAGAAGGTGTTCTGGTAGTACAAGATAATGCTAGCCTAAACTTTGAAGTAACAAATTGTGAAAACACGCTTAAGGTTATGATTTGTAGTTATTGAAATTGGTCTCTTCTCTAAATACACTACAAGGTGTTTATCAGTGTTTAAAAAATAGGTCAACCCAAACTCAGAGTTGATCGTTTCACAGGTTTGATGCCTAAGGGTATTGACTTGGCCTTCAAACCGGCATGGGGGACAGGTTCGGTACCAAATTGGTCCAAACCAACCTATTCTGTACCTACTCGGTCTCCTACAGGCTGTGGCGTTGTTTGGGGGAAAAAGTGATTTTTAATAAAAATAAATCTAAACTAGAGTTTCCATCCCCCTAAACCCTAAAATCTACTAGTAGGAATAGCACCAAGAATGGCAGGAAGTAGCTGTGCTTCTACTAGTAGTACTACTGCAGTTGTAGATGTCTCTTAGGAGTCTAATGTGTCCAAGCCATAGGATGTGCTTATAGCTTATGCCGAGGATCCTAATTCCATCTGTGGTGAGAAGTTTGATGGTTGATCTTGTTAATCACGATATGTAGTAGGCTAGTAGCTTGTAGCATGTTTTTTTGGACTCTAGAGACCATTTAGAGCCTTGTTGATATTTTGTTTTGGATATAAATTGTAATTAGTGTCATTTTGATATATTCTCCCATACAAAGTATATATATGAGTAGACTATGCATATTTTGTCTCTAATGATTTTGAATCTTTAAAATATATTTTTTTATAATTTTTTTAATATTTAATGTAGTTTTTAGTAAACCGAGGCATAAACTTGAAACCAGTCCAATTGCGAGCTGAGTCCAAGTGGACTGTGGACCCTCAGCGGGTTCTGAGTCCAAGTCTGACTTTTAAAACATTTGTGCGTATAGTCCAATTATGATGTTTTTCATAGAAGATGCCAATTCAAAAATAATGCACATACACATTAGGGGCGACCTCATATATTTTATATTCTCAAAGAACGGGCGACCTCATATATTTTATATTCTCAAAGAGCTAAGCCATTCTGAAATGATGATCTGAAATTTAAAAAACAGCCTACACAAGTTGGCATGTTGGAGATACATGGAAACATTCACAGGTTAAGGAGCATATATGACAATTCAAAATAAATTCACAGGTTACCCAATCACACAGTGTGCCTTCCCATAATCGGTCTTCACATCTAACTAATTAAATTCTACAGTATAAAGAAGAGTTTGGAAGTGGTCAACATATTGTAGAAAGTGTATAAGCCATTTTCCTAATAAGTGAGAGAGATAACGTGCGGAATATGGGACCAATGCTATCAACCATATTGGCATAGCCTCTTTATTGTTATAATAAAATTTATACATTCTTGCATTTTTCACTTGGTATTTGGACTCATTTTTTCTTGTAAAACGCTGAATAATAAAATCATAGAAATGGATTTCATCTGCTATGGATATATGAGTTGGTCTATAATATATATTTTTCACAAGTTACAACCGTAAAAAATGTAGAAACGTTTTCATCAACTTGATTCTGGAATTCTCTTTTGTATGTGATATGCATAAACGTGAGGCATATGTAATAGTAGATTACAAGGCCCTTTTGGCACAAACATAACACTTGAATCGATGTTAAGACTGGCCCTTGCTATGGGTTTGTACCAATCAAGAATGGGGATAAATTATGTGTTGTTACAATGTCTATATATATAAGAAAGATGATGGTTTCTTGGTTAGTGTGGTTTTTCCAACAGATATATCATTTCATTGAGAGGAGTGAGGTGCTTACAGCCCAGTATGAGGGAGATGTTGTCACGTAACGTTATGTAAAGTGACACTACCAAAAATAAAAAAGTAATTAAAAAATTCATGTAGGCTCACAAAATAAAAAAATTAAAATTGAAGGAAAATTTATTAAAAAAATCTATGTTGGCCTATAAAATAAACCAGCATAGATCCATCTTAAACCCAGATCTATTAAGCACTGAGAGGGATCCAATTTCTTGAGGTGTAAGTTTTAATTTTTTAATTTTATGATTGGGATGAATTTTTTTTAATTACTTTTTATTTCTGATAAGTTATGAGTCGAGATGGGAATGTTACGTAACGTGACAAACGTGACAAACGTGACATCTCCCCCATATTGGATTGTAAGCACCTCACTACTCTCGGTGCAAAAATTAAAACCATCATAGATCCAACTTAAACCCAGTGCTTATCAAGCATTGAGAGAATAGAACCGGGTTTAAAATGAATCTATGCTGGTGCCTTCTCATGCACTGTAAAAGGTGAAAATGATGGACCTTCTGGTAATGCTTTCTTAAAAGATAAGATTGAAAGATTCTTTCTAAAACTAAATCTAATCTGATCCACACTTCACTGTCACACACTTATTTTACTCCATACATTTCAGGAATGGTACCCTTTATCAGCATAAGCAAAACCCCTGTGTTTTAACCTAATAATTGCATAATAGCTTGGTTGGAGGGTTTGAATTTATGGGAGGGTTTGAATTTATGTAGAGAGAGTAGGTCTATGCTTTATCCAGTTATTCTCTGCAGGTATCATCAATCTGTACATCTTTTATGTCAAACTTTACTTTTAACATTTGCATGAAACTGATTTATGATTGATTGATTGTCCTCACAGAAAATGTTGCTGCCATGTGGCTTACCCCCAGAAAGAGAAGAAGATTGAAGGATTTGGCAAAAAACATACTTAGTTATATTTCTTGTTATGTACTTCTATACAATTCAGGTGTAATTTTTTGTTATGTACTTCTATACAATTCAGGTGTAATTCGAGCTCTTTGCGTCTTCTTTTATACGATGCAGGTGTAGTTTTTATTTCTTATACTTTTACTAAATGTGAGTTTTATACAATTCAGGTGTAATTTCTTGTCATGTACTTCTATACAATTCAGGTGTAATTTTAGCTCTTTGCGTCTTATTTTATACAATGCAAGTGTAGTTTTTATTTCTTTTACTTTTATTAAATGTGAGTTTTCCATTTGAAGCAGATATATATGTTTTTGTAGGTTAAATGTTTTTAGGCTGAAATGACTTGTTAGCTCTCTTTCAAGGACTTAATAAATGTGCATCTGTATATGTGCATTTGCTTTTTATGGTTGAAATGAATTTCATTATTCCAAATGATAATTTTTAATTTTCACCTACAGACAAATGCATACATTCATATGGCAATTGTGGTTTCTTTGTTTTCTGTTTCTTTTTATCCTTAAGATAAAAGTAATGGCTCACTATCACATATGCTTGTTAATAGGTGTATGATAGGTCGTGAGACTTGAAAGATTTAAACAAATTATTAACATGTGAAATCATCTTGGACAAAAGGGTCATCTTTCTATCTTCGTTGTCATCCTAACTCCACTCAGATGAGTGAACAGGGTCTGTTGAAGTGAATTTCATTATTCTAAATGATAATTTTTAATTTCCACCTACAGACAAATGCATACATTCATATGGCAATTGTGGGTTCTTTGTTTTCTGTTTCTTTGTATCCTAAGATAAAGGTAATGGCTCACTATCACATATGCTTGTTAATAGGTGTATGATGGGTGGTGAGGCTTGAAAGATTTAAACAAATTATTAACATGTGAAATCATCTTGGACAAAAGAGTCATCTTTCTATCTTCATTGTCATCCCACTCTTATTTTATTGGAGAAGAAAAATGTCTAATAATCGATTAACAAGCTTTGAGTTAAACTTAGAAACATAAGTGATGTCAGAGGGCAAGGAGAAAATACCTGTTAGTGAGGCCCAGGCTTATGTTGTGCATGCTCAATAGTTTCTAGTTTGCTATTTGGGCCAGGCTTATGTTGTGCATGCTTAACAGTTTTTAGTTTGCTATTTGGGCCAGGCTTATGTTGTGCATGCTCAACAGTTTTTAGTTTGCTATTTGGGCCTGTATTGATATTAGCATAGATCCAGCTTATGTCCATATTTATTAAGCACCAAGAGAGATACCAAGTGTTTAAAAAGTCAGGCTAAGATAGTTTATGTCCAGTTTATTTTGTTTAGTTGGTTCTTTCAATTTTTTTTGTAATTTACGTTGGCTTTATTTTTGATGGGTGATGTCAATATTTCTTCTTATTTTATTAACATTACACCAGCGAAGAGTTGACATCCCTTCCACCGCTGGTTGTAAGAGCACTTCGCTTTTTTTGGTGCAGTAACGAAATGTAAATATATTTTAGAGCTTGGAAATTTTAATGGGATCAGTATATGCTCATGATTGCTGTCATATTTCAGTCTTTTTTAATGGTGAGCCTAAGTGGTTAGAAACATTGAATATGGAAAATTAGGTGCAGTTGAACCCAAATTATTCATACTAGGGAAGCTAGAAATCTCACATTTTGATCTTTTCATATGCACATGAGAATTTGATTTATGAAGTTTTAGGGCTTTCTATAGTGGGTACAGTACCATAATTCCTCCAAAGGATGGTTTATCGCTGAAAGATGTTTCAATAACTCTGTTGTTTTACATGCATTTCATATATTTTCCCAAAATAATATTTTTTTCTCTTTGATGTCGTTCATATATACTCATTTGGTATCAAATGGTTTCAATTGTTGTAGATTTCTTTTAGTGTAGTTGGCACTCGGTGTTTTTTTTTCTTTAACTTTGGGAAGTGCATCTTATATTTTATTACTGGACAGTGGAGAATACACCAATTTGCATCATTGACGCCCCTTCCATCTAAGAGTTGACATCCCTTTCACCCTTGGCGGTAAGAGCACTTAGCTTCTTTTGGTGCAATCATGAATTCTAAATAAAATTTAGAGCTTGGAAATTTTAATGGAATCAGTATATGGCCATGATTGCTGTTAAATTTCTGTTCTTCCTTATGGTGAGCCTGAATGTGGTTAGCAATATTGAATATTTTTTTTCCTCACTTTGGGAAGTACATTTTATATTTTATTACTGGACAGTAGAGAATACACCAATATACATCATTGATGCCCCTTCCAGCTAAGAGTTGACATCCCTTTCACCCTGGCTGTAAGAGCACTTAGCTTCTTTTGGTGCAATCATGAAATCTAAATAAATTTTAGAGCTTGGAAATTTTAATGGAATCAATATATGCCCATGATTGCTGTTAAATTTCTGTCCTTCCTTATGGTGAACCTGAGTGTGGTTAGAAACATTGAATATGGAAAATTAAATGCAGTTAATCCTGAATAACTACTTCCAGACTATTTATTTGTAGAGCGGAAGCTAGAAATATCACATTTTGATCTTCTATTATGCAAACGAGAGTTTGATTTTTGAAGTTTGAAAGCTTCTAGGTGTATAGAGATCTACCAAGCACCGAGAGAGATCCAATTACTTGAGGTGATTTCTTTTTTTAATCTTAATTTTTTTACATGTTTATAAAAATTTACACTTTAAGAATTTTGATCCCTTTGGCAAGTCTTGATAAATCTAGGTTTAAGATGGATCTTTTTTTATTTTTTGTAATGCAACATAATGTTATGTTACGTACCTGCTATTTCGGAGAATCAAAGTATGGCCAAAATTACATAATCCATTCAATCATTACATAGTCAATACAAAGAGGCTCAACAAGAGCATCATGTCACTTATAAGAATTGAACCTAGGTGGGGGAGGGTAGCAATTATTCATCCCAACCACCTAAGCTACATCCAAGATTTGATAGTTGTGCTTTTCAACTTTCTTTTCTCAAAGATTTCTTTTAGAGTGGTTAGCAATGTTATTTTTCTTTCAATCTTATGGTGTCTGAAGCACTTCTACTTACTTGTTTGACCATCCATGTGGCTCCATTGATGACTCCTTTCCAATTAAGGGGTTCATAGAAAAACATGTACTTAACAACAACCCTATCCCAAAAGGGTTTTACTAACTTTTCAACACTGCAAAATATGTTGAATAGTTCATTTTGTGGTAAAACATACAAAGCCATATGTAAGACTTGAGTAGTGGAGCTATCGACAATTTCTAAATTGTAGCTGAGCACTAGCCACCTGAAAACACTAGGTTTTGAGAAGAGCAAACTTACCATCTATCTTGGCACCTTCTAAGCCAAGATAGTTGTTAAAGTTTCACCTAGCAAACTCAACTAGGACTTTCAAACACTTATCCAACACTTTGATTTCAACCTACAATAAAGCTTCAACAATAATTCATTAAACTCAAATACATCCAATTGTACTTTATGAGCAGAAATACTAAATGAATTCTTTCATAGTAGAGACTGCCAACCTGTACAGTTGTATGGATTTCTACTGTCACCTCAAACAACGTGCCAAAACCAGGAAAATAAGGTGTAGATTAAATGGTTTTACCTGAACAATTAATGACCTTGATTTCTATGCTTATAAACTAGCCTTGAAATGTGTGCACTCTACTATATGACTTGTCTTTTCCAATAGTATGACTTATCATAAAAATGGTGCACAATCTCTCTTTAATTTTGTTGTCTTTCTTGGGAATTGTGCAAGCCATGAACTCTCGGGATTTGTGTCCCTTCAAGCTGTCTTTCTCCTCATTTCCTTTGCTTTCCTTTTGCTCTCTCTTGGAATGCATGCCACCCCTCGAGCTTCTTTTATCTCCTCATTTAGGGTAACTACCCTAACCCTTCATCTTCTATGATCAAGATTAAATTTTGTCTCACAAGATCAATGAATATTATTTATTCCTTCATTGAAATGACTTAAGTGACTCAAATATCAGTCACTTTTACTTTACTCCAAAATAATAAAAGACCCCAACTTGACTTTATAAAATCACTTTATAAATTCACTTAAGTGAGACATTTGTTCGGACTCCTAGGATAGGTACTTTTGGCACCTCCAGCTGGATCTATCTCTAATCCCATCAATTCATTTGCTGTTGTAGTTGCTTCTTATGAACTAGAAGGCCTCTTTGCCACCTGCATTGGATCCTGTGTTGAAGACCTATGCCAGTCACCTTTGACATGAGAATTCATCTCACCCTCCTGAGTATCCTCCATTGTCATCTCATATCAACTTGGTTTCATGACTGAACTGGATGAAGTCTCATGCCCAACTATCTCAGTCACCACTACTGAACCATCTATAGTGACTGTCCTAGCAACCTGTACATTTTTCTATCTCGAATGACATGCACTCATGCTACATCCGGGTTCTCTCCCTTCGAATAGATAATTACCTGTCCATTACAAAATAGGATTGCATATCCATCATCATCTCGAGTTGACACCGAGAGTAAGTGTTTCCTCAGCTCTGGTACTAGAAACACATTGGTCATTTAGATATCCTCTTGAATCTAGCTGTAATCTAACACATTCAACCCCTTTCACTGCATGCATGGTTTCAACCCCATGATCCACATAGCAGTCTGAATTTATATCTGTAATACTCAGGAACATTGCGCTTGTCCCTATCATGTGACACGATTCCTTGTGATCCACCAACAATGCACCTGTGTCCGCACACTCCGCAACATTGCTACTCAAGAGACAATTCACTAAAGAGAACAACTCCTCCTTCAACTTCTTAGTGTAATCCTCTACCTCATCTAATGCTAAAGTTGTTTCCTTTGCTTGTTTCTTCTTGTTCAGATTTGGCTTGCATTTTGACATGTAAAGCATTTAACTTTGTTCATGTCTTTTTCGGAAGTGGATCCCCCACTCCCCTTCTTTCTGCTTTTGCTCTTTGCAGCAAGTCACATTCTCCTCGTCAGCACCACCCTCTCGCTTCTCTTGGTCTCTACTCTTAGAGCTCTCTCGGATCTCCTCCTGTGTAAAATCATAACATAATCTTTCCCAAGTTGGAAAGTACTCTCTTCCCACCATACACTTCATGAACATGTCCCACTCTTTAGTGAATCCTTTCAGAGCGATGTGCACCAACTATGAGTCTACAATGATCTCACCAAAAGCACTCAACTCATCTATTACCTACCTAAGCTAGGTGAGATAAGAGGCGACATTCTCTCCCTTGGCCAACCTAGTGCCGTGAAGCTTATTCTTCAAGGAAATCTTCCTGTTCTCGTTCTTGTTTTTGTACAATCTCTTCAATGTATCCCACATTTCTTTAGTTGTTTGCTTCTCAACCAAATGTGGAATTAGGTGGTCTCTCACTCCATCCAAGAGAATCCTTTGTGTCCTTGCTTCCTTCACCTCATGGATGTCCAAAGCAATGGGATTTGCTGAAGGCAGTACCACTGTGGTACTAATGAACAACCACAACTTGTTCTCGCTAAAAAGAACTGCGATCTTGGTCTTCCATTGTAGATAGTTGGAGATTCCCTCCAACCTATCATCGTACTTGATACTTGAAGACATCATTGTCCAACTGACAAAGATCTTTTTTTTCCTTCTCCCAAGCAAACCGCCCCCCCCGCAAATCACTTACAATCCAAGTGCCAAAATCTGTACCAAGTTGCACCAACCAACAAAACACTTGTTCAACAGTTGTACACACACTATCCATTGAACCTCAGAGTCTTAGCTCTGATACCATGTTAAAGTTTCACCTAGAAAACTCAGCTAGGACTTTCATCAATTACTTAGCCAACACATTGATTTCAACCTCCAGTAAAGCTTCAACAATAATGCATTAAACTGAAACACATCCAACTATACTTTATGAGCAGAAACACTAAATGACTAAGATCTGGAAATTATAGCAGCGAAAATAAAAAAAGAACAACATACAACACTATACATTTTGGGCAATGGTCCTAGAAAAACCCACGGGGGGGAACCAGTCATATGAGAGATATTTTTATTAGGTTTCACAAAGAAATTTCTGACAATACAACTTGTAATAACACCAGCAATAAATGACTATCTTATACTTGAAAACTGTGCCACAACACCTCGATTTTTGTGCTTTTCTTTGACAGTATAGACTATCAGCCTGTATAGCTGTATAGATTGCTACAGTCACCTCAAACAACGTGCCAAAACCAAATAAATAAGGTGCAAATTGAATGGTTTTACCTAGCAATTAATCGAGTACAACTTTATGGCTTGCCTTTTCTAGTAGTACAACTTGTCATAAAAATGTTGTATAATCTGTATTTAATGCTACAGTCTTTCTTGGGAATCGTTCCTACGAAGAAATCTTGGGATTTGTGTTCCTTCAAGTCGTCTTTCTTCTCTTTTCCTTAGCTTTCTTCTCATTCTCTCTTGGAGTGTGTGCCACTATGTCTCACTCAAGCTTCTTTTATCTCCTTGTTTACAATAACTGCCCTAACCCTTCATCTTCTATAGTCAAGATTAAATCTTGGCTCACAAGATCAATGGATGTGATTTATTCCCTCATTGAGATGACTTGGGGGAAAACCAATCACAAGAGAGATATTTACACTTCAAGGAGAAATATTTTAAATAAAACACTTCTCTTCAAATTGTTTACAATGTTTATAATGGATTAACTACTAGATACATATGTTTTGATTTCAATAATGAAATGAGAACATGTATATCTTATAATCAAACCATGCAAAAATGTGTGTAGGAGTCGAAACAATCATAATCCATAGTGCATAAGTTTGGTTATAACAAGAATTACACTGCTTTTTGGATAACTTTCATAGGAATCCCGCACATGCACAAGAATATTGTTCTAATCATTAATGCTAAAAAGGATATGTCATTTTGACATTGGGCTTGGGATGGGGTAGAGAGGAAGAAAGTTATCGTGAGTTCTCAAAATATTTTACATGTAAAGTATTCAGATTGATGTTAAAGTTGAGCTACAACAAAACATGTAAAAAGTGAAAGAGTAAAACAAGGCCCATTTTGTACAAGTTCATATCTAAACTTAATTAAGAATATATATATATATAAGTAAACAAATTTCACTAAGCTTAATAGATATTTTGTCCCAAACAAAATCATTGAGTAGTTCTTTGAAAAATAAAGAAAAATCTATGTATTATCTTTATGACAAAGCTATCTAAACTTGCACAAGGTTCATGGATTCCTTTTAAGAGAATTCCATTAATTACAAATTGAGTAATTCAAAGGCTCAATAATGTGGTCAAGTAATAATCAAATATTAGATATCAACATTGTAACTATACCATAAATTTTTACACAAAAACACATAGCGTTACCAATGCAATAAAATGACTATAAATCAATATGTTAGATATTTTTAAAGATATGGAATATGTAAACATGAAAAAAAAGATGCCCAAATTTTATTAGGTTCATTCAATGCTTATTGTTGGCTTTTCAAAATTGTCATTATGCCAGACATTTACAGTTAATCTTACTAATAAGTCCCCAATTTCATTATAATTTACACCCATAATGTGTGACTAATTGTGTTAATATTTTACGAAGCCAAAAGTGGAGGAAAATATAACAAACATAATGAAATTATGGTGATTGTGAGATCTTAAAAGATTAAGTATAGAAACAAAATGTAATGCCAATTCTCATAGCGACACGGATCAACAATGCTCATAACCCACGAATAGGAATTGAATACAGAATGAATGCCAGGTGACCTTGAAACAAGCGCTAAGACCCCAACATATAGATGGGATAGGAAACTTTGAAGAGAACTGTAAGGTGCCAACCAGGACACATAACCAATAAACTCAAGAAGACAAAAAGATAGGCGTGAAAACACATATTCTTTGTATATATACAATGAGAAGTGACCTTTGGATTTCAAATTCCAAGTGGTCTCTTGGACTCCTGGGTGACTCTTGGTCTACCCTCATTAACTATTCATCTACTTTGAACGTGAATTTGAACACCAATACTAACACCAAGGATTAGTTTCCAACAAATCCTCCCTTAATTTGAAGGGTGTATATGAGTCCAAGAAAAAGAAGAGAGTTGAATAAGTGGAAGTGGACAACTACTATCAACGGAACATTTCCATCTCGAACATCCTTTACAAAGAAGGTTAGCTAGAAGCTTGCACATGCTTTTGCTAAATACAAGAGCTCTCTGAAGGGATGGTTTTTAGGATGACCATCAACCGAAATGGGCTAGCAGAAGGCTAAAATTTTCTACTATGTGTGTGGTTTAATGCTAACCACAAACACTCGAACTTGGCGACAACACTCATTCAAAGGTTCTCTGGAATGGTTGGGATGGGATGACACCAAACCAATTGGAGAGCTGAAAACAAGAAGTGAATAGCTGCAATATGCTGAACAATTCCATCTTGACAATTGTTTTCCAAGTTAGCTAGAAGCTTGCACATGCTTCTGCTAATATAAGGTGCTCTCGATACCAGTGGTTTAAGGATGACCACCAACTTTGGAGCTCAATCGAACATATCTCTTCACAGACTCACTTGTTCCATCTCGCTTGCACTTGCTCGCTTGTTACTGACGGTCTTCATCCCCCCTTGTCAGGAACAATGTGAGGAGAGGAAAGTCTCATGGTGTCACAACTAGACACAAAACACATGAGTACTCTGTCATATATATCTCTTGTCTTCAAAATACATGCATATCAAATTCAGGTGGTATCTTTGACTCTGGTGGTTGTCCAAACTCACTGTGGATCAAGCTCGCTTGATATGACTTACTTGAGGAAGGTTGTAACTGTTTGTTGTCAGAAAGACAAGGGTTCGAAACTTGAAGCCTGACATTGAATGTTCCCTCTTGTCATGTACAAAGTAAGAAGCAGTACAATAATTTGCTACAAGTTTCACTCTTGCAGGTTTCTTCAGCTTCACACACAGATCTGAAGAATGGTTGTGCTTCCCACAATGGCGACAAGGATGAAGATCAAAACATTGATATTTCACATGGCCAATTTGGTCACAATGTTGGCATCTAGAAATCTGAATAGGTAGTACATCTGACATGATTTCACTATTTTTCTGGCAGCTGATAGGAATCATCTTCAAACAAGGGGTTATTATAAACAAGAACTAGTTTAGAATGTCGATTCCTATGATGTGCATCTTCCTCAATGGCTTTGAAATTGTGCAGCTGATTAATAACTGTTTGTAGTGTGTCTTTGCTGATTGTGATTGAGTCATCTGCAGCTGAATGCACTAGAGTGATCAACAACTCTAATGTTTCTTCTGTATTAGACATAGTGAAGACAACTTGAGGCCTCCTTGTGTAGGTAGGACCAAATACAAGGACTCAATCGGAGTGAGGGCTTCTTACAAATATGCCCTTTACAAATAAGATTCAACAGATTCAAATTTAAAAGGTGAGAGGTGTCGGTCTCAGCCGAAAATGCACCCACATACAATGTAATTTAACTCTGCAATTTGACACTTATAGAACACAACCAAGTATCAAAAAGACACATGGGAACTCACAAAAAACAATTTGCAAGTTATACTCCTAAATGTTGAATTGAAGAATCTGTTATACCTGAGTTCTTTGATGATCTGCAAACTTGCTTGGGTCCTTCAATTAGACAAACCAAACTGCTCTTGAGTCTTATCTGGAAGTTCAATACTATCAACCAGCTGGAATTTTATTCACGATGTGTGCAATAAATAGTCTCTGCACAACCTTTGCAATCCTTTTATGATGTGGTTTCTATAGGCTTCACTACAGTGAACACACTTTTCTACAATCTATGTTCAATGTGCTCTATGACAAACAAATTGAAAGAGGTATGAACCTTCTCTTCTTGCCATAATTTCCTTGACTGTGGACACTGCGATTTTCAGGCTTAAAGATAAACCAATACTAGCAGAAAGAACCAAACTATATAAATAATCTCACACTCACATACATTGGAGCAGTCAATCTTCAACGTACATCTGAAAACATAGTGTATCAATGTGGGAGAGAAATAAATGAAAGCTATAGTTCTCTCTAGGTCGCACCTCCAACAGTTTTCAAGTGGATGGATAGCAACGCAGCTCAGTACACAACCCACTGGTCACAAGAGAGTGCTAGTATCTCCACCGAGATAGAGAATGACTTCTCTCTTCCAGATGCTTCATAGGTCGGGGAAGTATTCCCAACGATATTCACTTAATTCACTGCAGCATCAACTTGAACCTTTGATCCTCACACACCATTAATTCGGAAGATTCGATCTTCAATAAAGAGACAACAACAAAGAGGATCACTTCTCATAAAGTACTCCACATGCAATGAGATGGAGTCCTTACGTCCAATATAGGAAATTTGCATATTCAACTGTCCATAAATATTTATGTTTGAGAAACTATTCTCCCATTTAAAATAATACAAGGCCGCTTCTCCACTTCGTGCGTAGATAGGTTACCATAGATGAAGGGTTACCCAAAGGTTCCTTGAGTTTCCATTCTCAAGGAGAAGCTATGTCGACATCACGCAGAGATTCAAAATGCTCCAATGCATCAATCTAGAGAGTACAGCAAGAGGTAGAAGGTCGAAGTGTTTGCATGGGTACTGCTTCAACTGAATGCGGAAGAACCCTGGATCCAAGTGTACTCCCATAAACAAATGAAGGAGTGCTACCAAAAACCAATGGAGAAAAGCTTCACAGCTGAATGCAGGAGTGCATGGTTCTCTACGATCAAGATGCGACCTATGATATCATAAGTGCACTAGGAATGAGTCTCAAGTAGCAACAACAATATTTCACTCAGCATCAACACACAAATTAGGGATAATACCCAGCCACACTTATTCCACAAGCCCAACATTTATGCACTGCTCCAATGAACTTTTAGGTTTAGGGTTTCCACAATGGTGCATTCCATGTATTGATTTACAAACATTTTGCTATATGATTTCAAAAGAATTAAATACATAGAGGTTCGCTCTTACCTCAGAGATTATAATTGCAGATATATAACATTTCAAACCAGATCAAAAGTCACAGCTTCAAAACTGAAGGTGGAGCGCACAAGATCATACAATCGATGAGGATGCAAGACTTTTTGTGCACGCACTGAGGTTCGCCAGGCCGCTCTTCACGCACATCTCCAGGTCTTCTTTCAAGTGAGTAAGCACCTCTTCCAAAAAATGCAACGGTTCCACACAACGTTCACCAAACTTTGCAATGTAGTCTAACCAATTGGTGATAGACTCCAATTGATGATGAGAACGTTGGAAGCACCCAAACGTATATCACCGCGAAAGAGCGTTCACCTTCAAGTTATCACCACAAGAGTTTTAACCCACATGCATCAATGGTATGCAACATTGGAGTCTCAGTGAAATAATATACATCAATGGAATCTTAAAATGATACGCAACAATGATCACCCAACAACCGAATCAGGTTTTACGGTGGCATAATTCTTCAACCTTAGCTCCACGCAGACAAAAAATCCACGCAACTCTTTAGCTATGTAGCAGACTCAAGACAAGCAGCTCCAAGCATCTCCACGCAGACAAAATTTCACCACATCCACGAATGGCAGCATATACAAGCAGCTTGCAGTTCTTCTTCACGTGGAGGTCGCAGTATTTCACAACATTCAATGTGGATGTCGCAGTCTCCCTCATGACATGTATTCCACGCAGATCACGATAGCTAGTGAGTGAAGCATGACAAAAGAGAATGCTCCAACCACGATAGCCGTAGAGGAATGCTCCACGCAACAACCACGATGGAAGTAGAGGAATGCTCCACGTAGCTACCATAGAGTGTTCTGAGGAACTCTTCGCATCACCAGTCCTCACGCAGAGGTACGCAGAGATTGAGAAGCATATTAACATGGCTCTCCATAGCGTTGCAGTAGTTGCTCTACTTGCAATAGTTGTAGCCTTCAGACGGTTTATGTACTCGCAGGTACCCAACTCCTCACATTGCTCCAGAGGGCGTTCACTCCACAAGAGCAAGAAAATGGTGGAGTCTCAACGGTCTTCACAATGGAGAGTTCATACGGCCAGAAATTGCAGTCATTAAACACACTTTCTCAAACACACAATGGAATCTATGCATTGTATATATACATTAATTAATGAGAAGAATACTTTCTCAAACATACTTTCAAATCTTCCGCTCACATCCCCTCCTGTTTTCAAGATTCTTTTGGATATTGCCTCTGAATGTTTGGAATTCAACTTGGATATATCCTTTGCATGTTTGGAGTTCATATTTATTTACCATATTCATGATTTCCACTTTTATTATCATTGTACTTTCAATGTTCTCTACTCTTTTGATTATCTTGGACAACCCAAATTCCACATTGGCATGCTCCTCTTGTGTCAAGGATGATCCTTTAGGAGGTTTAGAGACATAATTTTTTTATTGAACCTCTTTTCATGTAAGCTTACTAATATTCATTAGAGTTCTTCTCTATCTTTTATTTATTACACTTTTTGCATTATTCTAAACAAATTTTCCAATCAAAAGTTAAGCAAGTTTAAGTTAAACATATATTTAGAAAGATTGGTTTGTAGGTTGTTTTGATAGCTGACCTTCCTCCCAAAGTATCTATGAAATTTAAGCCCTTCTTAATCTGAAATTTCAATTTGTATCATATCTTAATATGTTTTCTATATAATATCATGGATTTGATCAAATTATAATGTGACAAGAGAAACTTATGGTGTATTTCCCAAAACATTTTGTTTTTGTGTATTTCAAAAGAGTGATTTCGTACGACTTACCCCATATCCAACTTTTTGAATTTTATCAGAAAAACTAGTGTACCTACCAAGGTGGAGCCTAAAAGGAAGCTCATTTATAATATTAAAACTACAATCTTTCAAATAAATATTGAATCTAAATGCACTTGGTAGAGCACATCTCTCTCTCTGAATGTGTAAATAAACATACAACTTTAAATCAACATTAGTTTGACTCAACAAACTCTCTCTTTCTCTGAATATGTAAAAGAACATACAACTTTAAATCAACATTAGTTTGACTCGACAAAAATATGAGTGCAACTCTCTCTCTCTCACATGTAAAAGAACGTACCCTTTTCTTTATATGCACTCTCTCAGGAGACGTATGAAGCTCAAAGGATAATAAAATTTATGAAACCCTAATAAATATATAAACCGTTTGGAATAATATTCCTGACCATGTCGGTTCAAGTGATATATCCTCTGGTGTTTGATTTATTATTGTTTCTTTTCTTCTGAAGAAGGGGGCGAGAACCGATTTCCATCTCTTGCTCAGTTTGGCGCCTTAATCCATGTTGAGATTTTCAACGTTTAGAGAGCTTTCTATTTTATCGTGAACCTTTCTTTTAGTAAGGTGTTCAATGTTTTCAATGAGTTTCGCTTCATCTAGACATATCTGGTGGCCCATGTTGTGGGAGTGCTATGTTAATGTTGATTTCTTGAGCCTGTCTAATTTGATATAACACCATGTTCTTTCAACATAACTTCAATGGATATTCCTGTCTCCCCAATGTAAATCTTCCCACACAAACATGGAATAGAATAAACACCCTTACCAGAGCCTTTTTTTATTAGATCTTTTGTAGCGTCCATTTTCTTAATAGTGTTAAGAGGGGTGAAGGTGATTCTTATGCCTCTTTTTTTCTTAAGATTCTAACTATTTTATCAGTAGTTCCTGTAATGAACTATTTTATCAATAGTTCCTGTAATGAACTCTTTCTTCTTCCCAATGCCTTTTTGCATGTGGTATTCTAGCTATCTCAACCTCCTTGAGAGGAATCTAGGGTTAGCTCCACCAAGTCAGTGAAAGAGGGCGTTCACTACAAGTAAGGCGTAACCAAATCATTTAGCAAGCAGAGAACGCAGATGGTAAAGATAACGGTCCACTGCAGCAAGCAGAGAACGCAGAGGGTATTCTTCCAAGACTCAGAAAACGCAGAGGGCAGAAAACACATACAACAGAACTGAGAATGGCAGAGGAGCGCAGAGGAAAAACACAGAGCTAAAATTAGCAAACTGTCCGAACTTTATGACAATATGAGTGCTATGTTAATATATATATATGCTATGTAATATTTATGACAATCATTGAAAAACTCTATAATAACTAATTTTAAAAACTTTGATGTGAATGATTTTTTTAATTTATAATTTTGGTGTTTCTTAGAAAATTTTTGGGGCTAAATTTCAGCATTTGCTAATTTTACATTTAAAAAAAAATATTCACCAATTTCCTTTTTTTTTTCTAAAATGATTCACCTAAATGTTATAGGATGAAAAACATTTACTCTAAAAGTCACCAAAATTTTCTAGAAATTATATAAAATCCTTAGAAATTTGAATATTTTTAAAAAAATATCTCGAATTTTTTTATTCTTAGCATTTTAAGAATTACTAAGTTTGGTCAAGGATTATACACTTTAAGATAAGTATGGATCCTTAAAATTTCATAAAAAACAATGGATGGATTTAAGTGTCAGAGACCTATTTTTCCCTTAAAAATCTGCAAAAAGGGGAAAAAAGTCTCTGAGTTAAGCTCCAGTACAATATACTCTAATACATGATCCATAAGAAGGAACCTATCCTTATTTATAGCTAGTTGGAGACCTTAATCATAACCACCTCCTAACTACCTAGTGGATTGTCTTAAATAATTAGGCATCATTGCATTTATTTTACCACAACTACCTATTGACATTATTTAACACACATAGTGCCCATAATTAATTTTACATTTAATGAATACCACACATACAATATTAATACACTAATTGGCCCCTTTGCCCCTCCATTACACCATTAGGGAGGATTCCGACATATGCTCTTCAACATGTGCATAAGAAGTCTAATTTGTTATTTACCTTTTGAAGCAACCCAACAAAATCATATATTGTCCCTTGAGCATTCAATCAGTAGCAATCTACAAGGAATCATAATGGTTTCCTATTAACCCAACCTCTATTCTCCTCTACAACCTTCCATCTTCCCCACATGTAGGGACCCCAACCTGGGTCTCCATTATCTCTTGATAAAATCAAATATTTCACTGTTTACATTCTTGTCAAAATTTCTATTTGGTTTTCTTTCTGTTTTCATTTCTAGTTTTGTTTAAACTTCCTACTAGTAAAAATATAACATATACATTTAAATTTATAGGTTTGAAATAGTTATATTTACTGTTATATCTAATTCAACATTTACTTCTCATGTGCACGTCTAACATTGTAAAATTTTGTTTCCATAACAACATAAATTTGACAAGGGTAGAATGATGATTATACCTGCAGGAAAATACCTCTTACTCGCTTGTAGATCCCCTTTATTTGTTGCTCCCTTTTGAATTTCTGCTCGCTGTTTGTTTTCCCACTTTTTATATGCCCTGCAACAAAGCCTTCTCAAACCTTATGAAACTCAACCAACCCAAACAGTTTTTCCACCCCGCCAATTGGCGAGGTCTCGCTGACCACCCAGCTCCAAAGGTACCCCTTTGGACCCCCGAGCCCAAACCGAGTACAAGCCAACCTCCTCTCCCTTCTGAATTTTCTCCAACAAAAAAACTCCTTCTATTCTCTTTAATTTTCTCCCTGCTCTCCCTCAATTCTCCCCAAAAATCTCTCCCTCAATTCTCTCGAAAAATCTCTAAGGTAAAGATTCTCCTTTCTTCCCCATCCATCCTTCCACTTAACCCCTCTTCCTGCCGACTCAATGCTCCCCATTACTACCCTTATCCTCTCCATTCAATTCTAGCTAAGATGTGAGTCCTCCTTTTCTCCCTCGAGACATGTCCACATTTATTGATACCATCAATACATTAATTAATTAATTTATAAATGAATTATAAATATTGTCCCTTTCTTTTATGCAAACACCGTATGTAAAAGTCAACTAAATTATTAATGTGGTTCCACCACCATTGTCTTTTCAAGTGGTCATAATTACAATTTAATTAATATTTTAATTTATTAACTAAAATACAATATAATTATAAACTTTGATATAAAATGACATTAGGTAATGCCTTCCTTAATTAATTAATTTAGAATTACTTTATAATTAATTTAGAACTAATGCATAATTAATTCAAAATTAATTCGTAATTAATTCGTAATTAATTCACAATTAATTTATAACTAATTCATAATTAATTTATAATTAATTCGTGATTAATTCACAATTAATTTATAAATAATTCATAATTAATTTACAATTAATTCATAATTGATTAACTTATAATTAATTTATCATTTTCATGAACAATTCCCAAGTGTGTACCCAACACTTGTTTATCAATTTCATATTATATCTATTCGTAAATTATCCTATGTTCCAATTAGCTTCTACATGGTCATCATAAAATTTAATAGATATAAATTAATTCTTATCCATACATTTTAATTAATTATCTAACCTTGCAATTAATATTAACTTATCAATTTAATAAGTTACTTTAATTAACATTACAATAATCATTTAACATGTTAACCTTTAGTTTTTACTAATCAACTCATTAACATTTAATTAAGCGTTACTAACCAAATGCATTATTTACTATCTAATTTAACCGTAACTTGTTTATCAATCATTAATGTACAATAATTAATTATTAAGCGACACTAATTAACATTATTACTTAGCAATATTTCACGCAATTCATAAATATGTAGGCGAGCTATGTAAGCGTAGCTACTGCTTACATACCTCGCATAAGTACACTAAAAGTAATAATTCACACACATCAATCATAATCATGCAACTTATTCTTTACTGACATATGTTTTAACATAGTTTGCAAGGTGTCGCCTTTTACCTAACTGTATCTTATTAAGTTACGACAATTCATACATTACTGAGTTACGACACATAATCAATCAAGGTCTTTCCCGCACACATAGTTAGATCTTGTTTCCATCTCGACTTCGAGCTACACCTATATACCTACAGCATCACTAACTTCCACATCCTATCCTTTCCTCTGCTGGACTAGCCTGAAATGTCAAGCCATGACCGATTCCAGCTAGAACCTGTAAGCGGAAGTGTCGACTACATCGACCAAGCTTCCCTAGTAGGAAACCACGAGTCATCATCACACACCTTGGGGAGCGCACCGTAGCACAACCCTCCCATGACTCTGGGTTTCGGGGATAAACGGTGGGTAAAGCCTCCACCCTCCTAATGGAACAAGGGACTATGTCTACCCGACATAACAACAGCATTTCACTTGTACTCGGTTTCTCATCGTATAACCAATATGGGCGGTTGAGTTTCCCGAAACCCTACCCCACCCATGTCATAATATACATCATAATAAACAACATAATAACCACGCGAAAGTAAATAATGCATCACTCGCAAACCATTTTATCTTTCGAAGTCCATGTTCCCGAGGTCCTCCCACCTCGTAGGATCCAGCTATCACTTCGCTGTTTCAACTTGTAAGTCAGTCCTCGACATATAATATAGAATATCGTGCATAAATCCTCAACATGTATACATACATTTCATCATAACATAACAACAATAAACTCATTTATTCGCCATGCACCTAGCATAACATTCATTTATTCAACATATAACTATAACGGTATCCACATACCAATCATTCAGTAATTTGCATATATGAGACATATTTAACACATGATACATATCTAAACATGACTAGCGATCATAATACTAACATCACACACACACATATATATATCGGAAAAATAATAGAACCATATATCCATAATGTCGTCAAACCGATGATGTCTCACAATCAAACAAATGCAACATATAATAGTAGTTCAGGTAGTAATGTCAAAATGAGGCGTTACATACACCCACCGTTCAGGAAACTTCGTCCCGAAATTATGGTCAAAATAGTGTGGGATAATCACGACGCATGATCTGTGCATCCTCCCAGGTGGCAGAACCTAGGGTATACTTGCCCTACTGGGCCACCTCCTAATCATACATAACATCTACAAAATTTGCTCATTTAATCTTATTGGAGGTGTTCTTATATTTTGTTTAACGTTTGCAAGGTTGTTGGTTTGACTACTCAAGGTTCATTACCACCTTAATCCATAGAATAGTCTTGACGTCCTTGTTAAATTAAATTAATTTGTACATTCTATAATGTGATTCATAAGAATACCATGTCTTATATATATAACTTTCAATTTGATTCTAAGTAATTTCCATGACTCTTTAATCGGATCTCATCTTTAGTTAATTCCACTTTGACTTACACCATTTCTCTAAATCAAGATTTATTATTAGTGATAAATTATGAAGCCAACATGCTCTTTGTTTAAAGGTTGTTGGTTTAAATGATACACCCTTGACACTGCAGTTTAAACATTATGGAGAAATTTCCATATCATCACTAACAACTTTTACAAGTTCAACTAGAACTTATCTTCTACTGTATTTCCATTTATCTTGTAATCCTTACATCATTGTCCTATGTTTGGTATTATTTCGTTAACTATCCCTTACCTTGATATACTCATTTCCTTCATTCACATCTTTATGTTGTCCCACTAATCCTATCTACTCTTATTACCTTTAGTATCTAAGTTACACTTTTTAGTTCTTCTTATTTATAATCCATGAATTACACAAGATAATGACTCTTACTTATTTGTGCACACTAACATTATAGTCCTTACTTGCAATTTCTTATACTATATTAAACAATACTTTCATCACCATATGGAAATGACCTCATCAGTTATTACCACACCTTACTAAATACTATGGCTGTTTCTCATGTTGTTTAACCCCTTTTTACTTATCTTAACGATCTTTTGTCATTGACACGCCTATAATTGATATGTTGCAATTGTGTTGTTGTTCTTAAACATACATAAATTCAGTGGACCTCAAGGCATTACCATGATTCTATCATTTAAATTACACATTTTTGGTTACAACTTAAATTTGATAAAAGGTCACTCCCTTCCAGGATACCATCACTCCACCATGTATTTCTAGCATGTCCATATAGGTTACTCATAAATATTTACAATTTGACAACCCCATGTATTGTTGATCAACCTTTCATTCATCCTTACAGGGTGAAGATAAAGGACATGTCTTTACTCGAAATACTAAAATTAATCTTATGTATCCTTGCGACTAGACACCATGTGCACACATTTATTCTACTATGCTTTAATCCTTATTATTATCGTCGCATATTATATTTGCCTCATTATTTTATCATTAACTTACTAATACATCACGTGTCTTTGCACTATCATTGGTAGGGACTAAGTTATATGCCCTAAATGCATTCGTGTTACCTTATACTATTGCTACTTCATACAATCGTTGGTTTGATATCCATACTCTTCCTACATTTTAGACAAAATGATAATGCCACTTATATTTTGTTATTCCTAGTCATTATATGTACATCATTCGCCAACTACCGATCCTTATTCGATTATCTCATTGTTTATGTTATTATCAACTCCTAGCCCACCCACGCTTTTGAGTACTTTTCTTGCATAACTCTATCCTCTGATGTGGTGTTAGTTCCGTTCTCTACCTTCATTACAACTATCATATCTCCTATTACTTCTATAATGTCACCCAACAACTACCACATATTTATTAGTAACTTCAATAACGACCACACTTTCTATATTATTTCGTTTAACTTGCATGCCTACCATATCATTTTGTCGTAACGAAATTTATAATTCACTTATCCATTCACCTCCTTCCATACTAGGTTTGAAATACTTCTTCTTTTTATACCACTCTTTATATCACTAACACTCTTATGGTAGTCAGGTGTCATTGAAACATCTTGTCCTTCGCCTAAATGAATTAATGTTGTCCTTACTTATCGCATGTATATACCTATTGATATCATTATCACTTTCGAATCTCTTAGTCCCTAAATTACATGTCTAATCGTTATGATGCACCACTACATCTACTGATCTTCATAATGTATCCTTAGTACTTCTAATGTTTTCATTAGATCATAAGCTACCTCACCCATAATAATAGAACATATGGAATCCCTCTCATCCCTTGAATTTGGGATTTCGGTACATCACATAGCCTTGTCTTAAATCGTCATAAGAAAACACACACATGGGACATAATATCGGACATGAGTAATTAATTTAGTGATAATGATGCAAACGTTTTTACACAAGCCAATTGAAACCAACACATCCCACTCACAACACTAGTTGTTCCAGACTCGATGCCACGCCTTCATCACGTCAAGGCTCCTTCCGCTCGTATTCATGTACCGAGATAGCCCATCTGAACCCCTTTCCTTATATATAATAGCTAATCTCAACACAATTAAACATCAAAATAAATACATCACAAATCTTCTATTAATTAAAAATGTACTAAAAATATCTAGTTATATTTTAATAACCCAATTTTATTTCCCTTATATTACAAATTGAATCTAATATATATATATATATAATTTACCTCTTTACATTTTACTTTATATACATTATCATATTTAACACCAATAATTCACTAACACCTTTAATCCAATCCTATAAATGATTGTCACTATATCCTTGGTTTTATATGTTCGTTGAGTCACAACACTGCCCTCATTTATAATAATTAAAATAATAAGTACATTATATCATGGTTTTTTAGCTTGTCAATATCGTTTTTTTTTTCATCCTTCTAATATTATTTATAAATAATAATTTATATTTAATTTGTACATTCATTATATTAATTCATATACACATATCATTAAAAAAAAAAAAATTAAATACAAACAAAATATTATACTTAATTCATTACTAATAATAATTCAATTTTACAAAACAATTTTATATTTTCAATACAAAATTTTAACATAAACAATATTGCCTTTCATAGTGGGACCACTAAGCCCTCCATCCACACAACAATATTGATTAGATAAAACTCCAAAATCAATCAACCATTTTCAAAAAGGCATTCTTCATATATATATATATATATACCTTGAATGCTTAAAACCTAAACATTATTATCCTTTAATTTATATTGAAATAATTTCTTTAATTAAAATTAAATATATAGTTAATTTTGTACACAAATAGTCATTAGAAATGGTGCCAATGCTAAATTATCTCTTAACACTTCTCATAATCGAGTCTACACAACCTCACTAGCCTTGCATCTGACATATTTATTTATGTTTTAGTATAATTAATTAATTAATTAAACTCATATTAATTTTCAAATCTTATTGTAGAAAATCTCCCTCTCTCTATATTATTAATTTTTAGTTATTTTTAAAATCTATGTTCATGTATATTAAGCATTTAATAAATCAAAACATTTTATATAAATATCTTAAAATCTAACATATAGGCGGCATGGGGTTATTGTTGAATTTAAATACAATTTTAATTCAATTAAATGAATTAATTGAAAGCCTCATAACATTTAGGGAAATTAAAGTTGAATTAAATTTTAGGCAAATTAAAGTTTGAATTAAACCCTTTTTTTAATCTAATAAAATCCACCTCACCCCGCGGTCAGCCAATGGTCTCAGGGTGCCCACGTGAAGGCCACTCGCAGGCACTCCACCGCCCTTCTTCTCCACACATCCTTTCCCTTGTCTTCCCACGCGCCTTACTTGTTCTCCATCTCCCGACACCACGTGCTCCCCCATCGTCTCACCCTCCTATCCGTCCTCCTCACACCATCGCTCCACCTCCCTTCTCTTCTCCGGAAGCTTCACAAAGGGGGAGGCCTAGACTGCATGTAGCCCACGTGGTCGGCATGCAGCCCGACCTTTGGGATTACTTTATCTCCTCAGGCCTGCCCCCGCGCGTAAGAAAGGGATCCTTTCCGGCTGGGTTCGGCAGTTGCAGACTGCAGCCCTGTGCAACATTTTCAGAATAGGGACATCTCGGCCTGCTTACCTGATAGATGGAGTTGATGCAACACCATACCTGAGTCCAACCAAACCAATAGGAGCTCAAGGTACTGTTTACACAGAGAGCCTGCCCGAGCAGGGTACCAATTACTCTCCGCCGTGTCCAATAGCCGTTATAAGGTTGGAAGGGGATTCTTTCTGCGCTCCTTGTGCTAGGGCTAAGGATCACCCCATGTAAATTCCACTTTCCCCTCTTTTCATTCCAAGTGCCTTTCTTCTACATATATATATTTTTTATAAATATACCTGCTACAACTGGAACGGGGGTGCCTTCTACATTAGGGCTTCTTTGGCCGACGTTTATGCGTGCTGAGGGCTATGCGAAATGCATGTTTGCCGTTGTTTGTTGGTTATTAAAATATCGATGTTTCCTTTCAAAACAAGTCTTTTTCCCAGAAAGTTACAATACGTCTCCTTGTGCTTTGTCTTCTTGTTTACAGCTTAGTGGTATTCATTTTCTGGCTTTTGCAAAAAGAAATGTGTAGCTCAGACAGAGAGTGCAGCCCCCTTTTTTTTTGTTATTTTTTTTGAGAGAGGAGTAGCCCAGCTCAGAGAGCACAGCCCCAGCTCAACGTGTTCAGGGATGCACGAATGAAAGGAACGAGGAGAGAGTTAAATAGTAAATCTAAATAAAGTTGTAACCTATATGTAGTGCAGGCGCATTGTTACAACTACGCTACTGAACTTTTGGTTTCTACGCTTAGTAATGCTTTTTGTTTTATATTGCCTTTTGCTCTTGGCCGGTTTTGATATCGTGAAATGCTATATCACAGAATAAAGGTTTGTGTAAAGTTTGAATCATTTTTTTTTTCTTTTTATAAAAGAGCAACAATCATACATTGCTTGATAAGCTATGCCTTTCATCTTCATGATGACAATAAGCAACTTACAGTCCTGACTCTATAAAATGATTTTACGTATGCCTTCGGGATGGAGATAAAATAAAATCGGTATTCCAGGACTTAGCAAATTAAACCCCTGCCATAGTGCCTGGACGTAGCCGCCAGGGCTTATCCATCTACCATAGCATGTCCCTCCAACCGTGTCCACCTCATAGGGAAGGCCCGGGGCCGCAGATGGCTATTAAGTCATTTTGTTTTGTAGATTAGTTTTGCTTTCTGCATTTTAGATTAGGACTTATTTTGGGACTTAGATTTATTTTACGTAAGCTTAGACCCGTTTTGTTTTTTGGCTGGAGTGGAGTGGCCACAGATCTGTGTGCCCCCCCCACCTCCCTCTCCTCCATGCATTCTACGGGGTTCCCCCCTGTACCGAGGCTGCAAGCCTGGTGGGCCTCGGCCTCGTGCTGGCTAGCCCGTGGCTACTGGCTGGGCTATGCCCAGGCCGCAGCTCACAGCAGCTTGGTGGCAATCATGGCTACTTGGGCTAAAAGTGTTATTTTTATTCATTTTTTTTTATCAAGTTTAAAAAAAATAAAATAAACTATATATATATATATTTTTGTTACATCTAGCTTTCGATTTTTTTTTAAAAGAAAGTTTCAAGCATATTTTTTTTCATATAGGTTTTTTTTTTAAAAAATTTTACATATATATATTTTGTTTACTTATTTTTTTTTTAAATAAATGAATTATTTTTGTTTTAATTCTCTCTCTATATAGATATTAAAAAAAGAAAAAGAAAAAGTATATATATATATATATAATTGATATAAACTCCTTAGTTTGTTTTTGAAAATTGAAGCTCCTTTAGTTTTCTTTTGAAAATTTCTCTTAAACAAAATTAATGAAATTTTCATTTAATTTAATTGTAAAGGATTTTATTTTTATTTTTTTTACCATCATTATAGATATATAAAAAAAAAAATCTTGTTTATATGCATACTAAATTTGTACTAACAAAATCGATATTTATAGATATATAAAAAAACAAATCTTGTTTATATGCATACTAAATTTGTACTAACAAAATCGATATTTATAGATATATAAGAAAACAAATCTTGTTTATATGCATACTAAATTTGTACTAACAAAATCGATATTTTTGTTGTAAGCTTGAACAATTTCACTAACCCTCCTCATGGTTTTATGCAGGTCAACTACTTTTGCAACCAGCTTATTAACTTCTCTTTTTCTTTCCATCGTAGAAAGCCCTTTGGTTCCAGATTTGGAACCATGGCTCTGATACCATATGTAGGGACCCTAACCTGGGTCTCCATTATCTCTTGATAAAATCGAATATTTCACTGTTTACATTCTTGTCAAAATTTCTGTTTTGGTTTTGTTTCTGTTTTCATTTCTAGTTTTGTTTAAACTTCATACTAGTAAAAGTATAACATATACTTTTAAATTTACAGGTTTGAAATAGTTATATTTATTGTTATATCTAGTTCAACATTTACTTCTCATGTGCACGTCTAACATTGTAAAATTCTGTTTCCATAACAACATAAATTTGACAAGGGTAGAATGATGATTATACCTGCAGGAAAATACCTCTTACTCGCTTAGTAGATCCTCTTTGTTTGCTGTTCCCTTTTTAATTTCTGCTCGCTGTTTGTTTTCCCGCTTGTTGTATGCCCTGCAACAAAGCCTTCCCAAACCTTATGAAACTCAACCAACCCAAACAGTTTTTCCACCCTGCCAACTGGCGAGGTCTCGCCGACCACCCAGCTCCAAAGGTACCCCTTTGGACCCCCGAGCCCAAACCGAGTACAAGCCAACCTGCTCTCCCTTCTGAATTTTCTCCAACAAAAAACCTCCTTCTCTTCTCTATAATTCTCTCCATGCTCTCCCTCAATTCTCCCCAAAAATCTCTCCCTCAATTCTCCCCAAAAATATCTAAGGTAAAGATTCTCCTTTCTTCCCCATCCATCCTTCCACTTAACCCCTCTTCCTGTCGACTCAATGCTCCCCATTACTACCCTTATCCTCTCCATTCAATTCTAGATAAAATGTCAATCCTCCTTTTCTCCCTCGAGACATGTCCACATTTATTGATACCATCAATACATTAATTAATTAATTAATTTATAAATGAATCATAAATATTATCCCTTTATTTTATGCAAACACGGTATGTAAAAGTCAACTAAATTATTAATGCAGTTCCACCGCCATTATATGTAAAAGTCAACTAAATTATTAATGCAGTTCCACCGCCATTATCTTTTCAAGTGGTCATAATTACAATTTAATTAATATTTTAATTTATTAACTAAAATACAATATAATTATAAACTTTGATATAAAATGACATAAGGTAATGTCTTCCTTAGTTAATTCATAATTAATTTAGAATTAATTCATAATTAATTTAGAATTAATTCGTAATTAATTTAGAATTATTTTATAATTAATTCATAATTAATTCAAAATTAATTCGTAATTAATTCACAATTAATTAAGAACTAATTCATAATTAATTTAGAATTAATTCGTGATTAATTCATAATTAATTCACAATTAATTTATAAATAATTCATAATTAATTCATAATTGATTAACTTATAATTAATTTATCATTTTCATGAACAATTCCCAAGTGTGTACCTGACACTTGTTTATCAATTTCATATTACATCTATTCATAAATTATCCTATGTTCATAAAATTTAATAGATATAAATTAAATCTTATCCATACAGTTTAATTAATTATCTAACCTTGCAATTAATATTAACTTATCAATTTAATACTACTTTAATTAACATTACAATAATCATTTAACATGTTAACCCTTAGTCTTTACTAATCAACTCATTAACATTTAATTAAGCGTTACTAACCAAATGCATTATTTACTATCTAATTTAACCGTAACTTGTTTATTAATCATTAATGTATAATAATTAATTATTAAGCGACACTAATTAACATTATTACTCAACAATATTTTACGCAATTCATAAATATGTAGGCGAGTTATGTAAGCGTAGCTACTGCTTACATACCTAGCGTAAGTACACTAAAAGTAATAATTCACACACATCAATCATAATCATGAAACTTATTCTTTACTGACACATGTTTTAACATAGTTTGCAAGGTGTCGCCTTTTACCTAACTGTATCTTATTAAGTTACGACAATTCATACATTACCGAGTTACGACACATAATCAATCAAGGTCTTTCCCGCACACATAGTTAGATCTTGTTTCCATCCCGACTTCGAGCTACACCTATATACCTACATCATCACTAACTTCCACATCCTATCCTTTCCTCTGCTGGACTACCCTGAAATGTCAAGCCATGACTAGTTCCAGCTAGAACCCGTAAGCAGAAGTGTCGACTACATCGACCAAGCTTCCCTAGCAGGAAACCACCAGTCATCATCACACACCTTGGGGAGCGCTCCGTAGCACAACCCTTAATGACTCTGGGTTTTGGGGATAAATGGTGGGTAAAGCCTTCACCCCCCTAATGGAACAAGGGACTATGTCTACCTGACATAACAACAACGTTGCACTTGTACCCAGTCTATCATCGTATAACCAATATGGGCAGTTGAGTTTCTCGAAACCCTACCCCACCCATGTCATAATAAACAACATTATAACCATGTGAAAGTAAATAATGCATCACTCGCATACCATTTTATCTTTCGAAGTCCATGTCTCCGAGGTCCTCCCACCTCATAGGATCCAGCTATCACTTAGCCGTTTCAACCTGTAAGTCAGTCTTTGACATACAATATAGAATATCGTGAATAAATCCTCAACATGTACACATACATTTCATCATAACATAACAACAATAAACTCATTTATTCGCCATGCACTTGGCATAACATTCATTTATTCAACATATAACTATAACGGTAATCACGTACCCATCATTCAGTAATTTGGATATATGAGATATAATTAACACATGATACATATCTAATCATGACTAGCGATCATAGTACTAACATCACACACACACATATATATATCGGCAAAATAATAGAACCATATGTCCACAATGTCGTCAAACCGACAATGTCTTACAATCAAACAAATACAACATATAATAGTAGTTCAGGTAGTAATGCTAAAATGGGGCATTACATACACCCACCCTTCAGGAAACTTCATCCCGAAGTTATGGTCAAAATAACATGAGATAATCACGACGCATGATCTTTGTGTCCTCCCAGGTGGAAGAACCTAGGGTATACTTGCAATCAACATAGATCCGCTATCTTATATAGCAATCACTTATTAAATATAATGGCAGAGCATATATGAAATATATTCATTCAACAGAGATCCACTATCTAATATAACGATCGTTTATTAAAAATAAAAACAAAGTTTATATATATATATATGAAATATATTCAATCAACAAAAATCGGCTATCTTATATAGCCATCGTTTATTAAATATAATGAGAGAGTATATATATGAAATATATTCAATCAATGGAGATCCACAATTTCATATAGCAATTGTTTTTAACATAGAAGTTAATCTAATTTTTACACCTTCAGCATGCATGAAATTACTTGGAAAACATTCATGAGATATTATGTTTAATATGTATATAACGCGAGAATGGTTGTTCTACAAATTAACTTATTACAATGAGTTAACTTTAAAAGAGTAGTTACAAGGGATACATATTTCCACGTGATAGTTCTAAAGTTTTAGAATATCCATATATATATATGCACATTAAAATATTTATATGGAAAGGTCTTTTCCATAAAGTTTAGGATTATGAATATACATATGTATTAAAAGTCTAAAGTGAATGTGTGAACTTGTTGTTGCTGCAACATCCCTTCCAAAATTTTTGTAAATATTGGGTCCCTCCTATTCTTTTTGGTTTAAGCACTTGTTTTGATCAAATTTTTCTCGCTTAATCTTCAACTTTTCCTAAGAGTGCTGACCCTTCTAGTTCTTTTTGATTTTTTGACTAAGGCATTTTTTTTCTTCCATTTAGCAGTGTGTTGTTTTAAAGGTTACCTGTGTGCACGCTCAAAGTGCAGATTGGAAGCGTATATTTTTGCGCTAAAGGCGTAACAGAAAAGGTTTAATTGCGCGTTTTTTAAAGCCGCGCAAACTTTAGGCTTATGTATTGCGTGAAAGGCACACTTTCTAAGACTTATGCTTCAGTCTTGTTGCCAAAACTTGGTTTTTCAACAAAGTTTCCCCGTGCAAAGTAAAGGTTTACAATCTGCGCCGTATTAACGTGTGATTCTTTCGCAGAGTCTAAGTCTAGCTCGACCACCATCAGCACAATTCCTAATAATAGGACAAGCGCTTCAGCGCAGGATTTGTCCTTAAGATCGCCGACACAAAAAATCTCTTAAGTCTTTTTTGTATGGCTCGTTGGTGCAGTTCCTGTTAGCGCACATTTTGTGACTAAAACTGCGCCAAAGGCGCAAGGCTTATCCATATAGCTCCCGCTTCCATAACCGCGCTTCGTTTTTCCTCGAAGTCCATTCTTGGCACAGCCCATCAATGCAGAGTTTAACACTAAGACTACCGCTGCGCGTGCAAGACGTAGCCAAAAAATCGCCGCTGCAATCACGATCCCATTCACTTGGTCGTTGGCGCATTGTTTGGGCGCAAGACTTAGCAATATCTCCTCCGCTCAATGCGCAGAACCAAACCTTAAGACTCCCACCAACTTCACACTCTTTGAGAAAACCTTGTCGTTGGCACATCTCTTAGGCACAGGTCCTAGTGATATTTTCCTCGCAATAGTGCAGCCCACTTTTTGGGTTTGAGTGCAGTTGTACATGTTGGAGAGAATTCATGGCAGCCGCATTAAATCAATCACCTTTCCACTTTGAGCCCCGTGCGTATTAAATTGGCCAACATGTGTCCCTTTTAAATATAATGAGGCTTGAGATGTACAAATATCCGTTTAAAGTCTTTGTCAAAATCTTAATTGCGCTATTTCGTTATTGCAGGATGATATGCGAGTATGGAGCACAAAGCCCTGCAAGAAGATATGACTACCGCCACTTTGCAAATTCAGTGGCTCACAGAGTTAAAGGAGCAAGCTCAATAGAGAGAAGTGCGCTTAACAGAACTGCAAGCAGATGCCATTGCTCAAGCCTTAGCAATAGGCACAGCCACTATCAAGTCAATCTGCGAAAGCATGAAATCGCTTTTAAAAAGGACAGTCTCTGAGCGAACAAGGACAATCCTGCAAGAAATGACTCATTGGTCGAACTATATACGACAAAAGGATAATCCAGCACCAGCTAACATCCATGGGGAAGTAGACGCAGCAGCAAAAACATCATAGTCAGCATTTGAGACATCCATAGCATGATTCATACCTTCAAAGCGCAAGACAACTATTATTTTGTCTTTTTAAAGAAAAGAGAGCGTTATTTCTATTTTGTTTTAGTTTTGTAAAAGACAGTTGCGTTTTGGGCTTTGTCTTATTAGCCACTAAAAGACAAAATTATGTTCCCTCTTAGGTTGAGGTTTAGGTTTTTGGGAATATTAGAAGGTTCTAGAGTTTAGGGCACACCTGTCAGCTCAAGCAGCGTTTTGTAAATTTATAAATAGAAGAATAGAAGAGGAACAATGGACTTTTAGGTGAAAGAAATTTTCTAGCTTGTACAAATTACTTTGCTACTTGCTCCAAGAAACTGGATTTTGCCTAATAGAAGCGTGGAGAGGACGTTTTTGCCTGGAAATGTGTGCTGAATGTTTGTTGGACTATTCCTATAGCATTCGTATACTACTGTGAGATCTTTCTTTACTATTATGAATTATTTCTGTGTGATGAATGATCTTTCTATTTTCCTGTACAATGATGTCTCTCTTAAATGAGTAATGGAATGTATTAAATAATTTGAAGCTATCTTCAATATCTGTCATATTCTGCTATAGGCACATCTTTATGATTAAGTGGCTATCCGTGTGATCTTTAGGTGTTTCCTGCAGTTTATTACTCATCTCTACAGTTTGCTCATTGCAAGGATAGGTTAAATTTGCTTATACAGTCTTAGATTAATTTAGATTAGCTACCTACATTTAGCTTAGGGCACTTGCATTTCATACTTAAAATAAAATACATAAACGGTGGATCAGGCCGCAACTGGTACAAAGATCAAGAATATTTAAATCTTACGGTAGCCGGAACCATTAACCGGACGGATTCCCCACACCAAATGGTGAGCGATCTAATTGGGCTTGCTTACAGGGGAGAATCCCTTGCTGCTTGATGCTGCGATTTTCGGGGCATCAACAGTTTTTGGCGCTAGAAGGAGGGCCACCAGTGCATGGCTGATAAAGGAGATTCCTCCATTGGCAGAAACATTACTGGAAACCCGCTTGAAACAGTAATTTCAGACAATCCAAATCTTGAAGTGACAAATCAAGAAAACCTCAATTTTGATTTTGAACAACAAGAAGCACTGTATGCTATACCTTTTACAAAGGTAGAAGACTTAAGAAGGCACACACGAGCTTATGTTAAACAACTCGGTGGTTTAAATGCAGTAACCTTTCTCCCTAGAAGAAGAACCCCTAGAAAAGAAAGACAGTACACCCGTGATTCGATTCTTGTGCAGAACTTTGAAGAACTGGTAGATTTATCTTTGGAAGAGATCACAGAACCTCTGAAAGAAGTCGATCTTGAAAATCCAGAAAGTTTTGAAGATCCAAAAAATCTTGGAGAACTTTTTACTCCAAAGAACACTCCACTTCATTCACCACACGATTCTCCACCTAATTCTCCACATAGAGCCATGCCTGTACTTGCTTGGAGAGCAAGGGGAGCATTAAATATAGCTGGGCCATTTCATGATCTGCCTAAAAATATAGAGGAAGTTTTGCCCAAATACGACCCAGGTAAAGGCATATCTACTGAAGATCATCTTAAGAGTTTTTATTTAGCTTTGAATCTTTTAAATGTACAACATGAAGATGTAACTTGTAGGCTTTTCCCATCCACATTTGAACCGAAAATTTCTTCCTGGTACTTTAGCTTACAAGCTAGCTTAATTTCCAATTGGGAAGAGTTTGAGAAATGTTTTTTAAAGAAGTATGAGAATCAGAAAACTGTAGCTATACTCATGAAAGAATTATTGTCCATGAGAATGGAAAAGAAAGAAAAGGTTCAAGACTTCAACCAAAGGTTCACTACGCTCTTGAATAATTTCAGCGAAGCAACTAAACCTGCAGAAGAGTCTTTAGTTGAATATTACACAACAACACTTGAAGGCCCCATAGCAATGTTCGTTAAAAGAGCCAAGAATACCACCCTGGTAGAAAAATTTGAAGAAACTATGAAGGTGGAAGAAGAAGCAGATAGCATTGCTAAACACGCCTTAGATGCAGAAACAAATACAACAACTATTAAAAAACCCCTGCTGCTTGCTAGGAATAAAAAAGAGCCATCGGCGGATATGGAGAATGTAGTTAAAATGATGCAGAAATTATCCAATAAAATTGTAGATCTTGAAAAAGATAAGGAAGCTAGTACATTCAGGAAGCCTTTCAAACCATTCTACAAGAAAAGGGAAGACAATGACCAGCCTCAACCACCTATGAACAACTCCCCTGTTTTAATTTTAAATCTGAATGAAATAGGGATGGAACACTTCTGTACCTTTCATCAAGAGCCGCACTGTGAAAAGAGCTGTCCACAATGGATTAATTCTATGAGTTTAATAATGAACCAAATGTTGGATTCACAGATTCCAGATCAAGATGATCCTCCAGAGGAACAAACTCTTGAAGTAGAGGAACCATCCCCAGATACCACCATGGTATTATGGGACTGGGTACCTTTAATTGAATTAATAGAAGACGATCCTGTGGAGAGCCCAATCTCTGCTATAAACATTAACACTCGCAGTAAAGGTCCCATTGCAGATCCAGTTCCAAGCTCAACTATGCCCAAATTTAAAGTTTCAAAAGAGATACCTAAGAGACACATTACAGTCATTCTGCCTCAACCTAAAGCTAATCCAACAGCTTCCAAACAGCCAAACATTGACACAACAGTCCAGCAACCAAAAGTCACATTGAGCAAGACAGTCAATCAAACAAAAGTTGTAAAAGAATGTGATATGGGATATGACATCATTGGAGATATAAAGAAGGTAAAAGCAAATGTTTCATTATTCGATATGTGTAGTTTGTCCCAACAACGAAACAAGTTGTTGCAAGCTCTTCAATCCCAGCCCAACACTCCATTAACAGACACTCAAGAAGACCCTGAAATTAATGAAGCCGGTATCGGCGGGAAATCCAAATCCCAGACATTGCCTTTTCTGCTGACCTTTGAAATCTTCAATCACAATGTGCATAATTTTTTAGTAGATTCTGGGCCTTCCTCGAATGTAATGCCTTTGTCTATTTGTAGAAAGATCAATGGGTATCCAATTCCATCTCCAGCCTAGATTATTCAGCTGGATATAACTGCTGTTAAAGTAATTGGGGACATGAAAGATGTGCTTATTAGATTGTCTGTTGATTCTAGAGTGTGTCAGTTCATTGATATAATGGTGGTCGACATTACTGAAGCCTATGGTTTGATTTTGAGCAGGAACTGGTCTACAAAACTAAATGGTTACTTTGCAACTGATTGGTCCCATTTATGGTTACCATATCAGAATAGGCAGGAGCAGTTTAAAATTCTGAGAGAACCACATATGAAACAAAATGTAACTCAGCTAGAAGGGAAGAATGAAGCTGTAGCCTTTTCATCTTCGGTTTTGGGGAATTATTTCTTAGAAATTGATTCGGGTAATTATCAATCTGAAACTATTAGCCATGAATCAGATAAACAGTCCAATCTCCTTCATTTTTCTCGGACTGATGATATCGATTATAACATAGTTAGCTTAGTCACTGAAACTATTAGCCATGAATCAGATAAATAGTCCAATCTCCTTTATTTTTCTCGGACTGATGATATCGATTGTAACATAGTTAGCTTAGTCACTGAAACTATTAGCCATGAATCAGATAAATAGTCCAATCTCCTTTATTTTTCTCGGACTGATGATATCGATTTTAACATAGTTAGCTTAGTCACTAACTTAGATCATAGAGATACTAACTTAGTTAAATCAAACAATGTTTTTTGGACTTTGTACTTTGATGGTTCCAAGACTCTAGAAGGATCCGGAGCTGGTTGTATTCTAGTGGATCCTGAAAGTAATAAGTACTTCTTGTCCTATAGATTAGAATTTGAGTGTACTAATAACACTGCTGAATATGAAGCTTTAGTCCACGGATTGAAGAAAGCCATCGGTTTGAATGTTAAGTACCTGAAAGTTTTTGGTGACTCAGAAATAGTTGTAAGACAGGTAAGAGATACCATTCACTGTCTTTCACCTCATTTGAAAGGTTATCAAGCTGAGGTATAGGATTTAATTATGCATTTTGATGCTTTCAATATAAAATCTATTCCTAGACTGCAAAATACTGCGGCTGATTTATTAGCAACTTCCGCTTCCAGATTGGTGCCGACTAATAACAAATGTTCAATTGAACTGGTTTTCAGGCTTTATGTTCCAGACAATATAACACATCTCAGAGTTTTCAATGATGACGATCAGATTATCAGTTTTCTAACAAATGAAGACATGTTCCAAGAAGCTATGACAGACAAAGAAGAGCATGATGCTATTTTACAAAAGAAAGATGAGGCTAAAGGAAATTTCATCCCCAAAGGGGTGAGGTCACTTGAAATTATTTTTGATTTACAGATTAAATTCAAAAGGCCAGCAAATACTAAAACCAATAGCTCATCGATGCAACACGAATTAGTTAATCTCGACACCAAAGCTGAACCAAAATTTGTTAACCTTGGTAAATGTTGTTCACCGGGAGAAAGAGATAAGTTCATCAAGCTCTTTCGACAATATAAAGATGCTTTTGCATAGACTTATGAAGATCTGAAAACATATGACACCTGCATTATTCAACATATCATACCAATGAAGGCAAGCTTTAAGCCATTTCAGCAGCAATTGAGGAGGATGCACCCTACTCTCGAACCTCTGATTCAAAAGGAATTGAAGAAGTTACTTGATGCTACGATAATCGTTAAGGTCCATCATTCTGAGTGGGTTGCTAACCTAGTTCCCGTAAGAAAGAATTCAGGAGAGATAAGATTATGTGTTGACTTCAGGAATCTGAATAGAGCTTCAGATAAAGATAACTATCCCATCCCTTCAATGGAACAAATTCTCCAGATGGTATCAGGATCGGAACTCTTTTCCCTTCTTGATGGTTTTTCTGGTTATAATCAAGTATTAGTAGCTGAAGAAGACAGTCTTAAAAATACTTTCCGCACCAAGTGGGGAACTTTCGCATATCGAAGAATGCCATTCGGCCTAATAAACGCAGGAGCCACATTCCAGCGAGCAATGGACATCGTCTTCCGAGGATTGGGCGGTCATTGTGTTGTCGTATATCTAGATGATGTGACAGTTTTTTCAAAGAAAAGAGAAGACCATGTTGTTCATTTAAAGCAGATTTTTAATCGTTGCCAAAAATATGGTATCTCTTTAAACCCCAAGAAGAGTGTGTTTGCTGTTCTTGAAGGTAAACTTCTGGGTCATATCATTTCAAAAAAGGGAATTTCAATAGATCAAGAGAGAGTCCAAGTTATTAATAAAATTCCCATGCCCCATAACAAAAAATCCATGCATTCATTTATGGGCACTATCAATTTTGTTCGAAGATTTGTCCCCGATTTCACCCAAACTGTTAAACCTTTGCAGCAAATGGTCAAGCACAGCACATAGTTCAAATGGACAAAATTAGAAAAGGATGCATTCAGAGATATTAAAGCACCCATAGCTAATTCTCCTTCCTTAAGAAGCCCAGATTTTGACAAAGATTTTATCTTGTATACTTTTGCTTCAGATGACTCTCTTGCAGCGGTGCTCACGCAAAAGATAGAATTAGGAGATGAATACCCGATCTCGTTTATGAGCACTGGTCTACAGGGTGCTGAACTAAACTACCCTGTCATGGATAAAAAAGTGTATGCAGTGTTTAAAGTAGTACAATAGTTCATACCATATATTATTAAGAACAGAATTAAAGTCGTAGTTCCTCACCCTGTCGTTAGATCTCTATTTGTTCAAAAGGAGCTGGGAGAAAGGCGAGGAAATTGGGTTACGACTCTTAAAGAATATGACTTGGAATTCAAGCCAGCTACCATCATTAACGGACAAAGCCTATGTAAATTGCTTACTGAACATACAATTGATGAAGAGCAAGATTGGAAAAATGAATCCGAGCTGAATTCAGTCGAAGTATGTCCCATTTTCACAGCTCCTGAATCATGGTATAGGGATCTAGTGCATTACTTGCAACAAGGATACCTACCAGAACACTGGAGTTCTAAACAAAGAAGGGACCTCTGTTTAAAGTCATCAGCTTATCATATCATTGACGGAATACTTTTCACGAAAAAATTTGATGGAGTTTTCCTCAGATGCCTAGAGAAGGAGGATGCAGGTAAAGTCGTCAAGGAGTTACACAATGGCCCTACTGGGGGACATTATTAAGGGGAGACAACGGTTCAAAAAATACTGAGAGCTGGCTATTACTGGCCCACTTTATTCTGTTGATGTATATGTAACTTCGGAATGTATTTCATCCATGTATTTAATTTATATATTATTGTACTCCTATAGAGATGTGTCATTCCTTTATACGGAAGTGTCGTCATGTGTATTGACAAGTGTCGCAAGTGTGTGAAATTGCCGATGGGTTATTAGACCACCATGTGTGGGGTTGGACCTTATTTTATGTAATATATGGTTGATGTACCTAGCTAAACAAGTCGGCCCCATAAGGTCACTGGCCAAACATAACAAGTATAAATAGAGATCGGGAGATCTCTATTTGGATCATTCGGAAACTCATTCTTCCTTCACTCAGAAAGTGGCGCACTAGTGAGGAGGAGGATCATCTACTACTAGGAGACTATCTCTGTTTATTTTGGTTGTACTTTGGTTGAGCCATTTCTCTCTCTATCTCTGAGGAAGTTGTGGGGTTTTTCACCTTAGGGTTTTCCCCACGGAAACTCTGTGTCTCTTGTCTCTCATGCTTTTGCTTCTTGTGATGATTGACATGCTTGTTATGATTGATATGCATTGATATACTGTACATGTTATTCTCTCAATAAAGATCCTAGAGTATTGTGAATTAATGCTCAAAATTTAACATGGTATCATAGCTAACCTGAGAAGAAGACACTGTGCAGTGACGAAAACCAGGGTTTCTTATTTATTGGGTTTCTCTCCACAGATTTTGGAAAAGCAGTATAGTAGATTGACTCTACTCATCAAGGAGAATCTATCTGTCTAGTCAGAATTCAATTCTGATCATTTTCAGATTTGGCCCTAAAAATTAGGGTTTCCACAAAAATAGGAATTTCTAGAATCTGAAGACATATATGGAAGCTCCTTGCAAAAATCAAAGTTTAGAGCTTTGGATCAAGATTTTTGGCTGGGTAGATCTCCGGGAAACTCAAAACCTAATTCACGGTCCTCCTTAGTGAACCCGAGAAGACAAAAAGGCATTTTTGAAGGGTGTAGCTTTGCAGATCTCAAATTTTGAATACACCAGGTTGATCAACTCATCAAGGTGCATCTTTATATCCTTTCAGAAAGTTGAATTTCACATTTTGAATTTTTAGGGTTTCTCTGACAAACCCTAAACCGAGACCAGATCCAGTTTTCAGCAATTCAAGTGGTAAGATCTAAATCTTTTCTATTTCCATTTGAAGTACTCTTTAAAGATGTCTCACCACACCAAGCTTAAGGATAAGCTTGAAGGGGATGATAACTTCCGAGCCTGGAAGTATAGGATTGGGTTAATCCTGGAAGAGAATGAGTTGGACTCATATGTAAAAGAAGACATCCCTATCCTAGAGGATGAAGAAGCTAAGATATTGCATAAGAAGAACTTGGTCAAGGCAAAGAGAATCATTGCTGATTCTATCAAGGACCATCTCATCCCCCATATGTCATCTTTGAAGACACCCAAAGAGATGTTTGATTCACTATCCAAGCTATTTGAAGGAAGAACATAAATCGGAAGATGACTCTACGGAACCAATTGAAAGGGGTAAAACTTCAGAATGGAGAATCCATTCAATCTTTTTTTTCTAGGGTCTCCCAGATCAAGGAACAACTAGAAGCAGTGGATGAAATGGTGGAGAATGGTGAAGTTGTCATGACCACTCTGAATGGCCTACCTAGGTCATGGGACTCCTTTATTCAAGGAATCTGTGCAAGAAAGAAGTTGGTATCCTTCAGTAGACTATGAGAAGAATGCTCACAAGAAGAAGCAAGGCTTGTGGCATGAGAAGAAAAGATGGGGAATGAAGATCAAGCTCTCACAACTCACACCAAGAAAGGGAAGTCCAAGAGAGAGCCATCTCACTTCAAGAAATCTTCACATCACCATAAAGAAAGGAGAATATGCTTCACCTATAATGAAAAGGGACATATTGCCATAAATTGTCCCAAGAACAAGAAGGACAACAACAACTTCAATAAGAAGAAGAAGGACAACAAAAGAAGGTACCATGCTCATGCTGTCGAGGATGATGAACCTCCCAAGAAGAAGGCTAGAGCAGAAAGTGATGATAATGACTCATCAAGCGAAGAAGAGTATGTTCTAATCTCTGTTCTCACAGGTACTATCTCTCATGGTTGTAATGATTGGCTTATTGACAGTGGGGCTTCAAAACACATGACTGGGTTTAAAGAATCCTTTGCTAATCTATCTGAACATGAGTCACCCCACAAGGTGAAACTTGGGGATGACTACCAATACCCTATTAAATGAAGTGGTGAGGCCTCCTACAATCTAGACTCTGGGAAGTCTTTGAAGATGAAAGATGTTTTGTATGTACCTCCGCTCAAGAAGAACCTACTCTCCATATTCGCATTGGATGCAAAAGGTATGAGGGTTGCATTTGTGGATGGCCAAGTTCTAATGTGGCCAAAGGGAAAGACTATTGATGATGCAGTGGTGATTGGAGAGCAAGAGGGAGGATTGTACAAATTAAAGGGACAATCTGAACATGCTATGAAGACAAAGATTCATCCATAGTCATGGATCACATAGAGGTATGTATAATTTGTTTTTGCAAAGGTTAACTAATGAGTTATGTAGGTCATTGAAGAGAACAAGAACACATTGCTAGACATAACTAGCAAATATGATGACCAGGTATGTTTTTTGTAATATATATCGTATACTTTTGTATGATTGATAATGATTACTCTTAAAGTTACAAGTTTGAGGAATCTAGGGCTTATGCATATTATGTTTCTTACCTTAATTGATGATATGACTAACCAGAAGGGTCATAGGTTTGAGTAATCATGGCTTTAGGTATAATATGTTTATGACTAATCATAAGAATGCTTATTATTTCTGTTTGAAATGATCTTGACTATACATGCTTGAGATTATTGTAATATTAAGATTATACTAATGAATGTTTGATTATGTATGAGACCTCGAGGATAACACAATGATGATACTAATAAGCATGCATATGGATCGAGAATGAATATAAGTTCAAGAACAAGTAATCCAGAAAGCAAAGATCAAGAGGGAGCACACTCCAGTGGTTTCTGCAAGGATGTAGATATTCAGAGAGAGTTGATCATCTCTCTACATTCCACAACAGAAAGGTGTAGAAGAAGCTACTTCAGATTAGAACTCCAGCAACTCTTGCAAGGAAGCAAAGACTCAGAGGGAGTCCACCCAAAAAACAAACAAAGATAAGTATTTTAATTGTCATTTCTTGCATATTTGTTTGTTTAAATAATATTGTTCAATGATGTATATGCTTATGTTCCTAGATTTATGATGTGTATTATGCATATTAGAATGATTGCATTAATGAACAGTTTACTACTAATATGCATTTGATAGGTAAGTAGGCCTATGAAACTATACAACATTCCATTCCTACTTATATAGAATGAAACCTCTTTGCTGACATGTTGAGAGCTATGCAAACTCTTAACAATGTTCTGGTAGAGACTGGAAGGCATTTAGAAAGTTATGGAACATGGTTAAATGTTGTATTGAAGCATTGGCTAATATAATTGCATGACTGTATGACATATTTCTTTATGTGTAAGAATTTGTTCTGAAAATTATGAGATGTTTCTAATCATGCAATTTAACTTGTTTTGTAGGAAAGACCGTATACCTTCACCTACAAAAGAAGGACTACAACATTTGTTCCAACAACAAAGATATCTATTGAAGATATTGAAGTTCCCAGGATCTGGGATGAAGAAATGGAAGAATGCCATGATTCGTCGATCATGAAGAATGATGTTTGGGATGCAGTACCAAAACCTGAAGGGGAGTCTATAGTGACTTCCAAGAGGATCTACAAGATCAAGCATGCTGTAGATGGTAGCATAGAGAAATATAAAAGTGATGAAATGGAAGATACACTAGATGGATTTCAAGACAAATTTCTTGAATGGTGTAGTTGAAGAAGAAGTATATGTGGAGCAGCCACTTGGTTCTAAGGCACATGACAGGGAGTCATATATGTGCAGAAATTGGTAGGATAGACATCTTTCTATCCAGTTTGGGCTTTACCAAGAGTAAAGTGGGTTCCAACCTTTACTACAAGGTTGAGGAAGGCAATCCAGTGATACTACTTTTGTATGTGGATGACCTGTTTGTAATAGGAGATGATAGATTGATTGCCGACACGTAGCGGAAGATTGCTGCCAAGTTCGAGATGAAGGACTTGGGTATGATGCACTGCTTTATTGGTATGGAGGTGTGGTAGAGTGCAGATGGGATCTTCCTTGGACAAGGGAAGTATGCAGTAAAGATCCTGAAGAGGTTCGGGATGATGGACTGCAAGGACATGGCCACACCTATGGCATCAAACTTGAAGCTTCTGTGTGATGCTTCATTTGAGCCGGTTGATGTCACTATGTATCGTTAAATGATTGGGTCCTTGATGTACCTGACGAATACGAGACCAGATATTTACTTTGCGGTGAACACATTGAGCCAGTTCCTGACAGATCTGAGGAGTGTTCACTTGGTTGCTGTAAAGCATATTCTGAGGTACCTGAAGGGTACAGTTGATTATGGGCTCAAGTATGATGCGAATCAAAAGTTTAACCTACAGGGTTATGTTGATTCAGATTGGGCAGGCAATGTTGTAGATAGGAAGAGCACTTCTGGGTGCTACTTCAGTATGGGATCAGGTGTGATCTCTTGGTTTAGCAGGAAGCAGTCTTGCATAGCACTGAGTACAGCCGAAGCAGAGTATGTTGCAGCTTGTTTGGCTAATTGTGAGGCAGTATGGCTAAGGAAGCTACTGTCTGAGTTATTTGATCTACCGTTGGAGGCTACTGGTATCTTCTGTGACAACCAGAGTTGTGTGAAGCTGTCTGAGAACCTGATGTTCCACGACAGGTCAAAACACATAGAGATCAAATATCACTATATCAGGGATATGGTGCAGAGAGGAGCAGTGAAGCTCTTGTATGTTGCAATGGACGACCAGATTGCAGATGTGTTGATGAAGCCACTAGCCAGAGTGAAGTTCAAGTACTCCAAAGAGAGGCTTGGTGTTCTTCAAATCGATGACGCTTCAAGGAAGAAGTGATGGAGACATTTGCTGTAGCCATTCCTAGCATAGTGGAAGGGGGATCCTTCACATGGCTGTGGATGTAAGCACTGATGATGTTCTAGTTTCTACTTTGTATGATCAGTTGGATCATTTACATTTTTATGTATGTACGTATCATGTTGGATGCTGGATATGATCAGTTGGATCATTTATGTATGTACGCATCATGTTGGATGTTGGATATGATCAATTGGATCATTTATGTATGTATGCATCATGTTGGATGTTGGATATGATCAGTTGGATCATTTATGTATGTATGCATCTTGTTGGATGCTTGGACCATGTATCTGTATATGTATTAGGTATGATCAGGTAGATCATGTATGTTGATGGATACATTGTGTGGATCATGTATCTATGTATGTATCAGGTAGATACATTGTATATTATGATATGTATCAGGTAGATACTTGGTATGCATCAGGTGGATGCATTGTATGATCAGGATGATCGTGGATGACGAGCTTCTCCAGATGACATGCATCAGGACGATGCAGTGATGATGATCAGGATGATGTATGGTGAGTATCAGGATGATACTTTGTGGACGTGGATCAGGTTGTGCAGATGAGCATGTCTGGGAGATCCTATAGGTCAGAGTTGTGTACCCGTATTAGCCTGGGATGCTCTTTCAAGACATTGCTCTAGAAGGACATGTAATTTGTGCCCTAGGAGATCTCCAGGTCAGATTTGTGTACCTGTAACATCCTGAGATGCTCTTGTGAGGTTTTTTCCTATGGCATGTAATGTGCTCTTGGGATATCTGCACAGGATGAAAAAGGCCTCAGATGCTTCAGCCAGGTTTTGCCATGACCACATGTAATTTGCTCCTGGGAGATCTGGACAGGATGAAAAAGGCCTCAAATGCTTAAGCCAGGTTTTGTGGTGGACCACATGTAATGTGCTCCTGGGAGATCCAACAGGTAGAGCTGTGTGCTCGTAACAACCTGGGATGCTTTAGCCAGGTTTTGTGGTGAGATCACATGTAATGTGCTCCTGGGAGATCCGACAGGTAGAGATGTGTGCTCGTAATAGCCTGGGATGCTTCAGCCAGGTTTTGTGATGGGTGACATGTAATGTGCTCCTGGGAGATTCGACAGGTAGAGATGTGTGCTTGTAGCAGCCTGGGATGCTACCGCCAGGTTTTGTGACGCACGTAATAAGTCCTGAGGATTCCACAGTATGGCCAGTGATGATGAAGACCTACAGGTGGTGGGCCTACATCCAGTATGAAAAAGGACTGGCTTTGTAGAACTTCCTATGACGAGTAGATACAGAGATTGGTTGAGATAGCAGCAGCAGTGATGATGACGATGATTTGAGGATGATGCATCGATGACGATGATCCAGAGAAGAAGACTTGTGCTAGCAGATCTATGTTGAGAAATACCTTCCTAGTTAAGAGCGAGTGTTGATGCATATGTAACTTCGGAATGTATTTCATCCATGTATTTAATTTATATATTATTGTACTCCTATAGAGATGTGTCATTCCTCTATACGGAAGTGTCGTCATGTGTATTGACAAGTGTCGCAAGTGTGTGAACTTGCCGATGGGTTATTAGACCACCATGTGTGGGGTTGGCCCTTATTTTATGTAATATATGGTTGATGTACCTAGCTAGACAAGTCGGCCCCATAAGGTCACTGGGAAAACATAACAAGTATAAATAGAGATCAGGAGATCTCTATTTGGATCATTCAGAAACTCATTCTTCCTTCACTCAGAAAGTGGCGCACTAGTGAGGAGGAGGATCATCTGCTACTAGGAGACCATCTCTATGTATTTTGGTTGTACTTTGGTTGAGCCATTGCTCTCTCTATCTCTGAGGAAGTTGTGGGGTTTTTCATCTTAGGGTTTTCCCCACGGAAACTCTGTGTCTCTTGTCTCTCATGCTTTTGCTTTTTGTGATGATTGACATGCTTGTTATGATTGATATGCATTGATATACTGTACATGTTATTCTCTCAGTAAAGATCCTAGAGTATTGTGAATTAATGCTCAAAATTTAACATATTCCGGGATGCCCATACTTATGCACGGAACTGTGATGTATTCCAAAAGAGTGCTGGAAAATTACTTAAGGCAGCAGGACCCTTGCAACCGGTTATCATCTTAGAATTTTTTGAACACTGGGGTATGGATGTCATCGGAGAGATAAAACCAAATTCTTCCCTGCAACATCGATACATCCTGACAGCCACCGACTATTTCACCAAATGGATAGAGGCTGCCTCATTGCGCAAGATCAATGAAGATGCAGTCATCAGTTTCTTGAAAGAGAACATCATAACCAGGTTTGGGGTTCCAATTTCCCTAGTATTTGATAATGCCACTTATTTCTCGTATTTTAAAATAAATGAATTTTTTTATGAAAGGGGGATTAAATTTCATTATTCAGCCAATTTCTACCCCCAGGGAAATGGACTAGCTGAATTTTCAAACAAAAACCTCATCCGCATTCTCAAGAAGGCTGTGATTGAAAATCAGCGAAGCTGGAATATAGCTCTCCCAAACGCCTTATGGGCAGATAGGGTGACTCCAAAGAATGCATTAGGGGTTTTCCCTTGCACACTTGTCTATGGCAAGGAATCCATCCTCCCTCCCAACATCTTACTTCCATCCTTGTAGTTGTCCCAAGCCTCTCGAGGGTCGGGTAGTCAAATTTTACAATCCAGGATTGACACCCTGCTTCAACTTGAAGAAGCCCGGCAAAAAGCTAAGAATCGATTCCACCAACACCAAGATATAGTCAAGAGATGGTTCGATAAAAGGAAGTCTGGTAAAAGAAATTTTGAAGTAGGAGATTTAGTTTTGAAATGGGACCATAATCATGAAGGCAATGGAATGCACACGGAATTCCAACACTTATGGGTAGGCCCTTACCAAATTTCTGCAAAGCTCGACCCATCCACTTACAAGCTAACAGACCTCCAGGGAGAGGAAGTAACCCTTCCCCTCAACGGCCTCGCCTTGAAACAATACTTTGCATAGTCCCGTTGAGGTTTTCTGTACATAAATAAACAATTTCTTTGTTCTTTTGTTTTCTTTGTTGATTTTTGTTTTGTTTTGTTTAGAAATAGTCTCGGTAGCTAGGTTTGTCTTTTCACTCACTTTTCATCTGATTTTCCTCTTTTTCTAGGCTAATAAAACCCAGCTCAACCCCTGGCTTAGCGGTAGTATAGAACTCTCAGCAAAATCGAAATATTGAAGGCATAATCTCATTTGTAAAGAGAAGGAGGCTCTGTGACTTTGCTTCCACTGATCAGCCTTTGAAAATGGGGAGATCTTTTTCTTGTTTGGTCAAAATAACCTTAGTTAAATGACTAATGATCCAATGTTTCTCTCTCACTATCTTGAGGCTCCACTCATTTTAACATTAATTCATGTCTTAAGGTTTCCTTGCTATTATGGAACCACGGAAAGGAAGCATGCTTCACAGAGGTATGGTATTTTAAATGATACCATGCTACAAATAAAATCCTAAAGGCTTACATCAAAGGGTCTGATTTCCAGAAATTCTCGCCTCAATCAAAGCATGGCTGAGATAAAAGCAAAATGTTCAAATCTAGAAAGCTGTTCAAAAGACTCAGCTCAAGCTAGGTTCTTCTCTGTCCGTGAAGCTTGATAAATCAAATAAAATATCTTGCTCACACAAAAGGACGTTATGGATTGAAGAACCCAAATCAAAGATTGGAATTTTAAGGAAACTATTTCTGGAAGGCTCAAACAGCAAAAGCTGTCAAATACATGAACATCCAAAAGAATGTAGATAGCACGGGAATGAGGAACAAACGAATATTTCTGTGAGGTATTGTTACGATCTTGTGGAGTCCTCTTTTAGTTAAGGCACCATAAAGACAATCCTAAAAGAATTAACTCCATACTCCGGCCTTGAGAGAGTTTGAAGGAAGTACAAATCTTAGTCTCCTTTCTCCCAAAGACCAACATGATTAAGAGATCACTCTATTCTTGAAAGTTGAATTATGGGGCATTATTGTTGTGCTTGGAGCTGTGATTTTAAATGCCATTCTAAGCCATGGCAAGATTTTGTTTCAGAGATATCTGTTCGCCAACGAATCGCCAATTGTTGTTGCTGCAACATCCCCCCCAAAATTTTTGTGAATATTGGGTCCCTCCTATTCTTTTTGGTTTAAGCACTTGTTTTGATCAAATCTTTCTCACTTAATCTTCAAATTTTCCTAAGAGTGTTGACCCTTCTAGTTCTTTTTGATTTTTTGACTAAGGCATTTTTTTTCTTCCATTTAGCAGTGCGCTATTTTAAAGGTTAACTGTGCACTCACTCAAAGTGCAGATTGGAAGCATATATTTCTGCGATAAAGGCGCAACGGAAAAGGTTTAATTGCGTGTTTTTTAAAGCCGTGCAAACTTTAGGCTTATGTGTTGCGTGAAAGGCGCACTTTCTAAGACTTATGATTTAGTCTTGTTTCCAAAACTTGGTTTTTCAATGAAGTTTCCCCGCGCAAAGTAAAGGTTTAAAATCTGCGCCGTATTAACGCGTGATTCTTTCACAGATTCTAAGTCTAGCTCAGCTGCCATCAACGCAATTCCTAATAATAGGACAAGCGCTTTGGCGCAGGATTTGTCCTTAAGATCGCCGACACAAAAAATATCTTAAGTCTTTTCTTTATGGCTCATTGTCGCAGTTCCCGTTAGTACACATTTTGTGACTAAAACTGCGCCAAAGGCGCAAGGCTTATCCATATAGCTCCCACTTCCATAGCCATGCTTCATCTTTCCTCGAAGTCCATTCTTGGCGCAACCCATTAGCACAGAGTTTAACACTAAGATTTCCACTACGCGCATAGGACGTAGTCGAAAAATCGCCGCTGCACTCACGATCCCATTCACTTGGTCGTTGGCGCATCGTTTGGGTGCAAGACTTAACAATATCTCCTCTGCCCGACGCGCAGAACCAAACCTTAATACTCCTACCAACTTCGCACTCTTTGAGAAAACCTTGCCGTTGGCGCATCTCTTAGGCATAGGTCCTAGTGATATTTTCCCTGCCATAGCGCAACCTGCCTTTTGGGTTTGAGTGCAGTTGTATGTGTTGGAGAGAATTCATGGCAGCCGCGTTAAATCAGCCACCTTTCCACTTTGAGCCCCGTGCCTATTAAATTGGCCAACATGTGTCCCTTTTAAATATAATGAGGCTTGAGATGTGCAAATATCCATTTAAAGTCTTTGTCAAAATATTACTTGTGCTATTTCGTTATTGCAGGATGATATGCGAGTATGGAGCACAAAGCCCTACAAGAAGATATGACTGCCACCACTTTGCAAATTCAGCAGCTCACAGAGTTAAAGGAGAAAGCTCAATAAAGAGAAGTGCTCTTAACAGAACTACAAGTAGATGCCATTGCTCAAGCCTTAGCAACAGGAATAGCCACTATCAAGTCAATCTGTGAAAGCATGAAATCACTTTTAAAAAGGATAGTCTCAGCGCGAGCAAGGACAATCCTGCAAGAAATGACTCATTGGTCCAGCTATATATGGCAAAAGGATAATCCAGCACTAGCTAACATCCCTAGGGAAGTATATGCAGCAGCAGAAACATCGCAGTCAGCAGTTGAGCCATCCATAGCATGATTCGAACCTTCAAAGCGCAAGACAGCTGTTATTTTGTCTTTTTAAAGAAAAGAGAGCGTTAGTTCTGTTTTGTTTTAGTTTTGTAAAAGACAACTGCGTTTTGGGCTTTGTCTTATTAGCCACTAAAAGACAAAATTATGTTCCCTCCTAGGTTTAGGTTTAGGTTTTTGGAAATGTTAGAAGGTTCTAGAGTTTAGGGCACACCTGTCAGCTCAAGCAGCATTTTGTAAATTTATAAATAGAAGAATAGAAGAGGAACAATGGACTTTTGACAAGTGAAAGAAATTTTCTAGCTTGTACGAATTACTTTGCTACTTGCTCCAAGAAACTGGATTTTGCGTAATAGAAGCCTAGAGAGGACGTTTTTACCTAGAAATGTGTGCTGAATGTTTGTTGGACTATTCTTGTAGCATTCATATACTACTGTGAAATATTTCTTAACTATTATGAATTATTTCTGTGTGATGAATGATCTTTCTATTTTCCTGTACAATGATGTCTCTCTTAAATGAGTAATGGAATGTATTAAATAATTTGAAGCTATCTTCAATATCTGTCATATTTTGTTGTAGGCACATCTTTATGATTAAGTGGTTATTTGTGTGATCTTTAGGTGTTTCCTGCAATTTATTACTCATCTCTACAGTTTGCTCCTTGCAATGATAGGTTAAATTTGCTTATACAGTCTTAGATTAATTTAGATTAGCTACCTGCATTTAGCTTAGGGCACTTGCATTTCATATTTAAAATAAAATACATAAACGGTGGATAGGGCCACAACCGGTACAAATATCAAGAATCTTTAAATCTTACAGTATCCAGAATCGTTAAATGGACAGATTTCCCACACCAAACGGTGAGCGATCTAATTGGGCTTGCTTACCAGGGAGAATCCCTTGCTGCTTGATGCTGCAATTTTCGGGGCATCAACATAACCTTATATATATATATATATATTGTTGGTTGTGGAGCCTGATCTCCAGATCCAAAGATATTATTATTCAGCCGTGTTTGTACCCTAGTTTTATATGATATGTAGGTAGACTGTACACTCACCCCAGCGGGGGGGTTTGGGAGGAAATTTTTGGGGTTGTTTTACGGGCCCATGGTTTTGGATAACCCGTGGTATTTTCCCATTGTATCTTCTTTATAAAAGAAAGACATTGTAATATGGCTAGGGTTAGATGTATTAGTTTTTATGCATTGTAAAGATCTCTGAGATCAGGAGAGAGACTGTGAGACAGTGAAGAGGAAGTGCAGCGGCTGTGCTGCAGGTTGTATCCCTTCACCTTGCAAGACGGTAATAATAATAAGGACTGAAAAATTCAGTGTGGACGTAGCCCAAGTTGGGGTGAACCACGATATATATGTGTCTCTCTTGTAAGGTGTGTGTGATTATATTTGCATTTATGTTTATTGTTATTGCTTTGCGATCCTTTTTTTTTTAACAATTGGTATCAGAGCCAAAGGTCTATTTGGCAGATAAACCTGCAGGAAGCTAGGGTTTCTGGTTCGAGTGGGAGCAATGGCGGAAGAAGGAAAGTTTAAGTTCAAGAAGTTTAATGGCCAAAACTTCCAGTTATGGAATATGCAAATGGAGGACTATCTATACCAGAAGGATCTATTCCTACTGTTGGGAGGAAGAGCAAAGCAGCCGGCGGCCATGAAGGACGAAGAATGGGAGGTTGTTGACAGAAAGACTCTAGGAACAACACGGATGAGCCTGGCTTCATCGGTGGCTTTCAATATCTCAAAAGAAACGACAATGGAGGGTTTGATGAGCACACTGGGTAAGCTGTATGAAAAACCCTCGGCCTCCAACAAGGTATTTCTAATGAAGCGTTTATTTAATATGAAGATGTCTGAAGGTGGATCTATTACTGATCATTTAAATGAGTTTAATAAGGTTACAAATCAGCTAAGTTTTGTAAGTGTGAACTTTGATGATGAGGTTAGGGCTCTTCTAATCTTATGTTCATTGCCACAAAGCTGGAATAGCTTGGTCATGGCTGTAAGTAACTCTGTCTCTGGTTCAAACACCTTAAAATTTGATGATGTTATTGGTGTTATTCTTAGCGAGGAAATGCGAAGAAAAAGCACAGATGAGACATCAGGTAATGCTTTGACCATGGAGAGCAAGGGAAGACAAAAGGAGAGAGGAAAGAGCCAAGGTAATCATGGCAAGTCTAAAACGGGCAGATCCAAGTATAGACTGGGAAAATTAGAGTGCTGGAATTGTGGAAAGAAAGGACATCTGAAGAAAGACTGCAGATCTCTAAAGAAGAAAGGAGATGCACAAAAGGAAACTACCCAGGAAGAAAATGTAGCAGGTGATGTGTTACAAGATGCTTTGATTCTTGCATTAGATAATACTAGTGATTATTGGGTAGTAGATTCAGGAGCTTCATGTCATGCTACACCCCATAGGAAATACTTTCATGAGTATGTTCCTAGTGATTTTGGACATGTTTTATTGGGTGATGATGAGCCATGTAAAATTGTTGGAATGGGTAAGGTATGGATAAAAGTTAAGAATGGAATTGACTGGCTGTTGAAAGATGTTAGGCATATTCCTGCTATGAAAACAAATCTGATCTCAACAGGGCTATTGGGAGATGGTGGCTGTCTATCTACATTTGGAGAAAAGTGGTGGAAGATCACTAAAGGATCAATGGTGATAGAAAAAGGAGACAAGATAGGTACGTTGTATTTATGTCCTCATAATACTGACCATTCTATCTCTTTAGCTTCCACAGGAATAGATACAGCATTGTGGCATCATAGGCTTGGCCACATGAGTGAGAAGGGGATGCAGATTTTCCACTCAAGGAAGTTGCTGCCAGATTTGAAGCAGGTAAGTTTGGAATTCTGTGAAAACTGTGTTTATGGAAAACAAAAGAGAGTCAGATTTCTCAGGGTTGGGAAACAGAAGAAGAATGAAAAGTTAGAGCTAGTGCATACAGATGTATGGGGACCGACTCAGGTACAATTTCTTGGTGGCTCTCATTATTATGTTACATTTATTGATGATGCAACTAGGAAAACTTGGGTTTATTGCATTAGACAGAAATCTGATGTGTTTGCTACTTTTAAGAAGTGGAAAGCTTTGGTTGAGAATGAGACAAGGAAAAGGTTGAAGTGTCTCAGATTTGATAATGGAGGTGAGTACTGCAGCAAGGAGTTTGATAGTTACTATTCATACCATGGGATTCGTAGAGAGAAGACAGTCCCAGGAACACCACAAGAAAATGGTGTGTCAGAAAGGATGAACAAAATGATCATGGAGCGTGCAAGGTGTATGAGACTGCATGCAGGGTTTCCCTTACAGTTTTGGGCGGATGCTGTAAATACTGATGTTTATTTAATAAACATAGAACCTTCAAGTGCTTTGGATGGTGGTATTCCAGAGGAGGCATGGACAGATAAAAAGGTAAACTACTCATTTCTGAGAACGTTTGGTTGTGAAGCATTTGTCCATATTGATAAAGAAAATAGAACAAAGCTTGAAGCTAAATCCAAGAAATGTACCTTTATTGGATATGGGGTTGATGAATTTGGTTATCGCTTATGGGATTATGAAAATAACAAAATCATCAGGAGTAGAGATGTGATATTCAATGAAAAGATCATGTATAAAGATCAGTTGCAGAGAAAGAAACAGGAAAATGAAAACACAGAGTACAGAGTACTTGATGAAATTGAAGAAAATGAAGTTCCAAAGGTGCCAGAAAATCAAGAATAGTAGCAAGTACTTGAAACTCCTACAACTGTAAGAATATTTACCAGGTTAAGTAGACTCCACGAACGATACTCTTCTTCAATGTATTATTTGTTGATGACTGATGCTGGTGAACCAGAATGTTATGAAGAAGCAATGCAGGTGGATACTAGAAATAAGTGGGAGCAAGGAATGAATGAGGAGATGGACTCATTGGTAGGAAACCAGACTTGGGATTTGGTTTAGTTGTCTGCTGGTAAAAGAGCATTGAAGAACAAATGGATTTACAGGTTGAAGGAAGGAGGTAAGAAGCGATACAAGGCCAAACTTGTTGTAAAGGGGTTTGCACAAAAGAAAGGTATTGATTTTGATGAAATATTTTCTCCTGTTGTTAAGATGACTTCAATTAGGACTATCTTAAGTCTAGTGGCGGTAGAAGATTTGCATCTTGAACAGTTAGATGTAAAAACAACCTTTCTCCATGGGGATTTGGAGGAAGAGATATATATGCAGCAACCACAAGGGTATGAGGTCAAAGGTAAGGAGAACTTGGTATGCAGGTTGAAAAAGAGTTTGTATGGCTTGAAGTAAGCTCCAAGGCAGTGGTATTTAAAATTTGACATGTTTATGACATAACAAGGTTATAGTAGATGTCATTCTGACCACTGTGTTTATTTCAAGAAGCTAGATAATTAAAGATATATTATCTTGTTATTGTATGTGGATGACATGTTTGTTGCAGGGTCTAACATGCAGGATATAAATGTACTCAAAAGGAAGCTAGCTAATTCATTTGCGATGAAGGATTTGGGTGTTGCAAAGCAAATTCTTGGTATAAGAATAATAAGAGACAGGAAAAATCGAAAATTAACATTGTCTCAGGGTGAGTACATACAAAAGGTGTTGGAGAGGTTCATAATGCAGAATGCAAAACCAGTTAGTACACCTTTGGCCAGCCATTTCAGTCTAAGTAAGGAAATGTGTCCCAAGACACAGGAAGAGACAGATTGCATGTCCAAGATTCCCTATCAATCAGCAGTTGGCAGCTTGATGTATGCCATGGTGTGCACAAGACCAGATATTGCACATGTAGTGGGAGTTGTGAGTAGATATATGAACAATCTAGGTAAATAACATTGGAGGGCAGTATAGTGGATTCTCAGGTATTTGAGAGGTACCACCACTCAGGCATTATGTTTTGGAGGTTCAGACACTGTTCTACAGGGATATGTTGATGCAGATATGGAAGGTGATAAGGATAGCAGGAGGAGCACCACAGGGTATGTGTTTATTGTAGGTGGAACAATAGTAAGCTGGATTTCGAAACTGCAGAAGGTTGTTGCACTTTCAACAACGGAAGCAGAGTATGTTGCTATTACAGAGGCTAGTAAAGAGATGATTTGGTTGCAGAGGTTTATGGAGGAAGTGGGTAAGAAGCAGAAGGATAGCAAGTTGTAGAGTGACATCCAGGGTGCCATTCATCTTGCAAAGAACTCAACCTTCCATTCCAGGACTAAACATATACAGCTCAAGTACCATTTCATACGCTCTGTTCTGGAAGATGAACTGTTGAAGCTGGAAAAGATACATACTAGCCAGAATCCTGCAGACATGTTCACAAAGGTAGTGACCAGAGATAAACTGAGTTCCTGCTCGGTTTCAGGTGGCCTTGTAGCATGAAGGTGAAGAGGAGAAATTTTCCAAGGTCCAGCAAGTACAGCAGTGGTGGAGTTGCTGTGATCAGTCTCCAAGTGGGAGATTGTTGGTTGTGGAGCCTGATCTCCAGATCCAGAGATATTATTATTCAGCCGTGTTTGTACCCTAGTTTTATATGATATGTAGGTGGACTGTACACTCACCCCAGCGGGGGGCATCTCCCCCCCACGGGGTTCCATGGGGGACCATCCCCCCTGGCTGGGGGGTCCGGGGGCCAGCGGGGGTTTGGGGGCGAAGCCCCTGAAGGAAATTTTTGGGTTTGTTTTACGGGCCCATGGTTTTGGATAACCCATGGTATTTTCCCATTGTATCTCCCTTATAAAAGAAAGACATTGTAATACGGCTAGGGTTAGATGTATTAGTTTTTATGCATTGTAAAGATCTTTGAGATCAGGAGAGAGAATGTGAGACAATGAAGAGGAAGTGCAGTGGTTGTGCTGCAAGTTGTATCCCTTCACCTTGTTGGATGGTAATAATAACCAGCATAGATCCAAATCCTAGGCTCTATCAAGCGCCGAGAGGGATCAAATCTCCCGAGGTGCAAACCTCTCCTTGAATAGCTCCTTGAGTGCAATACCTGAGCCAGCTAATCATATGCTCTAAAGTCTCTAGTTTAAGTCTCATATTTACTTTTTACTTTGTATTATTCTTTTTTGTTTATGGCCGACATAATATTTATTAATTTTTACTTTGTATTATTCTTTTTTGTTTACTTTGTATTATTTTGTTACTAGACAAACTCGACAAACACTCTAAAATCTCATATTTACTTTTTACTCTGTATTGAAAGTAAAAATTAAAGTGTCTAGTTTAAGTCTCATATTTACTTTTTACTTTGTATTATTTTTTTTTGTTTATGACCGACATAATATTTTTCACCTAATCCTAAGTTCTAAAGTCTCTAGTTTAACTCTCATATTTACTTTTTACTTTGTATTATTCTTTTTTGTTTATGGCCGACATAATAATTATTACTTTTTACTTTGTATTATTCTTTTTTGTTTACTTTGTATTATTTTGTTTATGGTCGACAATATCGACAAACACTCGACTTACAAGATCTCCCTTATACAAATGTTATTTATCGACTTACAAGATCTCCCTCATACAAATGTTATTTATCGACTTATAAGATCTCCCTCATACAAATGCTATTTATGTCCGACAATATCGACAAACACTCGACTTACAAGATATCCCTCATACAAATGTTATTTATAGCCGACAATATCGACAAACACTCGACTAACAAGATCTCCCTCATACTTAGCTGTAGAGTGCCTCTCGACGCAATAAGGACTGGCAAATTCAATGTGGACATAGCCCAAGTTGGGGTGAACCACGATATATCTGTGTCTCTCTTGTAATGTGTGTGTGATTATGTTCGCATTTTTGTTTATTGTTATTGCTCTGCGATCCTGTTTTTTTAACATATATAATGGTTATAGAAAAGTTCTTGAGAGTTGTTATAACATTTAAGTGGGGTTTTGTCAATGATTTCTACAACTAAAGTAATTAAGTATAAGTTTATAAAAAATATTCTTTTATTCATTTTAGAAGAAGAAGGTAATTAAAGACTTAGACTAGAAATGAATTCATATAGGCATGTTTAAACCTCATTAAAATGAAATAAGAAGTGTGATACATGGATTATGAAAAATAATGTGTACCTTGAATTATGAAAACTACTTGTTTATATTGGGCCATGGAAATGTTATTTTTAAGCATTTTCATAAATTTTAAAGAAGTTGTTTGTCATGTCATGTTAAAATAGATTTTTTTTATAACTTTTTCACACTTACTATAATTAGGGTTATTATATTGTGGAGTTGTTACATTGTGGTATAAGAGTTTATATTATGACACTTGGGTTTATGGTGTCCATTGATGTTATGATAAAACTAATGTTGTTTATATGTTCTTCTTTCATGCATAGAAGATTTTTTGTTTACTAAACTGCAGGAAGAAATGGTCGGGAGATGATCCCCTACCCCACATGTATATGTTGAACTTAATGATGAGAATAATAATGTTAATAATGATATTTTACAAACTCTAAGAGACTTGCAAGTCGAATTGATCAACTTTAAGAATGAACATGAAAGGGTACTGAGAACCCAGGAAGACTTAAATGAAGCCTTACTATCTAAACTGAATGAGATAAGTGATGATACGAATAAAAAGAAACACAAATGAGAAAACTCATCCTCTGACTGTCCTTCTTCTGATGAATGTTCTATATCTAGTGAATCATAAGATTCTAGTGATATCTCTCGGGGCCGACGAAGGAATAAGAGAAAATATAAAGATGAGTTAACAAGAGAATTAAAAAAAATAAAGGCTCCTACCTTTGACGGTGAAGTCAAAAAAGGAGAAGAAGCTGAGGCTTGGCTCTCTGGGATGAATATGTACTTTACTATGTACAATTATTCCAACTCTATGAAGAGAAAAATGAACATCTTCAATCTAGTCGGAAAGGTTGAGATTTGGTGGCAAGACTTAAAAAGAGAAAAAAGAATTAATGATAGAAAAGTAAGTTGGAACTGGTTTAGAAAGGAATTTAAAAGAGAATATATCTCAGAGTATTATTATGAGGGAAAGGCGAAGTATTTTTATGAGCTAAGACCATGATCAATGTCTATGCATGACTTCTGTACTAAATTTTTATCCTTGTTAAGATATGTGCCTTACCAAAATGAATACAAACCTAAAATTCAGAGATTTCTGGGTTGCTTACCTAACTTTTATAAAGACAAATTAGAGTTGGATGAATGAAAAAATTTATATGAAGCAATGAGGAAATCCAAACTAACATATGATCAATCTAGGAGTAAGAATGAAAATCCTTATGAATTCAAGAAAAGAGATGCAAATAATTTTAAGAGAAGAAAATTCAAACCTTTCAATAAACATGAGAGTTTCTAGAGAAATACTTTTAACGATAAACAACAAACAACAAACAACAATAACTGATTATAAACAACCAATCAGAACGACTGAGTATAAAGATAATATATTTAATAAAAAGAAAGAAGAAATAAAAAGAGAACCTTTGGAGTGTTGGGGATGTGGAGAGAGTCATTTCTATCGGGATTGTCCTCATAAGAAAGATAATTGGAATATTCACACTATCCAGGAAGCAACCACAGTTGGAGAGGTTGCTCGGAACATACCGCAGATTAGCATCGCCTTGGACATTCATCAAGCGAATTATCAACCTTCCATGATCAAGGTAGATGGTAAGATATTTGACAAACCTATTTCTATATTAATGGATTCTGGATCTACTTTAAGTTACATTTCTCCTAAGCTAGCAGATTTATGTAAAATAAAAAAAATATAATTTTGAAAAGTCGTAGTTAGTGCAATTAGCCACAGAGACAAAAAGAAAAGTGACCAACTTTATTTCTAGTTGTGAAGTTCATATACAAAATTTGATTTCAAAAGTATATTTGAATATTTTTCCATTAGGATCTTATAATGTATTAATTGGTATGGATTGGCTAGAAAAACATAGAGTTGTGCTAAATTGCTTTGAGAAAACTTTTAATTGTATTGATGAAAATGGTGAAAGTAAAATTGTTAAAGGGATTCCAAAAAATGTTCTTACTAGGAAAATATCTACCTTGCAATTGAAAAAGTGTGCTAGGAAAGGATGTAGGTTGTTTGTTGTACACATCACCAAAACTAATGATGATAAACCAAAACCTAGTTTAGAGGATTTTTCTCTTTTAATATGAATTTAAAGATGTTTTTCTAGAAGAGATACATGGACTACCTATGAGGAGGGATATTGAATTTACCATTGAGTTGGTAATAGGAGAGGTACATGCCTCAAAAACTACTTATCGAATGAACACACCAGAGTTGGTAGAATTAAAATTACAATTGCAAGAATTAATAGATAAGGAATATATAAGGCCAAGTGTGTCTCCATGGGGAGCACCAGTTTTTTTTTATTTAAAGAAAGATGGCACACTAAGGCTTTGCATTGATTACATACAATTAAATAAAATTAAAATTAAAAATAGATACCCTCTCCCCCGCATTGATGATATGTTTGATCAAGTACAGGGAGAAACGGTATTATCTAAAATTGACTTAAGGTCTGGGTACCATCAAGTAAGGATTAAGGATGAGGTTGCTCATAAAATGACATTTAGAACAATGTACATGCATTACGAGTTCTTGGTTGTACCATTTGGCTTGACCAATGCTCCGTCCAAGTTGATGTGTTTGATGAACAATGTTCTCCACAAATACTTAGATAAGTTTGTAATAGTATTTATTGATGACATCTTAATATATTCTAAAAATGATGAAGAATACCTAAAAATTAAAGAACAATTGGAAAATGGTGTAAATGGAAACGAATTCTTAGCTTACTCCATAAGCTCAGAAGACTTGTTAGTCTATAAAAATCTATTATATATACCAAATTCAGAAGAATTTAAGAAATTAATCATGAATGAGTTACATAAGAAACCTTATTCTGGACATCCAGGATACCAAAAGATGATAACAAAGCTAAGAAGAAGTGATTATTGGATTAACATGAAGAGTGATGCTGCAAATTACCTAGCTAGATGCATTGAATGTCAACAAGTAAAAACATAACATCAACATCCTACCGTGTTACTTCAACCCTTACCTATTCCAGAATAAAAGTGGGAGATAATAAGCATGTAAGTTATAACATGATTACCTAAAACGAATAAACGACATGACTCAATAATGGTATTTGTTGATAAGTTAAGTAAAGATGCACACTTCATACCTGTGAAATCTACGTTTAAAGCCATTAATATAGTTGATATTTTTATGAAAGCAATATTCCGTTTGCATGGTATTATGAAAGTTGTGATTTCTGATAGAGATGCAAAATTTACAAGTAACTTTTGGAAGTCCTTGTTTAAAGGTCTAGATGCACGACTGAATTTCAGTACTGCTTGTCATCCTCAAATGGGTGGGAAAATTGAAATAACTAATAAGCTGTTAGAATATATGCTGCGAATGTATGTAATGGATAAACCAGGTAAATGGAAAGAGTATTTGCATTTAGTAGAATTTTCTTATAATAATGGGTATCGAGCTTCATTGAAAATGAGTCCATTTGAAGTCTTGTATGGTAAAAAATGCCACATTCCCATGTCTTGGGATAACCCTGTTGATAGGATTGTTTTAGGACCTGACATGTTAAAGGAGACATAACAAATGGTGAAATAGGTGCAACAAAACTTAAAGGTTTCCCATAATCGGCCAAAGAGTTATGCATATTTAAAAAGAATTCCAAGAGAGTTCAACATTGGTGATCATGTATATCTAAAGGTAAAGCTGAAGGAGAGTGCCTTGAGCTTGGGAAGGTGTTCCAAGCTGGCACCCATGTATTGTGGACCTTTCAAAGTGTTAGTTAAGACATGGTTGGTATCCTATCAGCTTGGATTCCCCCCTAATATAAAAGTGCACAATGTATTTCATGTTTCATTATTAAAAAATGTGTGCATGATGCTACTCATGTAATTGTTTGGAATATGATTCAGGTAGAACCCGAGGGCGAGTTTCAAACCGAACCTTTCTACATCCTAGAAAGGAAGGAACGTATGATACATAATCTAGCCATTGTTCAAATAAAAGTGCAATGGAAGGACTTCAACCCTGAAGAGGCAACTTGGGAAATGGAGGATAAAATGAGAGAGGCATATCCCTCCATGTTCCAGAATGAGCAAGAGAGATCAGAATAAAGAACATCGAGGACAATGTTAAGAATAAGGGGGGGAGAAATATGATACCCCAAAACATTATTATTTATTTTTGAATTATTATTTGTGATAATTATTTTTATGTAAGAGGTATTTAAAACTCAAAAACACAAAGTGACACTTTGCACAACAAACTATTTTTTTTAATTAAATAAAAGAAAAAGGCACTTGGAGAGTTCAGGTAAATGAGGGGACACCACCATGGCACAAAGATCATGTGTAATTAAGCAAGATATATCTTTACCAATCAAATCTAATCTAAAACTCAACAGCTAGACAAGATCCTAAATCATAGGGATTTATGGATTGATTGGAGATTTGATTGGGATGGCACAAGACCTTGGAAAAACTATATATAATAGTGCACTGAGATAGCATGGGACACCGTTTTGTGCATAGAGGAATTGTTGAGTGTTATCTCTTTTCATAAGTCCATCATTGCTTGTTATGAACTCTGAGATAGAGAGTGCCGTGTGGATGTAATTGTTTACGTTCTAGTGCATGGAGGTGATCCAACTCGGGGGTGGAGCTGGGAAAACAGTCAAGTTGATCTCTCCTATGGTTGGGAGGATCTGACTCTCCAAGTAGCCATTTGTTTACATTCCAAGTAAGTGTAACTATGCTCTTGTATATATAGTTATCGAATGTATATGAATGTATGGGAAAATACGTTGATTTTTATCATTATGAGCTTATATACATGTTGTACATTCTTTTGTAAATCATGGATCATTGTTTGTATCGGTTCCGTGAATATTGACGAATTTACATACATGGGCTCGGGTTTACTCTCGGTTATGGGCGAATGCCTTATTTCTTTTTGGTATTGCCTTATACTTTGGGACGATAAGATTTATTTTTAGAAATCATCCATTTATTCCGTATTGATGCAGAGTATATATATTTTTTATATAATGTTATTCCCGTTAGATGTATAATTCATAATCTAGTTCTTTTATGGGTATATGCCAGAGATATTTTCAAGAATAATATTTTGTCTATTGAAAATATATTAGACTTAGTTTGAGTACAATTATTGATGGTTTCAATTGGGCCTGATAAAGCTCTACGAGCTTTATGATGGTATTTTATATATTTATTTGTGAATTGGATTAAGAGAGTAAATTGTAGTTATCCATCCCTGAACAAATTTTACTGAGTAGCGTCACCATTAACCCTTTGTGATCAATAGAGAGTTAAATATACAACTTTTATACGATTATTTATATTCTTGAATCAGGTCTTTGTGCAAAACATTGGGGCAGAATCTGTTTCAAAGTCATGTGTAAACGCTTTCTTTTACTTCTTTTACCCTGAGATGTCAATGTGGCAAATTAGTTTTGAAATTAAAGTAATCGACCTCTGCTTTGAATTTCTACCTGTAATTTCGATTTATGATCTGGGTCTTTTATACTTTCAATTGAGTGTGAATTTATGCATGAATGGGATTCTTTTTACATTTTGATCTCTGTGTAAATTTGGTTTTGAATCTCGAAGTCTCTAGATACGATTGTGTTTTAAATGTTTCCATAGGTAGCCGCCCTGATGTGAGTTACTTTGTGAGATTCATAAGTAGTAATTGTCCGCAATCGCCGCAGTACTTGGCCATGCTTGTTTGGTTGAACTTCGCATTGACTGTTTATTACCCGCTGTCTGTTGTTCTTATCTTGTAAAGTATTCCCGCCTTATGTTTTTTTTCTTGAATGGTGCCCCATATTCCCTGTTAAAGTTAAGAGAGTGAGATGCGGCTCTGCGTGTTAATAAATACTACCCGTATTCTTTTCTAGACCATCTTATTCTAGTTAATAATGCTTAAACATGAATTCCAGATGGCATTTAAAAATAAATGTGTGTTGCTATTTTTACGTTTTGACTGGTATTTGTTCAACTAAATAGTACACTGACTCTGTGTTCTTACTTATGTTTGTAATGTTTCCATACCTACCAGCTCTACAATTTAGATATTGTCTAGACCTTTACCTTGTATTCATTGGATCCATTAAATCGTTTAAAGGAAAGAGACCGCTGTTAATCTCTCGTGTTCATGTAATTTACGATTGGTTGGATTAACACCTGACCTATTTCTATCTCAGGCTGACTTATAATATGTCCTAAGTCCACCAACGATTTAAGGTTTAAGCTTTTCCAAAATAAAAATTAAAGGGGCAAGGTACTATAGTAAGACCGTGCCATGGTCATACATAGCGAAGGTTTTGTAAGGGTTTTACACATGGGACTTATGTGAGTTGGATACCATGAACCCATGCGCCTTAATATTAACGTTGATTTCATGCAACACTTTAATGTATCCAAATGATAGTGGAGGAAGTAGGTTCGCATTCAATGCAGCCCATGTGATGGGAAGATATGAATCGAATGGGAAAGTCCCATGATGGCATAGTATTTAAGTTTACACAGGAGGTAGGGTGTTTCTCTTTTCGTGTCTTGTTGGGATGGTTCATTTGGTCCTTACGATTTTCGTTGTAGGCGAGGGAATTCGAGGGATTCCTATCTACTCCATTTTTGGAAGAAGCTTGCATAGGACCATAGCTACGCTCTTGGTATGGGGTTTAATCTTGTGGGTTTTAAAGGAGGCGTCTTCGTGACAGTGAAATACTCGTTCCTAGTCAGGTTTTGTTCCGTAGGATTTTTTAGTTCTCTTTTCTCTTTTTTGGCTTTTCTGTATAAATGTTTATATATATTTATTGAAGCTGACCTCTTGTCCTATTTTCTGTGTGCGATGTATTTGCAAAGGCATATTATCTCTTGGGGCTACCACGCTTGTATTGAAGGTTGGCTGCAAGGCTCTGGGTAAGCTCATGGCTTCTTATGGTTTTGCTTTCCTCTATGTGGAAACGACTTGAAGGTGTTTTCGTTCTTTTTTTTGGTCTGTTGTTCATACTACCGGTTGGGTTGTGCTTTTAGTGGAGAGACAAGGGGTTTTTAGTGAGCCATGGTTTTTCTTGGCAGGGTTTACTCTGTTTTTCAATTTATGTTTGTAACTCATCCCTATTGGGGTTTTTACTGTGCAACTAAGACATTTGAGATATAATTGTGATTTTGTTAGTTCAAACTATTACCTACGGTTTTAAATAAATGTATTAAGTCTTTCATGGCGTACAATTCTTCTGGGTCTGTGTACTATGTTGTGAGAGAAGAATTTCTAATGCTTTTTTTGGTAGATTAAAATGGGTTTTAACTTTGTTTTTGGGTTTCTCCACAAATCGTATTTATTTTGTAATATAATCGTGTCCCATTTTTCCCTGGGTGTCTATCCTTTGTTTTAAATAATTTTTGTATAATAACTACTCTGACTGATGTATCTTATTTTTTTGTTTTGATCTCGGTGTATGTAATTGGGTGGGAAGGATCTGGGTTTGATGTTTTGATGACCGTGGGATTTGTAATGTATACGAGATTCGATTCCATACCTCTTCCTCTCTGTCTAAGTGTACTAAATGGATTTGCTTATTGCTCAGCTCGTGAGTTGGTCTCACGGGGTTTGATCCCTAGTTGAACACTTAAGCATGACCCTGTCTATTTGTTGAAGGAAAGATGTGAACCCTGTGGGTTTCAGTCTAGTTATAACGTAAGTTTGGTTGTCTATCTGTGACTTTCATAAGTCGTATAACGCCTAGATCTCATGCCAAGAGCATCAATCTTTCGACTGATGACCGGGGTCTTGAGAAATGGTATGCATGACATGTAACATGGATTCGTAGAGATTAACTTTATGTTGGAACAGTCTGTCGGTTTTACCATAAGTCCTTGGGTATGTGTGACTCAGCGTGATACCCCCTTGTGTTTCGGGTTTGACCATTAAAAGGTTATCCTTGGTATGACTTTTGCATAGGGTAAAATGAGTGTTGGATCTCTATTTGATGTTTATGATATGCTATGGTTCAACTAATGAAATTTGGTTTAATTTTATGATTACTATTTGGTTTATTTAATATATATAATTTATAAATATATATTAAATATCCTATTAGATTTTAGGGACTTGGTCCTAGAATCTGGTTCTAGGATTCTCTCTCTATATAGGAAGGATGGGAGGTTCTCCTGGAATATGATAGGTAACTATGGTATGAGATTATAAACAATAGCAGGAATTAAAAGAGAACCCATGCATCATGGCTAACTAATTTTGCCATTGAATGTACTTAAATTCTAAAAACAATTATTGTATCCTGTCAAATAGATCTGCATATCTAATATTTGAAATCATAACAATTACCAGAATTATTTCAACAAGAATAGATTAATCTACTAATTTACTCAATCTACTTTTTATGAGCAAATTTAACATATTTATAAATAAATCACAATATGTAGATTTCCCTTTTAATAATAATATTGCATGGACATATTTAGAATATAAAGAGGATCGATTTAGATCTATAAAAATAATATTTAAATTAACAATAATAACATGAAAATACTTATCAGTCCTTTATGTGTTTTCCAATTGACTTGGAAACTGCCACATTCCACCCAACCGTAGACCTCAAACCATTCCTGGTTCGTTCAATAGGTCACCCTCGAGTCGAGTAAAGCATGGCAAGAACTAGAAGGCCTAGGGTAAATTTGTTATATTATTTACTAATAATAGAGTAGTCACAAGGTCCGTTTACCAGCCATTTGTGTGGATCTTATAAAATAATTTCCCCTAATATTCCCACAATCCTCTTTCTTGGACACACCAAATATCACACAATTTGGTAATCTGAGAGCTCAAAGATCCGCAACTGAACCCTCCCATGAACTTGGAATCATTTTCCCCTTGCAAGGTTCTCTCTCTGCTACTTATAATATTTTATGAGGAAAAAGGCTTCTAGGATTTAGGTTTAAATCACCCAGTTTAGTTGTTAGGCACATTGACTGTTTTGTTTTTATCTTTAATTAATAATTTAGTTTATTTTTAACTCTCACCATTTATTTTATCTTTATTTAATAAAAATAGGATTTTTACTCACCATAACTGATGAGTCCAATTTTCAGGTATTTGATAAAACTTTTTCCCACAGTCAAGCTCAAGCAATGGCGAAGAAACACACTCATTTGTGGGGAAAATGTTTTACTTTAATTATTTAATGAAATTGTTTTTGATGATTATTCTTGTATGTTAAAATGAATATTCTATAAACTAATTCTGTGGAAACCAAGTGTGATTGAGTAGGTTCAGGAGCATTAAAGGATGAACGCGTAGAAGACTGAGGGATCACCAAGCTCGGCACCCTGTTTCCTGATTTATAGAGAACGCACTCCTATTTAAGGGAAATCGGAATTTAGACATTTAGTTAAGTTATGCATTACAAATTATATAAATATGGACCTCTCGGATAGCGAGATGTCTTTGTTGACATTTTGGAGAAACATTGTTTAAGTTTTCTGCACTATTGAGATACTGCGAAGTACAGACCTTTGTGAAGACATGGATTTTATATTTTAAATAAGAGATTGATGTTAAATTCCAGCCAACATTTATAAGTCTTTTTCTCTCCTGAGTACGGGTTGGAGAGGGCCCCTCCAACATGTAAGTCAGGGGATTTCCATTTTCAGGTATTTTCCAATTATGTGTTTTACATTGATGAAAAGTTATATCGCATATGGAAGTGCTTGAATGATTTATTATTTCTGTAGTAGTTTATAATACATTATGTAGTATAGCAAAACGGTTTCAGTAGTCCTGTAGCTGCTTTCTTCCAACACACATTTTAACAAACGATTACATCTGTATTAGCTTTGCTTTCGAAAGTCAAGGTTTAGATATGAGATTTATGAATGTTTCCCATCGTGATTAATTACTCTGACTTCTTAGTAAATAGATGTGTAGCATGAATGATCGCACTTCAATTTTAGTTTAGTATTTAAATGATTTAGATCAGAACTCCAGTTATATGCATAAAGTAATTACAGACCTTGTTTTCTCCAATATTAGAATAGATCTGTTATGGCATTTCACATCCTAGGTTTACCATTTTGCACTTAGGTAACTTCATAAAATTATCTCTTCTACTTTCAGCATTTTAATTATTTAAAATAGATTTACTGCTTTTAGTATCTTCATTCTTTAAAAACAGATTTACTGCTTTCAGTACTTTAATTCTTAAAAATAGATTTATTGCTTTCCAGTATTTAATTCCCTAGTATAACCAGTTTTACATATTGAGTAGGCAACCCTTAGAACATCGATACCGACATCCAACTGTGACAAAGATTATCCTATAAGAGCACAGATAGTGCCTGCACCTCTAAAGTTTGTACGTCCCCCGGGTTGACATTTAAAGTAGGATCTTAGTATATCTTCCCTCATTAGGCATCCATATTGGGAGCTCACCACTTTTTGGCGCCGCTGCCGGGGAGGTGCTAAATCGTTTAGGAGACATCACCTAAAAACAACACAAAAAGAAAACAAAAATTACATAAAACAAAAACATAAATATTTTTACCAATGAATGCCTCGTCGGCAAAGGGATAGATTTGGCTGCTTTCTGCCCAAGCATCCCATGAGAAACAACGGTAATAACAGTTCTGACCACTCTTAGTTTGAATTGATACACTCTGAAGATGAAACTGACCCCACATACGATCCAAACAGAGAAAACTTCACTACTAGTTCCAGCTCAAACACCTCAATGGAAAGCGAAGAGGAGGAACCTAGGGAGCTTTTCACCTTTCCCATATGCATGCCTCTTGGAGATGCCAGAATGAAGAACATCAATCCTAATAATCTACCAAACTTTCATGGTTTGACTTCAGAATATCCTGACACATTCCTGTTTGAATTTGAGTTAGTTTGCAGATCATTTGATTACACTACTGATGCACAAAAGCTAAGGCTTTTTCCTTTCACATTGAAAGACCTATCACTTCGGTGGTTCATGAGCCTTGAAGGGAATAATATCTTTAGCTGGGATCAAATGAAACATGCATTCTTAGAAAAATATAGGGACTACTGCAAAGCCAAAGATACTAGGGATGAAATCTTTAGGATGCAACAAGGAGAAAGAGAATCATTAGAAGATTATGCCCAAAGATTTCAACTCAGCTACAAACGAGCCAGTCATTGCACCTTGGATCCTGAATCACTAAAACTTGTCCTTCTTAGAGGTGTAAAAGAGGAGAATTTTGAAGTCTTAAATCTCCTAGGAGATGGAGATATATTCCAAAAATATTTTGACCAGATCTTGCAAATCTTCAAAAACTACTCTAGATCTAGGAAAACTAAGAATGGGACAAGGGATACACATACATCCACTGGTGGATCATTGTCTTCAGGACCAACACTTACAAAATCTGATTTAGGAAACCTGCTGGATGGCATGAAGACTGACATACTGCAATCTCTGGCCATGCAACTTGATGCCCTTCAAATAAAAAAGAAACGGGATGAAATTAACCAAGCCTTGGCAGTATTCTATCCCCGTTGTAGAAAGAAGCATGAGAAGTGGCAGTGCACCTTGAACACAATAGAAGTATGTGGTCTCTGCATTGACGACCATTCCATTGATAAATGTCCCCTCTTACCCTCATGTAAGGCAGCTATTCAAGACCCAGCAGCTAAAGGAGCAATAGAACAACTCTGTTTTATAAATAAGAGAAGGAATAATTTTGTTAGACCATATCAACAGAGCAATCAAGCCTACTATAATCAAGGACAACCAAATTGGAACTCTGCACCAACTCCATGGCAAGCAAATCCAAATCAAAACCAATGGAAACAGAATGAACAAACATATCAACCATCCTATCAACAACCATATTATCCACCGTCTTATCCTCAATACCCCCCACCTTTTCCATCCACCACAAATTATGAAAATCAATACCCCCATCCATCAAATTGGAGGGTGCCATCACAACAACCACTTATTATGCCACCCCCACAACCTCAACCACCCCCCAGACCTCCACCCATTCCATCCCAACCAATTCCAAATCCTAATAATATTAGACCCCCACAACAACAATAGGCTTATAATGCTGATATCACACAATTCCCTACCTATGTTGTAGACACCATAGAAATAAACGAAATAAACCTGCGATCTGGAAAAACATTGTAGAATACATCCCCACACAACATCCAAAAACCCATACCTGAAGCTCAAGACCAAACATCAGAACCCTATGTTCAACATCCTGATGAACCAGAACCTCCTGAGGACGAAACCCAACCACTCCCACACAACAGAAACCCTCCATTTCCAGAAAAACTAGTCCAAAGTACAAAAGAAGAGGAAGAGAATACAATTTTAAATGAATTCAAGCACTTAAACATCCAAATCCCGATTTTACAAGCCATAAGGGATGTGCCCATCTGCAACAAATTTATTAGAGAAAATTGCCTAAAGAAACCAGGAAGGAGGAAGCATGATCCACCAACTATTAATGTAGTTGGACAATTGACCGATTTGATGATGGGTGTTATAATAAACCCTAAATAAATTGATCCTGGTAGTCCTGTAGTAAATGTCACCATAAATAACAAGAAAATAAATAAAAGCTTAATAGATTTGGGAGCTGCAATCAATGTCATGACTAAGGAAACCATGTTATACCTGGGACTCCAATCAATGGTCAGACCAACCACAACAGTACTCCAACTAGAAGACATGTCCACTGTGAAACCTGAAGGAATGCTAGAAGACATTATGATTAATATTGAACCTGGGAATACCCAGCTGATTTTATAATAATCGAAATCAAAGAAAACTTAGTGGCTATCCAATTATCCTAGGTAGACCTTGGTTAGCAACTGCGAACGCTTACATAAGTTGTCGATCAGGAAATATGACAATCACCAGTGGACATACCAGGAAGAAAATCACAATTTACCCACCAGCAATGAAATCTTCAAATTTAGAATATCAAAATTGGATTGATGATTACCAGAACACACCAAATCACAACCTCCGACCTATCCTAACAATTGATGCTGCAATATCACTAAAAGCAATAGATGAAGATGGCCATATAAATAGATTTATACAAAATGTATCTTCTAACAATCATGTTATTCAAGAATTTTTTTCCACAGAAACAGGTGACAGTTCAAAACAGAACATGGATGACTTATGGACAGAAGTACTGCCAGAACAAATTTAGAAGGTAAAAGTCGTGGAAATTCACCCTGGAAAAACAGTCAACATAAATTCCAATTTAGAACCAGAGCAAGAAAATAAATTGATGAAGATACTAGAAGAACAAAGTAAAGCATTTGCATGGACATATGCAGATATGAAAGGAATACATCCTGCTATCTACAAACACTACATTTACATCAAAGAAGGTTCTACTCCTATTAGGAAACCACAAAGAAGACTAAACCTTGCACTAAAAGACATAGTCAAAGTGGAATTACAAAAGTTATTAGATGCAAGGTTCATCTATCCAATATCTGATAGTGAGTGGGTCTCACCACTAGTCATAGTACCCAAAAAAGGAGGCAAATGGAGAATTTGTGTGGACTACAGGGAGCTGAATAAAGCAACCAAGAAAGATCACTTTCCACTTCCATTTATAGACCAGGTGCTAGATACATTATCTGGAAACAAGTACTTTTCATTCTTAGACGGTTTCAATGGGTACAACCAAATTTTAATACACCCAGCTGATCAAGATAAAATGACCTTTACATGCCAATGGGGAACTTATGCCTATAGGGTCCTACCCTTTGGTTTATGTAATGCCCCGACAACATTTCAAAGAGCTATATTGAGTATTCTCTCCAATTTTCTGAATGAAAAAATGGAAGTCTTCATGGATGATTTCACACCCTATGGACAGAACTTTGACCAAGCATTGAACAATCTCAAATTAGTATTAAAAAAATGTATTGAAATGAGCTTGTGCCTAAGTAATGACAAATGTAGGATGTTAATGGAAGAAGGCATCGTTCTAGGACATCATATATCACAAAGAGGTATAGAGGTTGATCAAGCCAAAGTCTCAGTAATCAGAATGCTGCCCCCACCTGTCAAACAAAGGGATGTGAGAAGTTTCCTTGGAAAGACAGGGTACTACAGAAGGTTTATTGAAAATTATAGCAGAATTGATGCCCCCATGTTTGCACTTCTCACAAAAGACAATGAGTTCATATGGACAAGCAACTGCATGACAGCCTTCGAAAGTCTTAAGCAGAAAATAATCATAGCACCAATACTCCAAGGACCAAACTGGGAAATACCATTTCACATCCACACAGATGCATCAGATAAAGCCATCGGATCTGTGCTTGGACAAGAACAAGACAAGAAACCCTATGCCATATACTATATAAGAAAAAATTTGGCTGGGGCAAAACTCAACTACACAGTCACGGAGAAGGAATTTCTGGAAGTCATACATGCAATCAATAAATTCAGGCATTACATCATAGGATACCAAAGTTTTATCCACACTGACCACTCAGCAATCAGATATCTTATGAACAAGCCTAATACTAGTGCGAGAATTATTAGATGGATGCTACTTCTATAAGAATTTTACATTACTATAATAGATAAAAAAGGCAAGCATGATGTGGTAGCCAACTTTTTGTTGAGAGTCACACATGGAAAAGATAACAAATTGGTTCAAGATAACTTCCTTGATGAGCACCTTTTTTCCATATCAATAAGAAGCCCATGGTTTGCTGACATAGCAAACTATTTAGTATCCAGGAAGTTTCCAAAACATTATAGTTATAAAGAAAGGACAAAAGTAATAAGACAAAGTGCCACATATACATGGATAGAGGGCATGCTTTTTAAACAGGGACCAGATCAAGTACTTAGAAGGTGCATTAGGGAAGATGAAGTACATGACATAATGCATGCCACCCACAACAAACCCTGTGGAGGACACTATGCTGCAAAAAGGACAACCTACAAGATCTTGCAAACAGGGTATTATTGGCAAACACTCCACAAAGATGCTTATGAGTATGTGTCCACTATGATGATTGCCAGAGAATGGGAAAACCAACAAAAAAACAAGAAATCCCACTCGATCCACAAATCTCCTTGGAGGCATTTGAAAAGTGGGGATTTGATTTTGTTGGCCCATTCAACCCACAGTCCAATCGGCTACATCCTCGTATGCATTGATTACCTTACAAAATGGACAGAGGTAGCAGCACTGGCTGCTGTAAATGAAACTAGTGTGACCAAATTCTTTACTGAGCAGATCTTTCACAGGTTTGGGGTGCCAAGAGAAGTAGTTTATGATCAGGGCCCACAATTCACATCAAATTTAATTGAAGACTTGATGAAAAGAAACAATGTAAAGCACAGAGATTCATCCTCCTATCACCCTCAAGCAAATGGTCAAGCTGAGGTAACCAACAAGGAATTAGAGAGAATCTTGACAAAAATTGTCCAACTTCACAAAAGGGATTGGGCTGACAGACTTAGTGAGGCAGTCTGGGCTTACAATACTACATGGAAAACAACTACAGGATTCACACCTTATGAACTAGTCTATGGAAAAAAGGTCATGCTGCCAATTGAATTTGAAATAAAGACATTAAGAATTGCAGCAGATTTACAGATGGACCTATCAGAAATTCAAAAAGAATGCATGCTATAGCTAAATCAGCTGGATGAACACCGCCAACAAGAACTTAAACATACTGAAATCATCCAACAACAAAGAAAGAAATGGCATGACCAACATCTGAAGGATAAAAAGTTCAACGAAGGTGATTGGGAACTACTTTACAACTCTAGATTTCACACATTCAAGGGAAAACTAACCACTAGATGGCTTGGACCTTACATTATACATAAAATTTGTGAAAATGGGGTTGTGAAAATTATTACAATTGATGAAGAGGAGTTCCCCATGATAGTGAATGGGCATCGCCTAAAACTTTACAAAAAACCATAGTCAAAAGAAGAATTTACACAGGTACTCTACCAACAACAATTGATGCTGATAGACGACGCTGCAAGTCAGTAAAATTCAAATCATTTACAATAAAAACAAACAAAAAAACAAACAAACAAAAAAGAGAGAAAAAAAAGAGAAAAAAAAATGAAAAAAAGGAGATGAAAAAAATGAAAAAAGAGAATGAAAATTAAAGGGCCACGTATATCCCTATGAAAAATCCAGCATTTCTGTTGCAAAGAAAAATATCAACCACAAATCAAGCAAGCCGGATATGCATTCAAGCGAGCCTGCAATTCAATTCAAGCGAGGCTGCCATTTATTCAAGTGAGCCTGAAATTAATTCAAGTGAGCCAGATACATTACATATCAGCACTCAAGCGAGCTAGCCACGTCTACATTCAACAATTAGTCATCAACTATTACGGAATTCTTCAATCACGCCATGCCATCCTTTTTCAACATACTCAAGCGAGCCTGCAAGTTATTCAAGAGAGCCAGTCACATACAACTATGCAATCATCCAAATACAAAGCATCATCACATAAGTAGTATCAAAAACTGGCACAATTTTCAAAAGAAGATACTTCAGCAAATTCAAACGGGCAAAAAGGAAAAAAATAGCCCACACATGTAACTACTGACATGCAGAAATCAACTACAGACACCGCCAAATCTACTACAGAATCCGCCATGCGTGAAAAATGCACTAGATCATCAATGCGGGTATGCATACATACCAAGCTAATCTCTAAAACAATTTTATTTTATTCTTAAGGTAAAACATTTTCCCACAATACATTCGTTTCTAGTCAACTGAGGACAACTTCTATTTTAAATCGGCGGCATGGTCAAATCACCTTAATAACTCATGATCGTTACCTAAGTCTCGTCACCCTCAACAAATCATGATTGCAACCTTCACCATATGAAGTACAGAGATCGATCATGGGAATACAGAGATTGATCATGGAAAAAAGAGGATTCAAAGAGGCAAGTACAGGAATGATGGAAAGGATAGGTGCGGAAAGACGGCAAGTAAGGCTGCATAATATTCCACGATTTTGCATATAAGGAACCGCTCAGAATTCCCGAGAAGCAACAGACCAAAGCTAATGCACTCACTCATCCAGCATTGCAATCCTCGAGCCTATAGGAAGAGCCCCGACCAGTTGAAGGTATAAACCATATTCCAAAGTTCTGTTTTTTGTTTAATTATAAAGAAGATTCTAAAAATGACAAAGGGTTTCAAGAAAAGTGAACCGGAAGATCACAACGCCATTTATCAGAGCCAGAGAGTCCTGCAGATCATTCGCAATTCAAGATGGATGCCTTTCATCCTTGGACTGAGAGGATACGATACAGGGGTAGCTCAGGAGTTCGCAAGAAACCTCAAACATATCAAGGATGAACAATACGTCACCCGAGTAAAAGGGTTACGTATAAAATTGGATGAGGACATGATTGCCAAACACACTGGTCTATCAATGGGCCTGCATTGGAGCAGCAATGACCAGGAGGCAAACCACACAGCAAAAGCAACATTCTTTGAGCAGGGAGAGGTTTATGATGAATACAAAATTGGAGTCAAAAAACTCTCCATGCCAGCACCATGGGATGAAATGGCTGCAATTTTCCAGAGGTACATTACATGCAGTGGGAGGTTAAGTTATGTTCCCATTTTTCATTTTCGTATTTTGGAACTTCTCAGGCACAGGAGTCACATTTAATCAAACAACAACATTAGAATTCTGTTTTACCTGCTCCAATCCCTAACATAAATGAGCAGGAAGGTGGCTAATGGAAAAGAGGATGCTTTGGCCCATCATGGGATGATCAAACTAATAGTTGGTGAGGAACTAAAAGCATAGATTCTAGAGCTCTCTTGGGAGGAGTTCATCGTGGTATCTGCTGAGGATGTTAAGAGAATGAAGACTATGCCCTTGCCACCAGAATAAAAAAGTAATACCACCTCTGTATCAGGGGCAAAAAAGAAAAATTGACTTGGACAGTGTGGTTGAAACCTTGGTAAAAATAAAACACTCAAAAGAGGACTCCCCCAAATCAGACCCAGGTATTCCTACCAGTAGTCAGGGGTCGAAGAGGCGCAACAAGAGATTCATGCAAGTATCTAAAATCCAAGTCTCTAAGGAGGAAGAAAGGGAACCCAGCCCCCTGGTTACCAATGTGTCTGATGATGACATTGATCCTTTTATAGACCAAAAGGATCCCACTACAGATGAAGGAGAAGAAGAAGAAGAGGAAAAGAATGAAGAAGAAGAACGGGATGAAGAAGAAGAAATGGATAAAGAAGAAGAGCAGAGCTTACAAGAGCAAGGAAACCTCCAAGGGAATCCTCCAGAACATAATGAAAACCCTGAGGTCGTTACCCAACTCATTGAGGCTCGGGAAGAATTGGAAAGGCTCAGAAATGAGTTGGCAACGTTAAGAATTGGGCCAGGAAGCCAGCCCACACCTCCCCCATTCTCATCCGAGAAGACACAAATCCTGAAGATGCATCATGCAGAAGAGCTGCGGCTGGCTGAGCAGAAGAATTCAGCACTGCAAGAAAAGTTGGCCAAGGCACAAAACGAATTAGCAAAGAAAGACTAGGAGATTACCAAATTAAAGGACGTTTTGACCACTACTATCGGCATATATGATAGACTGCGGGACCTCATACCACCGTCGGCAATATATGCAGGAGAAATGGGGCGAATTCCAGCTCCAGAGGTTGAACAAAGGACTTCCTATAGAGATAAGTACTCCCAAATAGTTTATAGATGCATCTTTGAACTCCACAGAGCTGGAAAAAGACCAATTGAGTGAGTTCTTTTTGCATAATTTTGTAGTTTCTGGCTCGCCCAACTGGTCGCCAAACCCATATGTGGGCGATTTCCAGTTAAGGGCATTATGTTCGTGGATGAACGATGAAATTGAGTGAGCCCAGGACTACCATCTCTATGTTGCATCCAAATGGCAAACCCCATTAATGATCAGACCGGAGCTAACTCATCCTGAAGGGATAATCTATAACCATAGGATCCTCATCCAAGATGAGGAACTAATACCCATTCTCCTCGCAAAACAACAGGAGGCTGTGACTCATTTTGACATTACACTCCGAAGCACACAGAAGGAAGTTAATGATTTCATTAAGGAAAGGTGGAGCAGGGTGGAAAACGATCTGAAAAGAAGAGAACTCCACTCTCCCCTCAGGCTTGATGATACTCTTTTCAAAACCACACTCTACAAAGAATACCTGGCAAGAAATCAACTCAGATGGATCGAGATGAGGCTGAATCCCCCATTCTTTCTTTCCCCAGTCATCAAGGAACAGATTAATGAAGAGGAAGAGAGGAAGGCATGGGCCAAGGAGGATCAGAATTTTGGATATCACAGGCAGGCAAGGATACCTAAGGTGGTAGCATGGGATATCGGGGAGGTCATTGACAAATTGAATAAGTCACCCAAGGATGGGTGAATCCTTCAAGTATGGGAGAGAATGATGAGTCCAATTTTCAGGTATTTGATAAACCTTTTTTCCCACAGTCAAGGTCAAGCAATGGCGAAGAAACACACTCATTTGTGGGGAAAATGTTTTACTTTAATTATTTAATGAAATTGTTTTTTATTATTATTCTTGTATGTTAAAATGCATATTCGATAAACTAATTCTGTGGAAGCCAAGCGTGATTGAGTAGGTTCAGGAGCATTAAAGAATGAATGCATAGAAGACTGAGGGATCACCAAGCTCGGCACACCGTTTCTTGATTTATAGAGAACGCACTCCTGTTTAAGGGAAATCGACATTTAGACATTTAGTTAAGTTCTGCATTACGACTTATATAAATATGGACCTCTCGGATAGCGAGAGGTCTCTGTTGACATTTTGGAGAAACATTGTTTAAGTTTTATGCACTATTGAGATACTGCGAAGTACAGACCTTTGTGAAGACATGGATTTTATATTTTAAATAAGAGATTGATGTTAAATTCCAGCCAGCGTTTATAAGTCTTTTTCTCTCCTGAGTACGGGTTGGAGAGGGCCCCTCCAACACGTAAGTCAGGGGATTTCCATTTTCAGGTATTTTCCAATTATGTGTTTTACATTGATGAAAAGTTATATTGCATATGGAAGCGCTTCAATGATTTATTATTTATGTAGTAGTTTATAATACATTCTGTAGTACAGCAAAACGGTTTCAGTAGTCCTGTAGCTGCTTTCTTCCAACGCACATTTTAACAAATGATTACATCTGTATTAGCTTTGCTTTCGAAAGTCAGGGTTTAGATCTGATATTTATGAATGGTTCCCATCGTGATTAATTACTCTGACTTCTTAGTAAATAGATGTATAGCATGAACGATCACACTTCAATTTTAGTTTAGTATTTAAACGATTTAGATCAGAACTCCAGTTATATGCATAAAATAATTACAGACCTTGTTTTCTCCAATATTAGAATAGATCTGTTATGGCATTTCACATCCTAGGTTTACCATTCTGCACTTAGGTAACTTCATAAGATTATCTCTTCTACTTTCATCATTTTAATTATTTAAAATAGATTTACTGCTTTTAGTATCTTCATTCTTTAAAAACAGATTTACCACTTTCAGTACTTTAATTCTTAAAAATAGATATATTGCTTTCCAATATTTAATTCCCTAGTATAACTAGTTTTACATATTGAGTAGGCAACCCTTAGAACATCGATACCGACATCCAACCGTGACAAAGATTATCCTATAAGAGCACAGATAGTGCCTGCACCTCTAAAGTTTGTACGTCCCCCGGGTTGACATTTAAAGTAGGATCTTAGTATAGCTGCTCTCATTAGGCATCCATATTGGGAGCTCACCAATAACATCTAGTTTATCTTATTTATCAACTACTCGATCATTCTAATCTATTGCATGCTCGGTCCCTCTTTGAGTGGCAGTCCCATTCAGTTTAAAAAGAATAAAGTAGATAATAATAATTTAGTTTTAATAATAATTTCATGGATTACTGATGCTCCAGAGCTCTCACCTCAACATTATTTAATCACTACGAGTCTAAGTGCTCCAGAGGATTACTGCTCAACACTCACTCAATTAATAGTTCTCCAGATCTCACTTGCTCAACACTATTAAATCAATTGTCCTGGTGCTCCAGAGCTTTCGCTCAACACCAGTTAAATAGTACAATTAGTCTAGATGGTCCAGAGCTCACTTGCTTAATATCTCTTAATAAAACAATATTAAAATAGTTTAGGTGCTATTCAGAGCTCACTTGCTCAACACCCAAATAAACAATCTAGGTGCTTCAGAGTTCATTTTCTCAACACCTGTAAAAAATGAATTAACATTTTTAGAAAAATAAACATAAAACAAAAGCAGTCTTTTCTTGGGATATTACATCCCTCCCCGCTTAGAAAAACACCGTCCCGGTGTTAGGAAATTCAAATGAAACCATGAAATAAGGAGGGGTAGGCCTCTTTCATTGGGGTTTCACTTTCCCATGTGGCCTCTTCAAGACCAAAATGCTTCCATTTCACTTTCATCTGGACAATGGTTCGTTTCTGAGTAGTACCTCTCTCTTGTCCATGATATGAAGGGGTTACGGTATAAATTCCCCTTTGGGTTCTACTTGTAACAATGACCAATCAATTACATGTTTAGTATCAGAAACATATTTATATGGTAATGATGCATGAAAAACATTGTGAACCTTCACATCCGCAGGTAGCGCTAGTTCATAGGCCACCGGGCCTTTCTTGGCCAATATTTCAAAAGGCCCACAAAATATGGGAGCTAGTTTCCCACATTTTCCCAAGATCAATGATCTCCTTTTTGCTTTTAATTTTAAGTAAACATCTTCTCCAATTTGATACTCTTTGTCTCTTCTTTTCTTATCGGCATAACTTTTCTGTCGTTCTTGTGCTTCTTTTATATTCTGTTGTACTTTGGTAGCCAACTGTTCCAAATATTTTAATAGATCCGACCCTACATGAGCCGATCCACTGGGCTATCCCAGGTTACCGGTGTTCTTCCTTTTCTACCGTAGAGCACTTTGAATGGGCTCATATTTTTCGAGGTCTGATAATCATTTTTGTATGCAAGATGTAAATATTCTTCCCATTGTAAAATTAGTCACAGCAGATCTAATGAACATGTAAATCAATCACAACAGATGAACATAGAAAATATGGTGTAAAACTGTGCAAAACATGCATCAGTGCTCAATATCTCAATGAGGGTGAATAATTACAATACAATACAATCACAATGAGTGAGCAATTCGAATTAACCAAGGAGGTCATTTGAATTAACTGAATGGCATAGCTTGGCTCCAACTAGGAGTCCATCTCATCAATTAGTGGTGGTCATCAATGCACAAGTAACTATCAGCTAGGTGTCAAACTAAGTCTAACTGAGTCTAACTGAGTGTAATAAGTGTAACTAATGGTAAGTGGTACTAAAATAAGGATGGAGGCTCAGTGGAGGGTGCATGAGGGCTTAACTATACTCAGAACTATCAGTCATGTCTCATTGGAGGTCAATCGGAGTGATAACATCAGTTATGGGTCAATTGGAGGTAAATCAGAGTGATAACTGAAGTGTAATTGGATTGGTAGGTGAGAAAGGCGGCCTTCTTCAATGGAAGGTGAGAACTGGATGCATGACAGGCTAGGAGGGCTAAATCTGAGTGGAAAGTAGCTCCCGAGTGTTGGGAGACTAGGGACTAGGTGTTGGAGGTACCATACTGATGACTGGGAAGCATGCGGATGCATGCATGCATGCAATGTACATAAGTGAATGATGAGATATCCTAACACCCCCCCTCAAGCTATACTATAATGTAAAAAATAAAATGTAGGGCCCTGGTTATTGAGACCAAAGGTCACCCCAATACAATAATAATCCAAATAAATAACAGTTCATGAACCAAGAAAATGGAGAAAAACATCATGGGAAAAACCCCCCCTCAAAATGGACTGTAACACACCAAAAGATTTAATTGCCCCAAACTCAAGTAGATATGTTTGGAGGTATATTACTCTTGGGAGTAAATGGATCATGCTCCAAAAATATGTGCTTGAATTTTCCATTAGTGGATGCAAGCGAATGTGGAGACTTTATGAACTTGCTCTTCATACCGAAAATGGTGAGAACAAATCTGAAAATATGAGGATGATCCTAGAACCTGTGATTCGAACCAAGTGAGGTAGGAATAGCTCCAATCGGATCAAATAGATCTTGAAACTTGAACTTATTATCAGTAGAAGTTAAATCAGCTCCAATATTTGACAAATGGTTTCTTGAGATCTCCTTTGAACCAATAGGGGTGAGATCAAAACCAAAATCAGCAAAAATTGCATGAGAATTGAACTCAAGCGAATGGTAGTGCTCTTCATCTTCAGTAAAACTCTGAGAAACTGTGCAAATGATAGAACAAAAGTTTATAGGAAGCATGCAATCAAGGAGAACTGTTAGGAACCTATGTCAACCCTTCTCTTTACTATGTTAGTATATTGTTGTTGGACGCATATGCTTTGTAAGTCGTCCCGTAGTATTTGTTGATCTGTAGTTTATATTAGTTCATAGTATTGACCCATAGTATTGGACGCATATGCTTTGTAAGTCATCCCGTAGTATTATATGTCCCATGGTTTTGACTCATAGTATTGGGCATAGACTTAGTATATAAGTGTGTGTTGAGGTCATTGAAGGCACCATGAAGTTAATTGTATTGAGCTTGCTCAAAGGAGGTTGCCCCCTCGAAGTGGCCCGTGATCAATATAAAAGTGATTATGTTCTATTATTTCTGATATCTCGTGTATTTGCATTAATTAATTATTGCAGGTTCATCACATCTGGTTTCAGAGCACTTTCTTGGGCTCGTTGGGTGGAATTTCTGCCAATTTTTTTTTTCGCATCTATTGCAGCTTCGGATTTGGGAATAATCCCTATCCGCTTAACTGTGGGAAGTACTTGGGCATAAGCCCTAAAACTCATTGTGAGGAGTACCACAGGAACCCCAAAGTAGCTGGCCCATTGAGAGGACCTGCCAGCGAAAAGGGCAATGACCCCTACCTGATTGACTAGTTCCCACCCGTGAGGTAAACCAAGAGCTGTCGTTTGTGGCAAAGCGGTTATCAGTTTTACCTGAGCCGTGGAGTGAGGGGTACTGCCCCAATACACAAGCCGTCAGACGACATTGGTGTCCGAGTGAAACACCTGAACTGTTAGGAAGCCGTACATGCTTGGGGTCCATATCTATTTTCAGTTGAACTGTTGCCGATCACTTCCGCTCCAGATCCAGCCGTTCCAGATCTATTCTGAAAGTCATTCCAGATCCAGTCGCCGTTTCAGATCCAGCCGATTTTAATCCCTTCCGCGCTGTTGCCGATCCATTTCTGGAAAAAAAAAATCATTTTTTTCTTCATATCTCCCTTGTTTTCACTCTGTTTCCCTTGAAATTTTCGGGGAACCCCTGTCATCCCATTCTGCATCTTTCATTCCTGAGGACCCTATCCCCAATTCCCCTTCCCAAAGCCCGAAATTCCACATTTGTCTATTTTTAGGGTTTGCCATAACTTCCTCAGATTTCACCCAATCACCTTCAAATTTTACCACAGAGTTCCTTTCTGAATTCTGCTTCTTTGTCCCTCTCTGCCAAATTTTCTCATTCTATCACCCCGCTTCTGAAATCCCCCTTTTTGCTTTCTTGTCCTTTCGACAGTGTCCAAAATCTAGTCAAACCCCAATTACCCATTAGATTGTTTCCCCAATCCAAATTTCCCTTTACTAAATCAACTTCTGTTTGTGTTTTTCTACCCATTCCACCAAAAAAAAAAAAAAAAAAACTGGTTATGGTTGTCACCCGTGCAGGAGCACACACCATGGGGGAAGCACTTGCAGCCATCCAAACCAAACTCCAAGATCTGGATGAAAATTTTCTCAGCCTCCATCTTCAGCATTCAGCCATGAATAATACCAGACAGCTAGAATCTTTTGCAGCCACCGGGTTCTCTTCTTCTAGCAATTTTCTTGGGCCGAAGCTTGATTTTCCTCGCTTCAATGGTACTGATCCGATTGGATGGATATACCGAGCAGAAAAATATTTCAGTCTACATAATACTTTTGATGTTCAGAAAGTTCCACTTGCATCCTTTCATTTGGAACAGGAAGCCCTTCAATGGTACCGTTGGTACATCAAAGCTCATCCCGAGCCAAACTAGACAGATTTTTGCCAACTCATTTTGCCACGATTTGGTTCTAATGCTTTTGACGACTTCACAGGAGCACTCACTAAACTTCACCAAACTGGCACAGTGAGAGAGTATCAGACGGAATTTGAGAAACTAGCCAATCACACAGAAGGATTGTCTGATGAATTCTATAGGAGTTGTTTTATCAGTGGTCTCAAGGATGAAATCCGCTCAGAGGTCAAAATGTTTTGCCCCAACACAATGATGGAAGTCCTAGGGTTGGCTAAACTGGCCGAGGACAAGATCACAGCTCAACAACGCTCAAAACCCACCTTTGTTCCCTTCAGAAATATGGGTTCCCAACGACCTCCTATCACGCCTGCTCTTCAACCAACTCCTATCAAGCATTTGTCTAAAATAGAAATGTAGGCACGCCGAGAGAAAGGTCTTTGCTATAATTGTGATGAGAAATTCACTCGGGGACATAGATGTGTTCAACAAAAGCTCTATCTCTTGGATGTGGATTCTCTGCCTGCCTTAGAACTTGGTGAAGAAGCTACATATACAGTAGATGAACAGGTCGACATTCAACACCCGCCTGTTGACACCCCATCTCAGGACAACCCACCCGAGATCTCTCTCCATGTTGTAACCGGCGTCACCACCCCACAAACAATGCGGGTCAGGGGAAACTTCAAGAAGCTCCCTCTTACCATACTCATTGATTCTGGTAGCACTCATAACTTCATTGACCCTCGGATTGCCAAACAGGCTGATTGTTTTGTCCATCCTTGCTCCAAATTTGAAGTCATGGTTGCCAATGGGGGCACCTTACCTTGCAAGGGGAAGTGTCATAATGTGCGTATCTCTATCGAAGATTATAACCTACGCTCTGACATGTTTTCCTTGTCCTCAGGCGGATGTGATGTGGTTTTGGGCGTTCAATGGTTACGCACACTTGGCCCCATCTTATGGGATTTTGCTGAACTTTGGATGTAGTTTAAAGTCAATGGGGCATAACACAAATTTATGGGCTTACAACCAGGGTCTCTCTCCATCATCAGTTCACATCGCCTGGAAAAAATTCTTAAGAAGAATTCACATGGTGTCATCGCTCAGCTCAATTCCATTCAGATGCACCCATCAACTGTCTCCACTACTTCCTTGGATAGATATGCAGGTATCTTTGCTGAACCAATGCGCTTGATGCCTTCAAGAGACCTTTCTGGTAAGAATGTAGCCACATCTACCTCTCAGCAGGAAATGATGGCTATTTTGCATGTAGTACAGAAGTGGCAGCCATACCTATTAGGGAATTATTTCTGCATCAAGACTGATCTCCCGAGTCTGGAAAATTTTCTGGAACAATGGGTCTCCTCCCCAACACACCTGCAATGGGTTATCCAACTCATGGGTTATCCCTATGTGATCACTTACAAGAAGGGTAAGGAAAATATGGTGGAAGATGCTCCTTCTCGCACAATTGATGACCCAGTTTCTCTTACAGCTCTTTCTCTGCTTGTTCCAAATTGGTTGCAATATGTTCAACAGGGCTATCTCTTCTATGAACTCCATGCTTCTTCATCAATAGGGCACTTTGGGTTCTGCAAAATGTATGACCGGGAACAATGTAACTTCTTTTGGCCGGGACTAAAATGACAATTCAACAGATGGTGGCTGACAATGATACTTTCCAAGTCAACAAGGGGGAAACGACACTCCTTTCGGGATTGCTCAAACCCTTGCCCATCCCTACACAGCTTTGGAAAACTATTTCTATGGATTTCCTAGCAACGCTCTGGTGGTACAATACCACATCTCAAAGGACACCATATGAAGCAGTCTACCGCCAGTTCTTCTTCCATTCACCCTTAGCAGCTCCCCAGTTCAGGAAATTGACTTGGTTCTTCAAAACCGCGATCAGATTCTTCTCATTCTACGGGACAATCTTCACATGGCCAGAATTCGCCTGAAACAACAAGCCGATCAGCACCGTTCTGAGCGCATTTTCCACGCAGCTGTCATGGTTCTTCTTCATCTACAGCCTTCCAAGCAATCCTCCTTGACACTCCAAAGGTGTCAGTGGCCCGAAATGCAAACCGAGGATGCTACCGGGGAACCACTCCTTCAGATTCTGCAGCAATTTCTCCAACCAAAGCTTTGAGGACAAAGCTTTTTCTAAGGGAGAGGGGATGTTAGGAACCTATGTCAACCCTTCTCTTTACTATGTTAGTATATTTTTGTTGGACGCATATTCTTTGTAAGTCGTCCCGTAGTATTTGTTGATCCGTAGTTTATATTAGTTCATAGTATTGACCCATAGTATTGGACGCATATGCTTTGTAAGTCGTCCTGTAGTATTATATGTCCCATGGTTTTGACTCATAGTATTGGGCATATACTTAGTATATAAGTGTGTGTCGAGGTCATTGAAGGCACCATGAAGTTAATTGTATTGAGCTTGCTCAAAGGAGGTTGCCCCCTCGAAGTGGCCCGTGATCAATATAAAAGTGATTCTGTTCTATTATTTCTGATATCTCGTGTATTTGCATTAATTAATTATTGCAGGTTCATCACAAGGACGAACGCTTCACCTCCAAAATCAGATTTTACCTCCAAAACATCAAGTAGATCATTATTCTGCATGCCAGCAAACTCATGTGAAGGAGAGGATTCAAGAACCTCTTCGAAATCTAGAGTATGAGCTGGTTTATCTTGCTCGAAATTTGAAATAGAATACTTTGAGAGAATGAGTGTTGAATCTACTGTTTCTTCTTCATCTTGAACAATGAATGAGGCCAAGACATAATTGGAGAGAGCACATAAGGAGATCTCACTGGGCTTGTTCTCAAAAAAGCTAGCATTATCCTCTTCTTCCTGCTTTCCAAATTCTCCATTGAGTTGGGCCCATAGATCTCTTGGATTTTCAGCAGTAGTACTGAGGTAGTGCATACAAGGAGACATAGCAAGACATATTGTCCCAAAAGCTCTGTCACAATCATTAAGCCAATCATTCTCCTCTTTATCGGAAACAAAATCTCTTGTAATACCAATACACATATCAAAGAGACATTGTATCTTCAAGCATGCTATCATCTTTGGTTTCCATTCATCATAGTTGAACGGAGTAAGAATATTTTCTGAAGAAGAATATTCCATCTCTTCAATAACGAATGCAAATGGAGGAAGTAAGAAACCTGCAAATCACAAGCAAACAATAACCATTATGGAACAATAGTTGCAACTGCAGAAAACTGCTGCAAAGTGAGCAAAAATTGCACAATCTTCATGTAGAACACATGTAGAAGAGAGATCTTGTCCCTGCCATGGCTCTGATACCATGTAAAATTAGTCACAGCAGATTTAATGAACAAGTAAATCAATCACAATAGATGAACATAGAAAATATGGTGTAAAACTATGCAAAACATGCATCAGTGCTCAATATCCCAATGAGGGTGAATAATTACAATACAATACAATCACAATGAGTGAGCAATTCGAATTAACCAAGGAGGTCAATTGAATTAACTGAATGGCATAGCTTGGCTCCAACTAGGAGTCCATCTTATCAATCAGTGGTGGTCATCAATACACAAGTAACTGTCAGCTAGGTGTCAAACTAAGTCTAACTGAGTGTAATAAGCGTAACTAATGGTAAGTGGCACTAAAATAAGGATGGAGGCTCAGTGGAGGGCACATGAGGGCTTAACTGCACTCAGAATTGTCAGTCATGTCTCATCGGAGGTCAATCGGAGTGATAACATCAGTTATGGGTCAATCAGAGGTAAATCAGAGTGATAAATGAAGTTGAACTGGACTGGTAGGTGAGAAAGGCGCCCTTCTTCAGTGGAAGGTGAGAACTGGGCGCATGACAGGCTAGGAGGGATAAATCTGAGTGGAAAGTAGCTCCCGAGTGTTGGGAGACTAGGGACTAGGTGCTGGAGGTACCATACTGATGACTGGGCAGCATGCGGATGCATGCATGCATGCGGATGCATGCATGCATGCATAGTACATAAGTGAATGATGGGATATTACATCCCTCCCTGCTTAGAAAAACACTGTCCCGGTGTTAGGGAATTCAAATGAAACCATGAAATAAGGAGGGGTAGGCCTCTTTCATTGGGGTTTCACTTTCCCATGTAGCCTCTTCAAGACCAAAATGCTTCCATTGCACTTTCAGCTGGACAATGGTTCATTTTTTGAGTAGTACCTCTCTCTTGTCCATGATATGAAGGGGTTACGGTATAAATTCCCCTTCGGGTTCTACTTGTAACAATGACCAATCAATTACATGTTTAGTATCAGAAACATATTTATTAAGTAATGATGCATGAAAAACATTGTGAACCTTCACATTCGTAGGTAGCGCTAGTTCATAGCCCACCGGGCCTTTCTTGGCCAATATTTCAAAAGGTCCACAAAATTTGGGAGCTAGTTTCCCACATTTTCCCAATATCAATGATCTCCTTTTTGCTTTTAATTTTAAGTAAACATCTACTCCAATTTGATACTCTTTCTCTCTTCTTTTCTTATCGGCATAACTTTCCTGTCGGTCTTGTGCTTCTTTTATATTCTGTTGTACTTTGGTAACCAACTGTTCCAAATATTTTAATAGATCTGACCCTACATGAGCCGATCCACTGGGCTATCCCAGGTTACCGGTGTTCTTCATTTTCTGTCGTAGAGCACTTCTAATGGGCTCATATTTTCTGAGGCCTGATAATCATTGTTGTATGCAAAATCTGCAAGATGTAAATATTCTTCCCATTTGGTAGGGTTATTCATCACATACATTCTAAGCATATCTTCTAGTATTTGATTCACCCGCTCTGTTTGTCCATCCGTTTGCAGATGATAAGCAGTACTAAAATTTAATTGTGTTTCCAATCCGGAAAATAATGATCTCCAAAAGTTACTTGTGAATTTTGTATCTCTACCAGAGATGATGGCTTTAGGTATTCTGTGTAGTCGAAAAATTTCTTTTAGGAAAATATCTACGATGTGAACAAATTTATAGGTAGATTTTACTGGAATGAAGTGTGCGGCTTTTAATAGTTTGTCTACTACAACCATAATAGAGTCATTATGTTTCTTGCTTTTCGACAGACCTGTTATCTCTCCAGGAGTCTTCCTAGGTTGCACTCGGAAGAGCCTGGTAACTTAAACTTATCTTGAAGGATGGGGTATATTTGGATCAAGTTGGATGACTGAGATCGAAACTCACACTCAAAACATACATGGAGACATTCAAGTAGACAAGGCTTTTAGCCACTAATGTTCAGAAAGTTGGTAAAAGATAGACAGAAAAATCCTTATCGTGCTAGCAAACTCATACACACAGTATATATATATATATATATATAAATTTCTAATCACAATAAGAAAAAGGCACTTGATATCCAGTTCTCAATACAAAGATAGGATTACAACTATCTGGCATAGACAAATGGAAACTCACGAAATAGACATTCCACTGCAAACATGAAAAGATATAAGAAGCAAAACTGAACACACATATGGCAAAAGAAGCTAGTATAAATGATATGTAAAGAGAAGTCTGATAATACAAGTTAAGAAAAGTCTCTCCAAAATCGAACCCCTGTTCTACCTCAATTATGGGCTTTATAGCCATTACAAAACTTTTGCGATAAAAAGTGGATTGAATATGCTAAAATAGCAATTAAAAACAATTTTATGAAAGATATGACAGGGTACCATGATCAGAGTAACTGATATCTCGCTGGTACACCTATAATCGACAGTTGAAAGAGCCTCTGGGGGCTGGAGAACAAGTTTGAAACCACTGCCTGCAAAAACCTGTAGGTGTCTTTTCCTCAAAATATACAGGAATATTCTTCTTTTTACCTTGTTGGCACCCTCCAGTCTGGAACCAAAAGGTGATCATGATGCCCTGAAGTGTTTACAAATCATTTGGAAAATTCCTTTGAGATGATTGGACCAATGACCAAACGGTTTCGATGCTCAAAATGAACTTCTGTCTATTCTACGTTTTCGGTAGCTAGCAAAACTGGGATCGAAAATGATAAGCTATTGAAAACCCCTCATTCGGTGGTTAATGAATTAATGTTTTGCCTAAACCACCGAATCGCCCTAAGGTGTTGGAAACCTTTCTCTACTTTCAGTAACTAGGGGAGTCCTGCCTGTATATCGTAAACCACCGAATCTGGGTTTTGGCAGCTAATGAACAATCTCTATGTTCGCCTAAGCTGCCAAAAACTGTGTATGGTCCAGCCTGCAAAAGTTTTACAAAACTGCGTTTTCTGACCTCTGCTACGCGGATTTCTCTTCCCCCTGGGCCAAAACTGGGGTGTCAGCAAAACTAATCGCAGCTGCTGCTAAGGAATCAAGATCTGAGTGTACCTTGGGCTGGGGTTTCTGAGTTTTTTCTTTGCCTCCCAGAGACTCGACCTTCCTGCTTAGCTTGATATTTTCTTTGATCAGCCTAATATTCCTTCCTTGCAGCTTACCATGTTTTTTGGTCAATCCTTGGAAAGAAACATACAGTTCGTTATGTCTTTCAGTCAGCCTTTCATTTTTCTCCTTGATTACTCTTTGGAGCATTTCAAGCTCATACACCTGCCTGAGAAGCTGATTGATTTTCTGCGTTGAAGAAATTTTTGCTTTGTTTGTTGATACGTCAGCCACCTAATGATCTTGGTTTCCCATAGGTGTAGGGGAAAGTAATTTTTCACATGCAGTCTCCTGCTCTTCCGTAGGTGTAGGAGAAGGTAGGTTTACATAAGCAGTCTCCTGCTCTTCCGCAGGTGTAGGAGAAGGCAGGTTTACATAAGCAGTCTCCTGTTCTTCAATGGGTAGAGCTACTTACTGAGGTTCTTGTTCTACTTCCATTTTCTTATGACCTGCTCTTGTTTCCTGCAATTTATCGTCTTCGAAGTCGGTGTGGGGGAGGCCTAACAGGTTCACCTTCTTGGCAGAAGTTTCTCCTTCTTTCCTGAAAACTAGCTTTTTCCCAATCTTCTCAGGCTCAGAAGAAGCGGTAATTGGGACTCCAGGCAATGAAGAAACGTCTCGTCTTTTCCTCTTTTCACTTCTAGGGATGGATAGCTTTTTCGAGGAGGATTTAACCTTGTTTTTAGGTCGCAATTCAGTGTTAAATTCGTTCCAGAAAAGGAAATAAGCCCACTCCTCATTCTTTCTTCGTAGGTGTTCTGAAACCAGGATCTTAATTAATCTATGATGGGATAACCTGCTCTGAATATTGCTTGGCTTTTCCTGAACCTGGTGAGCCATCTTTGTTAGGTTTTTATGGAGATAGAAGGGTAGGTTTAGAGGGCTTCTGCTAGTGAAATGGTCTAACAGTCTGAAATGATATATCAGCACTTTGGAGTACCGACCCTTGCATGTAAAGTAGACCAAAATGGCCTTTAACAGGTGCTGCCACCATTCCTCCAAGAAAGACATAGGGACGTCTTTGTTCCAGGTGATTGACTGGTGTGCAGGTTTGAGATATGACATGAACTCGACCTTTTGGGTGGTGGTGGTTTTGAACCATCGTTCTCCTGCCCCTGGAATTTTTGTGGCCGCTTCTACGAAGTCTTCATCTACCTAGACCTCTTCTTTCCCAATTTTTGCTTTTCTTCTATCGAATGATAATGCAAAAGCCTCTACAATTTGCTGATGGGAGCCTTGGAGTTTCAAGCAATAGTTATAGCATCCCATGCCCTCGAAGAACTAGCCTATTTCCGGGTGTGATTCGAGGTAGCTGACGTCATTTAGCTCCTTCCTAATCATAGCTCCTCCATTCTTCATCTGTAAGCCCTTGTTGACACCTGCGTTTCAGGAAAGTCGAGCCTCCGAGAAAAACGATGTGGAATCAGGGAAAGAGCAGCTCGCTAGCAGGTGATAACACAGGATAAGGCATGATTTGGTTCAGGGCCCTGATTCCGAGAGATGGTACTGAAAGCTAATCATCAAGCTTCATGCAACCTATCAATCTTGCTCTTTTACCCAGGAGCAATCATCAGCTATGACTGGTCTTGAATGAGAGAATCGTGTTTTCGCTGGCGGTGCCCCTTTTCGGCAGTTAAGACATGATGAACCCCCTTTTCTTTTCGACTGTCCCTTGATTTGACATTTCCACTGGTTGATACCGACTCGATTTCGGTAGCCGAAGATTGTGCCTTTAAAACCGCAAACTGCTGGAAAATTTCACACATGGTGAGGCTTTCGGTAGCCATGAACAATCCGGCCCTTTGAATGCAAGCTGCGAAAAGCATCTTCCTTTCGGTGGCTAATGAACACTATCATATTCGCCCAAGCCATCGAAAACAATACCATGAATCCCGAGATGTCCTTGCTTTCTGTAGATGTAGAAAACTTCATTCCTGAACTGCAAGCTGCGAAAAGCATCTTCCTTTCGGTGGCTAATGAACACCGTCGTATTCTCCCAAGCCACCGAAAACTGCCCCATGAACCACGATATATGTCTTCCCTTTCGGTATCTGGAGAGTTTCGTCTTTTCTGTAGTACGCTGCCAAAAGTGGGGTTTTTGGTAGCTAATGAACCATTGTCAGGCCCGTTTAAGCTACCGAAACCATGAAAATTCTTTTTTCGGTGCAGAGCAACATCAAAGTTATTTCAAGCTTCATTGCATAATCCAAACTTATGACACACAACTTCAAATGCATATAAAATAAAAGACAAAACTCCTATCACCTAAACAAGCGCCTAGTCTATTTTATTTGGGGAGATAACAAGACCTATGATGAAGTCCATTCTAATCACCTCTTATTTCCATTTCGGAATGGGAAAATGTTGAAGTAACCCTATTGGGTGTTGGTGCTCAACTTTAACTAACTGACATTCCTGGCATTTGGCAATGAATAATGCTATATTTGTTTTTAATTTTGGCTAGAAGAAGTGCTTCTTTACTGCTGATATCATTTTCTAATATCCTGGGTGTCCTGAATAAGGTTTCTGATGGAATTCATCCAATATTTTATATATGATATCCCCACTCTCAGGAACATAAAGTCTATCTTTAGACAAAAGTATCCTTGATTCGTCGATTTCATATCCTTTCTGTTGTGTAAATAACCCGTTTTCTCGTATTTTTTGGAGAATTTCGACATAGAAACGATCATCCTTACATGCCATCCTTATTTTTTCATGTAAGTCAGAACTTGTTTGACTTACGGTTACTTTATAAAGTAGATGGATTCTGCAACTTAAGGCATCCACAATTTTATATTCTCTTTTCCTTTGATGAGTTTTAGTTCAAAACTATATTCGCTCAGGAAAGCCATCCATCTAGCTTGCCTAACATTTAGGTCTGGTTGATAAAAAATATATTTCAAACTCATATTGTCAGTATTTAGGAGATATTTCTTCCCCATGAGATGGTTCCTCCACATTTTCAAAGCGTGGATGATGGTAGCTAACTCAAGATCATGTGTTGGATAGTTTTTCTCGTGTTCCTTCAACTTTCGTGATTCATGATAGATCAAAAAGTCATTTTGCATAAGAAATCCCTCAAGTCCTTCCTTGCTCACGTTTGTGTACACAACAAAATCTCCATCGATATCTACAATCCTCAGTATTGGTGCAGTAGTTAATAATTGTTTTAGTTTCTAAAATCTTTCTTCGCATTTAGGTGTCCATATGAATTTGGTTTCCTTTTTCTACAGGGAGGTCATGAGGCATGCTATCAAGTCACCTCCCATCTATTAACACAAGGAAGGGAACATGATACCCAAAACCTGGGCTTTTATAGAACTTAGCCCATTTCAACATTCATGATTCATCTAAATATAAACAATTGCATTACAATAAAATGCATATGTGTGTAGATTCAAATCAAGCAACATACACAGCGGAATAAGACATCATCCACACACCTTTTTTACTTGCATTCAGCATATCAATAACAATCATTAATTAATTAAAACAATGCAGAGGTAAATACACATAAGAGAATATACTTATCTCACTGTAATGCTGTCCCAAGCAACTATCTATGTCGCTGCACCGTTCCACCCAACCGTAGGTCTATGCCCAGCCTATATTCTTTTAGCACTCAGAGACCACCCCCGAGCTGGGCATGATATCTACAAGGAAAAGGGGACTCTCAAGCTCAGCATAGCCCAAAGAAATGGATACCCATCTCAACCCCAACATTCTTTTACATACAACAAACTCAAAAACTGGGCATGGATACACAATTCAACAATGGGATTCACAGAATAGGGTCTATGAATTTCCCCAAATCATTGCACACCCAACACGGCTTGTGGGAAGAGGGAATCAACCCCAGGGAAGAAAACTGATTTCTCCCACAGATGTATGAGCATTTAGTGGGCCAAAACGGCCTCTATAAAACCCCAAATCATTTCCCCTTCTTCCCCACTATTATACAACATAAAAACGCCCTTCCCAGCTAGGAAAATGAAGGAAAACACAAGAAATCCATGGAGGAAAATGCCCAGCTAGCTCAGACTGCGTGAGAGAGAAAAACTCATAGGTGAAGGATGGATTTGGGCACCATTTCATGGGTGTTTTCTTTCCCAAGAATAAAAAATATGATTTCCCAAATTGATGGCTTTCCCATGCACGAAAATTGGCTTCCATACCTCTCTAATCCCAAGGCATTAACTACCTCAACCAACTCTTGGAAGAATTAAATGATTGGGTGCATAAGTCAAAATCGGTAGTTGATGATTTATGGGTTCTCCCATTGACACTTGGCTTGACTTGATTGCCTCAAGGGTTTGAATATTTCCCTCCCAATTCCTTATAAACATCATGCCCCCATCTCTTATTGCATTGCATAGCTAGTGGTGGGAATTTATATTAAAATGCATATTTACAATCCCCATGGTTCACTAGCACATGGGTAGCATAATATCCAATACTTGCCTCTTCAAGGTCGAGCGTTCACTAGCGGGGTATTGGCCTTGAGCTCCACGCTAGGAATCATACATAATATGCATACAATATTTATATTATAGCCCAAAATATTACAAGGGTCATAATGGGGTCATGACATACCCCTCCCCTTGGAATAACACCATCCTCAGTGTTCCAATACCTATGAATACATACACGATTTATACATGTCCAAAATTCACAAAACGTGGCAGGTCTGTCCTGCATTTCATTGATTGGAGATGTCAAGGTGAGGTTCTTGAACCCCTACACATTGCTCTTGCTGGCCGTCGCTTTTCTTGCTACCCCTTGATGGACATTTGTGGAGGAGGTGACTTCCTCCACATCCCCAACATTCTATTGGAGGTACTGCCTCTGTTTTCCTTTGTCAGCATTCTTGCTCTCTTCCATCCTTGGGCATTTCTTAATGGGGTGATTGGACGAATGCTTCTTCATTGATCCACTTTCCTTTCCCTTACTGATTTCCCCCAGAATAATTTTTACCTCTTTTTGCAGATGAATAGAGTCCTGCAAAACCTTGTGGTTCATCGCATTCTGTTGCTTCTGTAGCTTGAGCATCTCTCCAATATTTTCTTAGGTCTTGGAAATTGTTTGAAGAAGACTTTCAGCTAAGTCCAATAGCCCTTGGTCCGCTGCCATGGTCAATGCGCACAACTTTCCTCACTTGCTTACTAGCACCACTTGTTTGTTTTTGTAACGGTTGCAACCAATTGTGTTCAATTTATCACCTGTGAAATTCATTATTGAAATTCTTTGTTAGGCCAAGCATAACATAAACATTAAAATTAGTCAATTAATTTCCCAATTGACATGGAACGTCCATGCTTTATTCATGAAACTTCCACACTTTTCATGCTTTCCCAACATACATATGAACTCATTCATGTTCATCCTTTCACAAGGAATTAGCTTTTTTAGCATTCACAATTTATTTTAAGCAAATAAACACAATAGACTTTCAGTCATGACATGCATTCAACAATTTTTTGTTTCTAAGATGCATTAGTAAAAAAGGAATGAGAAGGATAAGAGTTTCCCCCTCTTATTCTTGTTCCAATCCAAAGCCACTCCATTACTGTGGTTCTATGCTCCTTAGCCTTTTTCACTTTAATGTGAATTCTTGACTTGCCCTTTCTTGGCTATGACACTTAGTGGCTAAGGTCTGTCTAAGGCTTTTCTCTATCAGGGAATCTCCTCCCCATGGTTTTTCTACAGAACCTTTGGCTGTTAGGACTCCCACACATTTCCACTAAGATTTCTAGGACAGTCATGTGTCCATATGCATCCCTAGGATGCCTTCAGGGCTTCTTTCTTTCCGGCAAAGACCAAATTTTCCAACAAAGAAACAACAATGTATCAACTTGGCTATCATAAGACTTGTTCATGAAATTTTCATTATCTAAAAATGAATGAAAATCAAATACTTATCTGTATTGGGCAGTTCCTTGCTACTCCACAGGTTTCCTTCTCTGCTTTACAAGCCTTGGATCACCTGTGGGGTGGATGTTTAATGCCCAACCAGTACACCTTCACGCCAACTGGGTTTACCAAGCATTTGTGGTTCCCAACCAGTCCCATAATTGGTTGGCCCTCTCCATTGTCAAGCTAGCACATTCGTCTGGGTCATCGACCATGTAATGTACCCTCCCGTGGTCCCATTACAAGGAAGGGAACAAGATTCCAATCTGTGGGGATTTGACATAACTCAGCCGATTCATTAGATTCATACCATTAAAACAAGAGTGTGTAGATGCAGACAAATCAAAAATTTATGCACAACGGAATTAAAATATCATAAACACACAATTCATGCTTATCCAGCATATCAAAATAATCATCAAATTAATACATTGCAGAAGTAAATACACATCAGATACTTATCTTCATTTCACAATTGTCCCAAGCAACTAGCTATGTCGTTGCAACGTTCCACCCAACCATAGGCCAGTTGTGTTCATCAATTCTCTCAACACAACTGCCACCCCCGAGCTGGGCATGATTCTTACAAGGAAAAGGGGACATTCAAGCTCATTCATAGCCAATTAATCATTTCATCTGAGCCAAGCCAGTCCACAGCTGGGTTTATCAGGATAAATATGAACCCTGGATGCTTGTACTCAAGCTCAAACCAAAACAATGGATTTACCAATAGGATGGCCATGGGTTTTCCCTAAATCGTTTCCATCCAAAAACGAATTGTGGGATAGGGAAAAACATTCACAGGGAGGAAAACGATTTCTACCCAACTACCTAAGCATTTAACAGCCCAAATGGTCTCTATGGAATCCCAATTCATTTTCCCTTCTTCCCCACTGGTATACAACACAAAAACGCCCTTCTCCTAGCTGAGAATGAAGGAAAACACAGAAAGACATGGTTGGAAAATGCCCAGGTAGCTCCAAACTCGTGAAGGAGAAAACTGGTTGATGGATAATGGCTTGGGGAGCAATTCATGGCTCTTTTCTTGCCCAAGAAGCAAAACACGATTTCCCATGCAGGGTGGCTTTCCCATACCCGAATTTGGACAGCCATACCTCTCATTCCCCAAGGCATTAACTACCTCAACCAACTCTTGGGAGAAATGAATGATTGGGTACAAAAGTCAACATGGGTAGTTGAGGGTTTGATGGGTTCTCTCATTGACACTTGGCTTGACTTGATTGCCTCAAGGGTTTGAATGTTTTCCCTCCCAATTCCTTGTAAAATCATGCCCCCATATCTTATTGCATTGCATAGCTAGTTGTGGGTATTTTATTAAAATGCATATTTACATGATGTTGAAATTCCAATGTGCCTAGCTAGCACGCAAACCATATGCATCAATAAATCGATGGAGGGGCCTTGGCCTTGAGCTCCTCACCATGATTTTATAACAATATTACATCATTTACATTTGAATGTAATGGGGTCAAGGTGGGGACATTACAGACCAATGGAAGGAAACTGCGCCTCCGACCATTATAGGTCAAAGCTCTACTATGGAGCCATAGGCATATAACGACCTTTCACTAATACCTCCAAAACAACCAAGTAATTAATGCCAAACCAGTACACCGACTGGGTTCATTAGGCATACAACAACCATTCATAACAACCTTCACAACATCCAAGTAAATAATGCCAAACAAGTACACCGATTAGGTTTATTAGGCACGCAACAACCCTTCATAACAACCTTCACAACACCCACAACATCCAAGTAAATACTGCCAAACCAGTGCACCGACAGGGTTTATTAGGCATGCAATAACCCTTCATAACAAATTTCACAACACCCACAACATCCAAGTAAATAATGCCAAACCAGTGCACCGACTGGGTTTATTAGGCATGCAACAACCCTTCCATTATGCTTCTTCTGTGTGCAACCCCAAATTGCATCTATTTTAGCTGACAACACAAGATGGATAAGCAAACTCATCAGTATTGCTGCTCTAAAATTGAAGCATAATTCATAACATTCGCTATCAAGTATTGAAACACCAGGAATGCATCCATTCCCGTATGGTGTAGTCAATATTGAAAACCCTATCATAACCCAACACCCGAAAGGTGTGCACCCCTTTCCAATGTGAACCATGTAGGTCCTAATCTCACTCAAACAGTCGGAAATAACAAAACATGCTCTGCATATTAAATCTAATAACCAGATATGTATATCCTTAGTTAGGGTTACATAATACTTATCCTTTTTTCAGATGTATTCTCTCTTCATTGCAAAGAATGGGGGCTCCCTTCTCTGATTCAACAGTCCTTCGGTTTGCCACCCCAATCTTTTCACGTTCCATAACCCACACATGCCTTCTTAGCATAGCTTCACCATCTCACTCATATGGATTTCCGTCATGCGGTTCAATGGAGATGTCATCCTTAAAATATGCAATGGCATTTCACCCGAAACCCATTTTTAAAGCATGGGGTCCTTCCCATGAAGTTTGGCTTCTACAGGCCATCACACATGGTCTTCCTGCAATGTGTCTTCCTGGAACACTTATCAAATAGCCAAACAATCAGCAACATTTAACAATAAAATTCAAATTTGATTATCTCATAGCCAATCAATGGCATTAAGAATTAAATTCAATCAGGAATTTGCAATTCTGTCTACTACAGAAATTGACTTGCTTAGTCATGAGGTTATCCTCATATGGCTTGTCCCTTGCAAGTGGCACCCATCTTCCCATTAGGGTTTTACACTTTCTACTATAACATGAACATCCACTCGCAACACATCCTCCTGACACAGTTCTATGCAAACCAACGGTGATTAGCAATTATAAGCAAATTCTCAAATCTAAAATATACAAGTCCAAAATTGACGACATGTTCTACACATAAACTATTTTTACAACCATGAGATCCTTCTCATGATGTTTGGCTCTTTCACATGGTATATTCCAATCTTCATCATGGACTTATCCACATTGCCATGCCCAAAACAATCTACCGGGAATATGGAACTTCAATCAACCAAACATGTTGTGAGTATCTATGCATATAATCTTTTCATTGCTACAACAGTCACTGAAGTGATATCCGAATTATAACACTCAATAATTCAAACACCTTCAGCTGTTAACATTTGAAATGCAATGAAATATATATATATGAATCATTATCATAATAAAATTGCAAGACACAGGTACATTATCCGTGCAATTTAAATAAATTGTAAATACTCATTACTTCACATTTCATGCAACTCTGCCCTTCCACAGAGCACTCTGGTAGCCCATCAACAGGACTGCCTTATTCATGCATTCATTCTCCTGCATTCACAGTATCTCATGAAATGGTCTCAGAATTAACAATAGTTCACCATTTTGATCTACTATCTAACTGCATTGAGACACATATATGTCACAACCATGCATTCACACGATGCATCTCAACATGTGCACCCACACATATGCATGCACATTCACAACATTTACATAATATTTTAATAGGCATTGACTAAATGCATAATCCCTCAATACAACCTCGCATTAATCCATGAATACTATGCATTCCATCATATTATGGCCTAACCATGACTATCTCATATGGCATACACTATAACATGACCATAAGTCATCACTTGCTTGGGTTGTTAAACTCACAACCAACATACACAAATGGCATGATATAATTTCATATGAATGCATCGATGTTTCTAAGAAACTATAGGGTGTAAGGCTCCTTGCCTTCACTTACCCACACCTGACCATACTTGGTAGGACTATATTGACATTCAGGCACTCAGTTTCACATGCAAACAATTCAACATAGTTTAAACATAGTTGAAGGGATCTCACCAAATCCTCTTTCAACATTCATGCAATTAAGCACAAATAACCATTACCTGCATGGTTGTCATTAGCATCGCTTGATGTTACCTGATCAGTTAACCTCTTACCAAGGATTCACAGTCCTTTTTCCAACCTCGTGATCATAGATTTGTTGCACCATCATTTCCTCATAAGGTTGTTGGTCATATGCAAAAACATCATCCACATCTTTAGCCATGCTTTGGTTTTCTTTAGTCCTACAACCAATGTGAACACAACTAATTATTAGCAACCACAATCATTATCTTAAGTGGCTCTTTGCATGTGTAAAACCTCACCATGATTTTACCAATATGCAATATCATATACATGCACAAAAATTTTCATAGGCGTTGTGCAATGTTTATTAATATGGCATCTAGTGCATATTCACTTCATCTATTTAATCTTTTGCATTTCAACATTCCTATGTAAGAGGGTAGTGGAGGAATTCTCCCTTCCAATTCCTCATTGTAGCATGGAATTTCCTCTTCCACGTCATAGCTGATCCAATTTCATGGGCTCTCTACCATGCACACAAGCAATTATCAGCTATGATCTTCTCACAAAGTAGAAATTCAATATATGTATGCACGTGTATAACATTCATTCTTGATACTTTCCAAGCATACAATTAAATAGTTTAAGGTGAGAGATTTCCCTTTCATCAATGTTGCCTTACTACTCCCATTGCTTTTCTGCAATGCATATTACCACCAATTACTCTTAATTAATAAGGCTTCCACAAACCTTCCATGCAATCCCTGCTTCTCATCCCAAGCATAGAAACTGCATTTCATACTCTCAAAGACTGTCTTCGAGGGACGACGGGGGTCAAGGGGGATTTCCCCCTTGTGCACCACTGCAGGGCGGGTCAAGGGTAGCACCCTCATTTTTTTTTTGTAAATATTTCAATTTCACCCATTACGGCGCATAAGTTCAAGGCCATTCTTCACTTTTCGGGCATCTGAAAACCTCACTGGAAATTGCTCAAATTTTCTTGTTTTCGGCGTACCTATCGCTTTACCTCCGACCGTTTCGGCGGTTTAAGAGTTTCATCACCGACTGATTCCTTCGACCGCTGGTCGCTGCGATCTAGCTCAGAACGCGCCGACCGTGTCGCGATGTGTTAGCTTAAAACTCGCCGACTATGTCGCAGCAAATAAGAATAAAATCATCGATCACGTCGCAACAATTAAGCCTAAAATCACCGACCACATCGCAGCATTTAAGCCTAGAATTGCCGAACACGTCACAGAATTTAAGCCTAAAATCACCGACCACATCGCAACATTTAAGCCTAAAATCGCTCACTGTGTCACAGAATTTAAGCCTAAAATCGCCGACCACGTCACAGAATTTAAGCCTAAAATCGCCGACCACGTCACAGAATTTAAGCCTAAAATCGCCGACCGCGTTGCAGCATTTAAGCCTAAAATCTTCCTGACCTGTCGCAGCTTTTAAATTTAAAATCGCTAACCATTTCGCAGAATGATAGGACATTTTTCGCCGACTCAGTCTTGGCAGAAAAACTTAGAAACACTTAGAAAATTTTCAAAAACAGTTAGAATTTTTTTGAAATATTTCATTCTTTTCTTTACAGAAGTAAGCCACTTAGAGGTCATACTTGCATAGAACAAAACAGTAAAAGTATGTCAAGAAATTGCACCTATTCCATGTCAAAAATAAAACAAATAATATGAAGATAGCAAGAGGTTGCGCCTCCTTTCCCTCCTCCATGGAGGCAAGCAGACAAATACAAAACAAAATGCTACTACATTGGAAACAATGTAAAGCAAGTACTCAACCTGAAAAGGGATTTTCTCCCTCCTTCCTCACTTTCATAGAATGAAATCGATGAAAGTAGTTTTGAAATAATCCAAAAAATAGTCATGGGAGTGATTTCCCATCCTCTATGAAATAGAAGCCATGAGATCTTCAGGTTTCTTTAATGCATTTTAATTCCAAATACTAATTACATATACACACAATGATTTATACCTCTATGAAAGGCCCAGCAGCCGTAGTGTCGAACCATAAGCTCTGATACCATCTGTCAGGTCCCCTCCCATCCATTAACGCAAGGAATGGAACATGATATCCAAAACATGGGATTTTATAGAACTTATCCCATTTCAACATTCATGATTCATCTAAATATAAACAATCGCATTACAATAAAATGCATATGTGTGCAGATTCAAATCAAGCAACATACACAGCAAAATAAGACATCATCCACACACCTTTTTCACTTGCATTCAACATATCAATAACAGTCATAAATTAATTAAAACAGTGCAAAGGTAAATACACATAAGAGAATATACTTATCTCACTGTAATGTTGTCCCAAGCAACTAGTTATGTCGCTGCAACATTCCACCCAACTGTAGGTCTCTGTCCAGCCTATATTCTTTCGACACTTAGAGACCACCACTGAGATGGGCATAATATCTACAAGGAAAAGGGGACTCTCAAGCTTAACACAACCCAAAGCAATGGATACCCATCTCAACCCCAACATTATTTTACACACAACAGACTCAAAAACTGGGCATGGATACACAATTCAACAATGGGATTCACAGAATAGGGTTTATGGGATTTCCCCAAATTGTTGCACACCCAGCACGAATTGTGGGAAGAGGGAATCAACCCCAGGGAAGAAAACCGATTTCTCCCACAAATGTATGAGCATTCAGTGGGCCAAAACTGTTCGGGTACACAGGGTACTACCAAAGGACCGAACACCAAGAGCAACCACTTCACACAAACAGATCACAGATCAACACACCGATGTTTTGACGTGGTTTAAACCCTCTTGAGGGAAACTCTCCACGGCCCCGGCCAAATAGCTTCTACGGGACAATTTATTATGCAAAGAAAGAAAGTTACAAATGAGCTTCTCATAATCGATCAACTAAACAATGACCCTCCATGCTCTTTAAATAGAGATCATGGACCAATCGGGTGTTAAGCCACGGATCAAGGTTAGGTTTGATCTAAGAGAAGTTGAGCCGTCGGATCACTCTATGTCGGAAACATATCGTGACCGTCGGATTAAGTATTTACAAATGCATACTAATGCATACTAAAGAAACACACTATCCCTAACGGATATATTACACAAGTTGATCTTAACTAACTCCTAAGTGTCTAAATATCCTAACATCCCCCCTTAAGAACAACTTGGGATAGGATTGAAGGATTTACAAAAGTGACACTATTAGGAGAAGGAAGGAGGCATTAGAGCCTATCCCCCCTTAATGACAAGTTCCTGAACTCCTAACATGGATCGAAGTTTAGAAAACTTCGCTTCTGTAAGAGACTTGGTGAAGATGTCTGCAACTTGATCATCTGTAGGGCAAAAGAGCACTTCAAGAACACGATCATGAACAAGATTTCTGATGAAGTGCATGTGTAGCTCAATGTGTTTGCTGCGTTGATGTAGAACTGGATCTTTGGCAAGCTTGATGGCACTTTGATTGTCGCACCAAAGTGGAGTAGGCTGCTGCTGCTCGAATCCAAACTCTGAAAGGATCTGTCGAAGCCATAAAGCTTCCTGACTGGCATTAACTGCTGCTCGATATTCTGCCTCTGCTGAAGAAAGAGCAAGAGCTTGTTGTTTCTTACAAGCCCAAGTAATAGGTCCAGAGCCCAGACTGAAAACATAACCTGCAGTAGACTTTCGATCATCAGGATCGCCGGCCCAATCTGAATCAGTGAAACCAACCAACAAAGGTTTCCCCCCTGTACTGTAATGAATCCCAAACTGAACTGTACCTCGAATATATCGAAGTATTCTTTTAGCTGCTTTCCAGTGACTTTCATGAGGTGTCTGCATATAACGGGCAACTCGACCAACGGCAAAGGAAAGGTCAGGACGGGAATGAGTCAAGTATAAAAGACAACCAACAAGCTGACGATACAAGGTGGCATCTACTTCAGGTGAAGTACAAGTGGCAGAAAGTTTGACTCCAGACTGGAAGGGAGAAGGGGCTGGTTTACAATCTTCCATGTGAAAGCGACGAAGAAGGTCACAAGCATACTTAGACTGAGAAAGAAACATTCCTTCTTTGGTTTGCAGAACTTGGAGACCAAGAAAATAATGCAAATGTCCTAAGTCTGACATTTCAAAAGTTTGTTTAAGACTGGATTTCACATGGATTATAAGCTTAGGGTCACTACCAGTAAGAATAAGGTCATCAACATATAGAACAAGTATGATGAGATGGTTTCCTACTTTCTTGGTATAGACATTGGGGTCAGAATGGCATCTAGAAAAACCAGTGTCAAGGAGAAAGTTAGCCATTTTGGCATACCAAGCTCTAGGAGCTTGCTTAAGGCCATATAAGGATTTCTTAAGGCGACAGACAAGGCTAGAGTTATTCTGAACATAGCCAGGAGGTTGTTCCATGTAAATTTCCTCCTGTAAATCACCATGTAAGAAGGCAGACTTGACATCCATTTGATGGACTTCCCAGTTGTGTAAGGCTGCAAGGGAAAGAACAAGGCGGATGGAGTTCATTTTGGCGACAGGAGCAAAGGTTTCATTGTAGTCAATCCCTTCAACTTGAGAAAAACCTTTGGCAACTAACCTTGCCTTAAGTCTTTCAACACTTCCATCTGATGCATACTTAGTTCTGTAGACCCATTTACATCTGACAAGTTTTCTTCCTTTTGGAAGAGGTACAAGATCCCAAGTATCGTTTGCCATTAAGGAACGATATTCTTCATCCATGGCTGCATCCCAATCTGGATTCCCTGAAGCTTCTGCAAAAGTTTCTGGATCATGATTATCGGAAACTTGAGCCAAAAGAGAAGAGGCTCGCTGAAACTGAGAACGTGTTCGACGTTGATCTCTAGGATCACCGGCAAGATCACCAGCTGCTTCACATGTTGAACGGACCCATCGAGGAAGCACTTGTGCTGGTGCAACTGGAGGAACATGAGCAGGCGGAGGTGGATTTTCATCCTCACTGTCATCATCAGAAACTGGAGTTGGAAACCTGTCAAGGAAGTTGGAAGAAGAAGAAGAAGGCACAAACGCCGAATCAGGCTCGCAGGCCAAAGATGGCACACTCGCCGAGTTAGGCTCGCAGGCCAAGATATTTTCATCAAATTTAACATCTCTTCTAATGATTATAGCATGAGAATGTGGTTGAAGAAGTCTATAACCTTTTACATCTTCAGAATATCCAACAAATATGCACTGTTCACTTTTAGGCTGCAATGCTTTCCGTTTTTCATCCGGAATGTGAGCCCATGCTTCACTACCAAACACACGAAAGTGACTTACATCAGGTTTAACTTTACTCCATGCTTCTTCCAGTGTTATACCTTGTAATGCTTTTGTGGGGGTGCGATTAACTATGTAATTTGCACAATTTATGGCTTCAGCCCAAAATTGAAGACTTAGTCCCTTAGATTGGATCATACAATTTGCCATTTCTTTTAAAGTGCGGTTCTTCCGCTCAGCTACACCATTTTGTTGTGGTGTATATGGAACAGTGTGTTGTTGTTGGATGCCTTGTTCAGTGCAGAAAGTAGTGAACTGTTTGTTAACATATTCTCCTCCATTGTCAGATCTTAACTTGATAATTTGATGACCAGATTGTTTTTCAACAAGGGCCTTGTAGGCCAAGAACATGTTAAATACTTCGCTCTTAAGTTTTAGGAAATAAACCCAAGTGCGTCTGGTGTAATCGTCAATGAAAGTTAAGAAATACTTGAAACCAGAAAAGGAAGCAGATGGAAGAGGACCACACAAGTCACTATGCACAAGCTCCAAGGGAACCGAGGCGTGCCAAGAGGCACGTTTGTCAAAACTGTCCCGATGATGTTTTCCGAGTACACAACCGGAACAAACACCATCTCTGCAAGATACCATCGGAAGACCTGTCACCATATTTTCTTTACATAGTTGTTGCAATGAGCGATAATTTAAGTGACCAAATCGCTCATGCCAAAGTTTGCTCAAGTTATCACTATGAGCAACAAAAACTGAAGGGAAAGGTGATGACCCAAAGTTGTTAAACTTGTACAACCTGGTAATATCATCAACAATTCCGGTAGCTAGAACCTGTTGAGGATCTTTAAAATCCTTGATTACAACTTGGTGAGGTGTAAAGGTCACAGTTTTACCTTCACCAGAATGAGTGATCTGATAGACTGATAACAAATTGCAGGAAATTCTTGGAACACATAGTACATCACTAAAATGACCATTATCTACTGGAACTGTTCCAGATCCTACAACACTTAGAGATCTATCATCACCAACAAATATTTGTTTGGTGTTACATTCATGCATAGTAGAAAAGATGGCTTGATCCTTAGCCATATGATAAGATGCTCCAGAATCAATGAGCCATTCATTTGAAGTAGAAGAAGAAGATGCATTATAAGAATAACCAGAAGCACAAAGTGCATGTCCATGAGAGGCAGATTCTGAAGGCGAATCTAGGCTGATGTGGTGCTTCTTCATTGCTGCTTCCAAGGCTGCCATCTTCTTGAAACACTTAGATTCATCATGATTATCTTTCCCGCAATAGTTGCAATGACGCTCAGTCTTCTTTCCCTTTGGCTTGGATCCTTTGTCATTTTTTAAAGAAGGAGATGACTGAGAGGGTTTTGGACCCTTGTTTGACTTATTATTGCGGAAATTTTGTTTCTTGGGAGGCTTGGACTTTTCTTTCTGTTGGGACAATAAGGCTTTCCCAGATGTATCTGCATTGTTGATTATTCCAAGATGAATGAGTTTATCTTGTTCCCTAATCAAGGAATCACAAAAGGATTCAAGACTAGGCTCTTGATAGCTAGCTGCATTCAATGACGCTTTCATGGAGTAAAATGTAGATACAAAAACAGAATATGCAGGTCCAAGTTTGGAAAGAATATGATAAATGCATTGTTTGTCTTCCCTCTCAATATTACATTCTGCACATAAGAGCTTGAGAGTTTTGTACTTAGATAAATAATCTTGAATGCATGAAAAATCACTTGGATTTAAAGAAATCAACTCATTTTCGAGTTGGTGACCCCGAATTTCATTGTGTTTACCAAACACAGATTCCAACTTGTCCCAAGCAGCATTAGGTTCATCAATTCCAGATATGTGGAATCGCAAATCAGTAGAGATTGACATCCCAATCAATCCACGAGCTTCATCACATCTATTTGCCCATTTTATTTTCTTATCATCATCAGTGGGTTCTTTTTCTTTCCCTGTTGTAATTCTGAAAAGTCCCCTACTTCGTAGAACATCCTCCATACGAGATTTCCATGAGAAATAGTTGGAACTGTTAAGTAGAATATCACAAAGGGCGGCCATATTTGTAAATTAATGGCTGTAAAAGCAGAAACCAATAGTCTGGATGTGAAGATCTCGAAAAAATAGGCGGTTTCAAAAAAAACGGCACTGAAAACGGACTCTGTATGATGAAGTTATGCTTGAACAAAGAAACTGTTGAAGATGTCCCCAATAGTGACGTGGCAGCTAGAGAATGTCCAGCAAAAAAAAAGAACCCCCCTCTTCCCAAGATGAACCTTTTGACAATCACTTTACAAAAAAGTTGTTTGTAAGTGAATCATTTTTGTAAAATAAGTGATTTCACTTTTACAATGATATTACTTTTAAATAGTGCAACAATAAATAAAAAGCTTAAGTGACTCACTTGTATTTTTATTTTTTTTTATTATTTAAGTGAGATGCACTTTTACAATAAAGTAACTTGAAAATAGAAATTGCATGCACTTTTCTTTTTAAAAGTAACTTCCTAAGACTTGAACTCAAGACCTATTAAGGAATAAAGCAACTTTGGACCAAGTGAGCTAGTTTAAAAGGTATGTAAAATATGGAAATGAGGAAGGGGGTTTTTTTTTTTTTTTACTCTTCTTGCTCGGTTTGCGTGCTTGCCCTTTTTCCTGCAAAACAAACCACAAAACGAAACAAAAAAAACTTTTCCACACTTGTGGAGTTAGATCTTGTTAGCTTGCCCGGAAAGTCTACGTTTTCTCTCTGTTTATGATTTGCCGAGATCGCGCAAAGTGCACGGCAAAGAGCATACGCAGCCGAAAAAACCCTTTCCCTTTCTGTTTCTGATTTGCCGAGATCGCTCAAGGTGCACGGCAAAGAGCATACGCAGACGGGAAAGCAACAATCCGAACCAAAAAAAATCTAACAGTAAAAAAAATGAAATATGAGAAAACGAAATAAAAAAATGCGTCACTGTAACATTATACCTTCAGATCTGATGAAAAACGCGTTTCTGGAGCAACCGGGAACCGTTTTCGATCAAACGAAAACTATTTTCCAATGGAAACGACGCTCCGGACGCAATGGAACACCTCCCACAGCCCAGAAATGCACAGAAATACCAGAACTAGAAACCCTTTCGAGTTTCGGCAACAGCAGTTCAAGATCTAGATCATAACCGGAAGCGGCACTTCATAAAAGCTCTGATACCATGTTCGGGTACACAGGGTACTACCAAAGGACCGAACACCAAGAGCAACCACTTCACACAAACAGATCACAGATCAACACACCGATGTTTTGACGTGGTTTAAACCCTCTTGAGGGAAACACTCCACGGCCCCGGCCAAATAGCTTCTACGGGACAATTTATTATGCAAAGAAAGAAAGTTACAAATGAGCTTCTCATAATCGATCAACTAAACAATGACCCTCCATGCTCTTTAAATAGAGATCATGGACCAATCGGGTGTTAAGCCACGGATCAAGGTTAGGTTTGATCTAAGAGAAGTTGAGCCGTCGGATCACTCTATGTCGGAAACATATCGTGACCGTCGGATTAAGTATTTACAAATGCATACTAATGCATACTAAAGAAACACACTATCCCTAACGGATATATTACACAAGTTGATCTTAACTAACTCCTAAGTGTCTAAATATCCTAACAAAAACCGCTTCTATAAAACCCCAAATCGTTTCCCCTTCTTCTCCACTGTTATACCACATAAAAATGCCCTTCCCAGCTAGGAAAATGAAGGAAAACACAGGAAATCCATGGAGGAAAATGCATAGCTAGCTTAGACTACATGAGAGAGCAAAACTCATGGGTGAAGAATGGCTTTGGGCACCATTTCGTGGGTTTTTTCTTTCCCAAGAAGAAAAAATATGATTTCCCAGATTGATGGCTTGCCCATGCACGGAAATTGGCTTCCATACCTCTCCAATCCCAAGGCATTAACTACCTCAACCAACTCTTGGAAGAATTAAATGATTGGGTGCATAAGTCAAAATGGGTAGTTGATGGTTTATGGGTTCTCCCATTTACACTTGGCTTGACTTGATTGCCTCAAGGGTTTGAATATTTTCCTCCCAATTCCTTGTAAACATCATGCCCCCATCTTTTATTGCATTGCATAGCTAGTTGTGGAAATTTATATTAAAATGCATATTTATAATCCCCATGGTTCACTAGCACATGGGTAGCATAATATCCAATACTTGTCTCTTCAAGGTCGAGCGTTCACTAGCAGGGCCTTGGCCTTGAGCTCCACGCTAGGAATCATACATAATATGCATACAATATTTACATTATAGCCCAAAATATTACAAGGGTCATAGTTGGAGAATGAACTCATATGTTTGAGTCCTGACAGCTTCGAATCTATCAATGCCTTCCTCACCAAGTTCAAAATCTTGATATCACAGTTGAAAAGATACGAGATAGTGAAAGAAGACAAGCAGCTTATTCTTTCCATTCTCTCAAAGTTGGGGCCAAACTACTCAGTTTTTGTCTCTACTCTCCAGTTAGCTAAGATGTTCATTCAAAAATGGAAGTTTCCCTCACTTGATGAATTCATCCAATCTCTTACTCAAGAGGAAGAGAAGTTAATCTCCATGGGAATGATCAAACCCAAGTTGGATTCGGCCCTTACAGCTGCTGAGGCCAAAAGGGCGAATGGTAAATACAGGCAAAAGATTTATGATAAGAGATCGAATGATACAAAGCCTAAAGATAGTCCATATCAATCAGATAGGGTTTCAAAATCAAGGAAGACCAAGCATTCTCAAAAGGAAAGATCCAAGTGCACATATTGCCATAGAGGTTTCCATCCTGAGAGTACTTGCATGAAGAAGACTATAGATTTGATGGCTTAGTTACTTGAGAAGAACAATCTTCCTCTACCTGCATGTACAAGGAAGAAAGATCCTGATATTGAACCTTCTAGATCCGAAGAAAAATAAAGATGTCATGCCCTCATGGCAAGAGCATCAACAAATTCTTCCTTCATCATACATTCAGGAGCATCAAGACACATGTCTTCCTCCAAAGATCTCTTCTCCAGTTTCAAAAGCTCAATGGCCCTTCCATCAGATTGGGAAATGATTCAAAAGTCTCCTCTCAGGGGATTGGAAGAATCTATCTTGACCATGGTTATTTTTCTGATGTGCTTTATGTTCCTTCTCTTGCAGCTAATGTTATTTTAGTGTATCAAATGACTCATATTGGAGAGCCCAAAAGAGTGATATTTTCTCCAAATGAAGTTGAGGTACAACACATGGTTTCAAGGGAAATCATTGCAAAAGGAGTTGCAAATAATGAGACAAAACTCTATGAGTTTTCACACTTCTTGCCTCTCTCAAAGGATTCTTCTCTTCGCTCTCATGCACATGAAGAGAGTAGACTATCTCATCTCAACTACAAGCATTAGAAAACATTGCAAGCTCAAGATGTGGTTGAAGGTCTTCCAAATAGAAATATTGCTCATGGCACCTGCAAAGGTTGCTTGAAAGGCAAGGATTGATCTAAGAATATTGAGAAAAAGAGGACTCTTGAAGAAGTGCGAATTCTAGATCCAGATCCACTAGAACCTGAAGGTCTAGCACCTATTGGTTCAACTCCTATGGCCAAATGGGCCATCACTACTACATCCACTAGTGATATTGTTGAAGATCCATCATCATCAGATTCTAGTTCTTTTGGTAATGATCTCACCTCTGATGGCTCATGGGAGATATCAGAGATCTACATGCACCTTCAGAAGCAGTTTCATGATGTTCACATTTCTGATTTTGTTCCCACTTCATCAGATTCAAAGTTTGGAAGTGATGATGAGCTAGTTTCACTTGCTTCTTCACATGAGTTTTCAGATTCAAAGTTTGAGAGTGATGATGAGTTTTAAGAGAGCGAATCTCCGTCACATAATAGTTTGGATTCGGAGTATGAGACATTAGCTTCACATGCTTCTTCACATGAGATTTCAGATTCAAAGTTTGGATGTGATGATGAGCTAGTTGTAGATGCATATTCACATGATATTTCAGATTTAGAATCTGAAGATGGAGATGATGATGATGGAATGCTAGATCCAGATCCACAAGAACCTGAAGGTCTAGCAACTGATGATGAAGATGAGCGAATGGGAGATCCATATCCACAAGAACTCGAAGATCTCTCACCTGATATTCCTCCTCTTCCTCGATGGGAAGCCACTACACTCCAATCTACAGGTGATTTGGTTGGTGATCCACATGATCATAGATGAACTAGATCAGATTTTCAGAATGGAAGGTTTCATCTTTCTCACATTGCTAATCCATTTCAGATCGATTGATCCTTCTTCGGAGAAGAACGACACTTACCTCATTCAGGGGTGAGTGATGATATGCTACATTAGCATCCTTTAGTCTATTTTGAGGGAGAGATTTTTTCCCATTGGGTTTTCCCTCTTTCCTCACTTAGTTTATTTAGATTGATTGTACGAGGTGACCTTTGGTCTTAGTCACCAGGGCCCTATTTTTCTGTTTTCAGTTATTATCTCATAGTATAGCTTGCGGGGGGTGTTGGAATATTCACACCATCATTTTTATATTTTGCATGCCTGCATGCAAATTTGCATGTTGCATGCTTTGCATGCCACTGCATGCATCCAGTCATCATCATGGTGGTCTCCCCAACACCTAGAGCTTGTTTCTAGCTCTCCAGAGTTTGTCTACAACCCCCATTTGGCCTCCTACCTACCTGATGCGCCCTTCTTGATTGTTCTGCTTGAAAATTGCACCTTTCTCACCTACCACACTCAGTTAGTGCGCCTTTACTCACCTACCATCAGTTATCACTCAGTTAGGGCGCCTTATCTCACCTACCGAGAGTTATCATTCAGTTAGTGCATTGATTGAGTAGTTCTTCCACTGATTGCTCATGCTGATTGCTTGTAGCTTCTAGTTAGCTAGTTCTGGAGTTCCACTTGACTATTTGTCAGCCTCATGTGCCCCCCTTGGAGTCTCCATTCCCTGATTTATGCCTAGATGGTTCTATTAGACTCAATTGGACACACTTGACTGGCTCTTACCATTTATGACTGATACTGCGGACTGGATGATGTCTCCATTGTTATCCAAGCTAGACTTTGAGCTCTGATTCGAATGCCCTACTTGGCTAATTCAAATCCTATATGATGCTCCATCATAGATTATTGTATCACATTCTTTGCATTCATTATTCATTGTATGATAATTTTATTGTTCATTATTCTGTGTTTATGAGTGATTATTGAGTGCATGCTTCTCTTCTTCTTTGCAACATTCTTGGGAGTTTGATTGTGAGATTGTTACAGTTGCTAGATCCCTGCAAATTATCACATCTCTTCATACTCATGGCTAATTGTACTAGCCATGGCTTACTACGTTTCTCTATTTTTAAATTGCAATTTTCAACAACTTTAGGGGAAACATAACTACGACAAGCTCTTGGATCAGTTAAAATAGAAATAGGTGTAGTTGAGATTTTACCTTCTATTTCAACCATGGTAGATTGATGGTCTTCCTATCTTCCTTCTAGGGTAGCACAAATCCTAGGTGTCCTTGCCATGTCTTCCACGATTTCTTCCTCTTGTAAGTTATTTAAAACTCTAGTGATTTTATTCGGGAAATATTTGTATTAATGGGGTCCTTGACATCCCCAACATCTTCCTAGTATCGGGGCTGCTCTATCCTTGGTTTATTAACACTCCATGCTGGCATATTTGATTGCATCCCGAACTTGTTGAAATTCTGGTTAGCCGAAAAACTTTTTTTTTTTTCTTTCAGTAAGGAGCTGGTCTAAATCCTCGTCTTCGGTTGTCGAAAGAGGCTCTAATATTCTATTCCTTCTTGTTTATGTTCTCAGTCCGGTGCTATCTATCTTCATAGCAGAGTCTATCCTTGTGTAAGGCTACCTCCAATGTCTTGGGTGTATCAAATTCAATTTTATCTCTGTAGAAAGTAGGAAGGCATCCTAAGAATTGTTGTATTTTTACCTTCTCATACTTTACGTAGGGTACATAGTGTAATAGTTCAAGGAATCAGTTGATCAAAGCATCCATGGTAAGGGAGTTAATTTGTAGTTCGTGGAATTCCTTTATTTTCTTATCGAAAAATCTTTCTGACATTTTTTTTCTCTTGAAACACTTTTCTAGAGGTTCCCCACTCGAGTCTTATCTTCCTCAGTTTCTTAGTGTGTCGCAAATATTTCCACCATTGGGTAGATTTTCCATTCAGATTGTAGATGGCCAAATGAGACTTCATTTGGCTAGAATACTTATTTACTTGATAGTATTTGTTCATCCCTAAAATCCATTCTTTAGGTTTCTCTCCTGAATCTAAGTCTCCTTCTAAAGTTGGAGGATTGATTTTCCTGAAATCTCCCTGCAAACTGTCATCTCTCTTGTGTTTCTTCTTACTAGGGGATGATAAATAAGAATCGGAAGAATCCCCATAGTCATAGTCCAAGGTATTAGATGAGTCAGAATGTTCTGGCAAATCCTCACGTCTCGTAAGTTCTGGACTGTTGGTTCTCTTTCTATGGTGTTTTTTACCCATAGATCTATTTACTAAGTGTGTTGTTCGTCTATGGGTTCTCTTTCCAGTTAAGGTTTGTAGTAGTGCTTCATTCACCTCATGTTGTTCTCGTCTCTCATTCATGTTATCATCTTTGAAACTTTGAAATTCTACTTGCAGGCTTTGTATTGCTTTCAGTAGTTTAGAAGCTTTAACTGTCCTAAGACTGTCATTCAACTCCACTATAAGCTCCTCTTCCTGAGGTGGTGAGGTCAATTTTCCATGCTAACTGTCGTCTCTTTCATCATTCATGATGCTTGTCTGTTTCTGAAAAAAAATTATTCAATGTCACTAGCAAACAAGATTTATTAGTTTACTAATTTGAAATTTTGCAGCGGTTAAGTAGTTAAGCTCATAGGCCTCGAGTATTTGAATTTGGGCTCTGATACCACTTGTAATGTCCCTCAAAATACACCCTAATTTTTTTTTATAAGGGTCTAATCGGTCGTAAAATACATGAGTATAAAAATTAACTTCAACACTAAGTAATTATTGGTGTTTTCACTTGTTTGCTTCTCTAGTGGTTTACTACTCTGTTATTTCCACTGCAGTGTCTTGAACTAATGTATTTTGCTTGACTTTGGTTGGTCTGCATATGGTTGTTCTCACTGATATTCTGACATATCTTCTAAAAGAGACTGTCTAACTGACTGTAATAATTATCCGTCATATCCCGACTTGATCTTGTTCTAAGTCATAATGATGATAAGAGTATGTTTACTGTAAGTGTTCAAATGCTTTGTTTTACTTTGCTTGTCTTATGTTGGAAAATGTCAATGATTTTCGTCTTCTCTATAGATGGATTTCTAATTCATAGCCTCCTGAGTTTACTTAGATTTTATGAGCTAACACTCTCTCTTTTTATTTTTATTTTTATTTTATATCTGCAGGTATTTGTTTTAACCTATGCTATGCCTTAAGGTATAAGGCTGACTTATAATATGTACTAATTCCACTAACGATTTAAGGTTTAAGATTTTCCAAAATACAAATTAAAGGTGCAAGGTGCTATAGCAAGATTGTTCCATGGTCATACATAGCGAAGGTTTTGTAAGGGTTTTACAGATGGGACTTATGTGAGCTTGATACCATGAACCCATGCGCCTTAGTATTAATGTTGATTTCATTGAACACTTGAATGTATCTAAACAATAGTGGAGGAAGTAGGTTCCCATTCAATGAAACCCATGTGATGGGAATATGTGAATCGAATGGGAAAGTCCCATGCTGACATATAATTTAAGTTTACACAAGAGGTAGGGTGTTTCTCTTTTCATGTCCTATTGGAATGGTTCATTTGGTCCTTGCGATTTTCGCTGTAGGCGAGGGAAGCCGAGGGATTCCACTCTGCTCCATTTTTGGAAGAAGCTTTCATAGGACCAGAGCTGCACTCTTGGTATGGGGTTTAAACTTGTGGGTTTTAAAGGAGGCGTCTTCGTGACAGTGAAATACTCACTCCTACTTAGGTATTGTTCTGTAGGCTCTGTTGGTTCTCTCTTTTCTTTGGCATTTATGTATAAATGCTTATATATATTTATCGAAGTTGATCTCTTATCCCGTTTTCTGTGTGCGAGGTATTTGCAAAAGCGTATTATCTCTTGGGGTTGCCACACTTGTATTCACTTTCCTCTATGGGGAAACAACTTGAAGGTGTTTTAGTTCTTTTTTGTGGTCTCGTGTTCATACTGCTAGTTGGGATGCACTTTCCGTGGAGAGACAAGGGTTTTTAGCGAGCCATGGTTTTTCTTGGCAGGGTTTACTCTGTTTTTCAATTTATGTTTGTAACTCATCCCTACTGGGTTTTTACTGTGTAACTCATAGATTTGAGAGATAATAGTGATTTTGCTAGTTCAAGATATTACCTATGGTTTTAAATAAATGTATTAATCCTTTCATTGCGTAGAAGTCTTCTGGGTCTGTGTACTATGTTGTGAGAGAAGAATTGCTCATGCTTTTTTTCTGTAGATTAAAAAGGGTTTTAACTTTGTTTTTGGGTTTCTCTACAAATCGTATTTATTTTGTAATATAATCGTGTCCCTTTTTTCCCAGGGCGTCTGTCCTTTGTTTTAAATACTTTCTGTGTAATAACTACTTTGATTGATGTATCTTGTTTTTTTCTTTTGATCTCGGTGTGTGTAATTGGGTGGGAAGGATCTGGGTTTGATGTTTTGATGACCGTGGGAGTTTTAACGTATATGGGATTCGATCACATACCTCTTTCTCTCTGTCTAAGTGTACTATATTTGCAGATATGGATTCGCTTCTTGCTCAGCTCGTGGGTTGGTCTCACATGGTTTGATCCATTGTCGAATGCTTAAGCGTGACCCTGTCTGTTTGTTGAAGGAAAGACATGGACCCTATGGGTTTCAATCTAGTTATAACGTAAGTTTGGTTGTCTATCTGCGACTTTCATAATTCGTATGACGCCTAGCTCTCATGCCGAGAGCATCAATATTTCGATTGATGACCGGGGCCTTGAGAAATGGTATGCATGACATGTAACATGGCCCTATAGAGATTAAATCTACGTTAGAATAGTTTGTCGCAATTACCGTAAGTTCTTGGGTATGTGTGACTCAACGTGAGAACCCCTTGTGTTTTGGGTTTGAATATTAAAAGGTTATTCTTGGTCTGACTTTTGCATAGGGTAAAAGGAGTGTTGGATCTTTATTTGATGTTTATGATATGCTATGGTTCAACTGATGAAATTTGGTTTAATTTTATAATTACTATTTGGTTTATTTAATATATATAATTTATAAATATATATTAAATATCCTATTAGATTTTAGGGACTTGGTCCCAGAATTCAGTTCTATGATTCTCTCTCTATATATGAAGGATGGGAGGTTTCTCCTGGAATATGATAGGTAACTATGGTATGGGATTATAAACAATATCAGGAATTAAAAAAAAAACCCATGCATCATGGTTAACTAATTCTGCCAATGACTGTACTTAAATTCTAAAAACAATTATTGTAGCCTGTCAAATATATCTACATATCTAACATTTGAAAATATAACAATTACCAAAATTATTTCAACAAGAATAGATTAATCTACTGATTTACTCAATCTGCTTTTTATGAGCAGATTTAACATATCTATAAATAAATCACAACATGTAGATTTCCCTTTTAATAAGAATATTGCATGGACATATTTACAATATAAAGAAGTTCGATTCATATCTATAAAAATAATCTTTAAATTAACAGTAATAACATGAAAATACTTATAAGTCCTTTATTTGCTTTCCGACTGACTTGGAAAATACCATGTTCCACCCAACCGTAGACCTCGAACCATTCTTGGATCGTTCAAGAGGTCACCCCCGAGCTGAATCGAGCATGACAATAAATAGAAGGTCTAGGGTAAATTTGCTATCTTCTTTACTAACAACCGAGTAGTCACAAGGTCCGTTTAACAACCATTTGTGTGGATCTTATAAAATAATTTCCCCTAATATTCCCATAGTCCTTTTTCTTGGACACACCAAATATCACACAATTTGGTAATCTGAGCACTCAAAGATCCACGACTAAACCCTCCAGTGAACTTGGAATCACTTGCCCCTTGCAAGGTTCTCTCTCTGCTACTTATAATATTTTATGAAGAAAAAGGCTTCTGAGATTTAGGTTTAAATCACTCAGTTAGTTGTTAGACACATTCATTGTTTTGTTTTTATCTTTAATTAATAATTTAGTTTATTTTTAACTCTCACCATTTATTTTATCTTTATTTAATAAAAATAGGATTTTTACTCATCCTACCATCTATTTGATCTTAGTTATCACCTACTCGACCATTCTAATCTCTTGCATGCTCGACCCCTCTTTGAGTGACAGTCCTAGTCAGTTTAAAAAGAATAAAGTAGATAATAATCATTTCATGGATTACTGATGCTCCAAAGCTCTCAGCTCAACATCAGTTAATCACCCTGAGTCTAAGTACTCCAGAGCATTATTGCTCAACATTCACTCAATTAATAGTGCTCCAGAGCTCACTTGCTCAACATTATTAAATCAATAGTCCTGGTGCTCCAGACCTTACGGTCAACACCAGTTAATTAGTACAATTAGTCCAGATGCTCCAGAGCTCACTTTCTCAACACATTTTAATAAAACAATATTAAAATAGTTTAGGTGCTATTCAGAGCTCACTTGCTCAACACCCAAAAAAACAGTCTAGGTGCTCTAGAGTTCATTTGCTCAACAACTGTAAAAAATGAATTAACATTTTTAGAAAAATAAACATAAAACAAAAGTAGTATTTTCTTGGGATATTACACATTGTTACTTCTACCTTCAAAGAGAAAATGTGGTGCAATATTAAAACGCCTTGGGTTGTAAGAATTTGCCATCTATGTAATTCTACGAGCATGGAAGATGAAATATAGTTTCTCTTAGAATGCTCGACTTTCACTCAGATTAGATCTCAGTTTCAAAAAAAATTCTCCGTCACTAACCTCTCTAACCTTCTAGATCCCCCAAAATATAGCCAGCTAGGGACACTCATTTGTAAGATTTTTGAGCATAGAAATATCATTTTAAACAAAACCAAATAATCTCTATCTTTTTAAGGTCCGATAGACCAAGATTGGTCTCAATGGATGTTAAATACCATCTTCATCATTAATATCATCATCATCATTATATATATATATAGAGGCCGATACTAGTCGTACTTATTTTGATACAAGGCCTTGCATTGCATGATTTTAATTAAGATTATGTATTCTATGGACAAGATTTGACGGTAACTTGTTTGCAAGTATTAAGAAACAAATAAACGTTACTAATTAAATAATCATATCATTAACTAATTAATGAGTTGACAATTTACAATTAATTTCAACCACTGTAACCATCTAGCTCCAACGTGGCATATTCTCTCTATCGAATCCACCACTAAGCCATTTTGCCACATGTATCAACTCTTACCATGCCGGTATAAGGTGATCCTATGGGTGTTTGTCCTCCAAGTCATGCTGATGTGCTAGTTTGATAGGTGTTTATATTTTTATACTTATATATATTTATATCTTAAAATTTAGAGTGGACTAACACTTATGTTTTGTCTAGATTGCACGCGGATGAGACAAGTGTACTATCGATAGTAGTAGTTCCAAATTCAAAATAAAAATTATAAAAGAAAAAAGAATATAAAAAATAATTGGTAGCTGATTCATGGATAACTAGTTTTATGAAAGATGTAGGTGAGGCGTAGACAATGGGTTATTACAACTAGCAAATGGGTTATTACAACTAGCATGGAGAACTGATTTGTGGCACTTAACTTGTGACCTATTGGTTGTTCACTGGCCACAAGCTAAGTGGTTGTGCTAGTTTAGAATGAGGTTATATGAGGTGGACTAGTAAGAGGTTATATGAGATGGACTAATAAGTTTGTTTTTCTTCAATTGCATGAGGATGAGACAAGTGTACTCTCTAGATTAATTTTATGGGTGTCATTCCAAATTAGAAATAAACAATTATAAAAGAAAAATATAAAAGTAAGTGATAACTGATCCATAGACAGACAACCGATTTACATATGTAAATGATAATTAAGACATGACTTCACTTATGACCTATCCATATTCACCTTATAATAAATATATTAATTTATTCTTACTGTGAAATAAGATAACTAATTCTCATTCTCTCGATATTATCACTACAAATTAAGTAAATATGCTAATTTATTTTTACTATAAAATAACATAACTACTTCTGGTTCTCTCGATATTATTTCAATTAGACTTACATTAATTAGGTCACAGTAACCATTAGGTAACAAGACGGCCGATAAGAAGCGTCGCCTCTCTCCGTTTGGCCTCCTGATATGATATAAAGCAGAGAGCATGCTCCTTTTTTTCTCATCTAAATTTTTTTCTCATCTTTAAAATTTAGAGGTGTATATTATACATATAGAGATGGAAGGAGAAACAGGACGAAGGAGTAGAAGTAGAAGCATAAGCAGTAGCAACAGCCATGACTATAGTAGTTATGGACACAATAAGAATAACAATGAAAGCTATAGACACAGAATTAAAAGACTTCGCATTGCCATTCCCGCCTCTCCTTCTGTTACTTCTGATAGTTCTGCCATTATTGGGCGGACCTGTGATTCATCAGCTTCTGTTGCTTCTGCTAGTTCTGCCATTATTGGGCGGGCCTGGGATTCATTAGCTTCTGTTGCTTCTGCTAGTCCTGCCATTATTGGGCGGGCCTGGGATTCATCACCTATTGTTGCTTCTGCTAGTTCTGCCATTATTGGTCGGGCCTGGGATTCATCAACTGTTGTTACTTCTGCTAGTTCTGCCATTATTGGGCGTGCCTGGGATTCATCAGCTGTTGTTGCTTTTGGAGACGATGATGACGAAAATGCAAATAACAGTCGAAGGATGAGATCGAGAACACCACCAAGATCAAGAAGAAGAGGAAGAGAAGAAAGAAGTTACCATGAGGAGCATGCACAGTATTCATTTACTTCTCCAGGCACCGCCGCTGCAAGCCCAACAGAAGATAGAGCGTCCAACCAACAATTAGAGCACCCTGTTACTCAATATGGAGATCAGGATCAAACCGAAAATGTTGCACGTTATCGTTCAGCCACTCCCATTTCTAGGGATCCTACACAGACACGGATGGCCGTCATTCGTAACATGGAATTGGATGAGGAGGAATTGTCTTCAGGTGCAAGCATCCCTGCAAATAGAATCGCCATTGAGCAGATAGCTCGCATAAATATATCGGAGCAGCATGTGAAAAAATATAATATCTGCCCAGTTTGCCTGGAGCCGTTCCGAGTGGGTGAAGAGGCCCGGCAGATGAAATGCGGTCATATCTTTTACCAGAAATGCTTATTCGAATGGCTAGACAGGAACGCGACATGTCCAGTCTGCCGATTTTCCATGCGGCCTCCTGCTTGAATAACCACGCTTTACTTTTCTCTTCACTACCAACTCAGCGATATATGTATTCGCATGTAACAGATTCACCGACTTATTTTTTATTAGTGTAGAGTGATGACAAAAAAAAATAAATTTATATTGGTTTAATTTTTAATTATGTATAAAATATAAAAATCAAAATAGATCTATATATCTCACACTACACTACACCATGATTTTGAGGTTTATTTATTTTTGTATCGTTTAAATAAATGAATAAAATGCAATATATATTAATTATATATATATATATATATATATAATATTTTTTATTTCAATAAAAAAAATATATTTACTTTCGAAAGTGTTATATTTTTTTATACGAAAAGTGATGCGAAATAAATAAAATAAAATATATATTAGTTTAATTTTAAATTTTACACAAAACTAAAAACTAACAAACTAAAAATTTGATATATAAAAAATTCACAAAAATCACATTTATTATGTTCTAAATTTTTTTATCATTTAATATAAAGAAAGTCAAATAATATATATTAATTATTTAAGAATTATATATACAATATTATTTTGAATTTTGAATCAATATATTTATCCAACACCTTTCAATTTAAGAAAAACATAGATGGTAATCCACTCCAAATTCTAAGATATAAAGATATATAAGTGTAACAAATTTATCTAAACAATTTAATATAACTAGACATTAAAACATCTCAAAATTTGGTTTTATCCAAAATTATAACTCAAAATTATAACTTAATATATACCTAATAAGTAACCTTCACTAATATTCATATAAAAAATACATAACCATAATAAGATATTAATATTCATATCAAAAATATATAATCAACCCAGAAATTTGGTAAAAATCTCACCCGTAAAAAATAATAAATATAATTACAGGTTTCTTTGTTTTTTCTAATGGTTAGTATGAAATATAAATCATTATGGGCAAAATGGCCCATAACAAATAAAAATATAAAATAATAGAAATCAATCCGTTTTCTCAAAGTGTTCTTTTCCAAAATTCACAAAAATAAATAAACTCCTCTACACTTGAAATTTTAAATTAAAAACTATGTATGATTTTTTGCATCTATCTAGAAGAGATTTTGTTTTTCTTATTGAAAATAAAACTATCACTGAAATTGAGCTAGGTAGTGCTCAACAAAATAAAGTTATCAATAAAATCTTGCATAGATAATGATTCTATTAAAGAGATTCCATGCCCAAACTAACACACAACTCATTACTTCTGAGCTTGATGAATGCTGGAATATTATTCTCCAAAATTGCTACCATTGTCATGTCGGTCTAAATAAATAAAAATAATTATATATCTAAAAAATCATCTATATATACATAGCTGCAAAAAAGTTAACTATTGAAGAATATGCAATATGGATACTGCTTCCAAAGTTGATTTCCCTTAAACTCCCATCAAGGTTGTTGATCTCAAAGGACACTCTTTCCCCTAGTTTTTCTTGCATGGAAACCCAAAATTTTTATTACCCATGCACTTATGAACTTCTTTATTTTATTTCCCTGCAATGACTCCATTATCTTTAGAATCCTCCTATTTTTGGATGGATCCCAACATTTGTTGCAAGTGACCCTTTTCTAAATCTATCACTTCCTACACCCAAAAAAACAAGGCATCTATCCATGTGTGGAGTTTTTATTGGCCTACCTATAGGGTATGAATAAGATAACGCCCCTCCTAATGCAACTATTCTATGATAGACCATCCTAAGGAATGCCTTATTTTACCCTTCTCATCATGTGCATCCCCCATGCTACTTCGTGTGCATCGACATTGATAGTTGTAATTGGCTTTTGACTTTCTACAAATATTTTCCAAGTAATGTCATTATAAAAAAGAAACTAAAATTATTTTTCTTTCTAAAAGTTAGAACCATCCATGTACTAGTAATCATCCCAAGCATCCTCCAAATCACACAAACCTATGCACTGGTCATGACAAACCTCCTCCAAATCACACAAACATGTATATCACTATCCATGTACTATTCATCACAAACACCCTCTAAATGACACAAGCATGTATGTCTCTAGTATACTTTCATCTGATAATAATAGGATACATTTCGCATAGAATATAGCTCTCCTGAAATTTAGAGATTCCCTTATTCGTTCTTGTAATTTTACTTGAATAAACTACAAGATTTTTAATATGAACATTCGATCGTCCCATTTCATGTTGCTCAATGTTTTCATTGTTTGGTTATGTTAGTGTTTGATGGAAAAAATTTACAAGGGTTGTACCGTGCTTGACGTTAATTAAAAACATATTATATTATATAGAAAATCGAAGTTCAAAAACCCTTTATCTCATTATGTTGGTTTGGTTTTAATATGGATGGTATGTTAAAATATATGTGCTCTGTAATATTTATGATCATCATAAAAAAACTTTATAATAGCTATTTATTTTAAATAAGGATATATTTACTTCTTAAACTTTCATTTGAATAATTTGTTTTATGAAATTTATAAAATTGGTTTTCTAATGGAATTTTTTTTGGGTTAAATTTCAATTATGGACTATTTTTCCATTTTTTCAAAACAAATCATCAATTTCCATTTTTTTTATAATGATTCACCTAAATTCTATAGGATGAAAAAAAAAATCTCTAAAATTGGCCAATTTTTATAGAAACTGTATCAAATTCTTAAAAATTTGAACTAATTTTTTTAATTTTTGCGTAAAAAGCGAGGAATCGATACAAGTGACATGGAATATATAAGTGACATGGAACTATTTTTCCCGTGGAAATTTTGCAAAAAGGGAAAAGTGACATTTATACTCCAATAAATATAATCCAATACATGCTCCATAAGGAGGACTCTATCCTTATTTGTATCTAGTTGCAAATGCTAATCATAACCACATCCTAACTACCTAGGGGATTTTCTTTAATTAGACGTCATTGCATTTATTTACCATAACTACCTATCGATATTATTTAATAATAACACACATAGTGCACCTAGTTCACTTTACATTTAATGGCCACCACAAATATACCTTTTGGATCACCCCAACACAATCATATATTGGATCTTGAGCATTCAATCAGTAGCAATCTACACGCTTGAATTGTAGTATGCTGCATGGAAACACATATAATCCAATGAGTGAAGGGACCAATCCAATAGAATGAATGGGGTTGCAATCTCTTACACTACTTAAGGCTTATACTCAACCCCCATGCTCTCATAACTATGGAAGGTGAACTTCTCCACCGACCACTATTTGTATTCAATGCTTAGTGGTTGGGTGATCCAGGTGGATATCGGTGGTGGCCCACCTCTTCCTACTAGCTCAAAACAGTCTTCTGGCAATTTTGGAAAATTATTATTTTTAGTAGCTTTTCGGGTCCTGAACTTCCGGAGCCATTTTGAGGCCCTAAACGATGTTTTTTCGACAGCGAATTTTTAGGAAAATATGGGTACTGCGCGCCTACAAATTTCGTGTGCTGAACTCCATATTTTCCATATATTTTTGTAGCCATTTAATAGATCTCTCCAACAAGCTATTGTGTGCCCCAAACGGAGATCGTATGCAAGAGTTACGACCCCAAGAAGTTGATGTACTAACTTACCCAAACAGGACCCACATGAATTTTGGCGCTTCATCTCCTAGGGTTAGGTTTTTGGATGTTCGGGATTCTTTCCCTCATGCTTATGATAAATAGGCCCTTTCGGCCTCTCTTTGTATTCATCTTGGCATGAATGAGCATAGCGGCCACATCTCTTCTCAGAGTTAGCTACCACCATTCAACCTATTGTATTTTAAAGTCTGTTCTATTTCTGCTATTTAATAGAATGTGTTTACTGTATCACTGTGTTCTTTGCAATATATCTTTATATATGATTTTGTATGTGCTATCTTATTTCGTTCCTACATAAATCCGGATCAGTGGTATCATAGCGGGTTTCTCTTTGATTGTTTCTCGGTGCATGTCCCCGACGAGGTCAAGATACAGAGAGTTGGGTCTCGAACTAGTTTCACTTGGGGAAGACCACTCTCGCCGCCCCAAACAGCCTCCCATGGCGGAAGAAAAGAGAGATGATGGAGCAGTAGATCCTATCAAGTTGTTTCTCGAGGAAACCCTCCTGCGATAGAGGAATGAGATGATGGATAATTTTCCCAAATCCTTCAACGCATGCCAACGGCAAAGAATACACCTTCGACCAACAGCCATTCCGGAGATGTGACTCCCTTCAAGGTACAAGTTAACTTTGATATCCCTTTATTTGCAGGCCAAATCGATGCCGATGCCGTAGATAAATGATTGAATCTACTAGAAGGGTGTTTCTCTGTACACAATTTTTCCGACAGGGAAAAGATCGTCTTTACGCTCCTCAAGGCCACCCCCCATGTAAAAAATTGGTGGGAAACTTATTGTGAGTAAAACTCATCAGACGAGCCTGGATTGTTTGAATATTCCAATCCCACTTGGGCCTCTTTTATAGATGCCTTCAAGTAACAATATTACCCTGTTGGAAACTATGATGACCAGTACACAAAATGGACCATTCTGCGTCAAGAGAGGGACCAAACGGTGTCGTAGTACACCAACAATTTTCATACCTCGCGCACAAAGCTGGGTATCAAGGACTCTGAGCGACACCTAGTGCTAAAATACCGCAGTGGCCTACATCGGTACATACGAACAGAGATGGATTTCCTGGAAATATATTCACTCAGATCCGCCTATCGATATGCTGTCAAAATCGAGCAAAAATTTCAGCAAAAGAACAAGCATGACTTCGGACCTGCACAAAAGCAGGGCAAGGGAAACTCCGGCTCACAGAACATGTGGCAGGGAAAAGGACAACCAGTCCCAACCACAAGCGAAGAAGGGTAACGAAAATAAAAAGGACACCAGGAAGTGGTGCGAGTTCCATAAAATCCCTTGGCACAACACTGATGAATGTCACTCAAAACAATCATTGGTGGTTGAGATCAAAGCTTCAGAATCAGATCCCAATTTTGATTTTGACTCAGAACCTAATTTCACAGCCACGCAGAAAGGGAAGCAGATCATTGATGCAAAAACCAGTGCCGTTGTTGCCACCACACAGATTCAACCAGAGGAACCTGAAGAGTTAGAGGCAGAGGAGCGCCTTTTCCACTCATAGATGTGGGTGAAGGGAATTCCCTTACACTTTGTTGTGGACAGCGACAGCTAGAATAACCTGATCTCAGCAGAAGTCATGAAGAGACTAGAGCTACCAATAACACCACACCCACAACCATACACCATTGGATGGCTAAGCCAAGGATGAGGGATCTGCGTCAGTCACCAATGTCGCCTACCATATGGCATCAAGCACTTCAAAGATGAGGTATTGTCTGATGTGGCCCCGAATGAAGTATGTGATGTTCTTTTAGGACAACCATATATGTGGAAGTGTCATGTTGTATATGAATCACGACCTCGCAGTGTCATTGTCACTTAGGGAGGACAACACTATCGGATACCAGAGATAGTTGCACCTACCCCAACCAAGCAGGGCAGGAAGATAATCTTCGACACTAGGAAATTTTCCCTATTCACAATTACCAATGAAGGAGAACATCAGATTGTAGAGACATCCACAACCTCTGCCCATTATCCCTTTACTCAGTAGAAACAAGAAAAATAGAAGTTCAGTGCAGCATCGCCTATTCGAGTACCTTTACAGTTCAAGGCCACGCATTCAAGGTGCTTCCCTAAAAAGAAACCATCCACACTAGTGCAGACCAAGGATACAAAAGCAACAAAAATAGTTGAACAACTCTAGCGTAGCCAGCAACAACAATTACAACCCTCTGAAGATTTCAAAGAAAGGCGACCTTTTCGCTTCAGCAAACGCCGCATCAGGAGCTCAACTCAACACACAGTTCAACATATGATAAGGGATTTAACACAATGGAGAACATTGCTTCCTAAGGAGCGAGGAATGATATAGGTGGACATTGGTGGCGGCCCACCTCTTCCTACTGGATAAAAACAGTCTTTTGGTAATTTTGGAAAATTACTATTTTTAGCATCTTTTCGGGTCCTGAACTTCTGGAGCCATTTTGAGGCCCTAAACGACGTTTTTTCGGCGTCGAATTCTCGAGCAAATATGGGTAATGCACGCCTACCATTTTCGCGTTCCAGACTCGAGATTTTCCATATCTTTTTATATCAATTAAATAGATCTCTCCAACGAGCTATTGTGCGCCCCAACAGAGATCGTATGCAAGAGTTACGACCCCGGGAAGTTGATGTACTAACTTACCCAAACGGGGCCGACGTGACTTTTGGCGCTTCATCTCCTAAGGTTAGGTTTTTGGATGTTTGGGATTCTTTCCCTCATGCTTATGATAAATAGGCCCTTTTGGCTTCTCTTTGTATTCATCTTGGCACGAATGAGCATAGCAGCCACATCTCTTCTTAGAGATAGCTACCACTATTCCAGCTATTGTATTTTACAGCCTGTTCTATTTTCGCTCTTTAATAGAATGTGTTTACTGTATCACTGTGTTCTTTGCAATATATCTCTATATATCATTCTGTATATGCTATCTTATTTCGTTCCTGCATAAATTCGGATCACTGGTATCAGAGCGGTTTTCTCTTTGATTGTTTCTCGGTGCATGTACCCGACGTGGTCAGGATACAGAGATTTGGGTCTCGAACTAGTTTCACTTGGGGAAGACCACTCTCACCGCCCCAAACGGCATGCCATGGCGGAAGAAAAAAGAGACAACGGAGCAGTAGATCCTATCAAGTTGTTGCTCGAGGAATCCCTCACGTGACAGAGGAACGAGACGATGGATAATTTCGCCCAGATCCTTCGACGCATGCCGATGGCAACAGATACACCTTCGACAAGCATCTGTTCTGGAGATGCGACTCCCTTCAAGGTACAAGTTAACTTTGATATCCCTTTATTTGAAGGCCGGATTGATGCTGATGCCATAGATAAATGGTTGAATCTACAAGAAGGGTATTTCTCCGTCCACAATTTTTTCGATAGGGAAAAGATCGTCTTTGCGCTCCTTAAGGTTGTCTCCCATGTCAAAAATTGGTGGAAAAATTATTGTGAGCAAAACTCATCAAACGAGTCTAGATTGTTTGAATATTCCAATCCCACTTGGGCCTCTTTTATAGATGTCATTAAGCAACAATATTACCCTGTTGGAAACTATGATGACCAGTACACAAAATGGACCATTCTGCGTCAAGAGAGGGACCAAACGGTGTCGGAGTACACCAACAACTTTAATACCTCACACACAAAGCTAGGTATCAAGGACTCCGAGCGACACCTAGTGCTGAAATACCGCAGTGGCCTACACCGGTACATATGAACATAGATGGATTTCCTAGAAATCTCTTCACTCGAATCCGCCTACAAATATGCTGTCCAAATCGAGCAGAAATTTCAGCAAAAGAACAAGTGTGACTTCGAACTTGTGCAGAAGATGGGCAAGGGAAACTCCGGCTTGCAGAACATGGGGCAGGGAAAGGCCGACCAATCCCAATCACAAGTGAAGAAGGGTAACGAAAAGACAAAGAAGGACACCGAGAAGTGGTGCGAGTTCCATAAAATCCCTTGGAACAATACTGATGAATGTCGCTCAAAACAGTCATTGGTGGCTGAGATCAAAGCTTCAGAATCAGATCCCAGTTCCAATTCTGACTCAGAACCTAATTTCATAGCCGCACGGAAAGGGAAGCAGATCATTGATTCAAAACCCAGTGCCGTTGTTGCCACCACATAGATTCAACCAGAGGAACTTTAAGACTCGGAGGCAGAGGAGCGTCTTTTCCACTCACATATGTGGGTGAAGGGAATTCCCCTACACTTTGTTGTGGACAGCGGCAGCCAGAGCAACCTGATCTTAGAAGAAGTCATGAAGATCCTGGAGCTACCAATAACACACACCCACAATCATACACCATTAGATGGCTAAGCTAAGGACGAGGGATCCGCGTCAGTCACCAATGTTGCCTACCATACGAGATCAAGCTCTTGAAAAATGAGGTATTGTGTGATGTGGCCCCGCTTGAAGTATGTGATGTTCTTTTAGGACAGCCATATATGTGGAAGCGTCATGCTATATATGAATCACGACCTCACAGTGTCATTGTCACTTTGGGAGGACAACTCTATCGCATACCAGAGATAGTTGCACCTACCCCAACCAAGCAGGGAAGGAAGATAATCTCCCACACTGGGAAATTTTCCCTATTCGCAATTGCCAATGAAGGAGAACATCAGATCGTAGAGACATCCACAACCTCTACCCATTATCGCTCTACTCAGCAGAAACAAGAAAAACAGAAGTTCAGTGCAGCATCACCTATTCGAGTACCTTTACAGTGCAAGGCCACGCTTTCAAGGTGCTTCCCCAAAAAGAAACCATCCACACCAGTGTAGACCAAGGATACCACAACAACCAAAACTATTGAACAACTCCAGTGCAGCTAGCAACAACAATTAAAACCCTCTGAAGATTTCGAAGAAAGGCGACCTTTTCGCTTCAGCAAACGTCGCACCAGGTGCTCAACTCAACACATAGTTCGACATATGATAAGGGATTTAACGCAATGGAGAACATTTCTTCCTAAGGAGGGAGGATTGATCTAGGTGGACATCGGTGGCAGCCCACCTTTTCCTACTGGCTCAAAACAGTCTTCTGGTAATTTTGGAAAATTACTATTTTTAGCAGCTTTTCGGGTCCTGAACTTCCGGAGCCATTTTGAGGCCCTAAACGACTTTTTTTCGACGTCGAATTCTCGGGAAAATATGGGTATTGCATGGCTAACAGTTTCCCGTGTTGGACTCGATATTTTCCATATATTTTTGTATCCATTCAATAGATCTCTCCAACGAGCTATTGTGCGCCCCAACGAAGATCGTATGCAAGAGTTACAACCCCGGGAAGTAGATGTACTAACTTACCCAAATGGGGTCCACATGACTTTTGGCGCTTCATCTCCTAGGGTTAGGTTTTTGGATGTTTGTGATTCTTTCCCTCATGCTTATGATAAATAGGCCCTTTCAGCCTCTCTTTGTATTCATCTTGGCACGAATGAGCATAGTAGCCACATCTCTTCTTAGAGATAGCTACCACCATTCCAGCTATTGTACTTTATAGTCTGTTCTATTTTTAATATTTAATAGAATGTGTGTTTACTGTATCACTGTGTTCTTTTTAATATATCTCTGTATATGATTCTGTATATGCTATCTTATTTATTTCCTGCATAAATCCGTATCATTGGTATCAGACCGGTCTGCTCTTTGATTGTTTCTCGATGCATGTCCTCGACGAGGTCAGGATACAGAGAGTTGGGTCTTGAACTAGTTTCACTTGGGGAAGACCACTCTCGCCTTCCCAAACGGCCTCCCATGGCAGAAGAAAAGAGAGATGACGAAGCAGTAGATCCTATCAAGTTGTTGCTCGAGGAAGCCGTCATGCAACAGAGGAATGAGTTGATGGATAATTTCACCCAGATCCTTCGACGCATGCGGACGACAACAAATACACCTTTGACAAGCATCCGTTCCGGAGATGCGACTCCCTTTAAGGTACAAGTTAACTTTGATATCCCTTTATTTGAAGGCCAGATCGATGCCAATGCCAGAGATAAATGGTTGAATCTACTAGAAGGGTATTTTTCTATCCACAATTTTTTCTACAGGGAAAAGATCGTCTTTGCGCTCCTCAAGGCCGTTCCCCATGTCAAAAATTGGTGGAAAACTTATTGTGAGCAAAACTCATCAGACAAGTCTCAATTGTTTGAATATTCCAATCCCACTTGGGCCTCTTTTATAGATGCCTTCAAGGAACAATATTACCCTATTGGAAACTATGATGACCAATACACAAAATGGACCATTCTGCGTCAAGAGAGGGACCAAACGGTGTTGGAGTACACCAACAAATTTCATACTGTTGGTTGTGGAGCCTGATCTCCAGATCCAGAGATATTATTATTCATCCGTGTTTGTACCCCAGTTTTATATGATATGTAGGTGGACTGTACACTCACCCCAGCGGGGGGGTGTGGGGGGGCCATGGTATTTTCCCATTGTATCTCCCTTATAAAAGAAAGACATTGTAATATGGCTAGGGAATGATGTATTAGGTTTTATGCATTGTAAATATCTCTAAGATTAGGAGAGATACTGTGAGACAATGAAGAGGAAGTGCAGCGGCTTTGCTATAGGTTGTATCCCTTCACTTTTATGGACAGAATAATAACAAGGACTGGCAACTTCAGTGTGGACATAGCCCAAGTTGGGGTGAACCACGATATATCTGTGTCTCTCTTGTAATGTGTGTGTGATTATATTTGCATTTTTGTTTATTGTTATTGCTCTGCGATCCTATTTTTCTAACAATTGGTATCAGAGCCAAAGGTCTTTTTGGAAGATAAACCCGCAGGAAGCTAGGGTTTCTGGTTCGAGTGGGAGAAATGGCGGAAGAAGGAAAGTTTAAGGTCGAGAATTTTAACGGCCAAAACTTCCAGTTATGGAAGATGCAAATGGAGGACTATCTATACCAGAATGATCTATTCCTACCCTTGGGAGGAAGAGCAAAGCCAGCGACGGCTATGAAGGATGAAGAATGGGAGGTTCTTGACAGAAAGGCTCTGGGAACAATACGGTTGATCCTGGCTTCATCGATGGCTTTCAATATCTCAAAAGAAACGACAACGGAGGGTTTGATGAGTGCATTGGGTAAGCTATATGAAAAACCCTCAACCTCCAACAAGGTATTTCTAATGAAGCGTTTATTTAATATGAAGATGTCTGAAGGTGGATTTGTTATCGATCATTTAAATGAGTTTAATACGATTACAAATCAGCTAATTTATGTAAGTGTGAACTTTGATGATGAGGTTAGGGCTCTTCTAATCTTGTGTTCATTGCTGGAAAGCTGGAATAGCTTGATCATGGCTGTAAGTAACTCTGTCTCTAGTTCAAACACCTTGAAATTTAATGATGTTATTGGTGTTATTCTTAGCGAGGAAATGCAAAGAAAAAGCACAGATGAGACATCAGGTAATGCGTTGACCATGGAGAGTAGGGGAAGACAAAAGGAGAGAGGAAAGAGCCAAGGTAATCGTGGCAAGTCTAAAACGGGCAGATCCAAGTCTAGACTGGGAAAAATAGAGTGTTGAAACTGTGGAAAGAAAGGACATTTGAAGAAAGACTGTAGATCTCTAAAGAAGAAAGGAGATGCATAGAAGGAAACTACCCAGGAAGCAAATGTAGCAAGTGATGTGTTACAAGATGCTTTGAGTCTTGCATTAGATAATACTAGTGATTATTGGGTAGTAGATTCAGGAGCTTCATGTCATGCTACACCCCATAGGAAATACTTTCATGAGTATGTTCCTGGCAATTTTGGACATGTTTTATTGGGTGATGATGAGCCATGTAAAATTGTTGGAATGGGTAAGGTATGGATAAAAGTTAAGAATGGAACTGACTGGCTGTTGAAATATGTTAGGCATATTCCTGCTATGAAAAGAAATCTAACCTCAACAGGGCAGTTGGGAGATGGCGGCTGTCTATCTACATTTGGAGAAAAGTGGTGGAAGATCACTAAAGGATCAATGGTGATAGCAAAAGGAGACAGGATAGGTACATTGTATTTATGTCCTCATAATACTGACCATTCTGTCTCTTTAGCTTCCACAGGAACAGATACAGCATTGTAGCATCATAGGCTTGGCCACATGAGTGAGAAGGGGATGAAGATTCTCCACTCAAGGAAGTTGCTGCTAGATTTGAAGCAGGTAAGTTTGGAATTCTGTGAGAACTGTGTTTATGGAAAACATAAGAGATTCAGATTTCTCAGGGTTGGGAAACAGAAGAAGAATGAAAAGTTAGAGCTAGTGCATACAGATGTATGGGGACCGGCTCAGGTACATTCTCTTGGTGGCTCTCATTATTATGTTACGTTTATTGATGATGCAACTAGGAAAACTTGGGTTTATTGCATTAGACAGAAATCTGATGTATTTGCTACTTTTAAGAAGTGGAAAAATTTGATTGAGAATGAGACAGGAAAAAGGTTGAAGTGTCTCAGATCTGATAATGGAGGTGAGTACTGCGGCAAGGAGTTTGATAGTTACTGTTCATACCATGGGATTCGTAGAGAGAAGACAGTCCCAGGAACACCACAAGAAAATGGTGTGTCAGAAAGGATGAACAGAACAATCATGGAGAGTGCAAGGTGTATGAGATTGCATGCAGGGTTTCCCTTAGAGTTTTGGGCGGATGCTGTAAATACTGTTGTTTATTTAATAAACAGATGACCTTCAACTGCTTTGGATGGTGGTATTCCAGAGGAGGCATGGACAGATAAAAAGGTAAACTACTCATTTCTGACAACGTTTGGTTGTGAAGCATTTGTCCATATTGATAAAGAAAATAGAACAAAGTTTGAAGATAAATCCAAGAAATGTACCTTTATTGGATATGTGGTTGATGATTTTGGTTATCGTTTATGGGATTATGAGAATCACAAAATCATTAGAAGTAGAGATGTCATATTCAATGAAGAGGTCATGTATAAAGATCAGTTGCAGGGAAAGAAACAAGAAAAGGAAACCACATAGTACATAGTACTTGATGAAATTCAAGAAAATGAAGTTCCAAAGGTGCCAGAAAATCAAGAGCAACAGCAAGTACTTGAAACTCCTGCAACTACAAGAAGATCTATCAGGTTAAGTAGACTCCCTGAACGATACTCTCCTTCAATGTATTATTTGTTGATGACTGATGCTGGTGAACCAGAATGTTATGAAGAAGCAATGTAGGTGGAAACTAGAAAGAAGTGGGAGCAAGGCATGAATGAAGAGATGGACTCATTGGTAGGAAATCAGACTTGGGATCTGGTTCAGTTGCCTGCTGGTAAAAGAGCATTGCAGAACAAATGGATTTACAGGTTGAAGGAAGAAGAAGGAGGCAAGAAGCGGTACAAGGCCAGACTTGTTGTAAAGGGGTTTGCACAGAAGAAAGGTATTGATTTTGATGAAATATTTTCTCATGTTGTTAAGATGACTTCAATTAGGACTTACTTAAGTCTAGTGGCGATAGAATATTTGCATCTTGAACAGTTAGATGTAAAAACAACCATTCTCCATGGGGATTTGGAGGAAGAGATATATATGCAGCAGCCACAAGGGTATGAGGTCAAAGGTAAGGAGAACTTGGTGTGCAGGTTGAAAAAGAGTTTGTATGGCTTGAAGCAAGTTCCAAGACAGTGGTATTTAAAATTTGATAGGTTTATGAAAGAACAAGGTTATAGTAGATGTCATTCTGACCACTATGTTTATTTCAAGAAGCTAGACAATGAAAGATATATTATCTTGTTATTGTATGTGGATGACAAGCTTGTTGTAGGGTCTAACATGAAGGATATAAATGTACTCAAAAGGAAGCTAGCTAATTCATTTGCGATGAAGGATTTGGGTGCTGCAAAGCAAATCCTTGGTATGAGAATAACGAGAGACAGAAAAAATTGCAAATTGACATTGTCTCAGAGTGAGTCAATACAAAAGGTGTTGGAAAGGTTCAAAATGCAGAATGCAAAACCAGTTTGTACACCTTTGGCCAGCCATTTCAGTCTAAGTAAGGAAATGTGTCCCAAGACACAGGAAGAGACAGATTACATGTCCAAGATTTCCTATCAATCAGCAGTTGGTAGCTTGATGTATACTATGGTGTGCACAAGACCAGATATTGCACATGCAGTGGGAGTTGTGAGCAGATATATGAATAATCCAGGTAAAGAACATTGGAAGGCAGTACAGTGGATTCTCAAGTATTTGAGAGGTACTACCACTAAGGCATTATGTTTTGGAGGTTCAGACATTGTTCTACAGGGATATGTTGATGCAGATATGGCAGGTAACAAGGATAGCAGGAGGAGCACCACAGGGTATGTGTTTACTATAGGTGGAACAGCAGTAAGCTAGATTTCAAAACTGTAGAAGGTTGTTTCACTTTCAACAACGGAAGCAGAGTATGTTGCTATTACAGAGGCTAGTAAAGAGATGATTTGGTTACAAAGGTTTATGGAGGAAGTGGGTAAGAAGCAGAAGGATAGCAGGTTGTATAGTGACAGCCAGAGTGCCATTCATCTTGCAAAGAACTTAGTATTCCATTCTAGGACTAAACATATACAGCTCAAGTACCATTTTATACGCTCTGTTCTAGAAGATGAACTGTTGAAGCTGGAAAAGATACATACTAGCCAAAATCCTGCAGACATGTTCACAAAGGTAGTGACTAGAGAGAAACTGAGTTCCTGCTCGATTTCAGTTGGCCTTCTAGCATGAAGGTGAAGAGGAGAAAGTTACCAAGTCTAAGTTCTAGCAATTACAGCAGCGGTAGAGTTGCTGTGATCAGTCTCCAAGTGGGAGACTGTTGGTTGTGGAGCCTGATCTCCAGATCCAGAGATATGATTATTCAGCCGTGTTTGTACCCCATTTTTATATGATATGTAGGTGGATTGTACACTCACCCCAGTGGGGGGGTGTGGGGGGCCCATGGTTTTGGATAACCCGTGGAATTTTCCCATTGTATCTCCCTTATAAAAGAAAGACATTGTAATACGGCTAGGGAATGAAGTATTAGGTTTTATGCACTGTAAATATCTCTAAGATCAGAAGAGAGACTATGAGACAGTGAAGAGGAAGTCCAGTGGCTGTGCTGCAGGTTGTATCCCTTCACTTTGCTGGACAGAATAATAATAAGGACTGGCAACTTCAGTGTGGATGTATCCCAAGTTGGGGTGAACCACGATATATCTGTGTCTCTCTTGTAATGTGTGTGTGATTATATTTGCATTTCTGTTTATTGTTATTGCTTTGAGATCTTGTTTTTCTAACACATACCTCGTGCAAAAAGTTGGGTATCAAGGACTCCGAGCGAAACCTAGTGCTGAAATACTGCAGTGGCCTACACCGGTACATACAAACAGAGATGGATTTCCTAGAAATCTCTTCACTCGGAACCGCCTATCGATATGCTGTCAAAATCGAGCAGAAATTTCAGCAAAAGAACAAACGTGACTTCGGACCTGCGTAGAAGCAGGGAAAGGGAAACTCTGGCTCGCTGAACATGGGGCAGGGAAAGGACAACCAGTCCCAACCACAAGCGAAGAAGGGTAATGAAAAGACAAAGAATGACACCGGGAAGTTGTGCGAGTTCCATAAAAGCCCCTGGCACAACATTGATGAATGTCACTCAAAATAGTCATTGGTGGCTGAGATCAAACCTTCAGAATCAGATCCTAGTTCCGATTCTGACTCAGAACCTAATTTCACAGCCGTGCGGAAAGGGAAGCAGACCATTGATGCAAAACGCAGTGTCATTGTTTCCACCACATAGATTCAACCAGAGGAACCTGAAGAGTCAGAGGCATATGAGTGTTTTTTCCACTCACAGATGTACCCCAAATGGAGATCGTATGAAAGAGTTACGACCCTGGGAAGTTAATGTACTAACTTACCCAAACGGGGCCCACCTGGCTTTTGGTGCTTCATCTCCTAGGGTTAGGTTTTTGGATGATTGGGATTCTTTCCCTCATGCTTATGATAAATAGGCCCTTTCCGCCTCTCTTTGTATTCATCTTGGCACGAATGAGCATATCGGCCAAATCTCTTCTCAGAGATAGCTACCACCATTCCAGCTATTGTGTTTTACAGTCTATTCTATTTCTACTATTTAATAGAATGTGTGTTTACTGTATCATTGTGTTCTTTGCAATATACCTATGTATATACTATGAAATTTCGTTCCTGCATAAATCCAGATCAGTGGTATCAGAGCGGTCTGCTCTTTAATTATTTCTTGGTGCATGTCCCTGACGAGGTCAGGATACAAAGAGTTGGGTCTCAAACTAGTTTAACTTGCGGCAGACCACTCTTTCCACCCCAAACGGCCTCCCATGGCGGAAGAAAAGAGAGATGATGGAGTAGTAGATAGTATCAAGTTGTTGCTCGAGGAAACATTCACACGACAGAGGAACGAGATGATGGATAATTTCACCCAGATCCTTCGGCGCATGCCGACGACAATAGATACACCTTAGAGAAGCAGTCGTTTCAGAGATTCGACTCCCTTCAAGGTACAACTTAACTTTGATATCCCTTTATTTGAAATGAATATCGATGCCGATGCCATAGATAAATGGTTGAATCTACTAGAAGGGTATTTCTCTATCCACAATTTTTTCGATAGGGAAAAGATCGTCTTTGCGCTCCTCAAGGCCGTCCGCCATGTCAAAAATTGGTGGGAAACTTATTGTGAGCAAAACTCATGAGACTAGTCTGGATTGTTTGAATATTCCAATCCCACTTGGGCCTCTTTTATAGATTCCATCAAGGAACAATGTTACCCTGTTGGAAACTATGATGACCAGTACACAAAATGGACCATTCTGCGTTAAGAGACAGACCAAAAGGTGTTAGAGTACACCAACAACTTTCATACCTTGCGCAAAAAAGCTAGGTATCAAGGACTCCGAACGACACCTAGTGCTGAAATACCGCAGTGGCCTACACCGGTACATATGAATAGAGATGGATTTCCTGGAAATCTCTTCACTCGGATCCGCCTATCAATATGCTATCAAAATTGAGCAAAAGTTTCAGCAAAAGAACAAGTGTGACTTTGGACCTGCGAAGAAACAGGGAAAGAGAAACTCCGGCTCATAGAACATGGGGCAGGCAAAGGAAAACCAGTCCCAACCACAAGTGAAGAAGGGTAACAAAAAGACAAAGAAGGAAACTGGGAAGTGGTGCGAGTTCCATAAAATCCCCTGGCACAACACTGATGAATGTCACTCAAAACAGTCATTGGTGGCTGAGATCAAACCTTCAGAATCAGATCCCAGTTTCGATTTTGACTCAGGACCTAATTTCACAGCAGCGTGGAAAGGGAAGCAGATCATTGATGTAGAACCCAGTGCCGTTGTTTCCACCACACAGATTCAACCAGAGGAACCTGAAGAGTCGGAGGCAGAGGAGCGCCTTTTCCACTCACAGATGTGGGTGAAGGGAATTCCCATACACTTTGTTGTGGACAGCAACAGCTAGAAGAACCTGATCTCAACAGAAGTCATCAAGACACTAGAGCTACCAATAACACCACACCCACAACCATGCAGCATTGGATGGCTAAGCCAAGAGCGAGGGATCCGCGTCAGTCACCAAAGTCGCCTACCATACGGCATCAAGCCCTTCAAAGATGAGGTATTGTGTGATTTGGCCCCACTTGAAGTATGTGATGTTCTTTTAGGACAACCATATATGTGGCGGCGTCATGCTGTATATGAATCACGACCTGACAGTGTCATTGTCACTTTGGGAGGACAACTCTATCGGATACTAGAGATAGTTGCACCTATGCCAACCAAGAAGGGAAGGAAGATAATCTACCACACTGGGAAATTTTCTCTATTCACAAGTTCCAATGAAGGAGAACATCAGATCGCAGAGAAATCCACAACCTCTACCCATTATCCCTCTACTCAGCAGAAACAAGAAAAAGAGAAGTTCAGTGTAGCATCGCCTATTCGAGTACCTTTACAGTGAAAGGCCACGCATTCAAGGTGCTTCCCCAAAAAGAAACCACCCACACCAGTGCATACCAAGGATACTACAACAACCAAAACGTTGAACAGTTCCAATGCAGCCAGCAACAACAATTACAACCCTTTGAAGATTTCAAAGAAAGGTGACCTTTTCTCTTTAGCAAACGCCACACGAGGAGCTCAACTCAACACATAGTTCGACATATGATAAGGGATTTAACGCAATGGAGCACATTTCTTCCTAAGGAGGGAGGATTGATCCAGGTGGACATCAGTGGCAGCCCACCTCTTCCTACTGGCTCAAAACAGTCTTCTAGTAATTTTCGCAAATTACTATTTTTAGCAGCTTTTCGGGTCCTGAACTTCCGGATCCATTTTGAGGCCCTAAACGACGTTTTTTCGATGTCGAATTCTAGGGAAAATATGGGTACTGCACGCCTACCAATTTCACATGTCAGACTTGATATTTTCCATATCTTCTTGTATCCATTCAATAGATCTCTCCAACGAGCTATTTTGCGCCCCAACGGAGATCGTATGCAAGAGTTATGACCCAGGGGAGTTGATGTACTAACTTACCCAAACGGGGCCCAAATGACTTTTGGCACTTCATATCCTAGGGTTAGGTTTTTGGATGTTTGGGATTCTTTCCCTCATGCTTCTGATAAATAGGCCCTTTCGGCCTCTCTTTGTATTCATCTTGGCATGAATGGGCATAGCGGCCACATCTCTTCTCAGAGATAGCTACCACCATTCCAGCTATTGTATTTTACAGTCTCTTCTATTTTCGCTATTTAATCAAATGTGTGTTTACGGTATCACTGTGTTCTTTGCAATATATCTTTGTATATGACTCGGTATATGTTATCTTATTTTGTTCCTGCATAAATCCGGATCAATGGTATCAGAGCGGTCTGCTCTTTGATTTTTTCTTGGTGCATGTCCCCGACGAGGTCAGGTTACAGAGAGTTGGGTCTCAACCTAGTTTCACTTGGGGAAGACCACTCTCGCCGCCTCAAACGGCCTCCCATGGCAGAAGAAAAGAGAGATGATGGAGCAGTAGATCCTATCAAGTTCTTGCTCGAGGAAACCCTCACACGATAGAGGAACGAGACGATGGATAATTTCGCCCAGATCCTTCGATGCATGCCGACGGAGACAGATACACCTTCGACAAGCAGCCGTTCTGGAGATGCGACTCCCTTCAAGGTACAAGTTAACTTTGATATCCCTTTATTTGAAGGCCAGATCGATGCCGATGCCATAGATAAATGGTTGAATCTACTAGAAGGGTATTTCTCTATCCACAATTTTTTCAACAAGGAAAAGATCGTCTTTGCGGTCCTTAAGGCTATCCCCCATGTCAAAAATTGGTGGAAAAATTATTGTGAGCAAAACTCATCAGACGAGTCCAGATTGTTTCAATATTCCAATCCCACTTGGGCCTCTTTTATATATGTTGTAAAGGAACAATATTACCCTGTTGGAAACTATGATGACCAGTACACAAAATGGACCATTATGCATCAAGAGAGGGACCAAACAGTGTCAGAGTACACCAACAACTTTCATACCTCACGCAAAAATCTCGGTATCAAAGACTCTGAGCGACACTTAGTGCTGAAATACCGCAGTGGCCTACACCAGTACATACGAACAGAGATGGATTTACTGGAAATCTCTTCACTCGGATCAGCCTATCGATATGCTGTCAAAATCGAGCAGAAATTTCAGCAAAAGAACAAGCGTGACTTCGGACCTGCGTAGAAGCAAGGCAAGGGAAACTCCGGCTCGCAGAACATGGGGTAGGGAAAGTACAACCAGTCCCAACCACAAGCGAAGAAGGGTGACAAAAAGACAAAGAAGGACACCAGGAAGTGGTGCGAGTTCCACAAAATCCCCTGGAACAACACTAATGAATGTCACTCAAAACAGTCATTGGTGGTTGAGATCAAATCTTCAGAATCAGATCCCAGTTCTGATTCTAACTCAGACCTAATTTCACAGCCGCGCAAAAAGGGAAGCAGATCATTGATGCAGAACCCGGTGCCATTTTTTTCACCACACAGATTCAACTAGAGGAACCTGAAGAGTCAGGGTAGAGGAGCGCCTTTTCCACTCACAGATGTGGGTGAAGGGAATTCCCCTATACTTTGTTGTGGACAGGGACAGCCAGAAGAAGATGAGCTCAGCAGAAGTCATCAAGAGACTGGAGTTACCAATAACACCACACCCACAACCATACACCATTGGATGGCTAAGCCAAGGACGAGGGATCCGTGTCAAAGATTACGTATTGTGTGATGTGGCCCCACTTGAAGTATGTGATGTTTTTTTAGGACAACCATATATGTCGAAGTGTCATGCTGTATATGAATCACGACCTCGTAGTGTCGTTTCCACCTTGGGAGGAAAACTCTATCGGATACCAGAGATAGTTGCAGCTACCCCAACCAAGCAGGGCACAAAGATAATCTCCCACATTGGGAAATTTTCCCTATTTGCAATTTCCACTAAAGGAGAACATCAGATCGCAGAGACATCCAAAACCTCTGACCATCATCCCTCTATTCAGCAGAAACAAGAAAAACAGAAGTTCAGTGTAGCATCGTCTATTCGAGTACCTTTACAGTGCAAGGCCACGCATTCAAGGTGCTTCCCCAAAAAGAAACCATCCACACCAGTGCAGAACAAGGATACCACAGCAACCAAAACTGTTGAACAACACCTGTTGGCTTGGTTTTGCAACCAAGCTTAGTGCAATGGGCACCTGCTAACTAGTAGCAGCAGTTTCAATATTAAGCAACAACAATAAACTAAATCTAAATCTAAACTAAACTAGCATGTGCATTTTTGAATTAAAAAACAAGAACAAGAAATATAAGAAATAATTTTGTATTGAAAATGGGGGCAAACAAGTGCTTGCAATAATAATACCTCCAAGTGATGAAGATAGTTGAGAAGCTCCAAGGGTGAGCAGCTCCAAACTCCAAAGGGTCCTTTCTCCAAGGTTTCTACAATGGCCAAAAGCTCAAGGGAGATTTTGGCAACATGAGGATAGGAATATGGATGGATGTGAAATGAGGAGCCCCTACCACATTTTTAGAGGTTTTGGTGGTGGGGAATACTATTGTGGTTTTGTGGAAACCAATGGTATTGACCAACATGGTTTAGGTACTTTTCCCTCAATTTTCCTTTTTTGAATAAAATTAATATTTTTATTCCGTTTTTAATATTTTTGGGAATTTTGGACCCTTTTTTAGGGTTTTTTATGTTTTTTTAGGAAACATAATATTTTTGAGTGGGAAAAGGGGTGTATTAAGGTCTTTTGGTGACCTTTTGTTGGCTTTAGAGGCTCAGATGGTGGAAAAAGTGGACAAATGGGTCATGTGAATAAGGAAATGAGCTAGTGAGCACTTTTTAGGTGTTAACAGATTGCCTTCTGATGTGTGAGGGCAGGAGCTCATCGTATGGACGATAGACATCATAGTTCTTTTGTCTTTTTTCTGGGGTTTTGGGGAGGAGAAGAGACCGATTGGAGACTGGATCCGCGGCCCTTGGAAGCTGCAAAAAACAAACAATATTACATGGCCTCAATATGAATGAGGAATAATCCTGATAATGGACGAGGCGGGCATACCCATGCTCGTATCAAGACATATATGAACAATTAGTCCCAAGAAGGGGGACCTGAGAAAATACATAAAAAATCTGCTGGTACATCATAATGGTCCAGAGGGGACATCATTTTGGGATGTACTCATGATCATAACATGGCTGATCTGAATAACTGATACACTGGAAAAGAGCAACAACCATTTTGACGAAGGTCTCAGAAGGGTTGATGAACTGCTGAAACTGAAGGTGTCCAACATCTGTAAGGACTCAATGACTGTGAGCCATCTCTGGGAAGTATATGTAACTATATACTTCGAGGGAGTATAAAACTGAGGTACATCTGAATACTGTCGCCATGCGCAACCCGGATATCTATAGAAAAAATGTAACTGGTTGTTTCCATAAGTAGACTCTCACATGTAGAAGAGTCAGGAGGTATCCGGGGTCTTGAACAAATAACTGAATGAACCAATACCCTGTGCGAGTCTCAACGATGCGATCAAGGTGTTGAAGTCGAGCATGTGAGAAACAACCATTTGGAGAGGCACTGAGGACTCTTCTCGAAATGATTCATAGGCACTCATCGTAAATGGTGATGAGTCCAAGACACAGGGACCTCTAGGTCTATCCTCTGGAATAAATTTGGTTGTCGTCAACAGAGGGAGACCAGCAACTAACAAGGAAATGATGTTTCCTTGATAGGAGTGCGAGGTGTAGTACTGATGGTAGGACTGACATACTTGTGGGGATGGGAAGTAACTGGGGTCATATAGTGGGTAGACTCAAACTTCCTTTGTTCAGAGCATGATGACATGGTTGACCTGGCAGCGTAGGGAACTGACTTGTAGGTGTGGGGATCATAGCTTTTAAGGACTGAAGGGTATGTATTGACTCTGGGGGGGTCAAGCTGATGGGTGCTGTCGAGGGGTTCTCAGGGTGACATACTGCAGAATACTCTGAACAAAGGCGACCAAAATGGGGAAGCTGCTATATGAGTAGACGTGATCTGTTGTGGCGCCGAGAAGCACCATTGGGTCCTTCTTCGTGGTTTTAATGAGCTCCAAGAAGAGATAAAAGTGTGCTCTGAAATGGTACTTTCCTGTGGATTTTGTGAGCCCAGGACTGTTCGTGCTCATTGGTGCTTTCATTTTTATGGAGTCTGAAAACAATAAGAAGACTCTGCAGTGGTTATGATTACTGTCCTGTTGGTTTTACGAGCCCAGGATGGTGATTGCTCGTGGTCGCTTTCATTTTTAGAGAATCTGAAAGCGGTAAGTGGACTCCATTGGTGTTCTTTTTCATAAGTTAGTCTCCAAGGCCCGAAAAAGCATAAAATGATGCAAAATGGAGAACTCTTCTAGCCGATGTGACTAGAGTATACCTTTTTCGTAATTAGTCTACAAGGTTCGGAAAGGGGTAAACTTATACCAGGTAGACGTCCTTTCAGATACGTTTAGCGAGCATGAAAGGAAGCAAGGTTGCTCGGCGATCTTTTCATTTTTTTAGGAGTCAGAAAAGAGCTTAACGGAAACTCCCTAAGTGCCTTTTTCGTAAAAGGGATTGCTCGGCCCAAAAAAGGGGTAAAATTATACCGAACAAAAAGGGATTGATGGTAGCGAGAAGAAGGTCTCAAGCATCATCATGTGTTCGGGATACTGGATCCGATGACATAAAGATTGTCAAAAAGGGGCAACGGCCAATGTGGCACGCAAACCGAGGTGATGGGTGGGCATTTTGAAAAAGTGCCCAAAAAATATGGGCGTGAGAGCGAGAAATGATCTCAAGCATCATCACAAGCACGGAAAACTGAATCCGACGATATAAGGCTTGTCAACAACGGACGACGGTCGATGTGGCACGCAAACCGAGGCGACGAGGGGGCATGGAAAATGGTCAACAAATGGACCTGATGAAAATAGGAAAAGGAAAGAACTGTGATGAAGTTCAGTAATGGACAATGGTGTCCATCCGGTTTACTATGGGTAAAATCGCTTGAGGTACAACCCGTTACATGGGTTGCGTAGGGGGTTGCCTTCTGAATCGGTCAGAATGTATGCCCCCTGTCCGAGGCAAGTGTGTATGACATATGGGCCTTGCCACATAGACACAAGCTTCCCTTTCCCGGTTTTGTCATGAGCCTGATCGTAGGCGAGGACAAGGTCCCCTTCAGTAAAAGTTCTTGGGTGGACATGTTTATCATAATTCAGTTTGGATCGGTGCTTGGCTGCTTCGATGGTTTGAAGGGCTGTGCGCTAATCTTCGTCGGCCTGTTCTAGGAGTAGTAAGCGTTGCTCGATTGGGGAAGTGTCCGGTAGGATTTCAATGGCCATTTGTAGGGTTGGGATCTGGCACTCAATGGGGAGGACGGATTCAACGCCGTGAACTAAGTGGAAAGGGGTAAAACCGGTGGCAGTTTTGGTTGACGTGCGGTATGCCCATAGTGCCAGGAACAGCATGTGGTGTCAATTTGACTTGTGTTTGTCTACAGTGTGCTGGAGGATGGTTTTTAAAAAATTTTTGATTGCCTCGACTTGGCCGTTTCCTTGGGGGTAGTAAGCGGAGGAGAAATGGTGTTCAAATTTCAGTAAAGTTGATAGTTCTCTCCAGACGGCATCTTCAAAGTGAGAGCCATGGTCTGAGACGAGTTGCTTTGGTACTCCAAAACGAGCGATGACATGGTTCAGAAAAAACTGTGCTGCGGTTTCGGCCTTGCAATTGTAGGTTGGAATGGCCTCTGCCCACTTGGTGAAATAATCTACGACCACAATGATGTGTTTGTGACCGTCGACTGAAGTGGGATTGCAATCGAGGAAATCGATGGCCCATTTGCAGAATGGTCCGGTAGTGACTACTGGATGAAGGGGGGCGGGTGGGTTTCTTGCTTTTGGGGAAAAAAGTTGGCAATTTTGACAATGTTTGACTGCATTGATGCAATCAGTAAATAATGAAGGCCAAAAGTAACCTGCGCGGATGATCTTTTGGGCGGTAGCCATGCCGGAGAAATGGCCTCCGCAGGCACCGTTGTGGCAATCATTAAGGACTTGTTCTGCCTCGCTATGGGATAGGCAGCGTCGTAGGATGGTATCAACGCCGCGTCGATAAAGTACATCCCCCAACAAGAGATATCGGGGGGCGTGGTGTCGTATACGACGGCGTCCGTCACGATCGATGTGGGGTCTGAACTTTTGCGTGCGAAGTTATAACAAAATATCACCGTACCATGGGTCATCAGACGAGATGATGAAAATGTGGTCGTCAGTTAGATCTGTTTGATGGCGGGTGATGACGAATAGGATGGGAGATCTGTGATGAGTTGAGCTAGTGCTAGGGCCTTGGTGCTCTTTGGGGTCTTAAAAGTAAGGTCGTACTCTTGTAGGATAATCACCCATTTAGCTACGCGGCCTTGAAGAAGGCGACGCATCAAGAGGTAAACCATAGGATTGGAGTTAGCTACGACTGTGGTGTGGCTTAGGAGGATATAATGTATCAGCTTTTGCACTGAAAAAACGACGGCAAGGGCCATCTTTTCTTCATGTGGGTATCGGAGGGGTGGGCCAGACAAGGTCTGGCTCACGTAGTAGATGACATGCTCTTGGCGAGCGTCATCTTCTTGTACAAGGACTCCAGATACAGTGTGTTCGGATGCTGAAACATAGAGGATGAATTCTTTATTGAAATATGGAGGAGAAATCAACGGGGCATTTGTGAGTGCTTTCTTTAAATCGGTGAAGGTTGTCTCTGCTTGTTGGTCCCATATGAAATGGGTATGCAGACGTAGTAGTCGTAGGAAACCGTGGACTGTTGTGGCATAGTCCGGGACAAAGCGACGAAGTAAGTTGGACCTCCCTTGCAGGCTTTGTAGTTGTCTTAATGTGCGGGGTGCTGGTAACTCTAGAATGGCTTGGACTTTTAAGGGGTCTATAGTGATGCATTTTTCTGAGATGACAAACCCCAATAGGCGACCTGATGTGACGCAAAAGACACACTTGAGGGGGTTCAAGCGGATGTTGTATTTCTGACAACGCATGAAAACTTGTCGAAGGTCGTCTAAATGGTCAGATCGCTTTTTGGATCGAACTGTGAGGTCGTCCAGGTAAACTTTTATGATCTTGTGGAGATCGTGGAAGCAATAAGTCATGGCGCGTTGGAAGGTGGCTCCAGCATTCTTGAGGCCAAAAGGCATGACACGATAGGCGAAGGTGCCCCATGGGGTGGTGAAAGCCGTCTTATACTGATCTTCTTTATGGATTTTTATTTGGTTGTATCCGGAGAAACCATCCATAAAAGAAAGGACCTCGTGTCCTGCGCATTCATCGATTAGTTGGTCAATGAACGGTGTGGGGAAGTTGTCCTTGGGACAAGCGAGATTGAGGTCTCGGAAATCAGTACAAACGCGTATAGTGCCCACTTTTTTGTTTATTGGTACTGGGTTTGAAACCCAAGTGGTGTAGGCGATAGGATATATGAATCCTGCTTTTTGGAGTTTTTCGATCTCAGCTTTAACAGCTGGGAGTTTGGACGGGTGAATGGGTCGTTGTTTTTGTCGGACAGGAGTCACATGTGGCCAAGTGTCTATGTGATGTTCCACAATTTTGGGATCGAGGCCAGGCATCTTGGTGTAAGACCAGGCGAAGACATCACGAAACTCTTGGAAGAGTTTCTTATATGCCTGAGTTTCCGCTTGAGTGCAAGATGCACCTAGCGAGATGAGCTCAGGTTTTCCAGGTGTGGTGGAAATGTCGATTTGGATAATGGGGGAAATGTTTGACATGTTTCCTTCCTCAAAGGCATCAGGGGTAGGAATAGGATCCTTTAACCAGTCGAATTTGGTGGGGAGGAAATCTTTGGACTCGACTGCAAACTGGGTAGCTGTGGTGGAGGCGGATTCTTCTGGGAGGAAGTATGAGCGATGATGCATATCGTCCCAAGGGTAGTCGGGTGCAGTGAGTGTTTCCAAAATTTTCTCATCAGTATGGAAGTAATCAAACCATAAATCAAGGGGTTCTGGTTTGAAAGTGGTAGTCGAAGAGATCATATAAATGGTGTTAATCTCTCCAGATGAGGATGATGCGGGAGGGTAGATCTCCTCGATAGTAGGGGGCGTCGTCTCAAGATCCAAATTATTCATCTCATAGAGAGCTGCTCTGTAATCTGGGATATCAGGACAATGATGTGAGTAGTGGCCGTAAATACCGCATATCGCACAAGGCTGGTTGGTACACAGTGATTTGTCACGAGGCATGGGGTTTGAGTCGATTTTGACAACTGGGATGTTGGGGTCATCGTCAAGCATTTGCATGTGTTCCTGTAATGTAGGTAACTGTGGACACTGATGGGTTGGATGGACTAACTCATCACACAGTGAGAATTTAGGAGGAGCACGGAACACGAGGGGAGGTTTAACTGCCTTGGGTGGGGGTACCGCAGTGTATGGTTGTGGGCCTCTGCCCCCAGTGGGCCTCATGAGAGGAGGGGGATTCGTAGATGATGAAGGAGTAGTGATACCGGGAGGTGGTTGGGTAGAAGTGACAATGGGTTGCACCGGTTGCAGGATGACATTTGGTGTCGGCGGGGGAATCGGAGGTTAAATATACCACACGGGTAATCCCAATGTTAACCCGGGGAGACTAAGGGTAGCCATAACCGGAGTGCTTACTACACCTGAGGGAGGAAATAGAAAGGGGATTGTGTGGATGGGTGTAACACCGATGTGACTAGGGACCAATGGTGGTTTAGGGAAAAAGGTTGGTTGATTGGTGGGTGTTTGTGTATTGTGGGAAAGAGTACAGAGGTTAGCGACGTGTGTCTCCGGTAACGGTGGTGGAATGGATTGGAATGTAGACGTCATCGGTGCGTCGGAGTAAAGTCCAGGTCCCATGGAGGAAATGAATGAGGTAGTTGCACCACAAACGGGTTGTTCAACCATGGGGAGAACATTTTCAGGTGCGGCGGGGGCCTTGGGATCGTAATAGGTGAGTTGGTCGACCTTGACCACGCGTCCCTCATGGGGGAACATCATGGTACGAAAAATGGATGAGGAAACAGCCCGCATGGCATACATGTAGCTGCGACCAAGTAAGAGGTTATAATCGAGTTGGGCATTGATGACCTCAATGTCAATGAGCACAGTTTTACCCACCAGCTGGACAGGGACATTAGCTAAGAGACCTTGGGGTTGAGCCGAACGGCCGTCATAGGCTCGCAATGCAGTGGTGGACTGCTGGAGAGTAGGAGATCCCAACTTCTGCCAAACGAATGTGGACATAACGCATGTAGAGGCCCCTTCATCGATAATGCACCAATGGATGACAAGATTCCGAACGGAAACGGAAACTTGGAATGCTAAAGTGGAAGGCAAGCGTGGTTTGGATTGGTCCGAATCGAATGCCATCAGTTGTGAATCATTGGGGTCAATACCGCCAATGGCAGAGAGCAAAGTATTGCGCTGTGAAGGACAGTTTTTTAAGACTTCTAAAGCAGACATGGCTGCAGGAGACTGGGCTAAGTCATCTACAATGTTGTAATTCGACGCGGCACGAGCGTTGGGATTATTGTTGATGCGACGAAGTGGGAAGCGAGGTGCTTTAGAAGCGCCCTCGAGTGGAGCCGGAGGTATACGTAACGTCTGATCTGTGGGATGGAGGTTAGTGTTCTTATTGGCGGGGGGGGCTTCAGGGGTGGAGCCATATTGGTTCCGGCGGGTTTGGAGGTTGGCATCTGTGGATGACATCATCAACAAGTGGTGAGTATCTGAATCGAACATGGGTTGATCAGGAGCGGCATAAGGGATTTGTTGTGGTGGCGCGTTGCCCTGAGGGGGAGCTAACGGCTGACTGTTCACTACGCCTTGGGTTGGAAAGGGGTTTTGCAGCACCAAAGGTTGATGTTGAGGTGGTGGAGGGTTGGGTGGCGGCTGAGGAGCCGCTTGTCCTTGACGATGGGCATCGTCAGTCCAGAGTTGCCGAGCCCGCTCCAAATGTGGGCAAGCATGTGTGTAATGGCCATAGACCCCACAAATAGAACAAGGATGGTTTGTTCTGAGGTTATTGTTTTTGGGATGCCTGGGATTACGATTCGGATTCTGTTTTGGAGGAGCAGCGTTGTTATTTTGCGGAGGATTGGGAGGTGGAGGACCTTGATGTTGTTGTTGGTTGTTTCCGCGGTTACATCCTCTTCCACAGTTTTGTTGCCCACCCTGGTTGCGCTGGTTGTTTTGGTGTTGGGGCTGATTGTGTTGTGTGTACACTTTCCATTGAGCAGTGGGAGGATTTTGGTTCACCGTAGGTACGGGAGCAGGTTGTGGAGGATAATAAGCCGGTGGGACTGGAGGTGGTCCAATTACCTGCTGGGGTTGTTGGTAAACCTGAGCTATTGGAGGTGTTGGGCTAGCTGTCGCAGCTTGCTACGGGTAATACATTGGTTGAGGTGCGGCTGGGGGGGTGTATGCAGGTGGTGCATGATCAAAGCATTGAGGTGGACATGAAGGTCCGTGGGTATGGTGGTGATGTGCCATGGGAGCATATGAACTGGTTGCTCCAGATTGAGATGTAGCCCGCGAAAGGTCGGGACCATGGCTAGGATGTGCAATGGAAAAGGGTTGGGGATGCGAGGCCATACGACCAATGATGCCATCAGTGGCATGGGATGCCCCTGGCGCATCGTGTTGGGATGACTCGCCCCGAGGAGCGTCTGGTATAATGGTATATAGATAACCCAACTGGGCGTAAATGAGGTCAAACTGTTGGGCTTTGAGGATGGCCTCTTCTTCAGACTGGGGTCGTTCGGATGCCACATCCTTGGCAATGAGAGGGAGGAGGGATTTGAGAAACCAATCTAAGAAAATACGATCATCTAACTTGATTTTGCAGAGGCTTCGGCGTCGACACCACTCATGAATGTGGTTAGTGATGTGGGTGGCCATGTTCTGTCTGCAAGACAGTAGGATCTCGACTCCCGCGTCATAGCGGACGGGTAACTGGAAGAACTGCAGGAAGGTAGAGGCAAGGGAGGTAAAGGTGGCATGGGTCCCATGGGGCTGCTCGATATACCACTTGGCTGCAGAGCGAGTAAAGGTGCGCTGTAACAGACGGAGGTGAACAGAGTCGTCCACTATGGAGTTGGAGGAACACCATAGATGGAAGGGAATGATATGGTTCTGGGGGTCCTCACCTGCCTTGCCCTCAAACTTAGGGATGTCGGAGGGGAGTTTGGTGGGCATGTGAGGCCACACAGGGTCGTGTCTGATAGGATCATTGGTTAACCTGGCTAAGTCTAGTAAGTTCAGACTCGCCATGTATGGTAAGCTAGTAGATGGATGTGGCGTAGTGACTGGGACATGACTAGTCATGGTGGTATGATGTAGGGGTCCAGTAGCACCTAAAGGTATGTGAGGTATTGAAGGTATGTGTCCTCCAATAGCTGTGGTCTGGTATGGGCCAGCGCGTCCAAGTGAAACATGGGTTACCCCAGGGTTAGGAATAGTAGTAGGGATTCCTGGGATATGGGTTGTGGAAATGAGAGGGGGTGTGACCCCTATGTTCGGCATACCCGTAATAGGAGGTGGTCCTGTGTTGGGCATTCCTAAAAATGGAGGGTCCCCCATATTAGGCATACCCAGCGGGGTGGTTGTTGCCATAGATGGCACCTCAGTAGAAGGTTCTATGGATGTATCACCTATGGTGCTGGTAAAAAGTGGGTCGAATTGTGTCCCAGCCATGAGGTTGGTTGGTAATAACTCGGTAGGGTTTTCGGATTCTGCCTCAAAATCTAATGTGAAGTGAGGCGCGTCAGAATCGGATGACTGTCTGTTTGACCGACGATGTGTCGAGTCAAGGGATAAGGCTCGACGTCGGTGACATGGAGAGCCAAGTAGACTGAACTCTGGGAGTTCGCCCTGAAGACGACGAGAGCGTCTAAGATTCTCAATGGTGAGAAATAAGTTTTTTGTGAAAAAATCTTCTGTGTAAAATGGTAATGTATAAAAAACTCAAAACCCTAATACAACCAAGGGTGCAAGAAGGGGAGTGAAAATGAAGGCTCTCAGGCCAAAAAATCAACCTCAAAAATGCACTTATTATAGCATCTGTGCTATAATAAGTGGAGGGATGCAAAAAAATGGTCAAAGTACCAACATGCAAACAGCTTCTAGAAAAAAGAGGTGCTACTAGACCAAAGGTGGACTGTATCATGCAAACACCTAACTAAAAGTATTGTGAATCAACAAACGATATTCTCTACAAGGTGATGAAATCCATGTCAGACAATATTGAGTGTTGAATCAACGGCTAGATATCCCCCTACCGGGAGGGACACCGGGTAATCAATCCTAAAGAATGGCAACTAGGATACTCCGTTCATGACACGTCCAGAAAAGGTAAATCTGTCGTTTGGTCCTTTTACCGCAATACCCCCATACAGGGATATCCCGAGAACTGCGAATGGTAGCCTTCGGTTACTGAATGGATTTCGGTATTCCACTCAGACTTCTGGAACCATCCTCGCGACTTCAACCCTCCTAGGGGAGAGGCCTTCTGATAAACTGGTTATGACCGTGCCTACAAATACTAGGAGATTTTGGTTCCCTAATGGACAACAGCTATGTCTCAAATGTAATAACTGAGGGGTGTTATTGGAACACCTATCCCCTCAATACTACCTAGCTACAAAGTTCTTTTAATGTTCCCCAAGTGGGGTTAAAAGTGGGTTGAAATTAGGGTAAGTTTTAAGGCTCAGTTTAAATTATATGTTTGAGTGGGTGCACGTGTGGTATTTTAAACTAAAATTGAAAAAGTAAATGCTTTGCAGAAAATATTCAAAAAACAAAGGATCTTTTGAAATAGTAAAGCAAATAATATGACTTCTTCAATAAATGGAATTTAAATGCTTTGCAAAGACTATTCAAAAAACAAAGGATCTTTTGAAATAGGAAAGCAAATAATATGACTTCTTTAAGAAATAAATGGATTTCTTTTTCAAAAAATTGCTATGGGCAAAATATCAAAGAAGTAAATAGCAAAATTTTAATCTAGATAAAATGCAAATAAATCATTCTTTCAATTTCTGAAAAATTTTAAAAAGACTTTTTCAAAGGTGCATTCTAAATAGTAAAATTTTCCTATGGTTGTAAACAATGCTGGAATTTTAGTACTGTAAAATGTGCTGTGGGCAGAAAATACAGTAAAAAATTAATTTTTTAAACGGATTGGCCGAATGGAAAAAATTGGCATCGCCAGTTCTGACAGGACAGCCGCGATGGACCGCGTGGGTTTCTGTCGCACAGTCGCAATGGGAAGCGCAGGTTTCAGCCGCGAAGCCGCGCTGTGCAGCGCGGGATTTCGTCACACAGTCGCGATGTGCAGCGCGGAAAATGTCCACGAAGCCGCGATGTGCAGCGCGCTAATTGGCCGCGAAGCCGCGGTGAACCGCGCGGAAAAGAGCCGCGCAGTCGCGATGAGCCATGCGACTGTCAGGCAAAAAGTTGCGAGGCGAAAGCCGTACGCCGACGCCGAAAAAAGAACCCGAAAATGACGATTTCGGGCTGTTAGTGGCAATAAAATGGGCCAAGATCTAGAACAGCAATGGATCTGTTGTCTAGGGTGGCAGATCTATGAATTAAACTTTCTAATACTACCAAAAATTAAGATCTATAGCAAAAAATAAAATTTTGAGATCTAAAGATTCAAGCAACGAAGTCGCCAAAAACTGTTGGCTTCGTTTTGTAACCAAGCTTAGTGCAATGGGCACCTGCTAACTAGTAGCAGCAGTTTCAATATTAAGCAAAAACAATAAACTAAATCTAAATCTAAACTAAACTAGCATGTGCATTTTTGAATTAAAAAACAAGAACAAGAAATATAAGAAATAATTTTGTATTGAAAATGGGGGCAAGCAAGTGCTTGCAATAATAATACCTCCAAGTGATGAAGATAGTTGAGAAGCTCCAAGGGTGAGAAGCTCCAAACTCCAAAGGGTCCTTTCTCCAAGGTTGCTACAATGGCCAAAAGCTCAAGGGAGATTTTGGCAGCATGAGGATAGGAATATGGATGGATGTGAAATGAGGAGCCCCTACCACCTTTTTATAGGTTTTGGTGGTGGGGAATACCATTGTGATTTTATGGAAACCAATGGTATTGACCAACATGGTTTAGGTACTTTTCCCTCATTTTTCCTTTTTTGAATAAAATTAATATTTTTATTCCCTTTTTAATATTTTTGGGAATTTTGGACCCTTTTTGAGGGTTTTTTATACTTTTTTAGGAAAAATAATCTTTTTGAGTGGGAAAAGGGGTGTATTAAGGTCTTTTGGTGACCTTTTGTTGGCTTTAGAGGCCCATATGGTGGAAAAAGTGGACAAATTGGTCATGTGAATAAGGAAATGAGCTAGTGAGCACTTTTTAGGTGTTAATAGCACCAGCGCAACCAACAACAACAATTACAACCCTCTGAAGATTTCAAAGAAATGCGACCTTTTCGCTTCACCAAATGTCGCACCAGGAGCTCAACTCAACACATAGTTCGACATATGATAAGGGATTTAATGCAATGGAGAACATTGCTTCCCAAGGAGGGAGGATTGATCCAGGTGGATATCAGTGGCATCCCACCTCTTCCTACTGGCTCAAAACAGTCTTCTGGCAATTTTGGCAAATTACTATTTTTAGCAGCTTTTCGGGTCCTGAACTTCCGGAGCCATTTTGAGGCCCTAAACGACTTTTTCTCGACGTCAAATTGTCGAGCAAATATGCTTAATGCGCGCCTACGAATATTGCATGTAGAACATGATATTTGACATATTTTTTTGTATCCATTCAATAGATCTCTCCAACAAGCTATTGTGCGCCCCAAACGGAGATCGTATGCAAGAGTTACGACCCCGGGAAGTTGATGTACTAACTTACCCAAACGGGGCCCACATGACTTTTGGCGCTTCATCTCCTAGGGTTAGGTTTTTGGATGTTTGGGATTATTTCCCTCATGCTTATGATAAATAGGCCCTTTCGGCCTCTCTTTGTATTCATCGTGGCATGAATGAGCATATCGGCCACATCTCTTCTCAGAGATAGCTACTCCATTCTAGCTATTGTATTTTACAGTCTGTTCTATTTTCGCTATTTAATAGAACGTGTGTTTACTGTATCACTGTGTTCTTTGCAATATATCTCTGTATATGATTTTGTATATGCTATCTTATTTTATTCCTGCATAAATCTAGATCAGTGGTATCAGAGCAGTCTACTCTTTGATTGTTTCTCGGTGCATGTCCCCGACGAGGTCAGGATACAAAGAGATGGGTCTCGAATTAGTTTCACTTGGGGAAGACCACTCTCGCCGCTCGAAACGGCCTCCCATGGTGGAAGAAAAGAGAGATGACGGAGCAATAGATCCTATCAAGTTGTTGCTTGAGGAATCCCTCACGCGACAGAGGAATGAGATGATGGATAATTTCACCCAGATCCTTCGACGCATGCTGACGGCAATAGATACACCTTCGACAAGCAGCTGTTCCGGAGATGCGACTCCCTTCAAGGTACAAGTTAACTTTGATATCCATTTATTTGAAGTCCAGATCGATGCCGATGCCATAGATAAATGGTTGAATCTACTAGAAGGGTATCGCTTTGTCCACAATTTTTCTGATAGGGAAAAGATCGTGTTTGCGCTCCTCAAGGCTGTCCCCCATGTCAAAAATTGGTGGGAAACGTATTGTGAACAAAAGTCATCAGACGAGTCTGGATTGTTTGAATATTCCAATCCCACTTGGGCCTCTTTTATAGATGCCGTCAAGGAACAATATTACCATGTTGGAAACTATGATGACCACTACACAAAATGGATCATTCTGCATCAAGAGAGGGACCAAACGGTGTCGAAGTAAACCAACAACTTTCATACATCGCACACAAAGTTGGGTATCAAGGACTCTGAGCGACACCTAGTGTTGAAATACCGCAGTGGCCTACACCGGTACATACGAATAGAGATGGATTTCCTGGAAATATCTTCACTCAGATCCGCCTATTGATATGCTGTCAAAATTGAGCAGAAATTTCAGCAAAAGAACAAGCGTGACTTCGAACCTGCGCAGAAGTAGGGCAAGGGAAACTCTGGCTCGAAGAATAGGGGGCAGGGAAAGGACAACCAGTCCCAAACACAAGCGAAGAAGGGTAACGAAAAGACAAAGAAGGACACCGGGAAGTGGTGCGAGTTCCATAAAATCCCTGGCACAACATTGATGAATGTCACTCAAAACAGTCATTGGTGGCTGAGATCAAAGCTTCAGAATCAGATCCTAGTTCCTATTCTGACTCAGAACCTAATTTCACAGCCGCACGGAAAGGGAAGTAGATTGTTGATGAAGAACCCAGTGTCAGTGTTTCCACCACACAGATTCAAACAGAGGAACCTGAAGAGTCGGAGGCAGAGCAACGCCTTTTCCACTCACAGACGTGGGTGAAGGGAATTCGCCTACACTTTGTTGTTGACAGCAGCAGCCAGAAGAACCTGATCTCAACAGAATTCATGAACAGACTGGAGCTACCAATAACACTACACCCACAACCATACACCATTGGATGGCTAAGCCAAGGACGAGGGATCCGCGTCAGTCACCAATGTCGCCTACCATACGGCATCAAGCCCTTCAAAGATGAGGTATTGTGTGATGTGGCCCCGCTTGAAATATGTGATGTTCTTTTAGGACAACCATATATGTGGAAGCGTCATGCTGTATATGAATCAGTGTCATTATCACTTTGGGAAGACAACTCTATCGGATACCAGAGATAGTTGCACCTAACCCAACCAAGCAGAGCAGGAAGATAATCTCCCACACTTGGAAATTTTCCGTATTCGCAATTGCCAATGAAGGAGAACATCAGATCGCAGAGACATCCACAACCTCTGCCCATTATCCCTCTACTCAGCGAAAATGAGAAAAACAGAAGTCCAGTGCAGCATCGCCTATTCGAGTATCTTTACAGTGCAAGGCCACACATTCAAGGTGCTTCCCCAAAAAGAAACCATCCACACTAGTGCAGACCAAGGATACCACAACAACCAAAACTGTTGAATAGCTCCAGCGCAGCCAGCAACAACAATTACAACCCTCTGAAGATTTCAAAGAAAGGCGACCTTTTTGCTTCAGCAATCGTCGCACCAGGAGCTCAACTCAACACCCAGTTCGACATATGATAAGGGATTTAATGCAATGGATAACATTGCTTCCTAAGGAGGGAATATTGATCCAGGTGGATATTGGTGGCGGCCCAACTCTTCCTACTGGCTCAAAACACTCTTTTGGCAATTTTGGAAAATTACTATTTTTAGCAGCTTTTTGGGTCCTGAACTTCCGAAGCCATTTTCAGTCCATAAACGACGTTTTTTCGGCGTCGAATTCTCGAGAAAGAATTTGTATTGTGTGCCTACCATTATTGCATGATGGACTCGATATTTTCCATATCTTTTTGTATCCATTCAATAGATCTTTCCAACGAGCTATTGTGCACCCCAAACGGAGATCGTATGCAAGAGTTACGACCCCGGGGAGTTGATGTACTAACTTACCCAAACGGGGCCCACATAACTTTTGGCGCTTCATCTCCTAGGGTTAGGTTTTTAGATGTTTGGGATTCTTTCCCTCATGTTTATGTTAAATAGGCCCTTTCGACCTCTCTTTGTATTCATCTTGGCACGAATGAGCATAGTGACCACATCTCTTCTCAGAGATAGCTGCCACCATTCCAGCTATTGTATTTTATAGTCTGTTCTATTTCCACTATTTAATAAAATGTGTATTTACTATATCATTGTGTTCTTTGCAATATATCTATGTATATGATTCTGTATATGCTATCTTATTTCGTTCCTGCATAAATCCGGATCAGTGGTATCAGAGCGGTCTGCTCTTTGATTGTTTCTTTTTGCATGTCCCCGACGAGGTCAGGAATACAGAGAGTTGGGTCTCGAACTAGTTTCACCTGGGGAAGACCACTCTCGCCACCCCAAACGGCCTCCCATGGCGAAAGAAAAGAGAGATGATGGAGCAGTAGATCCTATCAAGTTGTTGCTCGAGGAGGCCCTCACGCGACAGAGAAACGAGATGATGAATAATTTCGCCCAGATCCTTCGACGCATGCCGACGACAACAAATACACCTTCTACAAGCAGCCGTTCCGTAGATGTGACTCCCTTCAAGGTACAAGTTAACCTTGATATCCCTTTATTGGAAGGCAAGATCGATGCCAATGCCATAGATAAATGGTTGAATATACTAGAAAGGTATTTCCTTGTCCACAATTTTTTCGAAAGGGAAAAGATCGTCTTTGCGCTCCTCAAGGCCATCCCCCATGTCAAAAATTGGTGGGAAACTTATTGTGTGCAAAAATCATCAGACGAGTCTGGATTGTTTGAATATTCCAATCCCACTTGGGCCTCTTTTATAGATGTCGTCAAGGAACAATATTACCCTATTGGAAACTATGATGACCAGTACACAAAATGGACCATTCTGCGTTAAGAGAGGGAACAAACGATGTTGGATTAAACCAACAACTTTCATACTTCGTGCACAAAGCTGGCTATCAAGGACTCCGAGCGACACCTAGTGCTGAAATACCACAATGGCCTACACCGGTACATACGAACATAGATGGATTTCCTCGAAATCTCTTCACCCAGATTCGCCTATCGATATGCTGTCAAAATCAAGTATAAAATTCTTCAAAAGAACAAGCGTGACTTCGGACCTGCACAGAAGCAGGGCAAGGGAAACTCCGGCTCGAAGAACATGTGGCAGGGAAAGGACAACCAGTCCCAACCACAAGCAAAGAAGGGTAACGAAAAGACAAAGAAGGACACCAGGAAGTGATGTGAGTTCCATAAAATCCCCTGGCACAACAGTGATGAATGTCGCTCAAAACAGTCATTGGTGGCTGAGATCAAAGATTTAGAATCATATCCCAGTTCCGATCTGACTCAGAACCTAATTTCATAGCCACGAGGAAAGGGAAGCAGATCATTGATGCAAAACCTAGTGCCGTTGTTTCCACCACACAGATTCAACGAGAGGAACCTGAAGAGTTGGAGGTAGAGGAGTGCCTTTACCACTCATAGATGTGGGTGAAGGGAATTCGCCTACACTTTGTTGTGGACAGTGGCATCCAGAAGAACATGATCTCAGCAGAAGTCATGAAGAGACTGGAATTACCAATAACACTACACCCACAACCATACACCTTTGGATGGCTAAGCCAAGGACGAGGGGTCCACGTCAGTCACCAATGTCTCCTACCATACGACATCAAGGCCTTCAAAGATTACGTATTGTGTGATGTGGCCCCGCTTGAAGTATGTGATGTTATTTTAGGAGAGCCATATATGTGGAAGCATCATGTTGTATATGAATCATGACCTCGCAGTGTCATTGTCACTTTGGGAGGACAACTCTATCGCATACCAGAGATAGTTGCACCTACCCCAACCTAGCAGGGCAGTAAGATAATCTCCCACACTGGGAAATTTTCCCTATTCGCAATTGCCAATGAAGGACAACATCAGATCGCAAAGACATCCACAACCTCTGCCCATTATCCCTCTATTCAGCAGAAACGAGAAAAACAGAAGTCCGGTGCAGCATCACCTATTCGAGTACCTTTACAGTGCAAGGCCACGCATTCAAGGTGCTTCCCCAAAAAGAAACCATCCACACCAGTGTAGACCAAGGATACCACAACAACCAAAACTGTTGAATAGCTCCAGCGCAACCAACAACAACAATTACAACCCTCTGAAGATTTCAAAGAAAGGCGACCTTTTCGCTTCAGCAATTACCGCACCAGGAGCTCAACTCAACATACAGTTCGACATATGATAAGAGATTTAATGCAATGGAGAACATTGCTTCATAAGGAGGGAGGATTGATCCAGGTGGATATCGGTGGCAACCCACCTCTTCCTACTGGCTCAAAACAGTCTTCTGGCAATTTTGGCAAATTACTATTTTTAGTAGCTTTTCAGGTCCTTAACTTCTGGAGCCATTTTGAGGCCCTAAACGACGTTTTTTCGGCGTCGAATTCTCGGGAAAATATGGGTACTGCTCACCTACCATCATTGCATGATGGACTTAATATTTGCCATATATTTTTGTAGCCATTCAATCGATCTCTCCAACGAACTATTGTGCGCCCCAAACGGAGATGGTATGCAAGAGTTACGACCCCATGAAGTTGATGTACTAATTTACCCAAACGGGGCCCACGTGACTTTTGGTGCTTCATCTCCTAGGGTTAGGTTTTTGGATGTTTGGGATTCTTTCCCTCATGCTTATGATAAATAGGCCCTTTCTGCCTTTCTTTGTATTCATCTTGGCATGAATGAGCATATCGGCCACATCTCTTCTCAGAGATAGCTACCACCATTCTAGCTATTGTATTTTACAGTCTGTTCTATTTCCGCTATTTAATAGAATGTGTGTTTACTGTATGATTGTTTTCTTTGCAATATATCTCTCTATATTATTCTGTATATGCTATCTTATTTCGTTCCTGCATAAATCTGGATCATTGGTATTAGAGCGGTCTGCTCTTTGATTGTTTCTCGGTGCATGTCCCCGATGAGGTCAGGATACAGAGAGTTGGGTCTCGAACTAGTTTCACTTGGGGAAGACCACTCTCGCCGCCCCAAACTGCCTCCCATGGCAGAAGAAAAGAGAGATGACGGAGCAGTAGATCCTATCAAGTTGTTTCTCGAGGAAGCCCTCACACGATAGAGGAACGATATGATGGATAATTTCGCCCAGATCCTTCGACGCATGCCGAAGGCCATAGATACACCTTCGACAAGCAGTCGTTCCATAGATGCGACTCCCTTCAAGGTACAAGTTAACCTTGATATCCCCTTATTTGAAGGCAAGATCGATGTCGATGCCATAGATAAATGGTTGAATCTACTAGAAGGGTATTTCCTTGTCCACAATTGTTCCGATAGGGAAAAGATCGTCTTTGCGCTCCTCAAGGCAGTCCACCATGTCAAAAATTGGTGGGAAACTTATTGTGAGCTAAACTCATCAGACGAGTCTGGATTGTTTGAATATTCCAATCCCACTTGGGCCTCTTTTATAGATGCCATCAAGGAACAATATTACCCTATTGGAAACTATGATGACCAATACACAAAATGGACCATTCTGCGTCAAGAGAGGGAACAAACGGTGTCAGAGTACACCAGCAACTTTCATACCTCGCGCACAAAGCTAGGTATCAAGGACTCCAAGCGACACCTAGTGCTGAAATACCGAAGCGACCTACATTGGTACATGTATAGAGATGGATTTCCTGGAAATCTCTTCACTCGGATCCGCCTATCGATATGCTGTCAAAATCAAGCAGAAATTTCAGCAAAAGAACAAGCATGACTTCGGACCTACACACAAGCAGGGCAAGGGAAACTCCGGCTCGCAGAACATGGGGCAGGGAAAGGACAACCAGTCCCAACAACAAACAAAGAATGGTAACAAAAAGACAAATAAGGACATCGGGAAGTGGTATGAGTTCCATAAAATCCCTTGGAACAACACTGATGAATGTTGCTTAAAACAGTCATTGGTGGCTGAGATCAAAGCTTCAGAATTAGATACCGGTTCCAATTCTGACTCGGGACCTAATTTCACAGCTGCGCGGAAAGGGAAGCAGATCATTGATGTAGAACCCAGTTCGTTGTTGCCACCACACAGATTCAACCATAGGAAGATGAAGAGTCGGAGGCAGAGGAGTGCCTTTTCCACTCACAGATTTGGGTGAAGGGAATTCCCCTTCACTTTGTTGTGGACAGTGGCAACCAGAAGAACCTGATCTCATAAAAATTCATCAAGAGACTGGAGCTCCCAATAACACCACACCTACAACCATACACCATTGGATGGCTAAGCCAAGGACAAGGGATCTGCATCAGTCACTAATGTCTCCTACCATACGGCATCAAGCCCTTCAAAAATGAGGTATTGTGTGATGTGGCCACACTTGAAGTATGTGATGTTTTTTTAGGACAGCAATATATGTGGAAGCGTCATGCTGTATATGAATCACGACCTCGCAGTGTCATTGTCACTTTGGGAGGACAACTCTATCGAATACCAGAGATAGTTGCACCTACCCCAACCAATGAGGGCAGGAAGATAATCTCCCACACTGGGAAATTTTTCCTATTCACAATTGCCACTAAAGGAGAACATCAGAACGCAAATACATCCACAACCTCTGCCCATTATCCCTCTACTCAGCAGAAACAAGAAAAATAGAAGTTCAGTGCTGCATCGCCTATTCGAGTACCTTTACAGTGCAAGGCCACGCATTCAAGGTGCTTCCACGAAAAGAAACCATACACACTAGTGCAGACCAAGAATACCACAGCAACCAAAACTGTTGAACAGCTCTAGCGCAGCTAGCAACAACTACAACCGTCTGAAGATTTCAAAGAAAGGCGACCTTTTCGCTTCAGCAAACGCCACACTAGGAGCTCAACTCAACACACAGTTCGACAAATGATAGGGGATTTAACGCAATGGATAACATTGCTTCCTAAGGAGGGAGGATTGATCCAGGTGGACATCAGTGGCGGCCCACCTCTTCCTATTGGCTCAAAATAGTCTTCTTGTAATTTTGGCAAATTACTATTTTTAGCATCTTTTCGGGTCTTGAACTTCCGGAGCCATTTTGAGGCCAAAAACGACGTTTTTTCAGCGTCGAATTCTCGGGCAAATATGGGTACTGCGCGCCTACAAGTTATGCATGCCGTACTCAATATTTGCCATATCTTTTTGTAGACATTTAATAGATCTCTCCAGCGAGCTATTGTGCACCCCAACGGAGATCGTATGCAAGAGTTACGACGCCGGGAAGTTGATGTACTAACTTACCCAAACGGGGCCCACATGAATTTTGGCGCTTCATCTCCTAGGGTTAGGTTTTTGGATGTCTGGGACTCTTTCCCTCATGCTTATGATAAATATGGCCTTTCAGCCTCTCTTTGTATTCATCTTGGCACGAATGAGCATAGCGGCCACATCTCTTCTCAGAGATAGCTACCACCATTCCAGCTATTGTATTTATAGTCTGTTCTATTTCCGCTATTTAATAGAATGTGTGTTTACTGTATCACTGTGTTCTTTGCAATATATCTCTATATATGATTCTGTATATGGAATCTTATTTCGTTCCTGCATAAATCTGGATCAATGGTATCAGAGCAGTCTGCTCTTTGATTGTTTCTCGATGCATGTCCCCGACGAGGTCAGGATACAGAGATTTGGGTCTCGAATTAGTTTCACTTGTGGAAGACCACTCTCACCGCCCCAAACGGCCTACCATGGCGGAAGAAAAGAGAGAGGGAAGAGTAGTAGATCCTATCAAGTTGTTTCTCGAGGAATCCCTCACGCGACAAAGGAACGAGATGATGGATAATTTCGCCCAGATCCTTCGACGCATGCCAACGGCCACAGATACACCTTCGACAAGCAGCCGTTCCGTAGATGCGACTCCCTTCAAGGTACAAGTTAACTTTGATATCCCTTTATTTGAAGGCCAGATCAATGTCAATGCCATAGATAAATGGTTGAATCTACTAGAAGGGTATTTATTTGTCCATAATTTTTTCGACAGGGAAAAGATTGTCTTTGCGCTCCTCAAGGCCGTCCCCCATGTCAAAAATTGGTGGGAAACTTATTGTGAGCAAAACTCATCAGACGAGTCTGGATTGTTTGAATATTCCAATTCCACTTGGGCCTCTTTTATAGATGTTGTCAAGCAACAATATTACCCTATTGGAAACTATGGTGACCAGTACACAAAATGGACCATTTTGTGCAATAGAGGAACCAAATGGTGTCAGAGTACACCAGCAACTTTCATACCTCGCGCACAAGCCTGGGTATCAAGGACTCCGAGTGACACCTAGTGCTCAAATACCATAGTGACCTACACCGGTACATACGAACAGAGATGGATTTCCTGGAAATATCTTCACTCGGATCCGCCGATCAATATGCTGTTAAAATCGAGCAGAAATTTCAGCAAAAGAACGTCAAGCGTGACTTCAGACCTGCGCAAAAGATAGGCAAGGGAAACTCCAGCTCTCTGAACATGGGGCAGGGAAAGGACAACCAGTACTAACCACAAATGAAGAAGGGTAATGAAAAGACAAAGAAGGACACTAGGAAGTGGTGCGAGTTCCATAAAATCCCCTGGCACAACACTGATGAATGTCGCTCAAAATAGTCATTGGTGGTTGAGATCAAAGCTTTAGAATCAGATCCCAGTTTCGATTCTGACTCAGAACCTAATTTCACAGCCGCGCAAAAAGGGAAGCAGATCATTGATGCAAAACCTAGTGCCGTTGTTTCCACCAAATAGATTCAACCAGAGGAACCTGAAGATTCGGAGGTAGAGGAGCACCTTTTCCACTCACAGATGTGGGTGAAGGGAATTCCCCTATACTTTGTTGTGGACGGCAGTAGCCAGAAGAACCTGATTTCAGCAAAATTCATCAAGAGACTGGAGCTACCAATAACACCACACCCACAACCATACACCATTGGATGGCTAAGCCAAGAACGAGGGATCCGCGTCAGTCACCAATGTCGCCTACCATACGACATCAAGCCCTTCAAAGATGAGGTATTGTGTGATGTGGCCCCACTTGAAGTGTGTGATGTTCTTTTAGGATAGCCATATATGTGGAAGCATCAGGATGTATATGAAGCACGACCTCGCAGTGTCATTGTCACTTTGGGAGGACAACTCTATCAGATACCAGAGATAGTTGCACCTACCCCAACCAAGCAGGGCAAGAAGATAATCTCCCACACTGGGAAATTTTCCCTATTCACAATTGCCAATGAAGGAGAACATCAGATCACAGAGACATCCACAAACTCTTCCCATTATCCCTCTACTCAGTAGAAACAAGAAAAATAGAAGTTCACTGCAGCATCGCCTATTCGAGTACCTTTATAGTGCAAGGCCACGCATTCAAGGTGCATCCCGAAAAAGAAACCATCCAGACCAGTGCAGACCAAGGATACCACAGCAACCAAAACTATTGAACAGCTCCAGCGTAGCCAACAACAAAAATTACAACCCTCTGAAGATTTCAAAGAAAGGTGACCTTTTTGCTTCAGCAAACGCCGCACCGGGAGCTCAACTCAACACACAGTTTGACATATGATAAGGGATTTAACGCGATGGAGACCATTTCTTCCTAAGGAGGGAGGATTGATCCAGGTGGATATCGGTGGTGTCCCACCTCTTCCTACTGGCTCAAAATATTCTTTTGGCAATTTTGGAAAATTACTATTTTGAGCAACTTTTCGGGTCCTGAACTTCCGGAGCCATTTTGAGGCCCTAAACAACATTTTTCGGCGTCGAATTCTCAGGAAAATATGAGTACTACGCGCCTACCACTAACACGTGTCGGACTCGATATTAGCCATATCTTTTTGTATCCATTTAATATATCTCTCCAACGAGCTATTGTGCACCCCTAACAGAGATCGTATGCAAGAGTTACGACCCCGGGAAGTTGATGTACTAACTTACCCAAACGGGGCCCACATGAATTTTGCCGCTTCATCTCCTAGGGTTAGATCGGAGAGACATCCACAACCTCTGCCCATTATCCCACTACTCAGCAGAAATAAGAAAAACAGAAGTTCAGTGAAGCATCGCCTAATCGAGTACCTTTATAGTGCAAGGCCACGCATTCAAGGTGCTTCCCCGAAAAGAAACCATCCAAACCAGTGCAGACCAAGGATACCACAGCAACCAAAACTATTGAACAACTCCAGCGCAGCCAGCAACAACAATTACAAACCTTTAGCGAATTTGGAATGGCCCTCACTGAGGAAAACCCTAGCTCCGGAGATGGCCCATTGGCACTGCTTCCGGGTCTTCGAGGGACGTTGTGGGGGTCCCATAGTTGCAACCCAATGTCCCAGACCCACCAGAATCGATGGATTCACAAACCGAGCCATGGTTTGGGTACTACGGGAATTCTAGTCGGGCACCCCGGGGCCATTCAAGGACACTTGGAGTATTTGCTCCGAGGCCACGGAACCCAAACTGACGAGCAGACTTGGATTCCATCGCCTCCCACAGCTCCACGTGGCCATTTTGGACCTGTCCACGGTGGCCACGCACGCCCAGGGCCATCCAGATGAGAAATGGCCCCCTTCAGTGAATTTGGAATGTCCCTCACTGAGTAAAACCCTAGCTCCGGAGATGGCCCATTGAAACCGATTCCGGGTCTTCGAGGGATGCTTTGGGGGGTCCCCTAACTGAAACCCGGCATCCCGGACCCACTGGAATTGATGGATTTGCGAATCAAGCCACGGTTCGGGTGCTACAGGAATTCTAGTCGGGCACCCCGGGGCCATTCAGGGACACTTGGAGGATTCTACTTTGAATTGTGTTTGGTGATAAAGGATTTTACTATGGATTGTGTTTGGTGACATTTTTGGAGACCCCCAAGGAACATATTGAAAAGATCAAGAAAGACAAGTTCTATGTTGGGGAAAAAGAAAATCCACTTACAGAAGATTTACATCAAGCAGTTAAACAATTATCTGCTGAGTTATACACCAGGGATGTGCATTTTATAATGGAGTTGATTTAGGTAATTACTAAGTTACAATTTTAGTAGTCATTTTATAATCTTATATGTTTTCTCTGTTTCCATGGTAACATTAGTGTTTTGTTTTGGGTGCAGAATGCGGAGGACAATGACTATGAACCACATGTGGAATCTCTGTTGGAATTTGTCATCACAATTGAAGATGTCGCTGACGTAGGCGCTCTTGTGACCTTGATAGATTTTAACAATGAGAAGGGATTTCAGAAACATAATATTGATTCTATATGTAGCGTGGGACGATCCAACAAAAAGAATAGCAAGGAAAGTGGTTATATTGGATAAACATGTATAAAACGAGCCATGGACTGACGACCGTGGCCCCGATCAATGAACCGTTGACTCTGTTGGATTCAGGACATCAGGATAGTGCTAGGGGTGCCCCTCCCTTCCTATCCCGTGGCCCGGGTGTCAGCTTGTAGGTCCATCTTGGAAACTAGGGTTTTGCTCAGTGAGGGAGTGTGCAATTTTTGCACAATGGGGTCAAATTTGCAAAATCGTCCACCAGACACTTGTGGCTAGAGTTTCCATCCGAAACCTCCCTATACACACTTGCATTGACCCCAGAAACCAGTTTTGTTGTACGGTCGGAGTTCTATGCCCCCGGCAGGTATCCAGTAGGTGTCCCTAAAATCCTTTTGGATGCAAGACAGAACAAGCCATAGAATGACGATTGTGCCTCCGATCGATGAACCATCGACTCCGTTGGATTTAGGATGTCCGGATAGTGCTAGGGGTGACCCTCTCCTCCGGTCCGGTGGCCCGGGTGTCACCTTGTACGTCCATCTTGGAAACTAGAGTTTTGCTCAGTAAGGGAGTGTGCAATTCTTGCACAGGGGGGTCAACTTTGGAAAATCATCCACCAGAAACTTATGGATAGCGTTCCCAACCGGAACCTTCCTAAACTCATTTGTAGGACTCCTCGGACCCCAGTTTTGTTGCACGGTTGGAGTTCTATGCCCCCGACAGGCATATAGAAGGTGTCCCTGAAGGCCTTTTGGATGCGAGACAGAATGAGCCATATAATGACGACCGTGCCAACAATCGACGGACCGTCGACTCCATTGGATTCAGGACGTCGAGATAGTGCTAGCGGTGCCTCTCTCCTCCAGTCCCGTGGCCCAGATGTCACCTTGTAGGTCCATCTTGGAAGCTAGGGTTTTGCTCATTGAGGGAGTGTTCAATTTTTGCACATTGGTTTCAAATTTGCAAAATCGTCCACCGGGCACTTCTGGCTAGCGTTTCGAGCTGGAACCTCCCTAGACACACTTGCAGGACTCCCTCAAACCAGGTTTTGCTACACAGTTGGAGTTCTATGCCCCCGACAGGTATCCAGTAGGTGTCCATGAAGGCCTTTTGGATGCGAGACAGAATGAGCCATAGAATGACAACTGTGGCTCCGATCGACGAACCGTCAACTCCATTGGATTCAGGACGCTGGGATAGTGATAGAGGTGCCCCTCTCCTCCAGTCCTATGGCTTGGGTGTCACCTTGTACATCCATCTTGGAAACTAGGGTTTTTCTCAGTAAGGGAGTGTGCAATTCTTGCACACGGAGGTCAACTTTGGAAAATCATCCACCGAGCACTTATGGCTAGTGTTCCCAGCCGGAACCTCCCCAAACACACTTCAGGACTCCCCGTAACTTGGTTTTGTTGCATGGTTGGAGTTCTATGCCCCCGATAGGTGTCCAGCAGGTGTCCCTGAAGGCCTTTTGGATGTGAGACGGAACGAGCCATAGAATGACGATCGTCCCAACAATCGATGAACTGTTGAATCCATTGGATTCAGGACATTGGGATAGTGCTAGGGGTGCTCCATCTTGGAAACTAGGGTTTTGCTCAGTGAGGGAGTGTTCAATTTTTGCACATTGGGGTCAAATTTGCAAAATCGTCCACCGAGCACTTCTGGCTAGCGTTCCGAGCCAGATCTCCCTAAACACACTTGCAGGACTCCCCGAAACCAAGTTTTGCTGCACGGCTAGAGTTCTATGCCCCCGACAGGTATCCAATAGGTGTCCCTGAAGGCCTTTTGGATGTGAGACGGAACGAGCCATAAAATGATGGTCGTGGCTCCAATCGACGAACTGTCGACTCCGTTGGATTCAGGACACCGAGATAGTGCTAGGGGTGCCCCTCTCCTCTGGTCCTATGGCCTGGGTGTCACCTTGTACGTCTATCTTGGAAACTAGGGTTTTGCTTAGTAAGGGAGTGTGCAATTCTTGCACACGGGGGTCAACTTTGGAAAATCAGCCACCGGGCACTTATGGACAACGTTCCCAGCCGAAACCTACCCGGACACACTTGCAAGACTCCCTGGAACCCGGTTTTGTTGTACGGCTGGAGTTCTATACCCTTGGCAGGTATCTAGCAGGTGTCCCTGAAGGCCTTTTGGATGCGAGACGGAATGGGCCATAAAATGACGACCATGGCTCCGATCGATGAACCGTTGAATCTGTTGGATTCAGGATGCCAGGATAGTGCTAGGGGTGCCCCTCTCGTCCATTCCCATGGCCTCGGTGTCACCTTGTATGTCCATCTTGGAAATTAGGCTTTTGCTTAGTAAGGGAGTGTGCAATTCTTGCACACGGGGGTCAAATTTGCAAAATCATCCACCGGGCACTTATGGTGATGATGATGATGGTGGTGAGGATGATGAAGACGTTGATGGTGATGGTGATGGTGATGGTGATGAAGATGATGATGATGATGACGAAGAAGATGATGATGATGGAGATGTTGATGAGGAGCCTAGAGATGACAATGATGATGAAGATGGTGATGATGATGAAGATGGTGGTGATGATGAAGATGTTGATGATGATGGTGATGAATATGATGATGATGATGACGAAGAAGATGATGACGATGGAGATGTTGATGAGGAACCTAGAGATGACAATGATGATGAAGATGGTGATGATGATGAAGATGGTGATGATGATGGTGATGGTGATGAAGATGATGATGATGGAGAAGATGATCATGATGGAGGTGTTGATGAGGATGATGGGGAAGATGATGATGATGGAGATGTTGATAAGGAACCTAGAGATGACAATGATGATGAATATGTTGATGATGATGATGATGATGACGGTGATGATGATGAAGACGTTGATGATGATGGTGATGGTGATGAAGATGATGATGATGATGATGGAGATGTTGATGAGGAACCTAAAGATGACAATGACGATGAAGATGGTGATGATGATGAAGATGGTGATGATGATGAAGACGTTGATGATGATGGTGATGGTGATGAAGATGATGATGATGACAATGGAGAAGATGATGATTATGGAGATGTTGATGATGATGGAGAAGATGATGATGATGTTGATGTTGATGATGAAGATGATGATGATGATGGAGATGTTGATGATGGCACATATTTTATGATGGCACGTATTTGTAGTGTAGATAAAAGTTGGTCAACATGAAATACTCATGCAATCCAACATGCACAAAGCATTGATCATGTGAATATTTCAATTATTGGCAATGGCATTTCGCATTGGAATTCCATTTCATCTCCTCCCTTCAAACTAATTTTTTTTTACATTTTGAATTTTTACATTGCCCTTGACACGAAGTTTTAGTGACAAAATAACCCTTCATCAATGAGGTTAGACTTAAAAAAATATCATTTAATAATTTTTTTTATTAAAGAATAATTCGTGGAAGTTAATGTTTGACCACATGTAATGCAACAAAACAAAACTTTCAATTTGAACACGTTGCATTAATGGTGTAATTGAAATTGTGACATTATTTTCCAAATGACTTGGATTTAAAGACCATATAAATATAGTATGCCCTTTATAGAGGTTATTCATTAAAAAACAAATTGCTATTGAGACTGTACTATGATGTTCTCCCCTTCCTTAGTCAAAAGAAGATTAATAAGGTTGTTTTTCCAAGGTATGGGATGTTTCGGATTTCTCAACTATTATTGCATGTGAACTTGTATTTGTACCAAGCTACAACAAATATTTCATGGAAGTGGATTTGTCTATGTGAATAGATAAGTGAAAAGCTTTTAGCAACAAGACCTATAAATTTTAACTTGGAAGTATTGCAAATGTACAAAGTGGGATTGAGAGGCTTGATGGTGATTGTAGTAGTGGGCATGGTATTGGTGAGAATGATGTTGTGATAGTGGAATTAAACATTAAGATGGTGACCCTAGAGCTTGGATCCTATCCTAGAAACACGAGAGCCTAGCCTAAAAACCCTATTTGGTAGCGTAAACCCTAGTTTGTATTCTAATCACAATGAAACCCTATTCTATAGCCTAAGATATAGCCCTAAATTATAATACATATAAAAATTAAATCATTTTCATTGTACATGTATATCCATGTGCATACATTTGAATCCAAATCACTATACACATATATGAATAGTATCTCATCTATATAGAAAGGGTCAATCATCAACTAGAAAACCGTTGTACCAAGCACCAGCTACCTAATTTAGAAACCTAATGATTTGAATTTGGTTGTACCATGAAGATTTTTATATGGTGGATATGCACACCTATGACAACCTTCTCAATGGATGGCAAACCTAATATTATCATAACATTAGTAAAGCTTAGTCCAACATGTAGTAATGCTTACATGTTCTAGTGTTGATGGCACACTAATGGATGTATGCAACTTGATGAGGGTGTATGTGTGACTCCATTGATGTAATGCAAGTCCTAAATGTCTTTAACAAGTGTTTGAGTGTCCAGTAGATGAATTAGGATGTCCTAATACCCCTCAATCCCTTCCAGACATAATTCAAAAGCATTTGGGGTATTGGGGTAACAAGTTGGTGTGTTGAGGTGGATATAGCCTCACAAATAAACCTCATAGTAGTCATTTATTGTAATGTCAACTATATGTGTTTAAGTCAACGTGTCTACATAATATTAGATCGCTATCACATAATGATAAATTAAGGAAGTCCTCATTGTAAATGGTAGTGGATGTGATGGTCATCAAATCAAAGGTGGCTATATCCGTGAGTGAGAATCAACGAGCTAGCTATACATTGGGCTCAAGGTTGTCCTATTTGTATGGTGACAATTGATTATGAAATGTTTCCATAACTTGGTTATTAATTTGTTGCATGATATTAAGTAGACAAATTGGTCAATATAAATACTAGTGACGAAATTTCATTATGTAGAGTATGGACATTTTGGATCTCATTATGTAGAGCTATTAAAAATCATGTTGGATCTCATTTTAACCTTTTGACAACAATGGACATTTTCTATTTTTAAGTATTCTTTTCCTAGTACTCAAGTTCCCAATATATATCTTATGTGCCATGAGGTGTGATTTTTCCATCCATTTATTCCGTTTGTTTTTTAGATTAATTCTCACACATGATTTTGTTTCAGTTAGCCTATGTTTATAATGTTTTCTTAACATAGATACCATTACAAGCTTTTACATGTGGAAAGATAAACCAAGCTGAACTATGATATCCAACTTCTCTTCTAAGATCTAGGTAAGCTTCAGGTTGATTCACATTATCAACTAATGCATGGACATCATTGGTACCAAAAATTAAGACCGCATGCCATGGACAGATAGAAGTAAAAACCAAAATTAGACAACATCACATCATGATACACACAACATGAGACAACAACATTAGACAACAAGATACTAATATAGACAACATCGATATAGATCACATAACTGAAAATCCATGTACATCAAGGCGACAACACTCATCCAAACATATACAATTCCTGGCAAATAGTGGAGCATGGTTCCCAATGTACATACAATGGCAACTCGTGCCCTATAGAAAATGCGACAACTCATGCCGTAGATCCAAAATACATGGCAACTCGTGCCGTATATACAAAGTACATGGAAACTAGTGCACAAAAGTGTCACATCATGGCTAATGTACATAACATGGTGTGTCAAGCATTGTGACTACCCCCGTCACTCCCAGGCGCATCTCCAAAGTCAATCTTCCTACTCTTCGAGCTACCGATGCCTCGGGTCTTTCTCCATCTAGGAGTAGACCATCTCTCCAGGCTCTGGAACAAATGATATAAGATATCGTCATTTTCAAGCATTTGCAACATTTACCACATTTATAAAACAAATGTAGAATTCAAATCTTAAATGAATCACCTCTGATGCGAGTGGGAAACGTGAGGCAGGTGTCCTGGATCTGTGTAGCCTCTCAGCAATTCCAGCCTACAACATTTACAACAATCATTTCATTGAAAAGTAATAATTGCTTAAATTAATTTTTGTTAATGCATCAAAATATTTTCATAAATTAGCCTGATTCTCATTGTGAACACCTCTGACGATGGACATGGCTGGGCTTCTGGGCTAGTAGGTGGAGAATATGGCTGGACAACCATCTCCGATGCAGTCACGGGGGGGGGGGGGCAGATGTAGTGGCAGCCACTACAGGTGCAACCACTGGAGATACAGATGAGGATACTGGAAGAGTAGATGCCACAATAGTGGCGGGAAGTCAGAATGATATGGTGGGAGAAGACATGGTGGTATGGGGTGGAGGAGGACGTCGTGGATGATGAGCCCCTGTCGGTTGTATGATAGAGGGTAGCGAACAAAAAGGACTAGGGGGGATGTTGAGGGATGGTGCATGGGAGGGCAGTCCTGCATGGAGGGAGGATGATGGACGAATGGGAGGTTGTGGACGAAGAGGGGAAGGTGGAAGGAAGGGGGGGCGTGGACAAATGGGGGAGGATGGATAGACATGGGGGCATTGATAAATTGGGGAGGATGTATATACGGGGGGGGCGTGGACAAGTGGGGGAGGATGGATGGAGGGGGGTTATGGCTGGGGAGGGGGGATGGATGGAAGGGAGGGGTTGGACGGAGGGAGGGGTCTAGATGGAAGCGAGGTGGGGGACTCATGTGAAAGGGTGGAAACATAGGACTAAAATGGGGACCGACAGCTGTTGGTGGCACCTACATATACATTTGTAATATCACAATTTAGTAAACAAATAATAAATTAAACCATAGTAAGTCGTAACAATTCAAATTAAAAGCGTGCTTATAACTACACATTGTATCTGTGTATATGTTGATCTGCCAATCCCTAGAAGTGATGGTTGATCACCGTAGTCAGGGAACACCTGTGGACACGAAAATGCATGCATGTTATGAACATGTTAAACAAGTCATTATTTAGGCAATCAAGATATTCAAAAACATTGTACGAACTATCAACATGTATGCCATAAATATAAATACTTAAGTAATATAAATGACATAAGTAATAACAATAGTGTGTGAGGTACTAGAAATACCTCCGTGTGAGGTGCCGCAATTTCAATTGTAGTTGCCATTGTTGAATCCAGGTTGGGAGATCCTACGTTTTCCCATGTTGGTGTATTAGCTCTGAATAACTGTACATTGAAATAATAGTTTAAGTCAAACAAAAATACTTTACAAGTTATCAAGTGATGATTGAAAACACATTAAAAAAATTGCTGACCTGATCCATATAACAACCCTCGATCGGGCCAGGGAAAGTGTGTCGGCAATCGGGGGACAAAGATGTGGCACTGTCCTCGTCGAACTGGAATTCCCAGCATGGCTACCACCGGTCACAGGTCTATCCTAGCCCTGTCGTGAAGGCCCTGCACCTAGATCTCTATCAAGGTCACCCGACCTCTCCACTGTAGTCGTTGCTACAAAGGAGGTGTGTTTGAGGAGTGCACGTGCAACATTTCTCATTGCCTCCTCGATCTGATCAATCTTGTGGGGTAACTAAGGTGGCTAGGGGGAGGGGTTGGGGTCGCGCTTAGGAGCCGGTGGCCCTCTCAGTGGGTTCCTCCTGGCAGCAGGTCGATCTTAGGCAGAGCCACACCCAACACCCTGGAACTCGGTTATGTCAAAATAGTTGACATGTAAACCGAGGCAAAACTCAGCCCACAGTTGGCGAAGGAATTACTGTGGAACCTCCCTATTATTGCAGGGAGGTTTATCGTACACCATGAACCACCTCTGCATCCAATTGTCCCTCCATGGTTGGTAATGACACCAATCCATGCAGACACGTGGCTTTCTAGTGTTCGGTGGTTGGTTTGTTTTCGGATCGGTGAACATATTGTATAATTGAGCTTTTGTAATGTTGAAATCTTTTATTGCTTCCTTGGAGATGCCCGTGGAGTAATACTCCCACATCCTAGCTCTAAATTCTATCATGTCGGTCAATTGCTGGTGTGCATGGATGAGGGAGTCAATTGAGCTCTCAATTGACGTGGCAAGAGACAATCGAGATGGTTCCCCCGAGTTTCTTAGTTCTTGAGTGTGCACTCGCATTTCATTTACATAATGGTTAAGGTTATCTTGTTCAAAATTTGGTTTGGGGGTTTTGGTTTTGTTCGGCATTTGGATTTTGTTCATGGTTTTCTTCGGCATTGGGTCCAAGGTTTGGGTTTTCTTATGTTCCACCAGACTCGGGGTTAAGATCTTGTTCACTCATTGTCTCAGTTTACAATCTGCAATTGAAAATTGGTTCATTGTTTTCAAAATTTGGGAATTATTAACAATTAAATAAACAAAAAAAAAAAATTTGACACAAAGAATGAATAAAATGAAAAAAAAACTTGATATTTACTTATCAATTGATGCGTTGATGAGTTTGTGGGTGAATTTTGGTGGTTTTGGAGTGGATTTGGCCTCCTTTGGTGGTTGAATCAATGTGCACGTGGGAGTGGAGGTCGCGCTCGGGTCCAAATGGAAGAATGGGGCATTCTACTCTGTTTTTTTAATTATTATTTTTACAGGGGCGCGTGTGCACCACCATAGCGCGTACGCGCCAGGCACGCGCACGTGCCTCGGTTCGGTACCAAACCTAGCTGCGCGTGCACGCTGCCTTAGGTGCGTACTTGTAGTTGTCTTTTTGCCGCTAGCGTGTCCCCATTGCAACGGATTTGGGGACCATGTTTGTGTGCCCGCCCTACTTAAATTCTAAAAAAATTTATTGTAGCCTGTCAAATAGATATGCATATCTAACATTTGAAAATATAACAATTACCAAAATTATTTCAACAAGAATAGATTAATCTACTGATTTACTCTATCTGCTTTTTATGAGCAGATTTAACATATTTATAAATAAATCACAGCATGTAGATTTCCCTTTTAATAAGAATATTGCATGGACATATTTAGAATATAAAGAAGTTCGATTCATATCTATAAAAATAATCTTTAAATTAACAGTAATAACATGAAAATACTTATAAGTCCTTTATTTGATTTCCGGCTGACTTGGAAACTACCACGTTTCACCCAACCGTAAACCTCAAACCGTTCTTGGATCGTTCAAGAGGTCACCCCCGAGCTAAACCGAGCATGACAAGAAATAGAAGGCCTAGGGTAAATTTGTTATCTTCTTTACTAACAAGAGAGTAGTCACAAGATCCGTTTACCAACCATTTGTGTGGATCTTATAAAATAATTTCCCCTAATATTCCCATAGTCCTCTTTCTTAGACACACCAAATATCACACAATTTGGTAATCTGAGCGCTCAAAGATCCATGATTGAACCCTCCAGTGAACTTGGAATCAATTTCCCCTTGCAAGGTTCTCTCTTTGCTACTTATAATATTTTATGAGGAAAAGGTTTCTAGGATTTAGGTTTAAATCACTCAGTTAATTGTTAGACACACCGACTGTTTTGATTTTATCTTTAATTAATAATTTAGTTTATTTTTAACTCTCGCCATTTATTTTATCTTTATTTAATAAAAATAGGATTTTTACTCATGTCCTAACATCTATTTTATCTTCGTTATCACCTACTCGACCATTCTAATCTCTTGCATGCTCGATCCCTCTTTGAGTGGCAGTTCTCGTCAGTTTAAAAAGAATAAAGTAGATAATAATAATTTAGTTTTAATAATAATTTCATGGATTGCTGATGCTCCAAAGCTCTCAGCTCAACATCAGTTAATCACCTTGAGTCCAAGTGCTCCAGAGCATTACTGCTCAACACTCACTGAACTAATAGTGCTCAAGATCTCACTTGCTCAACATTATTAAATCAATAGTCTTGGTGCTCCAGGCCTTATGGTCAACACCAGTTAACTAGTACAATTAGTCCAGATGCTCGAGAGATCACTTTCTCAACATATTTTAATAAAACAATATTAAAATAGTTTAGGTGCTATTCAAATCTCACTTGCTCAACACCCAAAAAAACACTCTAGGTGCTCAAGAGTTCATTTGCTCAACAACTGTAAAAAATGAATTAACATTTTTAGAAAAATAAACATAAAACAAAAGCAGTATTTTCTTGGGATATTACACATTATTACTTCTACCTTCAAAGAGAAAATGTGGTGCAATATTAAAATGCCTTGGGCTGTAAGAATTTGCCATCTATGTGATTCTACGAGCATGGAAGATGAAAATAAGTTTTTCTTAGAATGCTCGACTTTCACTCACATTAGATCTTAGTTTCAAAAAAAATTCTCCGTCACTAACTTCTCTAACCTTCTAGATCTCCCAAAATATAGCCAACTAGGGACACTCATTTGTAAGCTTTTTGAGCATAGAAATAATATTTTAAACAAAACCAAATAATCTCTATCTTTTTAAGTTCCGATAGACCAAGATTGGTCTAAATGGATGTTAAAGACCATCGTCATCATTATCATCATCATTATATATATATATATATATATATATATATATATATATACGCCGATACTAGTCGTACTTATTTTGATACAAGGCCTTGCATTGCATGATTTTAATTAAGATTATGTATTCTACGGACAAGATTTGACGGTGGAGAATATTCATTGTCGTCTTTAGTGATCTGAGGGCAGCAAATAAATCTGCTAACTTGTTTGCAAGTATTAAGAAACAAATAAATGTCACTAATTAAATAATCATATCATTAACTAATTAATGAGATGACAATTTACACTTAATTTCGACCACTGTAACCATCTAGCTCCAACCTGGCATATTCCCTCTATTGAATCCTAAGCCATTTTGCCACCTGTATCAACTCTTACCATGCCCTTATAAGGTGATCTCCTATCGACGTTTGTCCTCTGCAAGTCATGCAGATGTGCTAGTTTGATAGATGTTTATATTTTTATATTTATATCTTAAAATTTAGAGTGGACTAGCACCTATGTTTTTTCTAGATTGCACGCGGATGAGACAAGTGTATGATCCATTGATTTTATAGTAATAGTTCCAAATTCAAAATAAACAATTATAAAAGAAAAAAGAATATAAAAAATAATTGGTAGCTGATTCATGGATAACCAATTTTATGAAAGATGTAGGTGAGGCGTAGACAATGGGTTATTACAATTAGCATGAAGAACTGATTTGTGGCACTTAACTTGTGACCTATTGGTTGTTCACTGGCCACAAGCTAAGTGGTTGTGCTAGTTTAGAATGAGGTTATATGAGGTGGACTAGTAAGTTTATTTTTCCTCCATTGCATGAGGATGAGACAAGTGTACTGTCTAGATAGATTTTATAAGTATCATTCCAAATTAGAAATAAACAATTATAAAGAAAAAATATAAAAGATAAGTGGTAACTGATTACATATGTAAATGATAACTAAAACATGACACTTATGACCTATCCATATTCACCCTATAGTAAATATACTAATTTATTCTTAGTGTAAAATAGCCTAACTAATTCTGGTTCTCTCGATATTATCACTACAAATTAAGTAAATATGCTAATTTATTTTTACTATAAAATAACATAACTACTTCTATTTCTCTCGATATTATTTCAATTAGACTTACTTTAATTAAGTTACAGTAAGCATTAGGCCGCCTCTCTCCGTTTGGCCTCTTTATATAAATGAGGAGGCTTGCTTTTTTTTTTTTTGTCATCTTTAAAATTTGGAGGTGTATATTATACATATAGAGATGGAAGGAGAAACACGACGAAGGAGTAGAAGTAGAAGCATAAGCAGTAGCAACAACAATGACTATAGTTATGGACACAATAACAATAACAATGAAAGCTATGGACACAGAATCAAAAGACTTCGTATTGCCATTCCCGCCTCTCCTTCTGTTACTTCTGCTAGTTCTGCCATTATTGGGCGGGCCTGGGATTCATTAGCTTCTGTTGCTTCTGCTAGTTCTGCCATTATTGGGCGGGCCTGGGATTCATCACCTGTTGTTGCTTCTGCTAGTTCTGCCATTATTGGTCGGGCCTGGGATTCATCAGCTGTTGTTGCTTTTGGAGATGATGATGACGAAAATGAAAATAACAGCCGAAGGATGAGATCGAGAACACCACCAAGATCAAGAAGAAGAGGAAGAGAAGAAAGAAGTTACCATGAAGAGCATGCACAGTATTCATTTACTTCTCCAGGCACCGCCGCTGCAAACCCAACAGAAGATAGAACGTCCAACCAACAATTAGAGCACCCTGTTACTCAATATGGAGATGAGGAAACCCAAAATGTTGCACGTTATCGTTCAGCCACTCCCGTTTCTAGGGATCCTACACAGACACGGATGGCCGTCATTCGTAATATGGAATTGGATGAGATCAAGAACACCACCAAGATCAAGAAGAAGAGGAAGTGAAGAAAGAAGTTACCATGAGGAGCATGCACAGTATTCATTTACTTCTCCAGGCACCGCCGCTGCAAGCCCAACAGAAGATAGAGCGTCCAACCAACAATTAGAGCACCCTGTTACTCAATATGGAGATCAGGATCAAACCGAAAATGTTGCACGTTATCGTTCAGCCACTCCCATTTCTAGGGATCCTACACAGACACGGATGGCCGTCATTCGTAGCATGGAATTGGATGAGGAGGAATTGTCTTCAGGTGCAAGCATCCCTGCAAATAGAATCGCCATTGAGCAGATAGCTCGCATAAATGTATCGGAGCAGCATGTGAGAAAATATAATAAATGCCCAGTTTGCCTGGAGCCGTTCCGAGTGGGAGAAGAGGCCCGCCAGATGAAATGCGGTCATATCTTTTTCCAGAAATGCTTATTCGAATGGCTGGACAAGAACGCTACATGTCCCGTCTGCCGATTTTCCATGCGGCCTCCTGCTTGAATAACCACGCTTTACTCTTCTCTTCAGTACCAACTCAACGATATATGTATTCGCATGTAACAGATTCACTGAGTTATATTTTATTAGCGTAGAGTGATGACAAAAAAAAAAAATTATATTGGTTTAATTTTTAATTTTGTATAAAATATAAAAATCAAAATATATCTATATATCTCACATTACACTATGACTACGATTTTGAGGTTTAAATTTTTTTAATCTTTTAAATAAAGAATAAAATACAATATATATTAATTATATGTTTATTATATTTTTATTTCAATAAAATAAAAAAATTAGATTTATTATATTGTTTTATATGTATATATATATTTTCAGCAAGAAAAAAAGTACTATTAATATTCATTAAATGAATCAAACAACAACGATAGTCCTTTATAGCTTATATGATCGCTATAATTCCGATATGTTCAAATATTACAAAAAAGAGATTGCATCCAATAATAAAACAAACAATAGATAACATGATCGAGAATGGATCTTAATCCAGAAAATATATAGAGCCTTGACTCTGGATCTTTGAATCCAGAATTTCCTCCTACTTTAGAAATCCATCTTCGCCTTCAAGTGCCTCCTTAGAAAGGTTATCAGCCAAAGAGTTGTTTTCCCGATAAATATGTTGAAGTGAGATGTTGGAAAATATGTTGATTTCTCTTCGAATTCTGTTGCACCAGTGTAATAATGAGGTTACAATCAACCTGTAATCACCCCTAGCCCATTTGATAGTAACTCTGGAATCACTAAATACATTGACATGTTAAATTTTGAGCATTAAGTCAAGATACTCTAGGATCTTTAATGAGAGAATAACATGTACAGTATATCAATGCATATCAATCATAGCAAGCATGTCAATCATCACAAGAAATGTTAAATTTTGAGCATTAATTCAAGATACTCTAAGATCTTTACTGAGAGAATAACATGTACAGTATATCAATGCATATCAATCATAGCAAGCATGTCAATCATCACAAGAAACAAAAGCATGAGAGACAATAGACACACAGAGTTTCCGTGGGGAAAACCATAAGGTGAAAAACCCCACAACTTCCTCAGAGATAGATAGTGCAATAGCACAACCAAAGTACAACCAAAGTACACATAGATAGACTCCTCTTAGCAGCTGATCCTCCTCCTCACATGTGCGCCACTTTCCGAGTGATGGAAGTGTGAGTTCTGAAGTGATCCAAATAGAGATCGGGAGATCTCTATTTATACTTGTTTTGACTGCCCAATAATCTTATGGGGCCAACTTGTCTAGCTTAGCACAATAACCTCTTATTACATTAATCCAGGCCGACCCCTTACAAGGTGATCTAATAAATCATCGGCAAGTTAACACACTTGCGACACTTGTCAATACAAATGACGACACTTCCGTATAGAGGAATAATACATCTCTATAGGAGTACAATAAATATATAAGTGAAATACATTCTGAAGTTACATATACATCAACACTCCCTCTTAACTAGGAAGATATTTCTCGACACAGATCTGCTAGCACAAGTCTTCTTCTCTGGATCATCGTCATCGATGCAACGTCCTCGAATCATCGTCATCGTAATTGTTGTTGCTGTATCAACCAATCTCTGAATCTACTCGTCATAGGAAGTTCTACAGAGCCAGTCCTTTTTCATACTGGATGTAGGCCCACCACTTGCAGGTCTTCATCATCACTGGCCATACTGTGGAATCCTCAGGAATTATTACGTGCGTCACAAAACCTTAAAAGAGTCTCTTGACTAGCAAGAACCCTAAAGAGCATCTGAGGCATTTTTCATCTTGTCCAGATCTCCAGGACTTATTACATGTGACTGTCACAAAACCTTAAAAGAGTGTCCCAAGAACGTTTATGTGCATAGCATGACCGGCAAGAACTCTAAAGAGCATCCCAGGAACATTTATGTGTCTAAGCATGACCGGTAAGATCTCCAGGACTGATTACATGTGACCTCTGCTAAAAACCCTCGAAAGAGCATCCCAGGACTTATTACGGGCACACAGGCCAACCTATCGGATCTCCCAGGTCTTACATGTAGCAGCCCACCACAAACCCTCGAAAGAGCATCCCAGGACTTATTACAGGCACACATCTCAACCTATTGGATCTCCCAGGTCTTACATGTGGTCCACTATCACAAACCCTCGAAAGAGCATCCCATGACTTATTACGGGCACACAGCCCAACCTATCAAATATTCCAGGTCTTACATGTGATACACAGTGTCAGTCCTTTTTCATACTGGATGTGACCTAGAACAAATCTAGGATCTCCTTTGCACAACCTATCCACGGCCACAGAGTATCAACCTGATACTCACCATACATCATCCTGATGTACACATGATCATCCTGATCATCATCACTGCATCGTCCTCATGCAAGTCATCTGGAACAACATCTTGAAGCTCGTCATCCATGATCATCCTGATCATACAATGCATCTACCTGATGCATACCAAGTATCTACCTAATACATATCACCATACATGATCCACCTGATCATACAATGTATCCACCTGATACATACATAGATACATGATCCACACAATGTATCCACCTGATATATATCAACATACATGATCTACCTGATCATACACAGTATCCACCTGATACATATACAGATACATGGTCCAAGCATCCAACATGATGCATATACAAATACATATAAATGATCCAACTGATCATATCCAGCATTCAACATGATGCGTACATACAAATACATATAAATGATCCAACTGATCATATCCAGCATCCAACATGATGCGTACATACATATACATATAAATGATCCAACTGATCATATCCAGCATCCAACATGATGCATATACATATAAGTGATCCAACTGATCATATCCAGCATCGTCCTGATGCTCATCATCCAGCGCTTACATCCATAGCCATGTGAAGGATCCTCCTTCCAACATGCTTGGAATGGCTTCAGCAAATGTGTCCATCACTTCTTCCTTGAAGTGTCGTCAATTTGAAGAACTCCAAGCCTCTCTCTGAAGTACTCAAACTTCACTCTAGCTAGTGGCTTCATCAGTACATCTGCAATCTGCTTATCTGTCGCAACATACAGGAGCTTCACTGCTCCTCTCTATACCATATCCCTGATATAGTGGTAGTTGATCTCTATGTGTTTCGACCTATCATGGAACACCGAGTTCTCAGACAGCTTCACACAACTCTGGTTGTCACAAAAGATACCAGTAGCCTCCAGCGGGAGATCAAATAACTCTGACAGTAGCTTCCGCGGCCATACTACCTCACAACTAGCCGCACAGGATGCAACATACTCTGCCTCGGCTATACTTAGTGCTGAGCAGGACTGCTTCCTGCTAAACCAAGAGATCACACGTGATCCCATACTGAAGCAGCACCCAGAAGTGCTCTTCCTATCTGCAACACTGCTTGCCCAATCTAAATCAACATAACCCTGTAGGTTAAACTTTTGATTCGCATCATACTTGAGTCCATAATCAATTGTACCCTTTTGGTACCTCAGAATATGCTTTACAACCATGAGGTGAACACTCCTCGGATCCGTCAAGAACTGGCTCAATGTGTTCACCGCAAAGCAAATATCTGGTCTCGTGTTCATCAGGTACATCAAGGACCCAATCATCTGACGATACATGGAGACATCAACCGGCTCAGATGAAGCATCACACAGAAGCTTCAGGTTTGATGCCATAGGTGTGGCCATGGCCTTACAATCCATCATATCGAACCTCTTCAGGATATCTACTGCATACTTCCCTTGTCCAAGGAAGATCCCATCTGCACTCTGCCACACCTCCATACCTAGAAAATAGTGCATCATCCCCAAGTCCTTCATATAAAACTCGGCAGCAAGCTTCCTCTTTGTATTGGTAATCAGTCTATCATCTCCTATTAAATAGGTCATCCACATATAGGAGTAATATCACGGGATTTCCTTCCTCAACCTTGTAGTAAAGGTTGGAATCCGCTTTACTCTTGGTAAAGCCCAAACTAGATAGGAAACTATCCATCCTACCATACCAAGTTCTAGGAGCTTTCTTCAAGCCATACGAGGCTTTCTTCAATCTGCACACATATGACTCCCTGTCATGTGTTTCAAAACTAAGTGGCTGCTCTACATACACTTCCTCTTCAACTACACCATTCAAGAAAGCAGTCTTGACATCCATCTGATGTATCTTCCATTTCATCGCTGCAGCCAGGGCAAGTACTGATCTGATGGAAGTGTACCTGGCTACAGGAGAAAAATTTTCTTCATAATCTATTCCATCTTTCTGAGAAAATCCAGGAGCTACGAATCTTGCCTTGTATTTCTCTATGCTCCCATCTACAGCATGCTTGATCTTTTAGATCCACTTGGAAGTCACAACAGACTTCCCTTCAGGTCTTGGGACAACATCCCAAACATCATTTTTCATTATTAATTGGTATTCTTCGACCATGGCATCCTTCCATTCTTTCTTTTCCGCTGCTTCTTCATAACTGGAAGGTTCTTTGTTCATGATATCACAAAGTAAATCAACATAGCTGGTATGTGATCTAGTTCTCTTCTTTGCTCGGTGTTCTTCTTCTGGAATGCCATATCTTTCTGCATCTTGAATGACCTCTCTAGCCCATGCAGGTTTTCTCTTGTGAGAGTTATTCTGATGGGGTGGATCTACGAGTTGTTGCGGATCTTCAATTTCATGATCAACATCTGGAATTGCTTCAGTCATAGTAGTGTCTTGAAATCTAGTTTCCTTAGGTTCTTCATAAACTTCAACAGGTGTCTTCCTTGATTTGATGAATGTTAAATTTTCATCAAATGTTACATCCCTGCTGACATCAATTTTCTTGAACCCTGGAAAGTATATTCTGTAAGCCTTCGAGCTTTCACTGTAACCCACAAAGATACCCTTCTTTCTTGAAGGATCTAGCTTAGTCCTATTTTCCTTTGGCACATGATTATATACTGGACAACCAAATATTCTGAGATGGCTGACTTCAGGTTTCTTACCAGAGAAGACCTCTTCTGGTGTCTTATTGCCCAATATCTTGTGGGGTGTTTGTTCTGCACATATACAGTTGTCCTAGCTGCTTCTGCCCATAGATGCATAGGTAGATCCTGGTCATGCAGCATTTCCCTTGCTGCTTCCATGATTGTTTTGTTCTTTCTTTCTGCAACTCCATTCTGTTGTGGATTGTAAGGAGCATTCAACTCCCTCTTAATCCCTAAATCACTACCTAGCTTATTGAAGTCACCTGAGATGAATTCTCCACCATTGTCGGATCTAAATGTTTTGATCTTCTTATCAGTTTGGTTCTCCATCAAGGTTTTGAATTCCTTGAACTTACCAAATACTTCATCTTTGTTCTTCAAGAAGTAAACCCAAGTCTTCCTAGAGAAGTCATCAATGAAAGAGACATAGTAAATATACCCACTCAGAGAATTGGATGACATCGGACCGCATACATTAGAGTGGATGATTTCCAAGATTCCTTTAGCCTTGCTTTCATTGCTTGGAAATGCTTTCTTTATGTTCTTTCCTTTTTCACATCCTTTGCAAACACCTTCATGCTTGGTCTTGATTTTAGGAAGACCTTCTACAGCTATACTTGCAATTGGTAATGCTCTGTAGTGCATATGTGCAAGTCTTCTATGCCAAAGTTCACTTGGCTCCATGGAATCATGCACCATGGCATGTTCAGGTTGTCCTTTCAATTTATACAAACCTCCCTCTTGCTCTCCAATCACTACTGCATCATCAATAGTTTGACATTTTGGCCACATTAGAACTTGGCCATCTACAAATGCAACCCTCATACCTTTTGCATCCAATGCAGATATGGAGAGTAGGTTCTTCTTGAGCCCGGGTACATAGAGAACTTCTTTCATCTTCAAGGACTTTCCAGAATCTAGGTTGTAGTAGGCTTCACCACTTCCTTTGATGGGATATTGAGAGTCATCCCCAAGTTTCACTTTATGGGGTGATTCATGTTCAGATAGATTTACAAAAGATTCTTTAAACCCAGTCATGTGTTTGGAATCACCACTGTCAATAAGCCAATCATTACAACCATGATAAATAGTACCTGTGAGAGCAGAGATTATAACATACTCTTCTTCGCTTGATGAATCATCATCATCACTTTCTGCTCTAGCCTTCTTCTTTGGAGGTTCATCATCTTCAGCTGCATGAGCATGATACCTTCTTTTGTTGCCCTTCTTCTTCTTGTTGAAGCTGTTGTTTTTGTTGTTGTCCCTTTTGTTCTTGGGACATTCTGAAGCAAAGTGTCCCTTCTCATTGCATGTGAAGCATCTAAGATTTTTCTTATCCTTATGATAATGGTGATGTGAAGATCCCCTGGATTGGGATGGCTCTCTTTTAGATTTTCCTTTCTTGGTGAGTGTTGTGAGAGCTTGATCTTCATTCACCATCTTTTCTTCTCGAGACACAAGTCTTGCTTCTTCTTGTGAACATTCCTCCCATAGTCTTCTAAAGGAGATCAATTTCTTTCTTCCACGGATCCCTTGAATAAAGGAATCCCATGACCTAGGTAGGCCATTTAGAGTGGTCATCACAATTTCTCCATCCTCCACCATTTCATCTACAGCTTCAAGGTGTTCCTTGATTTGAGAGACTTTGGAAAAATAAGATTGAATGGTCTCTCCATTTGACATCTTGACCCCTTTCAATTGATTCCGCAGAGTCATCTTTTGATTTATGTTCTTCCCTTCAAATGGCTTGGTCGGGGAATCAAACATAGCCTTGGGTGTCTTTAGAGATGACACATGTGGAATAAGATGGTCCTTAATAGAATCAGCAATGATTCTCTTTTCCTTGACCAAGTTCTTCTTATGCAATATCTTAGCCTCTTCATCCTCTGGGGTTGGGACCTCTTCTTTTATGTATGAGTCCAACTCATTCTCTTCCAGGATTAACCCAATCCTATACTTCCAGGCTCGGAATTTATCATCCCCTTCAAGCTTTTATTCAAGCTTAGTGTGGTGAGACATCTTTAAAAAGTACTTCAAATGGAAATAGAAAAGATTTAGGTCTTACCACTTGATTTACTGAAAACTTGATCTGGTCCCGGATTAGGGTTTGCCAGAGAAACCCCAAAATTTCAAAATGTGAATTTCAACTTTCTGAAAGGATAGAAAGGTGCGCCTTGATGAGCTGATCATCCTGGTATACTCAGAATTTGATTTTTGCAAAGTTTCACCCTTCAGAAATGCCTTTGAGTCTTTTCGGATTCACTAAGGAGGACCCTGATTTAGGCTTTGAGTTTCCCAAAAATTTATCTAGCCAAAATTCTCGATCCAAAGCTCTAAACTTCGATTTTTCCAAGGAGCTTCCAGCTATGTCTTCATATTTCAGAAATTCCTATTTTTGTGAAAACCCTAATGTTTAGGTCCAAAACTGAAAGTGCTTAGAACTGAATTCTGATTGGACAAATAGATTCTCCTTAATGAGTAAAGTCAATCTACTATACTGCTTTTCCAAAATCTGTGGAGAGAAACCCAATAAATAAGAAACCCTGGTTTCTGTCACTGCACAATATCTTCTTCTTAGGTTAGCTTTGATACCATGTTAAATTTTGAGCATTAATTCAAGATACTCTAGGATCTTTACTGAGAGAATAACATGTACAATATATCAATGCATATCAATCATAGCAAGCATGTCAATCATCACAAGAAATGTTAAATTTTGAGCATTAATTCAAGATACTCTAGGATCTTTACTGAGAGAATAGCATGTACAGTATATCAATGCATATCAATCATAGCAAGCATGCCAATCATCACAAGAAACAAAAGCATGAGAGACAATAGACACACAGAGTTTCCGTGGGGAAAACCCTAAGGTGAAAAACCCCACAACTTCCTCATAGATAGATAGTGCAATAGCACAACCAAAGTACACAGAGATAGACTCCTCTTAGCAATTGATCCTCCTCCTCACATGTGCGCCGCTTTCCAAGTGATGGAAGTGTGAGTTCTGAAGTGATACAAATAGAGATCGGGAGATCTCTATTTATACTTGTCCTGACTGCCCAATAATCTTATGGGGCCGACTTGTCTAGCTTAGCACAATAACCTCTTATTACATTAATCTGTGCCGACCCCTTACAAGGTGATCTAATAACCCATCGGCAAATTAACACACTTGCGACACTTGTCAATACAAATGACGACACTTCCATATAGAGGAATAATACATCTCTATAGGAGTACAATAAATATATAAGTGAAATACATTCCGAAGTTACATATACATCAACATGACATCTGGCAGACCAAATATATTGGCAACTCTAATAACAACCCACAATGCAAAGATTTCAGCCTTCATATTTGTACCTTTGCCACGTGTGAGACGAAAGGTAAAGTAATGTTCTTGATTTAGGTAGATAACCTCGCATGCTGCACATTGACCAAGTGAGGCAGCCCCATCAAAGAAGAGTAAAGGTCCATTAAAATGGAAATTTGTCAGACACACCTTTCGATATTTGTCATGAACCTGCTCCCTCTGGTAAGTAGCATATAATTTCAAAATCATATTGAAATCCAAGGAAACACATGGAGAATGATCTTCAAATATAGACAGGTTCCTGATGTGCCAAATAAACTAGAAGATAAAAACCGGAAGGGTAGCATAGGATTTACAAGTATTGATCCAATTATAAAGGCTACTGATAACATTAAAATCTCCTCGGTTCTGCTCAATCTTAAATGTATTACAAACCATACCCCATATATTTTTTGTAAAGTCACATTCAACAAAAAGATGATATGCACTTTCAGAATTTGTTTTGCATAAGATACATAGACTAGGTCCCGACCAACCTTTCAAGAGTAGATTGTCCCAAGTTTTCAACTGATTCTGGAAAGAAAACCAAATAAAGCATTTAAAGTTTAGAGGTATCTTCCACTCCCAAACTCCTTTATACAACCAATGTTTCGGGAAAATACACTTTCTTCTGATAATTGCTCTATAAGTAGTATTAGCAGTCACAACTCCAAAATTTTCATTCCCAACCCAAAATATTTTATCACTTCCCTGTGAAACTCTGCAACCTGCATCATTTAATGACTGAATGTAACCGTCCCATTCAAAAGCAGTAGCTCTTGTCATCCCAAAATCCTTCACGCTATACGAATAGCCTCTGTCACTCTTCTTTACTATACTATCAAGAGTAATACAACCAAAACTTCTCGCGTGTGTCAGAACATCACTAGAAATTCTATAAGAATCCTCCAGTCCCACAATTGGATCCACATCGATCGATATTTCTTTTCCATCTCCAACCTGCCAACACAAATAATTTGCTAACCACTTATACACCTTCAGAAAACCATTCCAGATTGGTGAAACACCTCTAATATTTTTTCCAGGACTTCTAAGCCAATTACTAACCTTCATCTTGATATATTTTAGGTGGAGCACTTCTGTCCAAAGAGAATTACCGAATAATCCTCTCCAAAATCTCTTAAGTCGCAGTGCTTCACTAAAGGAGGTCATATCCTTTATTCCCCAACCACCGAAACTTTCGGGAAGATAAATTTTTTTCGAGCATATCATCACTAATCTAGCATTTGATAAACCACCTGTCCATAAAAAAATTGAAGAGTAATCTCCTTAGAGAGTTAATAATTGAACACAAAACATGTAGTAAAGAAAACCAATAAACAAGGATTCCTGTCAAAAAAACCTTCACAAGTGTAAGCTTTCCCCAATAGATAATAAACTATAAGTCCATTATGAAATACCAACTCCGACCTTCCTTAATAACCAAATAACCAGAGCCAATCTCTAATTAAATAGTTATGTTCGGTTTCAAATAGTATCCAAGATACTTAAAACCATCCACGACTTTACATGAACTAAGGCATCAACCATTGTATCTCACTCATCTTATTATCATCAACCATATTGTGAAAGAAACATGATTGGAATAAACTTACCATCATCCCCGAATGATGCCAATAAAATAAAATAAAATATATATTAATTTAATTTTAAATTTTACCCAAAAAACTAACAAACTAAAAATTAAATATATAAAAAATTCACAAAAATCAAATTTATTATGTTCTAATATTTTTTATCATTTAATATAAAAAATTTCAAATAATATATATTAACCATTTAAAAATTATATATACAATATGCCTCTCACTTCAATTATATTTATAAAAAAATATTTGGTAAACCTATAGCATGGGACCAAAAAAATATAACCCTCATATATATATATATGATATAAATACTTCCAAATAATTTTTTATCAGTCTAATGTAAATCGAAATTAGTAAAAAATATATATAATATACAAATAAATACATATAATAATCATTAACTTGGTCGTTGAACATCGATAGATTACAAGTTAAGTGCTATGAACACGTTATCTTATTTGTTAATCTTGTTTATATTTCAATTCCTTAGATAAATGGATTGACTCTCACTACATGTTATCCATGCATGATCTACGTGTTATCCATATTCAACTATCACTTATTTTATTTTTTATGTTTCCATTTTTATAATTGTTTATTTTGAATTTTGAACCAATACACTTGTCCAATCCCCCTTCAATATAAGAAAAACATAAATGATAGTCCACTCCAAATTCTAAGATATAAACACATATCGATGTAACAAATTTCTCTTAAAAACAATATATGAAACAATTTGATATAACTAGAATTTTTTCTATTTAAATATTTTCATCTAAAATATTTTTATTTAATTTATTGAAACTATATATCCTTTCATGAATAGTGCAAAAGTTCATCTCTTAACATGTTGATTTTTTCATAAATTATATATATATATATATATTAAAATGCAAATTCAGAATATATGTTTGATTAATAATATTTGTAATCAATATTAAAAAATATGAAGATTTATTTTTATTCAAATTTGTAACTTAATATATATCAAATGAATAAAAAAATATTTACTATCATTTATATAAAAAATACAAATATATATATATATATATTGAATGTTTTGATTAATAATACTTGTAATCAACATTAAAATATCCGAAATTTTGTTTTTATTCAAAATTATAACTTAATATATACCAAATTAATAAAAATAATAGATAACCTTCACTACTATTCATATAAAAAATACTTATGATATATGGGGCACAATCATAATAAGATATTTGTCATTGAGAAAGATATAAAATAATAAAAGTCAATCCGTTTTTCCAAAGTGTTCTTTTCTAAAATTCACAAAAATAAATAAAGTCCTCTGAAATTTTAAATTGAAAACTATGTATGATTTTTTGCATGTATCTAAAAGAGATTTTGTTTTTCTTATTGAAAATAAAACTATCACTAGAATCTTTTCCAAACTTCACACAAATCAATAAAGTCCTCTAAAATTTTAAATTGAAAACTATGAATGATTTTTTGCAGAGATTTTGTTTTTCTTATCGAAAATAAAACTATCACTAAAATCGAGCTAGGTAGTGCTCAACAAAATAAAGTTATCAATAAAATGTTGCCTGGGTAATGTTTCTATTACAGAGATTCCATGTCCAGACTAACATACAACTCACTCATTACTTTTGAGTTTGATGAATGTTTGAATATTATTCTCCAAAAATTTAACTATTGTTATGTGGGTTTAAATAAATAGAAATAATTATGTCAAGGATACGGTGGTTTGTTGGTGGGGTTTGATAGATTTCATTTCATTCACTTGGATTCAATTCTGTTGAGACATCTTCTATTTAGTTATGTTAGTGTAGGATTGTATACCAAATCGAAACTCAAAAACCCTCTATCTCATTCTGTTGGTTTGATTTTAATATGGGTGCTATGTTAAAATATATATGCTCTCTAACATTTATGATCATCATAAAAAAACCTTATAATAGCTACTTATTTTAAATAAGGATATATTTACTTTCTAAACTTTTATTTGAATAATTTGTTTTATGAAATTTATAAAGTTGGTTTGTTAATGGAAATGTTTTTGGGTTAAATTTTACTTATAGACTATTTTTCCATTTTTTCTATAATGATTCACCTAAATTCTATAGGATGAACAAATTTTACTCTAACATTGGTCAATTTTTATAGAAACTGTGTCAAATCCTTAAAAATTTGAACTATTTTTTTTAGTTTTTGCATAAAAATCCAAGAATGGATATAAGTGACATGGAACTAATTTTCCCTTGAAAATTTTGCAAAAAGGGAAAGTGACACTTATACTCCAATAAATATAATCCAATACATTCTCCATAAGGAGGACTCTATCCTTATTTGTAGATAGTTGGAGACACTAATCATAACCACCTCCTAACTACCTAGTGGATTTTCTTTAACTAGGTGTCATTGCATTTATTTACCATAACTACCTACTGATATTATTTAATAATAACAAACATAGTGCACCTAGTTCACTTTACATTTAATGACCACCACAAATATACCTTTTGGATCACCCCAACACAATCATATATTGGCTCTTGAGCATTCAATCAATAGCAGTCTACACACTTGAATTGTAGTCTCCTGCATGGAAACACATATAATCCAATGAGTGAAGGGACCAATCAATGGAATGAATGGGGATGCGATCTCTTACACTACTTAAGGCCTATACTCAACCCCCATGCTCTCATAACTATGGAAGGTGAACGTCCCCTTCAATCCCTTTTGCTATTCTCATGTAGTGGAATCACAACCCCTATAGTGCTCTTATATAGTCTTGGACCTTTATATTAATTTTTAAGATCATATTTGTCACGTCCCCGATCCCCTCGGTGCCCTTTAGAGTGATGGGGGAACCAGGGTTGGAATTTCATTTCAACTCTGCCCTTCTAACTAATTTTTTTTGACATTTTGAACTTTTATCTTGCCCCTCACACAACGTTTTAGTGAAAAATAACCCTTCAACAATGAAGTTTTATTAAAAAAATACCCTTTAATAATAATGTTTTTATTAAAGAATTTAATTTTCAATTAAAAGATATGCTTTAATTCCCAATTAAAAGATAACAACATACTAACTTTACCCATGTTTTCATTGATCATGTGATTTGAAAATTAAGGGTGGAAAAAAACAACCTACTGAGAGTGAGATAATTAAGTGATAAACTTAAGAAACAAAGAAAGCGTGGAACCTAGAATCCTTTCCGAAGGTTAATGTCAAGCCACATGTAATGCAACATATAAAATTTTGCAAGGTTAACATGTTGAATCAATGGTGTAATTGAAATTGTGAAATTTTAATTTTCAATTAAAAATATGTTTTAATTAAGGACTTTAATTTCTTATTAAAAGATAACAATTGACCCATTTACCCATGTTTTCCATTGATCATGCACTCTAAAAATCAAGGGTGGAGGGGTGGATCAAAAAAACCTAATAACAGTGACACACATAACTCAAATGTAACATGTGTCTGCATTATGCATCTGAAGTACATTAACTGATAAAGTTGGGAAACAAACAAAAGGTGGAACCTAGAATCCTTTCTAGAGGTTAATGTTAGGCCACATGTAATGCAACATACCAAAATTTTAAAGGTTAACATGTTGCATCAATGGTGTAATTGAAATTGTGACATTTTATTCCAAAGGACTTGAGTTAAAGGTGATATATATATATATATATATATATATATATATATATATATATATATATATAATATGCCCTTTCTAGAGGCAATTCATTAAAAAACACATCAAAATTGAGATTGTACTATGATGTTCTCTCCTTCCTTTATCAGAAGAATTTTAATAAGGCTATTTTTCCAAGGTATGGATTAATTTTTATTCCTCAACTATTATTGCATGTGAACTTGTACATACCAAGCTACAACAAATATTTCAGGGAAGTGGATTTGTCTAGGTATTATCCATGATGCAAATATTATGGTAAAAACTATTTTTTGGGCACAAGTTTTGCTAATATAGAACCATTATTGTGATACATTTTTTCCATTCAAATTGACAACCATGGGATTTAATTTAATTTTCAATGTGCTTTTGTGGGGTGGGGTCAAAATTTGTACCAACCAGTTCATGGTTCCTCTTTCTTCTTCGGGCCATTCACTTTCCCTCGACTATAAATGGATAAGAAGAAACCACTCTCAACTTCAAACTTGGTTAGAAGCTTTTTTACCCACGATTAAAAGTAATTGTTTCAACCAATTACTAAGACTACAAGAATAATAAAATGTTATTAAGTTTTAACATATATCAAATAAATAATTTTAAAAAATGTGAATAGATAAGTGAAAATATTTTAGCAGCAAGACCTATAAATTGTAACTTGGAAGTATTGAAAGTGTACAAATTGGGATTGGGAGCCTCCCACAGCAAAAACCTGTTTCCATGCCTTTGTCTAGTCACAAGTGTTAGCCCAGCTCAATAGAAAAATAACAAAAACAATTTCATGTTTAAGAAAAAACAAATAATAGTTTCATTAAAATTTGTTTTTAGATTATTATCAAATTTTAAAAAAAAATTGAAAATAACATCTTACCAAAATTAGTAGCTCCAAGTCCATGGTAGCCAGAGGAGAGCACTTTCACTTAGGCCCATAACCAAAAAGCAAGTGTGTCTAAAATTCTGTAGGTGATGCTTGGTAGATTCGGTACTATGATAAATTGATGATGCTTGGTAAATTCAGTAGCTAATAAATCGTTGATGCTTGGTGGAAGGGCATGACCTCATATTGGGACAATGTTAAGACAATATAAGAAAGAAAGAACAAATGGAATGAAAGAAAATTCATCCCCATTGAAGGAAAACTCACCCACCTACTCTTCAATCAAATCTGAAAGTTTCACTTAAGTGAGAAAGTTTCAATCTCCATTATTACATATATAATAACATGCCACATAATGCAGGAAAATTATATAGTCATACACATATCATAAGAAGCTTATTAATAAAAAATAATAATGTTAATTTTTTAGCATTAATTCAATATACTCTAGGATCTTTACTGAGAGAATAACATGTACAACATATCAAGTATAACAATGCATATCAATCACACCAAGCAATCACATGAGACAATAAACACACAGAGTTTCACTGGGGAAAACCATAAAGGTGAAAAACCCCACAACTTCTTCAGAGATAGAAAGATCAATGATACAACCAAAGTACAAGAGATAGTCTACTCCTAGAAACTGATCCTCCTCCTCACATGTGCGCCACTTTCTGAGTGATGGAAGAGTGAGTAATGAGATGATCAAATAGAGATCTCCTTATCTCTATTTATACTTGTCATGTCCTGCCCAATAAACCAGTGGGGCCAACTTGTCTAACTTAGCCTAATAACCCATGGTTACATTAATCCGGGCCGACCCCTTACTAGGTGGTCTAATAACCCATCAGCAAGTTACAACACTTGCAAAACTTGTCAATACAAATGATGACACTTCCGTATAGAGGAATAATACATCTCTATAGGAGTACAATAAAATACATAGATGAAATACATTCCGAAGTTACATATACATCAACATTCCCTCTTAACTAGGAAGGTATTTCTCGACACAGGTCTGCTAGCACAAGTCTTCTTCTCTGGATCATCGTCATCGAATCATCATCATCGTCACTGATGCTTCTATCTCAATCAATCTCTGATCTACTCGTCATAGGAAGTTCTACAGAGCCAGTCCTTTTTCATACTAGATGTAGGCCCACTACATGCAGGTCTTCATCACTGGCCATACTGTGGAATCCTCAGGACTTATTACGTGAGTCACAAAACCTCGCAAGAGAATCCCAGGCTGTTACGAGGACATAGCTCTACCTGTAGGATCTCCCAGGGACATATTATATGTGACCTCACCACAAAACCTCGCAAGAGCATCCCAGGCTGTTACGAGCACACAGCTCTACCTATAGGATCTCCCAGGGACATATTACATGTGGTCACCACAAAACCTCACAAGAGCATCCCAAGCTATTACGAGCACATAGCTCTACCTATAGGATCTCCTAGGGCCAAATTACATGTGGTCATGGAAAAACCTGGCAAGAGCATCCCATGACTTATTACAGGCACACAGCCCAACCTATCGGATCTCCCAGGGACATATTACATGTCATAGGACAAAAAATTGAAAGAGCATTTTCCAGATATCCCAGGTCCATATTACATGCCATAGGCAAAACCTTGAAAGATTATCTGCAAACCTCTCAGGGCCAAATTATATGTCCTCCCAAGCAAAACCTCGAAAGAGCATTTTTCAGATATCCCAGGGCCATATTATATGTCATAGGAAAAACCTCGAAAGACTATCTGCAAACCTCCCAAGGCCATATTATATGCTTGTATGCACAACCTGTCCACGGCCACGAAGCATCATCCTGATACTCTCCATACATCATCCTAATGTACATCAACACATGATCATCCTGATCATCATCATAGCATCATCCTGATACATATAATCTGGAGCAACATCCTGAAGCTCGTCATCCATGATCATCCTGATCATACAGTGCATCCACCTGATGCATGCATACCTGATACATATCATCATATATGATCTACCTAATCATACAATGTATCCACCTGATACATACACAAATAAATGATCCATCTGATCATAACAAGCATCCAACATGATGCATATACATATACATGATCCAACTGATCATAACAAGCATCCAACATGATGCATATACATACACATGATCCAACTGAGCATAACAAGCATCCAACATGATGCATATACATATACATGATCCAACTGATCATAACAAGCATCCAACATGATGCATATACAGAGCAGTAACTGGAGCATCGTCTTGATGCTCATCATCCAACGCTTACATCCATAGCCATGTGAAGGATCCTCCTTTCACCATGCTTGGAATGGCTCCAACAAATGTGTCCATCACTTCTTCCTCGAAGTGTTGTCTATCTGAAGACACCAAGCCTCTCTCTGAATTACTCGAACTTCACTTTGGCTATTGGTTTCGTCAGCACATCTGCAATCTGCTCATCCACCGCAACATATAGGAGCTTCATTGCTCCTCACTGCACCATATCCCTGATATAGTGATATTTGATCTTGATGTGCTTCGACTTGTCGTGGAACACTGGGTTCTCAGACAACTTCACACAACTCTGGTTGTCACAAAAGATACCAGTGGCCTCCAACGAGAAATCAAATAACTCATACAGTAGCTTCCAGATCCATATTGCCTCACAACTGGCCGAACAAGCTGCAACATACTCTGCTTCGGATATCCTCAATGCTACGCAGGATTGCTTCCTACTAAACCAAGATATCACACCTGATCCCATACTGAAGCATCACCCAGATGTGCTCTTCCTATCTGCATCACTGCCTGCCCAATCTGAATCAACATAACCCTGCAGGTAAACTTTTCATTCGCATCATACTTGAGCCCATAATCAATTGTACCCTTCAGGTACCTTAGAATATGCTTTACAGCAACCAGATGAACACTCCTCGGATCTGTCAAGAACTGTCTCAATGTGCTCACCTCAAAGCAAATATATGGTCTCGTGTTTGTCAGGTACATCAAGGACCCAATCATCTGACAATACATCGTGACATCAACCAGATCAGATGAAGCATCACACAGAAGCTTCAGGTTCGATGCCATAGGTGTGGCCATGGCCTTGCAATCCATCATCCCAAACCTCTTCAGGATATCTACTGCATACTTGCCTTGTCCAAGGAAGATCCCATCTGCACTCTACCACATCTCCATGCCTAGAAAATAGTGCATCATCCCCAAGTCCTTCATCTCGAGCTCGGCAGCAAGCTTCCTCTTAGTAATAGCAATCAAACTATCTTCTCCTGTAACAAACAGGTCATCCACATATAGAAGTAGTATCACTGGATTGCCTTCCTCAACCTTGTAGTAAAGGTTGGAATCTTCTTTACTCTTGGTAAAGCCCAAACTGGATAGAAAGCTGTCCATCCTACCATACCAAGTCCTAGGAACTTGCTTCAAGCCATACAAGGCTTTCTTCAACCTGCACACATATGACTCTCTGTCATGTGTCTCAAAACCAAATGGCTGCTCCACATACACTTCCTCTTCAACTACACCATTCAAGAAAACTGTCTTGACATCTATCTGGTGTATCTTCCATTTCATCACTGCAACCAAAGCAAGTACTGTTCTAATGGAAGTGTATCTGGCAACAGGAGAAAAAGTATCTTCATAATCAATCCCTTCCTTCTGGGAGAAGCCATGAGCTACAAATCTCTCTTTGTATTTCTCTATGCTGCCATCTGCAGCATGCTTGGTCTTGTAGATCCACTTGTAAGTCACAACAGACTTCCCTTCAGGTCTTGGGACCACATCCCAAACATCATTCTTCATGATCGACTCGTATTCATCAACCATGGCATCCTTCCATTCTTTCTTTTCCGTTGCTTCTTCATAACTAGAAGGTTCTTTGTTCATAATGTCATAGAGTAAGGAAACATAGCTGGTATGAGATCTAGTTCTTTTTCTTGCTATGTGTTCTTCATCTGGAATTCCATACCTTTCTGCATCTTGAATGAGCTTTATAGACCATGCAGGTTTCCTCTTGTGAGAGTTATTCTCACGGGGTGGATCTACAGGTCTTTTTGGACCTTTAACTTCACGATCTATTTCTGGAATTGCTTCACTCATGGTGGTGTCTTGAAACCTGTTTTCCTTTGGTTCTTCATGATCTGCAACAGGTGCCTTTCTTGATTTGATGAAAGCTAAGTTTTCATCAAATGTTACATCCCTGCTGACATCAATCTTCTTGAACCTTGGAAAGTATATTCTGTAAGCCTTTGAGCTTCACTGTACCCCACAAAGATTCTCTTCTTTCCTGAAGGATCTAGCTTTGTCCTCTTTTGCTTTGGAACATGTGTATATACTGGACAACCAAAAATTCTGAGATGGGTGACTTCAGGTTTCTTACCAAAGAATACCTTTCTGGTGTCTTGTTGTCCAATATCTTGTGAGGTGTTCTGTTCTGCACATATACAACTGTCCTAGCTGCTTCTACCCATAGATGCATCGACAGATCCTGGTCATGCAACATTGCTCGTGATGCTTCCATGATTGTTTCGTTTTTCCTTTCCGCAACTCCATTCTGTTGTGGATTGTAGGGAGCATTCAACTCCCTCTTAATCCCTGAATCACTGCATAACTTCTTGAAATCACCTGAAGTGAATTCTCCGCCATTGTCAGATCTGAATGTCTTGATCTTCTTATCAGTTTGATTTTCCATCAAGGCTTTGAATTCCTTGAACTTATCAAACACTTCATCTTTGTTCTTCAAGAAGTAAACCCAAGTCTTCCTAGAGAAATCATCAATGAAAGAGACATAGTATACATACCCACTCAGAGAACTGGATGACATCGGACCGCATACATCGGAGTGGATAATTTCCAAGATTCTTTTAGCTTTGATTTCACTGCTTGGGAATGCCTTCTTAATGTTCTTTCCTTTTGCACATTATTTGCAAACACCTTCATGCTTTGTCTTGATTTCAGGAAGACCCTCTACAGCTTTACTTGCAATTGGTAGTGCTCTATAGTGCACATGTGCAAGCCTTCTATGCCAAAGTTCACTTGGCTCCATGTACCATGGCATGTTTAGGTTGTCCCTTCAATTTGTACAATCCTCCCTCTTCCTCTCCAATCACTACTGCATCATCAATAGTTTTACCCTTTGGCCACATTAGGACTTGGCCATCTACAAATGCAACTCTCATGCCTTTTGCATCCAATGCAGAGATGGAGAGTAGGTTCTTCTTGAGCCCAGGTATAAATAACACATCTTTCATCTTCAAAGACTTTCTAGAGTCTAGGTTGTAGGAGGCTTCCCCAATTCCTTTGATATGATATTGATAATCATCCCAAAGTTTCACCTTATGGGGTGATTCATGTTCAGGTAGATTTAAAAAAGATTCTTTAAACCTAGTCATGTGCATAGAAGCCCCATTGTCAATAAGCCAATCATTACAACCATGAGAGATAGTACCTGTGAGCGCAGAGATTAATTAGAACATATTCATCTTCGCTTGATAAGTCATCACTTTCTGATCTAGCCTTCTTCTGGGAGGTTCATCATCCTCAGCAGCATGAGTATGATATCTTCTTTTGTTATTCTTCTTCTTCTTCTTGAAGTTGTTGTTGTTGTTATCCCTTTTGTTCTTGGGACAATCTGCAGCAAAGTGTCCCTTTTCATTACATGTGAAACATCTCATATCCTTCTTATTCGTTTGATGGTTGTGATTGGATCTCTTGTAATGAGAGTGCTCCTTCTTGGGATTGCTTCTTTTGGTGTGGGATGCAAGAGCTTGATCTTCATTCCCCGTCTTTTCTTCTCGGGCCACACGCCATGCTTCTTCTTGTGAACATTCCTCCCACAATCTACTGAAGGAGACCAAGTTCTTTCTTGCACAGATTCCTTGGATAAAGGAATCCCGTGATCTAGGTATGCCATTTAGTGTGGTCATGACAACTTCACCATTGTCCACAATTTCATCCACAGGTTCAAGTTGTTCCTTGATATGAGAGACCTTAGAAAAATAAGATTGAATGGTCTCTCCATTCTGAAGATTTACCCCTTTCAATTGATTTCGCAGGGTCATCTTCTGATTTATGTTCTTCCCTTCAAATAGCTTGGTCAGGGAATCAAACATCTCCTTGGGTGTCTTCAGAGATGACACATGTGGGATGAGATGGTCCTTGATAGAATCAACAATGATTCTCTTTGCTTTGACCAAGTTCTTCATGTGAAGAGTCTTAGCCTCTTCTCCCTCTGGGACATGGACCTCTTCACTTATATAAGTGTCCAACGCATTTTCTTCCAGGATTAACCTAATCCTATACTTCCATGCTCGGAAGTTATCATCCCCTTCAAGCTTATCCTCAAGCTTGGTGTGGTGAGACATCTTAAAGAGTACTTCAAATGAAAATAGAAAATATTTAGGTCTTACCACTTGATTTGTTGAAAATTGGATCTGGTCCCGGATTAGGGTTTGTTAGAGAAACCCTAAAAATTCAAACTTTGAATTTAAAACTTTTGAAAGGATAGAAAGATGCGCCTTGATGAGATGATCAGCCTGGTATATTCATATTTTGAGATCTGCAAAGTTTCACCCTTCAGAAATGCCTTTTAGTCTTCTTAGATTCACTAGGGAGGACTCTGAATTAGGGTTTGAGTTTCCTGGAGCTTTACCCAACCAAAAATATCGATCCAAAGCTCTAAACTTTGATTTTTCTAAGGATCTTCCATCTATGTCTTCAGATTTCAGAAATTCTTATTTTTGTGGAAACCCTAATTTTTAGGGCCAAAACTGAAAGTGCTCAGAATTTAATTCTGATTGGACAAATAGATTCTCCTTGATGAGTAGAGTCAATCTACCTTACGGATTTTCCAAAATATGTGGAGAGAAACCCAATAAACAAGAAACCCTAGTTTCCTCCACTGCACAATGACTTCTTCTCAGGGAAGCTCTAATACCATGTTAAGTTTTTAGCATTAATTCAATATACTCTAGGATCCTTACTGAGAGAATAACATGTACAGCATATCAAGTATAACAATGCATATCAATCACACCAAGCAATCACATGAGACAATAGACACACAGAGTCTCACTGGGGAAAACCATAAAGGTGAAAAACCCCACAACTTCCTCAAAGATAGAAAGAGCAATGATACAACCAAAGTACAAGAGATAGTCTTCTCCTAGCAGGTGATCCTCCTGCTCACATGTGCGCCACTTTCCGAGTGATGGAAGAGTGAGTAATGAGATGATCAAATAGAGATCTCCCGGTCTCTATTTATACTTGTCATGTCCTGCCCAATAAACCATTGGGGCTGACTTGTCTAACTTATCCTAATAACCCATGGTTACATTAATACGGGTCGAGCCCTTACTAGGTGGTCTAATAACCCATGAGCAAGTTACAACACTTGCGACACTTTTCAATAAAACTGACGACACTTCCGTATAGAAGAATAATACATCTCTATAAGAGTACAATAAAATACATAGATGAAATACATTCCGAAGTTACATATACATCAACAAATAACGGTTTGGAAAAATAATTAACTTTAAAAAATACGTCCTAGTAAATTGTTTACCCGTTCTTTGATACGGTTTGTTAAAAATTTTAACCGTATTTTGATAGGTAAAATGCCTCATGACGGGCATATGCCCATCAAATTCCATCCGTGGGGGGAACAACCTTGAAGAGCCTGCTACTTTTTTTTTGTTCCAAAACTTATCCGCAACTCTAATCTTTTGCACAGCCGCAATTGTCTTTGATCCGCAATTCCACAGGAAACAATCCGCAGTCGCAAGTTGGAATTTGGGAGACAGATCACCAATAACACAACGTTGAAAACATCTCTCCGACTTTCGTAGTTCCGCAATTTGTGATGCGAGACTCGGAAATTCGGAGCACCAATTACACGGCGTCGAAAAAACCTCTCCGACTTCCGCAATCCACGATGCGAGACTCGAAAAGTCGGAGCGCCAATTACATGGCGTCAAAAACACCTCTCGGACTTTCACAGTTCCGCAATGCGTGATGTGGGACTCAGAAAGTTGGAGCGCTGAAAATCCAACTTCACATATTTCCTCTTTCAATTCCGCACTCCGCAGTTCATGATGCGGGAGTTGGAAAGTTAGAACTCCAATTAACCATTTCGACGATTTACGCCTCCAACTTCCACACTTTGCATCCGCGATGCGGGAGTCAGAAAGTTGGAACTCCTCCGACTTCACTATCTCGACAATTATGCGCCTCCTACTTCTGCACTCCATATCCGCGATACGGGAGTCGGAAGGTCGAGATGCCAAACACACTACACCGAGAAAACACGGCCCCAACTTCCGCATTTTGTAATGTGCGAGTCGGGAGATCAGAATGCCAAAATTCCTGGCGTTGAAGAAAATGCGCCCCCTACTTCCGCATTTTGCACTGTGGATTCGGAAAGTCGGAAGTTGGTCATACCCCTGTGACCACCAACTTCTAAGCCTGATAACTTCTTCATCCTTAGTCCATTTTTGGAAAATAAGGTACCGTTGGAAATCTCTTGACAATCTCTATGCATTTGCATGATCCTCTGCCACATCCGATGACTTTGATACTATCCTTAATCCAACCTAAAATGTGGCCCTAAACTTCATCCATGCCTCTTTACCACACTTTAAGGGCTCATATGCAACTCAATCATGGCCCTTTCCTTCATCTGATCCACAGGGGGAAGCATAAACACCACAGGGGGTGCATATTTACCCCCCAAATCCCTAACTGAACCTTCTAAGCATCTTGGTTTTTACATAACCTAGTCCTATTCATCAAGGCACAAATCCATATAAGTACAAACATAAGAATGTAGATGTGCAAGAGCACGGTAAATAACTTATGTATGCAGATTTATACACCAATAAACACAAGGGAATAAAACATCATACATGGATTAATCCCCTTCTCATGCAATACACAGACTTTATCATCTAGCACACATCATTTAGCTTCCGCAATACAGTCAATAATTAAACATTGTAGAACATAGAACGAGCAAGATTCAAAGCACAAAGAACACTTATCTTTGAGATGAAGTCACCAAGAAACTCGCTATGGACTGCAACGTTCCAACCCAACCATAGGTCTCTGCCAAGCCTGTAGTATTTCAGCACTCATAGACCACCCCCGAGCTAGGGCTATGTATCCACTAAGGAGGAGCTACCCAAGATTTCTCATAGCTTGGGTTTCACACCAACAATCATGCTTATCCAACCCATAGTTGGGTTTATCAAGCATGCCAAGACACAAGGGAGGAGGAACCTAAGGTAGTGAGATCATCCACAGAGCTACAGACTCAACCAACAGTCTTCACCGGGTTTATCAAGTGGTTCCAACCTCTTCTCTTTCTTCCACACTGTATCATTCGCACTTAGATCTTTTCAGGGTTACGACCGAAAGGATTTGTCCCGCGTATATGATTTCATCTAACATATCTGGGTTTCTCACCGGTTTCTGAGCATCTCACACTCTTCAAATTGCACTAGGGTTTAGGCCTATGGATCCCCCAAACGAATTTCCCCTCCCATGTCGATTTCTGAGCGATCTTAGCTTTGCAAATCATGGTTTTCCCCAAATCTCAACTTCTTGTTCTATCTCCCTACTCGATCTGTGTATTTCTCCTAACTGCCCCAGAATGAATCACCAAGGAATGGGGATGAGAAAAACATCCTCCCATGAGGTGGAGTGACTTATGGGACAAGTCAGTCGGAGCCCATACCCTGCCTTACGAAATCTAGGGCTTCCCATACTCCATCAACCTCATGAATCATATTTTTGAAGTAACTCCTTACAACATAAATAAATGGCAGCTAGGACAGGTCAAAGGGGTTCTAAAGATGACATATGGAATTCTATGGCTTAATCCCCTAACCCCCTCACCTATCCCTAGAGGATACATAGTTTACACTCATTTAGTTGCATCCATATCCAACCCTTAGTATTCTTATTAGATGATATTTACATCATTTTACAATTTCCATGGCTTAATAGCACATGGATCACACAATGTCAAATACTTTCCTCTTAAAGCTGAGCATCACTAGTGGGGCCTTGTCCTTGAGCTCCACGCTAGGAATTATACATCATATACATACAATGTTTACATAAAATCCAATATATCCTAAGGTTCAAAATGGGGACATTGCAATTCCCTTTCCGTTAGACTAACAGTGTCATCGATGTTCCAATACTTATGAATACATACACAATTTACCCATGTCCAAAATTCACAAAATGGGTAGGTCTTCCCTGCATTTAATATTCTACTTTGAACTTCCAAAACCAATCCCTTTGGCTTATACAGGCTGTTGCTGCTGGCTTTGACCTTCCATCTCCACAACAGTCCCTTCCTGTTCCTTATTAGCCAGCTGATCCACAAGTCTGTAAACTTTGTGGCTACAATTCTTCTTACTGTCATTTGTTGGGAAATTACAGAGGTAATGATTTCCTCCACATTTCCAACATTTCAGTGGCTTCTTTTTCTTTACCTGCTCTATTTCCCTTGAGTCTTCCAGCCTTGAGCGTTTCTTAATGGGTTGATTGGGTGACTGCCTCTTCATTGAAATGCAATCCTTCCATTGTTGATAGCTTCCATAATTCCTTTTACCTCATTTTGTAGACAAATAGAGTCCTGCAAAACCTTGTGGTTCATCTCATTTTGTTTCTTTTGCAACTTGAGCATCTCCCCAAGATTTTCTTGGGTCTTGGAAATGGTTTGAAGAATATTTTCAGCCAAGTCCAATAGATTTTGGTCTACTGCCATGATCAATGTGCATAACTGTCCACACTTTTCTTAGTAGCAACACTTGTCTTGTAACAACTGCAACCAATTGATTTACTTTTCACTTGTGAAATTCATCATTGAAATTCTTGTTAGGCCAGGCATAACATAAGCATTAAGATCAATCAATTACTTGCCCAATTGACATGGAAAGTTCATGCTTTATCCACGAGACTTCCACACATTCCATGCTTGTCCCACATATAAATGAACTCATTAATGTTCATCCTTTCACAGGGAATCAACTAATTCAGAATTCACCATTTATTTCAATAAAAATAAACACAATCAAGTTTCAGCCATAACATGCATTCAACAATTTTTTTGTTTCTAAAATGCATCAATAAAAAAGGAAAGAGATGAGTAAGACTTTTCCCCTCTTAGCCCTTTTCTAATCGGGATCCCCACCACAATTGTGGTTCCATGCTCCTTGGTCTCTTTCACTTCAAATGTGAATGCTTGACTCGCATTTTCCTTGTTTTGGCGATGACACTTGGTGTCTAAGGTCTGTCTAAGGCTTCTCAACCAGAGAACCCTTCCCCATTGTTTCCTACAGAACCTTTGGCTGCTAGGACCCACACAATTCCACTAGCATTACTTCCATTGTTACTCTTACTGAGCTTCCTAGGACAATCACATTTCCAAATGCACCCTTAGGGTGTTCTCAAGGTCCTTGCATTCAACAATACCTACACTCAAACATTGAATCAATTCACATGTCAAGTTTACTTTCATAGGATTTATCTCTAGAAAAGGGTTTAAAAATCATAACCCAATCATATACACATGTATATTCCTATTAAATAAGCAAGAAGATGCAAGATAAACCAAATACTTATCTTTATGAGCATCTTCCTTTTGCTCCACAGGTATCCCGCATTGACTTCAGATAACTATGGCACCCACAAGACCTGATCCATCCCTTCCAGTGCTCTTCAGGTGTGCATCAAAAGGTAACCAAGTTTCTGTAAGCCTCAAATCACCAGTGCATACAATAACGAATTTTTATCCATCACACAAGATGCTCCACAAAATTCAACGCCCAACCAGTGCACCGACTGGATTTACCAAGCGTTTATGGTGCCAAACCAGTCCCATACCCGGCTTTCCCTGTCCATTTCCAATCCGGCACTTCCATCTGGGTTAACAGGACCAATGGAAGGAAACTACACCATGACATTCAATGCTCAGCCAATGCACCAACTGGATTTACCAAGCATGTATGGGGCCAAAACAGTCCCATACCTGGTTTTCCCTCTCCATTTCCAAGCCAACACTTCCGTATGGGTTAATAGGCCAATGCAACGAACTGAACCATGACCATTTCTAGGTCAAGGGCTCTATTACGGAGCCATAGGCATCTCCACGCGCTCCCTCCAGCCTCAAAACCCACTTCAATTCGCTCCTTATCACACATTACCAATTGCAGGTGTAATACTTGAAAACACAAGATGGGTAGGTGGGTTCGTCAGTATTGCTGATATAAAATTGTAACATACTCCATACAAATTCACTCTCTAATATTGAAACATCAGGAATGCGTCCATTCCTTTAGAGTGTAGTCAATGTTGACAACCATAACATAACACATCACCCGAAAGGTGTGCATCCCTTTCCGATGTGAGTCATGTAAGCCCTAATCACACTCAAGCAATCTGAAATAAAAACACACAATCACACTCAAGCAGTCTGAAATATAAACATGCCCTGGACATTAATTCTAATAATCATACATGCATAATTTTAACAAGGGTTACAAATAATTATCTGTTTTGCAGATGTATTTTCTCTTCCTACAATGTGTCCTCCTCAATCAAGCTCAAATATGGATTTAGAATTTCGCTCACTACTGAATTTTGGTTTATTCAACCATGAGGCGATCCTCATATTGTTTGGCTCTTGTAAGTGGTATCACTCTGTCCATTATGGTATTACACTTGCTGCCATAACCTGAACATCCACCTACAACATGCTCTCTTGACACAATTCTAAGAACCAAACAACCATTGGTAATTATTAGCAAAATCTTCAAACCTGAATTTACAAATCTGTTCTCCTACAGAAATTAGATTTTGCAACCATAAGATCCTTCTTATAAACTTAAATCAGAATTTTACAAATATGTTTTACACAAAAATCAGATTTCATCTCCATGAGATCCTCCTTACAATTTTTGGCTTTTGTACATGGTAGGTTCCGGTCTTATTATGGACTTACCCACATTTCCACACCTAAGACATCTCTACATGTAAATCTGAAATTTCAATCAGCCAAGCACTTGGTGAGTATCCATGCACATAATCATTTCATTGATACAACGGTCAGATTGTCTATGCAATTAAACAAAATTTTCAAACACTTATGATTACACAATCATATCCATTCATGCAACTCTATCCTCCCAATAGAGCACTCTAGTAGCCCATCAAACACAACTACCTTCTTCATGCAATTATTTCTCCATAGCATCTCATGAAAGGATCTTAGAATTTTTAATTATTCTACTATTTCATCTATTATCTAGTTTCAATGAAATGCACACCATAGCCATGCATCCCCACAATGCATATTAACATATATGTGACCACCCATATGCATGCATAATCAACAATATTTACATAATATCTTTTAATGTACATTTACTTAATGCACCCAATGCACTACAACATTGATCTAAAACATTTTTGCACCTACACAGGTTTCTTACCATGGTAAGTTGGGCAATTTAGTCAATGCTTCAACACAATACCCAACCATCTCCCTAATTACTTGGTTAACTATTTGGGTGCATTCTTCTTCATCCAAACACAACACATCAAGAGTTCTCTCAGTCCTTAGTTGTTGGCAAAGCGATTTCATCCCAAATTAACACCAATAGGGAGTTCATGGGATACTTGTTGAGCACCATGGCTTCACAACCCAACATCCTCATGGTTTCACACATGGCATGCTCTTATTTCTTTGTGATGCATTCAAATTTTAAACAATAACATGGTATAATGCTCATTTCCTATACTAACACATACCCCACCATACCCTGTGGGATGTCCTTCACATAAATGTATTCACTATTACATGCATACCATTTTATGATGATTAAATCATGGTTAAAAGGATTCTTACCCATCCTTTCTCACTACTACATATGGGCGGATTGTTCCACGAAAAGTTTCCACGTTTTCAACATTCGTGGGTTCAAAAAATGATTTTTTTACTTTTTTTTGTCAGGGCGGAAAAATCGTGGCAATATCCACGTTTTATAAAGTTCCACGAACATTCGTCGATATAGGGACGAAAAATCTAGGTTTCAGTTTTCGTGGCAATAGGGACGAATGTCAAGCTATATAAACTACACACTCTCGCCATGATTTTCACATTTTCTTTTCTTGCGGCACATTGAGCATGGATTTTGGACTTGTGGGGTGATTGTATGAGCTTGGATATTCTGCATAGCTCTGATTTTGAACTTGCAAAGTTAGTAATGTGTAATTTTTTGTCTATATTTTTATAAGGGTTAGATTTTAATATTGTTTAATAATGAGCTGCCTTAGGTCATGTTAACTTGCTTTTTTTCCTTTCTAATATTTTTTTCAAGAACTTGCTATCATTTTCATTTAACTTGCTATATTTTTTTTAAGAACTTGTTTTTTTGGCTTAGGTCATGTTAACTTGCTTTTTGAAAATGGCATATTTGAAATTGTTTTCTCTTGCAATTGGTACTATCTCTAGTGTGTCTGTGGTCCTATATAACATTTGACATACATAATGCTTGGGATCTCTTACAATCCTTTCTTCTACAATATTTGTTAAGAGCCTACCCTCTTTGGCGGTCAAACTATATGATCAGGTCTTCAAACTATACAAGTAGTTATCAATTTTCCAACATTTTTGGTTCCTTAACATTTGACATTTACCATTTTTTTTAGTAACCAACCAGAACCACTTCTAATTTTAGTGCTCTTGATACAATGCATTCCTAAAAATATGGAAAGAATATTTATTTAAAATTCCAACCACTGCATGGGTACAATCTCCCTCCAAGTGTTCACATTAAACATTAGATTATATTAACTTACCATCTTTTCATTCTCAATTCACTTTCTCACAACCAACTTATAACCATCTTTCCATTCATATTTACTTTAGTCTTCATGTTTTTCTTTATAAATATAGAAAATATTGGATTACAATATACTATATTTAGAAATGTACTTACAATATCTAATGTAATTGACAAGTTATTGTTTTGTATGGTGTAGGTAAGACAATTACTTGTACCACTACAAGGATTTGTCACTATGAATGAAAATGAAAGGAAGCTTGGTCAGTTTAGAGCTGCATTAGATGCGAGAAGATGGAAAATGTTATTGTCCTTGCTTTGATTGTAGGGGCTTGCAAAAAAGAATACTTTTAATAGAAACAACTGAAAGACATTGTAGGGAGAAGGGGCACGCCGAAGGAGGTTATGAATATCGTCCCCTAGTAAGACTATTTTTGGGGTTCAATTTTTAATATATTGACTGTAATATTCATCATGTCTGCATGAATTTTAGTAAAATGTCTTATTTTTTTACTATATGTTCTATACAAACTAATTTTTCTATGTTGTTTGTAAATTTATAGACAATGCCCCCAAAATGTTGCGTTCCAGAGAGTTATTTGCCAAGTACTAGCAGAAATACTCATTCACGGCCTGATGAACTTCTACATAAGAATATTGAAGATGATCAAGTAGTTATTTCTGATGATATAATGGATGTAGATAGCATTAGTGACACAAATCAGGAAGATGAGATACATAGATTGATCAAAGACACATTTGCTCCAATGGATGAGGACAACCAGGATGATAGTGATGATGTTGATCCTCTACTTGAGAAGTCACGTCAACCTCTTTATGAAGGCTCGAAAACAAGTCTTTTATCTGCTATATTGTTGTTATTGAACTTGAAGGTTTTGAATGGATTATCAAACATCTGTATGACACAGATACTAAGGTATGTAATTTGTTTTTTATTTTATTTTTGTCTGCATGTTCACAATATCTATATATAGAAAGGGTTGACTTTTTTCCTATATTGTTGCTATTGTTATCTAATGTGTAAAGTTTGGATGCGATATTGATGATTAATATTGTTTTCATTGATTTATTCTTTTGAATTTTGTAGATTGTTAAGTGATTTTCTATTACCAACTTCAAATATTTTACCACGCACATATCGAGGGATATATGTCATTATGAAAGCAGTTGGTATAGAGTATCAAGCTATTGATGCATGTCCTAATGATCATATCATATACTATGGACAATATGCATTAGAAAATGAATGCCCGCAATGTCAAACAAGTAGGTATCGAACTGATAAAGTGACAAAAAAGGTGCCTCAAAAAGTTCTTCGTTATATTCCAATAATCCCACGTTTCCAGCAGTTGTTCAGGTGTCAAAGTATAGCACAATTTATGGATTTCCATGCAAAGAACAGAAGTCGTGACGATGTTCTTCGAATGCCTGCAGATGGTTCTGCATTGAGATACATCGAAGAAAAGTGGCCAATTTTTAAAGAAGGTCCTCGTAATGTTAAACTTTATTTGGCAACTGATGGTGTCAATCCATTTGGAGAGCTTCGTTCTACCTACTCATTGTGGCCTGTTTTTGTTATAAACAATAACCTTCCTCCTTGGATGTCGATCAAGAGAGAGCACACAATGTTGGCAATGATTGTTCCAGGTATTTAATTAATAGGTATTTTTTTAATTGAAAGTTTGATCAGTAAATATTTCATTGATTTGTTTCGTGCATGATAATTATGTCTTTTATATATAACGACATATAGGCGCTAAATATAATTAATCATGTATGTTTGACCAATTATGCAAGTACCAGGTTAAAGATATGAACGTATATCTTGAGCCTCTTATCGATGAGTTGTTGAAGTTATGGGTTGGCGTCACTATATATGATATTTCTAGACCAATCGGGCAAAGACGATTTCAATTCCATGGAATACTTGCATTTACAATTCATGATGCTCCTGGGTTAACACATTTTTGTGGTATGTTGTTACTTTCTTTTGTTCCTTAATATTTTATATATCTGTTGACAATATCATGCATTATTTTAAATTTTAATGCTAATTTGCTACACCAATTCAAATATCTTGTAGGTCTTCAAACCAAGGGTAAATTTGCATGTCCATTTTGTGGTCCCAGGATAAAATCTTGTTGTTCAAGGAATTTAGCAAAGGAAGTGTTCGATGAGTATAGGCACTTTCTGCCTAAGAACCATAGTTATCGAACTACATACAAAGAAAAATTTAACGGTAAAGAAGAGAATGGAAAAAAACCACAAAGAATGACACCTCACCTATGGAAGGTGGAATATAATAGAAACCGTCAAGGTATGCCAAATTGTTTTTTTGTATTGAATTATGTTCAACGCGATATGTTATACCATTATTGATTAATTGGTTTTAATTTGATTTTGTTGATGTTTCATGAATGTCTTTAAGGCACACGAGGAATCAAAATTTACCCGATTCAATTCAGTAGGTTGCCATACTACGAGCACCTGCAAATAGTTCATTTGTTTGACACAATGCATATCGGGAAGAACATAACAGAAATATTATGGTGAATATTAGATGGAAGGACTGACAAAGAAATAATTGGAAAGATTTGTAGTGACATCCAAGAATCTAATCACGCATTGCAAAGTGTAATCATTAATTCTAATGGCGATGGCCATCAACATAATATTAGTCTTCCTTGGTGCTTGACGGAGCAACAAAGCAATATTGTAAGAGAGGTCATCAAAAATATTAGGTTTCCAACGGGGTTTTCGTCAAACATAAAGAATATCTTGACGAAAAAAGGTGATTTTGCAGGGGCTAAAACACATGATTGGCATACATTCATTAAGGTAATCATTAGTCTATAATATATTTCATTATCGGTATGCACTATTTTATTAATTTTATTCTCTTATCTAGAAATAAATATTAATAATTATGTGTTTTTTGATACAGTATGTTCTACCTTTGTCTCTCCCAGACGACTTTGACAACAACATAAAACATATTATTTATGTTCTTGGAAAATACATGAGATAAGTAATGTTTTACTTGGAAAATGTACTTGGTCTGTGGTCTGTAGTAGAACTTATTGACATATAATATGTTTTTCCTGCAAATATTATATATGCCTTGACATATTGTTTTATTACATCATTTGTAGGTGGCTTTCATCAAAAGAAATCCATAAAGAAGATATAAGGCATTGGAAGAGAGAAATTCCTCGACTAACGTGTGAAATCCAACAGTTTCTACCTCCAACATTTTTCAATGCACAAAAACACTACCTCATACACCAAGTTGAGGAGATTGAATTATGTGGACCAGTACACACAAGGTCAATGTGGATGGTGGAGAGGCAGTTGAAGTCATTGAAGGATTTTATTAGACAAATAGCACGTCCCGAGGGTTCTATGGTTGAAGGATATATGGTATATCAATGCATGGTGTACATTAGTGAATATCTACCTAAAATAGCAGAAAATATGAATGTGCCTCGCATTTGGCATCTCGACTCCATCAACAAATTTGAAGGGGAGGTCCTATTGGGGAGAGGTACATTGAGGACTGTGAAAGGTAATTATTATTATACGTTAATGTTGAATTAATATGTTACACATTTATTTTTTCCAATTTTATATTATCATACTATTTTTTAACTCTTTTTAATAATTATGCATTTTCAACTATATTAAACTATGTTCCTTTAATGCTGATCTAATTAATTATGAAATTAAATTGTTTTTTTATCATATAGTTGGTCGAGTGTGGGATGCTTTACATTTATACATTGCAAACAACCTTGATTGGATGGAGCATTGGATAAAAGATTGTGAAGAATTCTTCGGTAGGTTATCATGGGAAGGGGTCAGGAACATGATTAAAATAGCTCATCGTCTTCGACATCAAATTCCTGGCCTTACGTCGCAAAGGGAAGTTGATTTAGCCTATGGTTTAAAAGATAAAAAGGCAAGTAATTTTTTTACCCACATTTCTTCTAGTTACTTCAATCCATTTTTCCAATTATTACATTTCGTTTGTTTAAGTTTTCAATTATATTTACTAACTCCTATATGACATTTATTAATTCACAATGTATTTGTAACATGTTGTCAATGTTGCAGTTGAAACATCACAGGCTATGTGGTGTAATGGTCATAAATTTCGTATCAAAAAGTTGGATGATAACAGGAAAACCTCAGATTGTGGGATAACTGCAGTGTTTAAGGTCACCAATGTTTCCTCTAGAAGTGATAGACATCCAGAAGAAACCGAGAATAGGTACTATGGCTATTTGGAGGACATTCTTGAGTGTGATTTTAATTCCTTCAAAATAGTTTTGTTTGAGGTGAAGTGGTACAGGCTACGGATGCATGAATGTGATCCTGAAAGAACTGTTATTGAGCATGCTAATGGATTTACCATTGTTAATACAAGGACATTTGAACCGGATACAGAGCCTTATGTTCTTCCAAGTCAATGTGAGCAAGTCTACTACTCTGAGGTACCAGGTAAAGCAGGTTGGTCATACGTTGTTCGTTATGATCCAAGAGGAAGACCAGTAAAGTATAATCATGTACTAGATGATGAAGATAATCGGGGAGAAGAAGAAGATGGTGATGATTCAGATCAGGCTGCAGTCAATGTGTTAGATGAAGAAGTTGAAGAGGTTGATCATGCAAATGTAGCAGACGATGATCTCATTGACGATATGGATGACTATATTAGCGAAGATGACTTTGATGATGATGACGATGTGAATGATCCTTTCATCAATATCTATTCAGGACCAGATCCTGATACAGATGTTGAGTTGGATGAAGAATAAAATGAATGATATTTAATTGTTGAAAAGTTGAGGTACGCAATGTTTATAAGTTAAAGTAAATGCATTCACATACCATATGTTCATTGTGTTGATTAACTTGGTTATATTTGAAAATTAGTTTTCTAATCTTATGTTCTACATGTGCAGAAGCGTGGGTGTTCCTCGAGGTTGTAGTGGTAATGGTTTGAATCGAACATGTGTCGATTAACCAAGACACAAAATCAAGTTATAAGATTTATGTGTTATTTTTTGGGATATTTCAATTACTAATTAGTGGATTTGTATAATGTAAAGAAAAGTATATTTTTTTCTTTATTTTGAATAATGTATAGAATAATTAATGTACCGAATGGGGCCAACATTGAATTTTTTTTCAATGGGTGGTTGTACAAACTGGAGTTTTGCATGGTTATACTAGACACATGTACTGACGGTATGGGAGGGTTTCTAGACTCAATCATGTCTCACACTAACAATTCGACAATAAAGCAATCAACCTATAGAATAATTAATGTACCAAATGGGGCCAACGTTGAATTTTTTTCAATGGGTGGTTGTATAGACTAGAGTTTTGCATGGTTATACTAGACACATGTACTAACGGTATGGGAGGGTTTCTAAACTCAATCACGTCTCACACTAACAATTCGACAATAAAGCAATCAACCTATAGAATAATTAATGTACCGAATGGGGCCAACATTGAATTTTTTTCAATGGGTGGTTGTACGAACTGGAGTTTTGCATGGCTATACTAGACACATGTAGTGACGGTATGGGAGGGTTTATAGACTCAATCATGTCTCGCACTAACAATTCGACAATAAATCAATCAACCTATAGAATAATTAATGTATCGAATGGGGCCAACGTTGAATTTTTTTCAATGGGTAGTTGTACGGATTAGAGTTTTGCATGGTTATACTAGACACATGTACTGATGGTATGGGAGAGTTTATAGACTCAATCATGTCTCACACTAACAATTCGACAATAAAGCAATCAACCTATAGAATAATTAATGTACCGAATGGGGCCAACGTTGAATTTTTTTCAATGGGTGGTTGTACGGACTGGAGTTTTGCATGTTTATACCAGACACATGTAGTGACGGTATGGGAGGGTTTCTAGACTCTATTCGAGTAGATGTTTGCACCTCGGGAGATTTGATCCCTCTCAGCGCTTGATAGAGCCTAGGATTTTGATCTTTTACTCAACTTGTTGTACATATTATGATGATGATTATGATGATGACGATGATGATGGTGATGTAAGTGGAGATGGTGATGATGACAATGACATTGACATTGATGATAAAGATGACGATGATGTGTGGGTTTTATAAATGTTGTGGGTTACACGTTATGGCGATGATGACGGCAACGACAACGACAATGATGGTTTATAAGTGTTTCTCATTTGGTTTATATGCTATATGATTAAGGCTTAAGAGTTACAAGAGACACAAATTAAGGCTTATATGTATTGGTGTTGATAAAGGTTAGATGTTAATAATTGTAAGAGTAGCGGGATATATATTGTTGTCTAATAGATGTTTTCAAGGGTTAGTATTTTAGGGTTATATGGAATTCAACAGAACAATAATATGCTTTATAGGGTTTTCATGGTATGCATTATAAAGTTAAACATTAAGCATGGTGATAATGGTCATAGTGGTAAAATATTTTAACGTTTTAGGTTACTAGTGTACAATGATACCAAATTTACGTATAAGACCCAACACCTTGAGCATTTGTTGATCGACATCAAAGTCATTATTAGGAGCAGTCAACAATTTCTCACCAATAAATATGGATTTTTCCCTATCTAGAAAGCATAGTGCCTACTCTAGCAAAGATAAACGGACCCGCCCAGTAGACAATTGGACCATGGCCCTTGGCATCATAATTCTTGTTGTTTTTATCAAGTGATTCATTTCCCTATTTTTTATAATGTTGGGGTAAAATTCCCTTGACGTGTCTAAGTTATGGTTATAAGTTGTAAGGCAAGCCTTTTTGAGATCCTCTTCTTGTTTCTTCTCCAACATACCCAAAGTGCAACATACTTCCATTTCCATGCCCCTGATTTCTTTCACATAGTCATGAATTTTATTGAAGTTTGTTTTCCTACCCACGGTATCTCTCCATGCAGCACCCATACAAAAACGTGAGTTTCTTGCCTCTTTTTCCTTTTTTGCTGACTCAATCACTACATATTTCTTCATGATATTTTGACCTTTCACCCTAGTGTCATCTCGAGATGACTGGGAACAATATGCACAATCTTAAAATTAGACAAAATTAAGTAAAATTAAAATAAAAATAAAAACAAACAAAATCAAATAAAATTAAAAATAAAAATAAAAACAAAATTAAACAAAATTAAATAAAAATTAAATTAAAAATCAAATTAAATAAAAATTAAAAATTAAATAAAAATAAAAATAAAAACAAAAAAAAATTAAATAAATTTAAAATTAAAAACAAATAAATTAAAATTAAAAACAAATAAATTAAAATTAAAAACAAACAAAATTAAAATTAAGTTAAAATAAAATAAATGAAAAAAGCAAATAAAAATTAAAAACAAATTGCAAAAAAACACAACTTACCTCGGCCCGCTTTGCCCCTACTCGAACACTGAAAACTCTCTGCGTTTCCATAGTGGTGAGAACCTTCCCCACGTTGATGCTGCTCGAACACTGTTGCGGTCTGAGAACCTTCCCCATGTTGCCGCTGCTCGAACCTTCCATAGTGGTGAGAGCCTTGGCCTATTTCCCCTACTCGAACCCTATTGTGGTCGGCTCGTTGCTCCTGCTCGAACCCTATCCCGTTGCACCTTCCCAAACAGTGTTGCGGCCATTTTCATTATGGAGGAGAGCCCTGGAACAATTTGTCCCTGCTGCATTGCTAGAGAGGGCGCCCAAAAGCATCCTCGAAAACATGGTGAGTTTCCAATGTTACTATCTCCATTTTTCATTTGATGGGTAAAACTAATTATTCAACACAACTCATGTTTAGTAGATTTTGGGCATAATTCCTCCATAAATTTTAGGGCATATTTCCTTCTTCTCTTCACACCTTGCCATGTTCTCTTCACGCAATTGGGCATAAATTTTAGGGCAATTGTCTCACCCTATTAGGGTTTAGAGATTCGCTTATGTTCCAACCTCTGGTTCCATCGAATTTTTGGGAATCATGGGAGATTTTTAGAGAATTCTTGAAAGACCATTTGATATTTCTTGATTCGTTCAGAGAGTTGTTCATAGACATATAGTATTTGAAGTTGGCTGTAAGGTGTTTCCTCCATGATATTCCCTGTAATCCATGAATTCAAAATGGCATTGCCTTGTATGATTGGTTAGGTTGCAAGAATTTTGATTGAAGGACCAAGCCCCACAAAATTAGGTTGTAGGAAGTGAAAGACATATGCAGACCAACAAGGTTAGACTGTGTGAATTTTGAATATCTAGATTCGTGGGTTATTTGAAAACTAGTGTGGATACACATAATTTAGCTACAGGCCATAGAAAAAACTATAATGTCAGGTTACGATTTTTGGAGAGAAAGGATTTTGACAGGTTGTATTTTTTGTATCATATGAACTAAAGGTACAAATAGTTGAATGCCTCTTGTAACAAAGTTTGAGAATGGAGTCTAATGAAATTAATGTATCGTTCTACAGTGGGATCTATACTTAAATGAAATTAGTATCTATAGCATTGCACCTCATCTCTTTTTTGTTACATATGTAATGATTTTTTTCTTCTTATGTGTTGTGCTATTTGTTGTGGTGTTTGTATTTTATGCAACTACGCAACTAAGGTTTGGTTAGCTGTGGTAGGCCAAATAGAGTTTCAAAAAGAAATTTAGTTGCAGAAGTGCATAAGCCCTATACTTTGATATCCAATGATAATGGCATGGTCTACCCATATCGCGTCCCTTATAACAAGATATCTTCCAAATTCAAAGATCTCACATGGTCTAATAAATAGAAGAACTCAATCTAGCATTTGATAGAATCAACATGCATCAAAGAGAGAAAAAGTCAGGACACAACTGCTCAATTCATTATTATTAAAGGTTAAAAAGTAGTTACAGTACATGGGGGATCCAACCCCTTCTCCAACTTCTGAAAACACCTTAAATAGATGGTCTCTTAGGGATGAGTTCCCTCCTTGTGTGTTCCTAAAATAATGTAACTACTTAATTTTATTTTCCCTCATGTTGCCAATGTTTTCCTTGGGAAATACACCATCATGTTGCTAATGTTTAGGTGTATAACTACTCACTAATGCACACCTGATCCTTACTTAAGTCACGAAATGCATCATTATGGCTTGTAACTCATTGTCTTCTTGTCTATATTTAGCAAAATCTAAAAAATGATTTGAGATTGCATAGCCAAGACACCACCTTGACCCCATTAACAAATCTTCCAAACTTTAGGGTTGAGATATTTTAGTCCAACTAAAGGCATTGTTAGGAAATCATTATAGTTATTGATATATTATGTTGAGTACATTTGAGTTGTTGGTTATTGTTGTAGGACCTCGTGTAGATTTTTTTGTATACCCTACTCAAAATGCCAAAGATTCCCTTTGTAGGGAATCATATGGTGGCCTAGCATTCACTAAATGAGGACATCAAAGTCATGCATCATTATGGATTGTATCATTGTCCTATTGTCTCGATTCAATAAAAACTACTTTGTTAAGAGATTATTAAGTAAAACAACCCTTGGCTATATATCATGTTTTTTCTTCATTACTATTGAAGTTTCTATCTTGAATCTGATGGGAACTTCAACAACAACTGGTGCAATCATTTCTTGCTTCAGACTCAATTGATGTATAATAAAGTAAACACTCAGAAACCTGTAATTATTGTAAATTTCAAGCACCAACTATGGTCCAATTAGCGTGAATTTGTCAAAGGGATCTTTCCTTGTTTTTAAAATTTGGGGTGTTCATATTTCCCACACCAGGTTTCAATTCCCCAAGTGATATGTTTGTCCCTTGTGGTACTATACTATCTACATTAAAAACACTAAAGGCTAAGATTCTCCCTACAAGCACCTACTTTCTGAATGCCTTAAACATTTCTGAAATAGGACATTTGAATTTTTGAATGCTTTAAACCTTTTAACTTATTCAATTGTAATATTAACCTCCTACACATCTCATCTTGGATTGTGTGTTGTAAACTACCATTATTTCGTATACACGTTAATTTGTCTCAATTTTCCTAGCCCATTTGGGTTGTTTTACAGACTGTGGAGGTGAGTCCCAGTTCAGCATAATCTTTATGCATCACATGTGAATCACAAACAAAATGTTGTACTTTGCTTTTTGGGAAAATGAATAGACATTCCATCAACAATAGAAGTAATAGCAAATAATATCTTCAGCACTGCCTCTAACATTGATAAGGAATTAAAATTCAAGCAAGAAAATAAATAAGTTCAATATTTTCTGGTTACAGAAAAGGATCTCAATTCAATATCGAACAAATAATAAGTTGGTAAGAGGGAACACTAGTATGTTTATATCTAGTATTTTCATATATTTTTATTTTCAGTGGTTCATGAGAGAATACGTCATAGTTGAATCTTAGCACATGTTGAATCTTAGATATCAGTTGAATCTTAGCACATGTTAGTTTTATAAACCAAAGCAACTAAAGGCCTCAAAGTATCCAAGAATAGCGAAGGATTTTCTTATTCATCTCTCTTGCTTCATCACTTGTGCTTTTCCAGCTATCGTGAGTTATGCCTAAGTCACTAAGTGTTGTGTCTGATATGCAAATCAAGCTCAGATGTGTATGACAAATCAAATCAAGATAATGTGTTTTGATTCTAATTTGTATTGAATATTTGTAAATGTTCTAGTTTCCAAATTTTATTGGATCTATATGTCTATATTTTTAAATTTAAATATTTTTTAAATATATATATATATATATATATATATATATATGTATATAAAACGTGTACTTAGATATACACATAAAATAGTCTTTGAAAATCAAATTTCTCATGGCCATTTGAGTGCCAAGTAGGTACCACCAAATAGGTATCTGTTAGATCTATATTCCTCAAGTGATGATGAAGATATACTCGGAGAGGTTGAAAGTGAGACGAGTTGTACTATATCTACCAGTTTTATATCAACTAGATCATAAACGATAAGGAAAATATTTTATAGACGCATGAAATGTTTTATTGCCAACGGTGGGTCGTGTAATTATGATGCTGAGAGCATAGGAGACATTGATTTTCCATTGAGGTATAAACATCTAGTGCAATGATGGGTAGCTAATATGCTACCTCAAGTGGACACAGATTTCTTCATCAATGGGAGGATGTATCGCATCGCTCCTTCGTCCTTACATGGATTGGGGCT